>CAVLJG010000007.1:72687179-73392144 GCA_963669975.1 Acanthoscelides obtectus | reverse complement strand
TAGAATCCTTAACGATGAAGAATTTTTCCATTTTTTTAAAAACTAAAACGTTAACTAGCGACTAAATCTGAACTGAGCACGTCTGTTCGCTGTAGCTAACTGACAAGATAATTTACGATGATTCATAGGTATTTATAATCTCAATTATACCCCCACCACTTTTTAACTGACCACAGTGTTCCAAGGTCACCGCTGGCCGGTATTAACTAGTTGACAGCCTGCGCTCCCTGCCCATTCACCCATGCTTGACAGCCCCGCCCGGTACTTCTTGCATATCACAGCTACGACTACACCGGCGCTGAACCTAACCTCATTTGCGACGTAGGTGATTGCCTTGTTGGAATCTATTAGATACACAATATAGACTGTACTATGTTTTCAATATTGTATCAATGTTAAAAATTAACTAACATTAACTGTATGCACCACATATGAGCAATTCCATTTTTATATGCACACTGAATATGACGTGTTGACTATTGAGATCATCCTATACGCATTGTTCTCCGCGAATTTTATACGTTTTTCCAATTAAACTGAATCCGCAGAATTGCATCTATAATTACCAGTATTCATCGGCTTTTATCGATCTATATGCAAATATTTACCGCAAAACATGAAATGAGTCACATCACTTACGCATAGACGTTATACTACACCTTACTATCGTTGGCTGTCTGAATCACTTCCGGTCGGGTGCGGCATCTAGCCCGCCAATCAACATATACCATCAACCCCGTTCAAATTTCCCGCCGTCTGATCCGCCAATCAGAGCACGCGGTGGATCTAGCGGTTCCCGCCAATCAACATATACCATCAACCCCGTTCAAATTTCCCGCCGTCTGATCCGCCAATCAGAGCACGCGGTGGGCGTGGCCAAAGTGGAAGTGGTGGGGGGTGTCCATAGTAGCCCATATTCTACTGGGCTCGTGAATCAGGTGACTTAAGACCTCACAGGGGACCTCACAATCAAATACAGGTCCGCACTGAAATACTTGTCGGGAGGATACTTTATAAAACAAGGTAAACATTTTTTTTTAATTTTTTTTTATTTTTACACACATATTTTGGTTTATCTTCCTTCTACAATCATTATCTGAAAATTAATGACTCAACTTCAAAGTCACCCTGTATATATATATAAATGAATCCCTATTTCCCGTGGTCACGCCATAACGTGAGAAGGACCACCGCCCACACAAACAAAATAACTTTGCGCAGCTATTTTGTTTGTGCCATGCACAACTAACGCAAACGTGTTTTAATACACTTAAGCTGCGTAAAGTTTAACGCAATACTCAAAAAATAGCCAAACAGTATTCGAAAACAGGATTCGAATACCAAGATTTCAATATAAAGTGGGCATTCGAATACGGTATTCAGAATCCAAGGAACCGAGAACTGACCAAAAAGGTATTCAGTCGAATACCAAATTCAAAACACACAAATGTATTCGAATAGTATTCGAATACCAGCCAAATGCATTCTGAGTGGGATTCAAAATACCGAGTATTCGAATAGTACCCAAGTCTGACAGGAAGGCCTGTCTCTGTCCCGAATTTGAACACATGTTGAGATGCATACTGAAATTAACGGGATTCGCGAGAAGATCGAGCAAACAATAAGAGACACGTTTTTTGACATCATCCGAAATACATGTGAATTATCTATTGACGCAAACGAGTCACTAAAAGACAATTTTCTACAATTCTGCAATAATTTTATAGGCCATCACGATATGATTTTACATAAAATAACATTATCTCCAAGGTCCTCTTTTTAAACTTAAAATCTGAAATAAACTACAACTTTCAAGAAGCTGCGAATCCTTTGGAGATAGAAGAAGTTAAATGTGGATTGCCTGTATAGAGAATTTCAAATAATCACTAAAGGCCTGAATAATGTTAGAGCAACTTTTGATGGCAGGACTATGGGTGAGATTGTAAAGTGTAAGCAACTCATCGGAAGGCTATCCAATTCCGAAATCCGTAACATTTTCCTAATTTTAATCTTCGTTTTTAGTATTCATACGAGTAGCTCAACCTGTTTCGTAGATAAGGTTTTTTTAAGATGGTATTTAAGTGGACTGCTGGACGGATTAACTGTACTCCTTACTTAATAAAAATCAATTTGATGACCGTTTTTAATCGCGATTATAATAGCATTGGTTTTCCCAAATAAATATATGGTAAAAATGACTCGATAATCATCAAAATATCGAACAAAAAAGATTTGACTAAACATTTTATTTGTCCCGGATAAAAAACTTACTGAAATCCCGAATTTTTGCCTATTTAAGCATGTGTCCCTTATTGGCTGGAAAAAATCTGGCAACCCTAGTCCTGAACCATCTATAACATTAGGTGAAAACGAAACTATAAAGGAAGAGTGGATCCAAAATCATTGCCTTTTGGAGACAACATCGGCAGGTAAAGGAAATAATTATGCGTCTAATGTCGGGGATGGGATGGACATTTCTCTCTTTCCATCGAAATATTTTGCGATTGATTGTTGAACATTACGTTAAGGCGTATACTACACAAAATGGAGGCGTGTCTTGAAGCACTTGATGCCCAATCCAGAAGCGTCTTGGCTTTTGCGAAAAAAATTAGTAGGTATGCGACATTTTGTTCTGTTTTTACACCATAGCAGCCGCCTATACAGAAGGTTAGCAGTAATGGGAAAAGCCTCCTTAGGCAGACTGTTGCATAAACTCGAGTCCCTAGAGACAGAGGAGCGGTCGTACCGGCCAGTTCTAGATGTACGAATTTCGACCCGGTTAGGATGGGAGGCCAAAGTCAGGCAGGTCTGTCTGGCAGGCTCATCATGCGGCCGCATCATGGAGGAGATCTCTGTCGAGCAAAGTCCGTTGGCATAGCGGTAGAAGACAGCCAGATCCTCGACGACTGGTCGGTGCGAAAGAGTCCAGAGACCTTCCGTTAGATAAGTGTCGTCGATCAGTCTCTGAACAATATCGAGTATACAGGTAGATAATGTAGTCGGGGTGGCAGTTCCCAAACACGTGACCAGTACTCGAAGCTAGATCTTATCTGGGCCTTGTACAGAGTGAAGAGTTCCGACCAGCCGAAATGAAGGGCTCTTTTTATAGAACTCGGCCATACATCGAAACCGGATGAGCGCTTGGGCGCTTATTATTAGTACTGTGTTTTTAAAGCATTATACTGCACCAGACTGTTACGTCCCCAAGCAGTGATAGCCTCCAGATCGGATGTGGCTGCCACTCTTCCTTTCTCCAGCTGACCGATGTAGGGAGTGCTGTCATCATCAAAGTTGTGGATCAGATTGATCTTACGGGAAAGGGGGTAGTTGATATGTAATAGAAACAATGTCGGAACCAAGTACCGATTCCTGGGGAATACCCGCGTTGACTTTAAGGGCTTAACAGAACAACCCGTCATTGAGGGAGCTCAGCATTTCTCTCATTTTGCATACTAGCGGACGCACTTACCGGAGCGCTATCAGAAAACGGACCTGCTGTTCCGGAGGTAGCCTTAGGAGTGTCTGCGTATAGGATTAGGAGTAACAATAGGTAATTGACGCTTTGAAATGGTCTTCGTTCCATATTCGTCATGCGTGGAGTCGCAATGCCATCTCAAGCTATATAGGGACTAATAGGCATGCAGGAAGCTAGGGGCCTGCGGCTGAAGTGGCCACAGGCTAGACTGCTAGAGCGATATCCGGGGTCTTATTGCGTTCATTTTTAGGCATTTGGGGGCCTCTCATCTAGCCGGGGCACTGGGCACGAGACCCGTGTGCTCATATCGTGGAATCATAGTCTTTATTGAAAAAAGCAAGAAACGCTGTTAACGTACCTCTTGCAGATTACACTAATTGCGTTTGCGGGTCAAAAAATGAACCAGTTCGTAACTAAAACTGAACCATCCAGAATTACACAAATGCGCATGTCCAGTTATTTTCTAGTTCGAGATTTTCGTTTCGACTTTGGAACCGTTTGCGTAATCAACACTGTTGCCAATTTGCCCTCTATTTTGTGCTGTTGCTAAGCTGCTATTCGATTGACACTATTGACAGCTTCCAGGTGTTGTCGGACCTTCAATAACTTCCAATAGTTCTTCCAAATCACCACCACTAAACGATAAATGGTCCGACATCTTAAGCACAAAATCTTAAGCACAGAATCTTAAGAACTTGAGATGGAACACACAAAACATGTATGGAACAGCAAGCACTAAAAAGCACAGGTTACAGATTTTCGCAGAATAGGTTAAACACTTTAAACCCGAACAGAGGCAGCGGAAGATGAAATATCAAATGTCCATAACGATGCTAATGCGCATGATCAGCCGGATCGAACTTTTAGTCTCACCAAAAATCTGAGAACCGTCAGGACCAATTCGGAATTAGTTCTGTACCAATTCGATATGATCCGCGAACGCAGAACTGTAACTAAAAATTCAGAATTTTCTTACCGCGAACGCCGATTTTTGAAGTGCGCATGCGAAGTGGTTCAGAATCAATCCCGAATCGGAATCGCGAACGAAACTACTATTCCGCATAAAAAAGATATTCAAACCGCGTCGTACTTCTATGAAATCCTGAATTGCGGCTGTCCCGTCGGTATTTTTTGTTTTTTCAACAATGAAGAGTTTTTCCGATAACATTTATGCCTTACCGCATTTCAGAGAATAAAACATTTTGATATCCGAATTGTCCCCTGTGGATTCCATAGCATGTGTAAACATTTCCTATAGACGTATCCATGCATACTTAAAAATATCATTCGCCTGAAAAAACACCGCGTGATGGTCGTTTGTTTTTATCGTGTGGGAGCATCCACAAATATACACTTGTGCCTCCCAATCTGTTTTCACCCTTCCGGCTGCCAGGCTTCCAGCAGGCCACATGGCATTGCTGTTAAATTATCCCAATTGGGATCAGCCAGTGACTGTACACTGCCGGGGAAACATATGGGGTAACACAAACGTTTAACATGGGCGCATCGCGAGAAAAAGCTGCAAGGTTTTCTTCCTAAAATAGAAAATATAACTTGCGATCAGTGGAAGCTAATTGGAATTTTTTGAAGCCGCATTTAAAAAACAAGGATAAACCACAAGTTATTCTCCGCAGAAGCATGGAGGTGGTCAGAATACCATCCTCGATTCGCAATTGTGAGTCCTGTAAAAATGCTCAGGGTTCATAAAGACGTTTTTCGCCGCGAAAGTAACTCTAATTTTAGTTATTTTCACAACATAACTTGCTGTTTTTTTCAAGCCCAGGGTTTGCAATATTGCATTTTCGTTTAAGATTCATTCATTTTTTAATATTTAACTTGCTGCTCTTACTACGCATGGTCGCAACACTTCAAACTTCAAATCTATATTAAAACAAACATACGCTAAAACAAAAAAAGTGTTGCGTCTATTAGCTCCCACTGCTCACAGTAAAACAAAATCGAAGCAAATGGATAACGAGAATCCAACTTCTTATTTAGAGAGCAATGGCACAACAGTTTCATTTTTACGGCAATGGTGTTCTACATAACACCTCCACCGGGCAGGCCCTCTTGAGGAAACTAGATAAATCTACAGGCTGTCCCAGAAATAACACACCAGAGTGACACGAACATAATATACTGAAGTTTTAGAGTTTTCAGGTTATTGCCACTTTGGTTTTTTTTTTAAATTTCTACTTTTTGCTCTTTTTTGCCTGTTATGGCTATAAAGAACCTCTAAGTTATGATTTATTACATTTGGTTTCAATGCGAAAACCTTTACTAATTACTGTGAAAAAAAATTACCAGACTGTAAATTAGCGAATGACCTTAAAAACTAGCCATTCAATATTCTTTCAAAAATAGTATAACATTTGTAGGTTCTTTCTACTAAAAACTAAATAATTCCAAGTTTTGTCATTCAAGTTGTAATACTTGAGAAATACTACAAATAAAAAATAATATTTTTAAAATAGCATTAAATAGGTCACTCATTAGGATTGTCACTTTTTAGGATTATTTGCTAATTCAGTCTGATATATTTTTTTTCACAGTAATTAGTCAAACTTTAGTAAATGTTTTCACATTGAAACGAAATGTGATAATTTTTTTTAGCATACCCTGCTAGCTTTCAATGAAATGAATACTCTGTTGTCTCAATTAATAGTAGCTAGTTAGAAGTTCCTTATAGCCATAACAGGCAAAAAGGAGCAAACAGTAGAAAACTTTTACTAAGGAATGTTGATTTTATCTGATTGATCTGAAGTCAATCTACCTCCCGTCACACTGACGTCTTATTTCTGGGACACCCTGTATAAGTCATAAGGTTAACGATTACGCAATAAGGAGGCCTCAGATCAAACAAGACATTTGACACTCGCATGTGTGAAATCTGTGAAGGCAAATAAAGCGATCTCACAATAAAAAGGCCTCAAACGACTAGGAGTACCACTTGTACTAAGCAGAGACACTTATAATCCGCTAGATGGCAGCTCAGTTATTAAGCCCTGCTATAAACCATATCCCTCCTAAATTCACCCAATGCTCTCCAGAACACCGGTATCAGTGATGGCTGTCTAATGCGGTGTTTTCAAATTTGCGATAACAAAGTTGATTACTTTTCAAGCGGCCGGCTGCATTAGATGAAAAGAATAGCTTGTAAAAGGATTGCTACGTAATCTTCTACAGTTCAAAGTTGAAAATCACGGCATTGGAAAAATCGCTGTTGTTGAAGGATTAAGGAATTAAGGACTTGATATTTTAGAAGATCCAAGTGATATGTGCTTTCTGTTATGTTTACCTTACTGTAACATTTTAGCTTAATAATCGATCATTCTATAACATATCAAAGTTTCGGAAAATGAGCTGATTTATGAAATTTGATTGTTTTCAATAGTCTCGCAACCAGACTGGATACTGCGATTTCTATGATACCTTGACAGCGGTAAGTGGGCGGGGAGAGTGGAAGGCACGGTCGAATAGATTTTTTCATCGAATTTCAGAATTATCACGTTTATTTTTTGAGCAATCTTATCATATGTCGACAAGATACCACATTTTACAAGTCATAAGCAACCAAGACGTGACAGAAGAAATTTAGTAGAAAAGTTATCAAATATCATTGTCTGAAAAAAACAAGGTTTTTCTATGGGTTCATGACATAAACATACTTTAACTCAATGTAAATACGAAAATTCAAAAACTCGGGTGAAAAGATCGGAAATTTTTGAATAAAGGTCAAAAACCTAACAATAGTTTCATTAAACCACTATACCACTACATAACACAACAAAGATCCAATCACGGACGACAAAAAAACAACATAAAATACGTTAACAACCGCCTTAAACTACGCCTATGTTCTGCTTTCATGCCGCTGTACGGTTCGGCGTACGGATTCTCTCTCGCCTCCAGATGTTATACCGTAATCTAATAGTTAACCTAAACAGAAGAGTCAAGTGCACATCTGGAATTCTTTCCAACGGCCACATCAGCCAACGAGCAGTAGGCGGCACAGAAAACATCTGGTCCGAAGATTCGTTCTGTATATAGGGATTGTTTCGAACGCTGATACCGCTTCCGGAACTTCCTGTTCTCTGGTTAGATCTTCATGTTTCTAGGATGGTGGTCCTGCAGTGTGATATCCCTTTCAAGCATGGTCAATTTTTGACAGGAGGTTAAGGGAGTGTCGAGAAAAATGTGGGTATACAGGAAGTGTGCTTTCTGCTCTTACGAATTCAACGATCAGGATTGTCTTTTTTTAAATAAAACGAGTAAACAATAACTTTTTACGTAGACTAGGAGTTTTTTTTTGAGAAATATTTACGGAAGTTATATGAATCACGTGTCTTTAATTGCAATTTGTGTGACGACACATCATGGCCGTTTTTACCGTTTCAAATTAAAAATGAAGTATTTATATATATACAGGGTTATCCAAATTAAGTGTCCACCATTTGTAACTTTGTTATTAGTGAAAATACAAAGTTGTTTGAATTAGCAAACTAGTAGCATTTTTAACGCTGGTAAAAATGAGAAATAAAAAAAAACAATTGAGAGTCGTTATTTTGATTTTTTTCAGTAAAATAACATTTTTTTAAATGGAAACCCCTGTATATTATATTTTTTCTGTTAAAGCATCAAATTTTAAACAAAAAAGTTCATAATGACTTTTCCGCTAAAGTCAAAAATAAAGTCAAAATAACGATAAATATTTTTAATTATTTGCAGTATTATAATATTAAGACGGCTATCAAAACAACATGGCGTTCGCGATTTGACAGCATTAAGATAAGCGACAAATTGTTAAACTGGACATACTCGCAACTAGAAGGCTTTGGAAAACAATGATAAAATCAAATAATGTCAAACATTAGTGTAAATACTTGTTTATAAGCTTTATTGTGTCATTAATTTAAAGAAAAATGTTCTCCCATGAAGAAAAGTGTGATATGTTAGAATGCTATTTAGTGTGCAGAAAATCCTCCTTGAGAGCAAGAGAATACTACAGTGAATTATATCCCGGTCGCATTCAACCGTATGAACGATGTTTTCTGAGACTTTATCGAAAATTTAGGGGCAACGAAAATGTTTTTGCTAAAACAAGGGCAAAAAAAGAATTCATAATAAGCGAGGCCACGGAAATTGCAGTTATTGGATATTTTGAAGCTTATCGTGAGAATTCAATAGCAGATATTCTCAAGGACTCTAATTTCAGTTATGGTACTGTTCAAAGGATTTTAAAAAAATACAAATTTATTCCGTATAAGTACCGACCAGTTCAAACGCTTTTGGCAGGGGATCCAGAGAGAAGACTTGTTTTTTGCCATTGGTATCTTAGCTTCTGTCGCCAAAATGTAAATAACTTTCGTTACCTTTTATGGACAGATGAATCAAATTTTTCAAATTCTGGAATGTTTAATAGAAAAAACCACCATTATTGGTCAAGAGAAAATCTTTTGTTAGTACATCCAAGAGGCCCACAAGTCCGTTTCAGTTTCAACGTTTGGTGCGGTATAATTGGTTCAAAAATTGTTGGCCCGTTCTTTTATGAGGGAACCCTAACTGGTGAAAGATATGTGGAATTTATGTCAGAAATTCTGACTAATTTCTTAGACGAATTGGATCTTATAAGTAGACATCATCTGCATTTTCAGCAAGATGGCGCACCTGTCTACAACTCCAGAGGTACTTATCATTTTCTAAGTACTACTTTTAATGATCAGTGGATAGGAACAAATGGCCCAATACAGTGGCCTCCCAGATCACCAGATCTAAACCCACTTGATTACTTCTTGTGGGGTTACTTAAAGAACCAAATTTACAAGCGAAGGTACGATAACCTTGACGCGTTAAAGACTGCAGTTAGGGAAAAGATAACCCAGATAGATGGTAGGACCATACTTAAGACAGTTCGAGCAGTTGAAAAACGTACCCAAAAATGTATTGAAGAACAAGGTGGTGTTTTCGAGCATCTTCTTTAAAAAAAATTGTTATTGTATTTTGTAAGATTATAAGTTGATGTTGAAAATAAAGTTTGTCGATACAATTTAATTGTTTCAGATTGGAGGCCATAACTTCAACAATTTGTAACTTAGGAGAAAAGTTATTGTAAGCTTTTTTGTTTAAAATTTGATGCTTTAACAGAAAAAAATATAATATACAGGGGTTTCCATTTAAAAAAATGTTATTTTACTGAAAAAAATCAAAATAACGACTCTCAATTGTTTTTTTTTTATTTCTCATTTTTACCAGCGTTAAAAATGCTACTAGTTTGCTAATTCAAACAACTTTGTATTTTCACTAATAACAAAGTTACTAATGGTGGACACTTAATTTGGATAACCCTGTATATATATATATATATATATATATATATATATATATATATATATATAGGTGAAAAATTAAAGCTTCCGCCTTTTGTTGGGTACTTCGACAAAATTTAAGCAAAGCGGACACTTTATACTTTTTTTAATTCTCTCTAGCTTTCAATGGACTTTGCCATCATCATCAGGAGCTGCAATTACAATGATAACAGTAGCAACAAAAGTGTAAAATGAATTTAAATTGAATCAACTTACAGTAGTATGTGAGGATGTTGCTAATTGTTGTTTTCGTATAGGATGAGGGAAACGTCCAGTAACATGGTGAGAGCTGGATACATGGTACAATGGTTAAAATTATATAAAGTATGACAAGACAAGTTAAAGACAGATTAAAAATTATTTATAAAACAGAGCATTACGTCGTGAAGCCACTTGATGATTGCACAAAATGGTGGTCATGGAATAATGAGTGAGATGAACTTTTGACAGAAGGCCGAAGGTTGTCAATGTCTGTGTTGAAAGATAGAACGAATTGTGGGCGTGTGCCAAAACGTTGCCAAATCACTTCAGATGATGTGATTTTCAGAATGTTATGTAAGAAATTGTTAAACCGACCAGAGGCAGTTGAATAAACTATATTTTAATTAATGGGAATTTTAAATTAACAATTATCAATAAATCGTGAGAAGAGAATTATTAGATTTTGAGTGAAATGAAATTTGTTGGTTGAATCGGCCAAAACACAGATTATATTTATGGTTGTGAAAAGTCGAAATTTGGGGAGATATGTAAGTTCTCCAATTTTTCGCAGTTTAGCAAATATGAGTAAATGACACTCAGTTGTTTAATATCTGTCTTTTTGTTGATACAGTTGTTATTCATGAAAATGTGGGACATTTCCAGGAATAAACGTTTGGAAAGGTGTTTTTCTTTATCAAGAACTTTGATACTTGTGTAATTCATAGAACGCCCTGTTGTGTTAACATGAGATGCTAGAGCGCATCTTTCAGGATGAAGCCTAGCATCACTTTTGTGTGATGTAATCCTTCCTTTAATAGATTAAGGATTACATTTACAGTTTACCAATAAACTTCATTCCACTCAAATTCTAATAATTTTCTCCTCACGATTTAGTAATAATTGTAATTTAATTGCCCATTAATTAAAATATAGTTAATTCAACTGCCTCTGGTCGGTTTAACAATTTCTTACATAACATTCTGAAAATCACATCATCTGAAGTGTTTCGGCAACGTGGCACACGCCCACAATTCGTTCCATCTTTCTACACAGACATTGACAACCTTCGGCCATCTGTCAAAGGGTTCATCTCACTCACTATTCCATGACCACCATTTTGTGCAATCATCAAGTGGCTTCACGATGTAATGCTTCCATGTTCTAAAAATTTTTTAATCTGTTTTTAATTTGTTCTTGTCACACATTTGTGTGTATTTTATATAATTTTGACCATTGTACCATCTATCCAGCTTTCACCATGTTACTGGGTGTTTCCCTCATCCTGAACGTTAACAACAATTAGCAACATCCTCACATACCACTGTAAGTTAAGTCAATTTAAATTCATTTTACACTATTGTTGCTACTGTTATCAATGTAATTGCAGCTCCTGATGATGATGGCAAAGTCCACTGAAAGCTAGAGAGAATAAAAAAAGTATAACGAGTCCTCTTTGCTTAAATTTTGTCGAAGTACCCAACAAAAGGCGGAAGCTTTAATTTTTCACCTAACTGGTCTAGACGACAATGACCACGTCTCAATATATATATAGAGTAAGTTATCATGCGGAGAAAGGTATATAACAAAAATGTGTCTCTTTTTTTTTCCTCTCCATCTTTGTTTCCTCAGGTTACACCCGTATCCGGATGTATGGGCACGTGTCTCTACTTTTGTAGTTGCATATGTGCATTCATTTCGGGCCTGATGAAGCTAACCAGCAGAAATACGTATCGCTCGGGTTACCTATCCTATTCTGCTCAAATCCACTTTTTGCGGATTTTGCCCATTATTTTCCTATTTTTGTTATATATATATATATACAAAATACAATTAATTGTTAATTGGGAAATTGGCAAATTTTTTAGGCTCAAGTTGACTATTTTGACGATAAAATCAAGCTTTCGGCATTCTCTATGGAGCCTTCGTCAGTGTCCTGAAAACACAATTGTGATGCTAGCAAAGAAAACAGGACAGATTTAAATTGTCAAACAACTTACTCGTCGTTGAGGTTGCAGCCACAAGGTATTTCAAAACGAACGTAGAGAATATAGAACTTGTAATAAGTATAAAAACAAAAGGACGGAGATATTGGGCTTGTTGATAACGACAGATACCTTCGTTACATGTTAAAAATATCAATACACCCGAACATATTAAAAATTATTATATATATTTGGACTACCTGGAGTAATAATCGTTGGATCGGTCGTGATGGGCCTATATCTTGGCCTCCTAGATCACCAGATATGACACCGATGGACTTTTTTCTATGGGGCTACGTTAAGCAAGAGGTTTATAGATATCCACCATCTACCCCGGAAAATATGAAGGAAAGGATTAAGGATAATTTTCTGAACATAAGGGAACATATGCTGAGGGATGTGCAACGGTCATTTATCCAAAGACTACGGCTGTGTATTCAACATGGTGGAGATATTTTCGAGCAGTTTTTGTAGATTAGGCACTGAGTAGTGCTAGTTATTTGTTTATGTTGTTGTTATGTTGTTTTTCTCTATTACGCTTGAAGCTGATATATACTGTTCTAATTGTTATTAGTTTTTACGTCAAATTTGAAATCTTAGTGGCAATATGGAACTTACCCACTGTTTGTATTTTGTATCCATGGATGATGTGAAAAAAGCTTAATAACTCAAAATCTAGTGGTTTTATCTGAATCAAATCTTATGCCAAAAAAAAAACAAAATTTCAAAATGACGGATTGAGGGGTTGCCGAAGTGGACGATTTTTCTGGACAAAACACCTTACACCTCAGTAGCTAATTACCAAAACCCCATAGTATGTTATATCAATTCTCTCCTTTTGAATTGGTTTATTCAAATATGCAATAAAATTTGAGACATTCCATTTAAAAAATCACAACTTTGATATGTAGGGCAAAATTGGGACACCCTGTATAATTGCCAATATTTTAGAAATGCGCCCTCAAATATCATGTAGGACATGCTAAAATGTATTTGTTTCTGAGTAATATTCCGTCCACACATGGATGGGCCACCATATATATATATATATATATATATATATATATATATATATATATATATATATATACTTTGAAGTTGAGTCATTAATTTTCAGATAATGATTGTAGAAGGAAGATAAACCAAAATATGCGTGTAAAAATAAAAAAAATTAAAAAAAAAAGTTACCTTGTTTTATAAAGTATCCTCCCGACAAGTATTTCAGTGCGGACCTGTATTTGATCGTGCGGTCTTGGAGCACCGGCATGCCACTCGTTTCACATGGATTTTTTAGCTTTTCTAGAGAATTACATAGAAAATGTGTTAGATGATGTTTGTACGAATGTGGTATCAGCACCACGGTGCCCCACCGCATGTTCGACGTCACATAACCGCATATTTAAATAATTATTTCAGACAACGATGGATTGGCATAAACGGACCCGTACATTACCCTGCGAGGTCTCCAGATTTGAATCCCCTGGATTTCTATTTGTGGGGCGCTTTTAAACAGCTGGTGCACGATGAACAAATTAATACTGTTGATCAGTTACAAGAAAGAATAGATAATGCATTTCATCAAGTTCAAGCCACAACAAATTTTACGGAAATACGTTTTTCTTTATTAAAAAGATGGCGCACTTGTATCCGCCAGAATGGCGGTCTTTTTGTACATTTATTGAAATAAAGCTTTGATTATCTAATTTGATTTTTATTTTTACGAAAACAATGCACTCTAGGAGAAGAACGCAGGAGTAATTATTTGTAGCAAATTGAAGGCAAAGTTCGAAAAATTGCACGTTTCGAAAAAACGGTGGCGTACCATTTTTATTTGGACAAATAATGCCGCTAGTCCCCTGTATCTCCGCCACTGGTGCACGGTAATTTTCAGTAAGGACTTTCGAATGTGGACAATACTTAGGTAAATCCATATACCAAATTTTAGTTCATTCCAGCTGACGGTTTTGAAGATATTAAAAAACATGTTTTTTATTTGACGTTTAAACGTCACTGTGTATAGTTAGTTTCTTGGAAATTTTAAAAAATACTGGTCAGATCTTCATGTTTCAAGGATGGTGGTCCTCGAGTTTAATATCCCTTAACATGGTCAATTTTTGACAACATTTTAATGGAATGTCGAGAAAAATGCGGGTCCAGAGGAAGCGGAAAATAAGAAAAGTAGAGTTAAGCTAGTCGACCCCAAGTTTCAAGTATTATAATTGTTCTAGATACAAGTATCTTGAGAATTTTAAAAGATACCCCTAAGAAAACATCTGGTCTGAAGATTCGTCCTATGAATTGTTTCGAATGCTGATACCGCTTCCGGAACTCCCTGCCATCTGGTTATTATCTTCATGTTTCTGGGATGGTGGTCCTCGAGGGTGATATTCCTCGACAAGCATGGTCAATTTCTGACAGCATTTTAAGCGAATGTCGAGTATAATGTGGGTCTAGAGGAAGTGGACGGTAAGAAAATTAGCGTCTCACTAGTTCACTCCAAACGTTACGCGTATTATTATTGTTTTAAATATCAGCCTATTGGAAATTTTAATATATACTGATAAGAAAATTTCCTGTCATCTGGTTAGATCTTTATCCCTTGATAAGCATGGTTAATTTTTGACAGCATCTTAGAGATGTGAGTACAGGTGAAGCGCAAGACAAGGATATGGCGTCAAGTTAGGCGGCTCCAGACTTTCCGCGATTAGTAGCGATCTAGATACTAGATCTTGCCTATTGGAAAAAAAAACTTCCTAAAAAAACGCCCTAGCTGAGGTTTTTCAAATACGCACACCATTTCCGGTCATTTTCATTCAGCCTCACAAGTATGACCAACAATAGAGAGCATTTCAAGGGAGTGTTCGACTGCCGCTGAACGAAAAATTTTATCTAAAGAAAGCTGATAGGAAATATGTCATCGAGATGGTTGACTTCAATCTTCTAGTTCGGTAAGAGGTGGAAAGTCCTATTATTTAACCAAATCCAAAATTGTATAAGGTAATGAATGAATATAGAAGAGTAAATGCACAAAATTATCTGAGAACACCTTTTAAGTATAGGCTTTGCGGATCATGTCCACCCTGTTTGGTCTTGACTCAAATCCTAAAAATTGTTGCTTACCGAACAATCTTAACAATGAACAAATAACAGTAGAAGAATCTTGGACAACGCGGCTTAGATTAGATTATTGATCTATTGGACAAATAATTCGTATCTGTTTCCGTGGTAACTTTTTCCATTTGGGAACAGCTCATCCAACAATGAATCGTACATAACTTTGCCTGTGTACCTTCAGTTATAGAAAGAAGTATAGAAATGCCGAAAAACGGTCTCAATAAATAGAAACATAGGTTACAACGCAGTTTGAACATGTTTACTATCAACGTAAGACCTATAAAAAGCTTCAGTGAGATTTGGTACATTTCTGTTGAAAATTGCCGTATAAATCATACCTCTATATCCGTCACAAATATAATAAGTTAGACGTGGGTACATCAAAGGATACCAACTAATTAACATATTGTATAAAGTGATCTAATTTTAAAATAATTCAATTGGCCAGTTTTCACACCTCGAACAAGGTGTAACGATTACAAATACAGGGTGCTCTCAAAACATGGGGCAAAATTTGTTGAAATTATCTATAATATTCCAAGACGATTTTGTTCTTCGACGATTCGAAAAATCTCTTCGTTTCTTATATGCAGAGTGATCAAAATGTTTGCAAGCTACCGCTGTTTATAGGTAAACTGAAACATTTGAAACTTCCGAGTATTCCTACACTGCTCAAAATAATTAGCTACCTCCAGTTTCCAGCGAATTTTTTTTATACTCCAACCACCACGAAGGCCTAATGCCTAAGCACTCGAAAATGTAAAATTGAAGTCTCCTTCCACATCATAGACTGCCGAACTTATTCAAATGTCACTTGCGTTATTTTGTTTGTGGGTTTCTAACAGAAACATACGGAGATCTTCGTATATGTTGAGGAGATCCCGATATATGTCCTGCCCGATCTTTTAATTTATATCCCCTAAATTACCTTCTGCGCAGCCATGCAGCCAAACAGATCCAGGTTATTAGTTTACGCAACTCCAGTAAAAAATCGGATAATTTAGTTACATAATTCGATAGGAAACTTCCAGTGTATTGGAAAGAAATCGATGGTCCATTAGAAGACGGTTAGAGCCTTGCACTCTACCTAATTTTGAACAGTTTTTTTGAAAAAGCGATGACTCGAAAATCCTCAAATGACAAAACAGCCTTATAACAGTCCAAAGAAAGATCCCTGGGATTTTTGACCCATATTTCTAAAATACACTATATATGTATACATATAAAGGTATATACAATGCTTTTCTTTAATGTCTCCTTCCCCTTTGATTTTTTGAACGGATCAATTCAAAAAATTAAAACTTGAGGTAATGAAATTGATTTGCGGATTCCAAATTTTATAGTAAAATTGACAGATGAAAATGACAAGATGGCCGCTGGGCGCCATCTTGGAACAAGAAATTATATGAAAACGGGGGGCCTGTAGCACATCATCTTGAAGCTCCTGACGAGTGCTTTATAACCCTAGAATAAAAGAGGCAGTACCTTTACCTACTACAAAATGGTGGTACATTTAATAATTACTTGAACACAAACCCACTAACATGCATATCTCTACAACTAATTGTAATTCCCTGCCGTATCCACAGCAACAGCGATAAAAACTTGTTTTGTTATTTTTTTTGACAGTGACAAGAATATCAGTACGAAAACAAGCATCATTGTACAGTTCAAATATTCTTACTTAGTTTTCGGTTTTTGTGCTGTTTGAACTATTTTTAAAATGGTCAATTATCGTCCATTTGAAGAAAAAATCGAAGCGATTTTTATTTATGGTGCGACGCGTAACTTTCAAGAGACCGACAGGATTTTTAATGATCGTTTTAATGATTTTTAATGATCGTTTCCCACAAAAAGCCCCCAGGTTATCCGACCATCCCAGAAGAAAAGCAAGTTCAAATAATTGGTGAGATCATAGTAAATCCCCAACAGTATACTTCCTCCATCGCGAAGTATCTGAGGTTTGTCCTTCTACTGTATGGAGACTTTTGAAAAAGAATAAATATCACCCATACAAAATACAAATGGTACATCAGCTAACTGAAGATGACCCTGATCGAAGAACAGAATTCTGCGAGACTATGACGGAAACCATTGCACGGCATCCTACCTACATAATATATATTATATCCAAAATATTTGTTTTAGTGATGAATGTACATTTTTTCTCAACGGCCATGTGCATAGACAAAATTGTCGTTATTGAAGTGACACCAATCCTCACGTCTTCCCGGAAACTCATACTCAATATCCACAAAAAATTAACGTTTCATCGAACAAACTTTAACCGGGAACTGTATTTGGATATGCTGGAAAATACTGTTGACCCTCTCATCACCGAAATCGTCGAAGCGAATCCTAATTAATTCGATACTGATATTGTATTCCAGCAACATGGTGCTCCACCACACTACTACAGACAAGTTAGGAATGATTTAGATAACAATTTCCCCGGTTGTTGGATTGGCCGTCGAGGTCCTGTGGACTGTCCGCTCGCTCGCCAGATTTGACACCTTTAGGGCCAATTCCACCAACACCGGCAGCAACTGATGATTTGGGCATGTCTGGTAAGAACGTATGAAGTGAAACTCGCTAACTTCACAAATTTGAAGGTTTTGTACAATTTCTTTGAAAATGATGAAAGATATGTCTGATTTGGCAGGGTAATGTCGCAGCCAAATGGCAATCACTCTTTCTGACACAGTCCGGATCGAAAGATGACGATACTCGTGAAATGTATTGATACTTCTAAATATAGGATCATATCGAACATCCCTACTGTCAAGATGTATAACCCAAGGTACCGACGGAGCTATTTTGCGGAGTCATGGAGATAATTTTAAATTTTCATTTGCATTTTTTCAAGTGTTGTGCAATGATTTTGGGAAAATTGTCACTAATAGTCTTATAAAGCATAGTAGAGTATATTTCAACAGTTGGCGGTACTTACTCCACTGGGACCAGGAGCGTGAAACGGGATAATAATGCACAATCTGGCAACCCTGTCGCACCCTCACAAAATGGCCGCTGATAACCACACAAGTCACGTGTTGTCATTGAATAGCATGGAATTAAACCTCCAGAGTATAATATATTTTGTGACTGGTACCAAGAATTGACGGATCCCACACATGTGTCACTCCTTGAAATGCAATAATCAGCTGTATTCAAATAATGTCTAATATAAATATAACCTAGAATGTGTACTCGTGAAAAAAGAAAAAATGGCAAATTTGTAGTTTTTTTTGCAGGTTTTAGGTTTGATGGTAGCTTTAAGGCGTATATTTGGAAATTTATTAATCGCTGTGAATATAGTGTGGATGTTTGTTCAGTTCCTGAACAACGAAAAATATTCAACGTTATGGATGTATGGATATCAAAAAACCTGAATGGTTTTGTGGGAATATCAATCTAAGGTGCCATAATGGTTCTGATGAACGGCAAGTAAATGAATGAATGTTTGGAAACGAGCAATATCTTTTGGTAGAGCCTGTCATCAAGTAGGTGCTTAATGCTATCTGCAAGAGGTTTATAGGAAAAAACACCCAGTATCACATATCAATTGAAGAAAATAATACAAACATGAATTTAATTCAAAAATCAAACATTTCTTAAAATTTTGACTGAATTATATGTAATTTCTTAATATTCAATAAGCTGGTGATGTTTCAATGACAAGTTGTCATCTCATACTTTGACAGTATTTTGTTTTCAACATTTCATAGCCATTGGTTGCTAAAATTTGTTGATTGGAACTTGAAGCTCATTCGCTGTATTTGACGGGCTGTTACCTATAGGTGGAGAATAACGGACTGTTGTTGGTGAAATTGGCCCTTAGACTTTTTTTATGGGGCTATTTGAAGCAAAAGGTGTACGAAACTGAACCTGCTTCACTATTGGATATACGGCTGACAATAACAAATATTTGTAGAAATATCGATGAAACTATGTTTGAAAATGTTTGACGCGAAATTACGGACCGGCTGCTATTGTGTCAAGAAGTTCAGGGCAACCATTTCCAGCATCTCCTAAACTGAACTCAACGTATTGATTCGAATTATCAAGTTAAATGTCAATGTATTCAGGTAATTATTAAATGTACCACCAATTTGTAGTAGGTAGGTTAAGGTATTGACTTTATATTCTAGGGTTATAAAGTACTCGCCAGGAGCTTCAAAATGATGCGCCATAAGAACCCCGTTTTCATATAATTTTTTTCCAAGATGGCGCCCAGCGGCCATCTTGACATTTTCATCTGTCAATTTTACTCTAAAATATGGTATCCACGCATCAATTTTATTACCTCAAGTTTTAATTTTTTGTATTGATCCGTTCAAGAAATCAAAGGGGAGGGGGACATTAAAGAAAAGCACTGTATAATGTTATGCTTCATGCTGCTGCTTAACAATATTAATTAACGGCCGTGCCTTTCAGTTGCAATTATCACACGATTTGCACTTGTTTATAATTAAAATGTATAACATAACAAAAACTTTTAAATGGATGGTTAATTACATAGTAAAAAGTTTATTAAATGTGGAATTTATACATCTGAGCTCTGTACAATATCGATTGGTTTGAGTGTAATTAATATAGATATAATTTGCAAGATACCTACATGTACAGAAAGGCAAGGTATTCTATTTTTTTCTAGTTTTATGTGATAATGAGATCTAAAGTAACAATAGTGGAAGCAGATGAAGACGGTGAAGACATGTATCGATCCGATTTCTGAATTTCCAAATGTTGCTAGAAGTAACAAAATAAGGTAACGGGAGGGAAGCTCTGTTGCTCAGTTGTATAATCATTCGTCAAATATTGACAGTGTATTCAAAGCAGTTTCAGCCCAGACAAGTATTAAAAGCCGGGTTTCATATTGGCTCTGGTCACAGCGAGAGGGTTAAGAAGAGAAGCACTTCTACTCGTAGCCCTAAACAGGTATCCCAGCATTGTCATCATATCCTTGGTGATTTGAACTCCGACAAGCAGATATTAATGTCACAGCTGGGCCATTCACTGAAATCTGGTGTTCGCTGCACTAAGTGTGTGCGTCTTAGGCGTGGATATAACCACACAATAGAAGCTACACTTAGGCAAACTCTCCCAGTGCAATTTTCAGACACTGATAGATAAGCGATGCGCACCGCCGTTTACAGCGTCTAGCCATAAATGGACGTTTACTAGATACAGGTTCGGATTTATTGGGTATCACGTATCTTGAAAAGTGACATTATGCCGATTTTTTTTTTGACATTATGCTGTTTTTTTTTGACATTATGAAGGTTATTCTACAAGATGTTAACTTAGAACTTAGTTGTATGTGTTGCCTAAACGTCATGGGGCTTGTTATCAAACTTTGGCTTTGATGTGATGTAAAATCTGCTTCTGAGATGGCATTACTGAAGGTCTAAGCTGTAAGTTGTATGTGTTGATGATAATTACATTGGGTTCTTGCCTCAAATACACTTAGTTGAGATTCAAAGCTAGAAATTAGATGCGCATCCACTTTTTCTTATCCATTCTGGAAATTACATATACAAATTTGCTGAATTTCAAAAATGAGAGAAATAAGAAATAATTATATTCACTGTACATTGTCGAATTACAAGTCATATACATGCTAACAGTAATTACACATAACGCGGGCGCGGTAATGATTTCCCGTAATTCTCCCCAGTTTTTCGTAATTTATAACTTTGAACATAACCTCTCTTCAGAAAGCACCACATATGAATAACCCGTCATATTCGGCATATTCAGTAATGATTTTCTCACACAGCAAATATCACTGATTTTATACACATGCAGACCAATACACATAATCATCCAGATGCAGTCTTGCTATTCAACCAACTTTCTTCTCAGAGATAAAAACTACAGACCCGGATCACTCAGCCTCACAAAGCTATGCAACCAATAATGCGTAGTTTAGTTGAGTGATTCCTCCACAGATGGACGTTCACAACGATCCTAGTGAGCAAACGTGGAATGACTGTTTGCGCCCTAAAAACTACCTAGTCTGCAAGTTGACATCTTATAGGTTTTTTTTAACGTTTTATAGGTTTTGTACATTATACCCGTGCCGAACAATCATTTATGGTAAACCAGATCAGAGATACTCTCAGCAAGGCAAGATATACGAGGGCGGTTCAGATACGATGGAGACAAATGCTGTAGATGCCGCGCATGTATGTCTTGAAGGTCGTGGCTTGAGTAGGTGATAGCTGGGTCCCTTACGAACAGTGTGGCACAGCTTTCGTCGGGAGCGCAAGTTTCGCACGCGGGCTAACGGCCATGAGTGGAGGTCAAGTGCCAGCCGCCGTTGCGCAACGTATTGTCATTCGTTTTTTAGTGTGGGAGGGCGTTAAAAACATGGAAAATTTTCTGGTTTTGGGGAATCAGTTCTATAGTGAGTGCCTGAGTAGGGCTGCTGTGTTTAAATGGGCCAAAACGTTCAAGGATGGCCGCGATACCGTCAAGAATGAGCCGCATGATCGTCGACCGCAAATCAGCATCACACCAGACATTCGAAGTGCTGTACGACGACTTCCTGCGCACCCAAAGTTCCATCAATGCTACTCTAACCTTCTTAAAACACACGTGTAATCCGCTTATGGCTTGAAACGGAGAAGCATTCCAGCAAGAAGTGCGATTCTTCTCCAGGATAATGCGCGCCCGCATATTGCGCGTCTCCCGTTCAACACAATATCGAAATTGGGGAGTGGGAGGTACTGAACACCCCCCTACAGTCCAAATTTATCACCCTGCGATTACCACATGTTTGGACACTGAAAGAGGCTCTCGGAGATCAAAGATTCAACATCGACGACGAGGTAGAAGAGTTCGTGGGCACATGGCTGTCCTAGTTATGAAATTCTTCGATACCGGTATCAAAAATCGTCCGGACAGGTGGACAAAATGCGTAACTAGTGAGGGAACGTACCTAGAAAAACTGTAAATTTTTGTAAATTGTTTCGATAGTAAATAAACGTGTCAGACCATTTGTCTCAATCATATTTGAACCACCCTCGTATCATTCATTTGTTTGGTTGTCTGTATTTCACAGTTCTCTGATAGTCAGAACTTGCGAATAAAACGTCGACTGGCTTCCGGCTGGAGGGCAATGCATGATGATACCTTATTTTGATATAGGGGCTCTTAACCACATAGAAAGAGCGAAACAAAAAAAAACGACGAAGTTTAAATTTGATTTCGGGAATTATATGAGAACTGAAAAGAAAAAAGTGAAACTGAGTAGGCTGACAAATTGATTAAATACGCTCTGAGGCATTTCAGCTACGTAGAAATTCTAAGCTTTATTGTTCCACAATTTTCAAACAACCTGTTTCTACTACGGCCCGAAATAACCAGACACTAGAAAAACGTTAAATAGCAAAACTGGCGAGATAGTATTATAATTGCGAAAATTTTCGAAATTGAGATATGTCTTTTGGAAGTTATACAGGGTGTAAGCGTTATGGTAGTCATTATTGAAATGGGTAATAGGGGGGGTCAAAACAAGCCAAAAAGTCATATGACCCATGGTACAAAGGTCAATAGATTTTTGTCTAAATGGCTTTATAGTTAACAACTTTTAAGTATTTTATATCGACCACAATCACCACAATCTTACTAATTTTTATAATCTAATCTAAAACGTTTTTAAATTGGGTAATCAAATAAATGGCATTAAGTTTTTCTAAGTTAAGCCAAAATTTGTAGTCAGTAAGAAAGTAAGTTTCATTGAATTGAGTTTTTAAAACACAGTTGACAACAGTGCGTCGGTCATCATCACTCTTATCGAACCAGCAATCGATAGCAAACGGTAACAGTTTTTAGTTATCCTTTTGCATAGTCTTGCGGGGATGTCAGATTTATTTTACCTTAAAGTCGCTTTTCTCTAAAAAAATGCCTTTTTGAACCCCATGTTATATGAAACGTTTTGCTTCTTTTAACCCCCTCTATCACCCATTTAAATAATGACTATCATAACTTTTACACCCTGTATGACATGTACATCGCTAAAAACCAAGTCATTCAGTTCTGTCGGTCTGTCGATCTGTTCGCTAATTTTATAACCGCCTATAACTTGAGAAGTACCGCTCGGATTTTAATGAAATTTTTACATAATGTTACTAGTATGTCAAGGCCAAAGAATTTGTAGTTTTTGAAAATCACACAAAAAAATCGATTAAACTCCGTTATTTGACATTTCAGAGCTTCCTCAGCATTTTCGGAATGTAGGTGGTAGGGTGTTGTAAGTGTAACGTCTTTAGTACGTCAAATACGATCTACCGTCAAAAAGCTTCTGATCATGAAAACAACGGGAAAATTAAATGATAAATTTTCGATGTATAAGGTGCCCATAATGAGAAATAACATGACAGTCATTGGCGTTGCATGCACGGCGCGATGCTGGATCGTCGTGGAGGCCACTGCTGACTGTCACTGTCACTGAATACCGCTACAGGAGAAATATTCATATATTTTAGCAATATTTGAATATTAGGAGTACGTACCACTTTCTGCGATGATTTTTTAAATGATGATGCAACTGTTTATATTTACACATATATTTTTCTGAATTTTATAATCCTCAAATTTACCACCTATTTCAATTTGTGTTACTCCGTAAAGGTGAAATACGCACTTGTATATCTTTAAGCAACAGAAAACTTCTGAACCAAAGTTAGAATTTATCCCGAGTCTAAGATTTTCATAATTTAGGTAGATTTTGAAAACTGATTCATTCAGCGGAAATACAATCGTTGGAACATGTGTTACAACGTTTCAGAAGATTCCTGCTCATTTTCAGACATTGTTTGGAGGAGATGAAAATTGTAGGTTAGGAGCTGTATGAGCTAAATGGTTTTAAATTGTTGTATATTTGGTATCAGTGAAAGACTTTCTATTTTTAAAAAGATACTAATCTCAGTGATACTAGGCACCTGTTAGACACAATAAGTCACACATATTTTCCCTACATGGAAACATAAATATGATAGATGTGCTTCATAGGGTTCGATATACTGAGATCGAAGATTCATGGAACCTACCTAATCACGATTTCGCCTTTTGAACCGATTTGACTGAAACCTCAAGCGAAGGCGTAAGCAGTATAGAGTTAATCTAATTGACGCTATTTTTTTAGGTGTCGTCACCATGAAATTTGGTACTACGTCAAAAAATGATCAGAATCTCCGAAATCATTTAAAATATTAGGTTTATTGATGTTCTCAAAATGTCCCCTTCAACTTTTTCCTGCACCACCATTGGTGAAAGCATTTAAGGTTTTCTGTCAGAGCAGTACCTTTGAGTGAATATTGTATCAGAAACCAGGCAATAACTTTCTAACTATTGAAACAGCTCATAGCTTTTTTGTTGACGTTATTCTTAAAAAACCTTGCATGCACTCCTAAACAGTCACCCACTTACATTACCTGTTTTATTCATAATATAATCAAGCACTTGAATGATGCACAATGGACATGTCAACGCAATTAAGAGCGCTGACTCTGTACCTTTGCGTATGAAGCTGCTGCTGGATAAACGTAGCGCGTCGACAGCTCGGGTCATATTGGTGTTCTAGGTGCTAGAACCTGTGCTGTCGTGAGTGTGCGTAAAACCCAATAGTCTGACAAATATTACTAAAAGTGATTTCACTGGACCGCAAATGTACGAGGGTGAATCAAATATGAACCGGACTTGATGCTTTAGTAATTTTATTGGAATAGTGAATACAAGTTTATTTACATCATATGTTTCTACATAACCTCCTCTTATTGATTCATTTTTCCCATCGGATCTGAAGTAACTAATCTTATCGCCGAACTGTGCTGTTAATCGACGCCAAATTTCGGAAGGTTTTACGCCGTCCCGTGACAAAAATTGCTCAGACATGATGCTACTAACAGCTTACTTTGGCGCGCCAAACCGACTGACTCTCCTTTTCCTAACATCCCCACCCAACATACACCAAGACGTGGCCGCACTCCATTCACTTATGGCGCGTTAAACAGAAAAGTCCCGTTCATATTTGATTCACCCTCGGATAGACGCTAACCTTCTTCCCTCCAACATAATCATAAATATCCCTTTGGCACTGTCTACTTTTCTTGTACGTAGGGTGAGACTTTCTAA
This sequence comes from Acanthoscelides obtectus, assembly GCA_963669975.1. NCBI lineage: Eukaryota > Metazoa > Arthropoda > Insecta > Coleoptera > Chrysomelidae > Acanthoscelides > Acanthoscelides obtectus. The sequence goes on along the minus strand of CAVLJG010000007.1, from coordinate 73,366,867 downwards.
AAATGCAAACTATCGTCCGTAGTAATTGAAGAACATATTATAATTGTAGGCGTATACGTCCTCGCACATGGTTGTAGTCCCGCCAGTTATGCGACAATACGGCGTCGGAAAACAGCAATCCAAACAACACGAACATGTGTGTATGCGCTATGCTAGCTGGGCGGTGCAGTGTGGTGAGCTGGCGATTGCACAAAGAGAAATATATGGGGAACGTGCACCATTTGCAGCAGACCGACTGAATAACTTTGGTTGCGGTTATACGAGAATAGATAAATCCAATAAAGGCTTGGACTGTATTTTATAACTGAGAACAAAATATGCTCAAATTATCGGTCTCAAGCTCTTGCATGTTTTTACTGCCCACGCATGGAAGTATTATAATCGCGATAAATTTTGAAAATGAGATATTACGTTTTCTTAGATGTTACATGAGATACGCATTACAAAAAACCATGTCACTCATTTCCATCGGCCTGTCTGTCCGCTGATCTTTGACCTGTCTATAACTTGGGTTTTTTAACGCGGATTTTTACACAATGTTACTACTATGCCAAGAACGAAAAAAAATTGTGTTTTTCAAAATCGTCGGCGATGGAGCTAGGGACAAAAACTCGACAAAAATAAAAACTGCTCAAACTTCGTTTCTTGGTTTTTCAGAGAAAAAAAATTGTAGTGTTGAACAGTAGCGGTTGTAAGGGGTAGTGATTTATACCTTCTGAGCCCCGGTAATAATTATTAGACAATCATAGATTTCCCAGAACATTTGCCTTTAAAACAGAATTGTAGAGCCATGTTTTTCATACGCGTAGTGGCGCTTCTGATCCCTAGGTTCACTGGCAGGTATACCGCGGTCTATATGAGTCTCCTTCCCTTAAGGTACGTTTACATATGACACTTATTGTATGATATTTATCTAAGAGCATCTGCCATAAAGTAGCATTAGCTGTTTACATTATTAGAGATGTATATAATATTCCTGTGTAGGACATCGCATACATTCCAGAAACTTGCAATAAATATACATTGAAGTATAGCTCGGTTTTGACTAGACGGTGCCTCGGTATAGTGGATACGATGAAAATATCGAAAAGAAAATGTGCTGCTATTGTAACTATACTAAGTGACATATAAATCCGAACACCCAGTTTAAATGGTTTTATTTTAATAAAAGTTGGTGAATGTAAATTTATCTTACTGTAAATAACAAGTGAAAAAATTTTCAGCCTTATCAGTTGGACATTCCGGTTTTTATACTGCTTTTTTTTAATTCACTAACGCTCTAAAAATGAATATTTCAGCCGCAGTAAAGAATCAACGTTGGCGGATTTTGGTTCTTGACATCCTTTACGATCGGTTACGATGGCTAGAGTACGGAGACCTGTACGATTTCGTCAACTTAGTGAGTTTGATAGGGGCCGTATAGTGGGACTTCGGGAAGCTGGACTTTCTTTTCGGGCAATTGCAGTTAGAGTGCAAAGAAGTGTAGACACTGTGGTTAGGTGTTGTCAGGCATGGCTTCTAGAAGGCCGTACGCAAAGAGCAAGGGGCACTGGACGTCGCCGTAGAACAACAGACCGTGAAGATCGCCGCCTAAGATTATTGGCCTTAAGGGGCCGTTTCTCCACTACCAGGTCCATTGCAAATGAATGGTTTGCAGAACACGGAAGACCTATTGGCATGCGAAGTGTTTACCGACGAATGAGAAGTTTTGGCTTGTTTTCATACCGGCCACACTGGGTCCTCGCTTTAACTCGAGAACACCGACGTAATCGCCTTGAGTGGTGCAGACAACGGTCACTCTGGGATCAGGAATGGAACAGTACTGTCTTTAGTGACGAGTCTCGATTTTGTTTAGGCATGCACGATGGTCGTGCCAGGGTTAGAAGGCGACGTGGTGAAAGGAGGAATCCACAGTTTTTTGTTGAAAGACATGTTCATCACACTTTTGGAGTTATGGTTTGGGGTGCTATAGCTTATGGTTCCAGGTCACCTTTAATCTTCATCAGAGGTAACATGAACGTGCAGCGTTATATCCACGAAGTTCTAGAACCCCATCTTTTACCCTATCTTGACACCCTGGCAGATCCAACTTTCCAACAAGATGATGCCCGACCACATGTTGCAAGAGTCACAATAGACTTCTTTCAACATAATGATGCCACATTGTTACCGTGGCCACCAAGATCTCCCGACTTATCCCCAATTGAGCACGTGTGGGATATGATGGGTAGGAGATTGCTCAATTTGCAACGTCCTCCTCAGACTCTAGAAGCACTTCGAGAGGAGTTGGTGGTTGCCTGGAATGAGATACCACAGGAGAACGTTGACCACCTGATCAGAAGCATGCCTAGGCGCGTTGGAGAATGCGTAGCACATCAGGGTGCATCCACACATTATTAAAGGTCAAAGACCTTTAAAGCAGTGCAATCATTTTGAAATTTTTATCATTTACTTATTATGCTTCATTAAGTACTTATACAAAATTTTATTAAAATAAAACCATTTAAACTGGGTGTTCGGATTTATATGTCACTTAGTATATTAATAGGTTAAAAAATAGAAATAAGAAAAAGCGAGCTGTGTGGGTTCGAGAATGGATTTTAAGACGTGCATACAGCCAGTTAATGCGTGAGCTCAGTGCTCAATTTTCAAACTTCCTTCGAATGAAATTATCTGATTCTAACAGTCAAGGTTCCATGGGAATTTATAATTATAGACTTTCCAGAGCAAGCAGAATAGTGGAAAATGCTTTTGGTGGTATTATGTCAAGTGTATTCAGAATAGGAAACCAATATTCTTCTTGCTTCAGAATGCGTCGATTCAATTGTTTTGGCCGTTTGATTTACATAATCATTTATAATCTCAAAATTCCCCCGCAATGATATATGCTCCCGAAGGTATACTTGATCCAGAAAATCCTGACATCGGTGAGCTAACACAGGGAAGTTGGAGGCACGAAGATAAACCGCAAAATCTGTTGCCGTTGACGCAACAGGGTAGTAATAACGCAAGAGGAATCAGAGAAGAGTTTTGAGAGTATTATAACAGAAGCGATTTGAAATACGGCCACTTTGATGAATGAACTTTATTAAGTTCGTCGGTACCCTGGCCTGATTTTTTCTTAGTAGTTTTTTTAAATTCGCTGTTGAATTCATCCCTAAAGTTATGAATTTTCCTGGTTATTTTATCTACAGTGATTCCAAATTTATCAGCAAGCTCACGTAGGGCATTTCGTTTTTTCAGTCTATCTTTATATACTTTACATTTAACATCCCAAAGTTCTGGTTTATTGCGGTACATATTAATTGACTCATCAATTTCACTTTTTAGCCATTCTTCTTTATCACCCATCGTGTATACGCGAGAATAAATTGCTGGACACTTCTTCAAAAGTAGACGACTGGCCACTAGCGCGATTTATTTCCTGCGAGTCGGCACATATTACCAAAGACATATATATTTTCCAGAATAAATTTTTGGTTGTCTACTTTAATCAGAACTAGTGTCTGACATAAATATCATGCAATATATGTCAGATGTAAACGAACAATCATGCGTTTCGGAATCCGAGAGTGGTGACGTTGCCAGGTGAATGGTACTACGGATAGTGCAGGGGCAGAATGTCTGGGGACTAATTGTATGGGCCTGTTTGACTAACTTGATCTGTCTAATTTATTTATTGTAACTTTTCTCTCAGGGGGTCTAACTTATGCTGAACATAATCCTTTATGAACTGATGACCCCGTTGCGTGAGAAGGGTAGAGTCAGCCGATTTGACGCCATTTTTAGGAGTTTTCTTATACGTACAGGATGAGTTTTTAGTGCAGGCTCGGTCGATAATATCATTATTGCGCATGTTATCTAAGACAGTTAAATACCAAAATTATAGCCAACAGAATGCTGCTGGTCAGGAAAATAGTTTCATCTCTTTATAACTCCGAGGTGTACAAAACATACATTTTTTAAAATGGAAGGCCTTACATTTTATTCCAGATTTGGATAGGCCCTTATATCATCGCCTAACGACTTTGTCATTGTACTAATTTTTATCCAATTCTTTCGAGGTTATTTATTTCTATTATAAGGTAATCAGAAAAACGAAATTTTTTTCTGCTATTTGTTTATAGATAATCGGAGAAAGCATATTTGAACAGAAGCAGAAATAATCGAAAAATCAATCAAATTCAATGTTAATGTGATCGTTAAGTCCATCAGACTTCCTGAAAAACCTGAAGCAGAATTCTTCAATATTTGACTAACTGAAAGGTCTGATTTGAATTGTATTTACAATGTTTTTATATAAATCGAGTTGTGCTAAATTAACATCAAATTGCGGAGCACAGTGATCCGAGAAAGCCAAACCAAAGTTTTGAGCATCTACTAAGCCGGGTCAAAACTTTTTTAGTCAAGCATAGCATTAAGCCTCGTCGGTTCATTTATTGAAGATATCATATTAAAGCTTTCCAACAAATCACTTAACAAACTGAATGAAAAAAGTTCAATATCACCTACAGGAGGTCTGTATATATCAATCAGACAAAAGTGTGGGATTTTTACTGCAGAATATGCAATTACAGATCCCTAAGAGGTAATATGGATAGGACAGACCTCTGAGATGACAGACTAATGGACAAAAATGGCCGTTCCACCACACTTGCCCTCAGATCTGCAAAAACTACTATCCAGTGGAAATTAATTTATTCAAATACACATTCGATCATTTTCTAGCCAATCAATACTATTGATTCATATAGTTCCCTCTGAAGATCTGATGTTACGTTCGGGCCGCAACGGAACATATCGCACCCTTGCGACCAAAGGGACACAACTCAAAAAGTGTGAATCTTGAGTTGTTACTATCAATCACATGTGAAAATAATCGTTTACCTTCCAGCAAAAGAGTAATAAATTAACTTTGTCCATTGACCGCCAGATGGCATATGTGTCGTTTTTGCAGATTCCGTTTGTATTAGTATCTCGGGCTAAACAGATATATTTTCAGTTGTACTCTGTCTTCAGTGCAGTAAAGGAGTTACCACGTGAGTGCCTTCAAACCGTGTTACATATTTTGATTTGTGTCGTTTTTGATGAATAATGGTTTAACCCCTACTGAGCGAGGGCCGTGGCAAATGCTTGTTCCGGAAGTTGTTGTATCCAGTATACAACTTCTTCCCGTCCAAGTGATTGTGCACGCCTTAAGGAATACCTCAGTACCGATTGCCGGGTGGCGGTACAAGTCCGCCAACAGGCCACTCTAGGTCTATTTAACATCACTAACACGTAAAAAGAAGGTGGTAGACAAGGACCAGTCAACCGAGGCAGTACCACCCGCTAGCTTTTCCCAGGGTGTCTTATAAATGTCCACATGTTTCCACACCTAAGCTATGGAGTCGGTTATCTACCAAAACAAAGAAATTAATGATGATGGATCCCTCGAGCACTAAGAACTCCGGACTTAAACTCACTCCACTGTCGGAATGTCCGGGTGGAGGCTGGGCTCGAGGTAACAACATCGAAGATAAAATTTGTTTTTCGAACATCTGCGGGATCAACAGCAACATTGATGCTGTTCATCACTACCTGCAATCCAATCGTCCCGCCGTGCTTTTCTTGGCGGAGACAAAAATCTCAGAGACTGCACCGATTAACCATCTCAACTTCCCAAACTACGAGGTGCACTCCAATCTGAGAAAGAACGGGGGAGTTGTGGCTTTTGTCCGCAGCAGTCTTTCCTACTCCAGGGATCTTTCTTTGGAATCAGACCGGAAGGACATTCTGTGGCTTCGCCTCACCTCCAAAACATCACCCAAATTTATTTGCTGCCTTTATCGCTCTCCCTCGAACCATAACTGGGATGACCTACTCGAATACCTCGCCGTCCAGATCGACTTCCTGAACATCAATCACCCCGTTTCAGAGGTAGTTCTTCTCGGTGATTTCAATGCCCATAATGAGCTTTGGTTGGGCTCAAATAAGACCGATGCAGCAGGTCGTGCAGTCGAAGCGTTCGCTCTTACTCAAGGGCTGACCCAGCTGGTGACGAGCCCTACTTTTTTCCCCCGCGTCTCGTCTCACGCCAGTAGCCTGCTGGATCTCTTTCTGACGACGCATCCTGTCCCTTACAGCACTGCTGTCCTGCCCCCCCTGGGTAACTCAGATCACGGTGTTGTGGAGGTTAGGTTTCGGTCAGAAGCCGCTGTGGCAGCAGAAACTCACACAGGCCGCAAAACTTGGCCTTACGGACATGCCGACTGGGAGGGGCTCAGAGACTTCTTCTCTAGCTTTCCTTGGAGAGATGTCTGTTTCACTGACTCGGATGCGTCGACTGCCTGTTCTTCAATAACCGAAATTATCCACGTCGGAATGGAGAAATACATCCCTCATACGGTGAAAGTTCCTAAACCAGGGTCCAACGGCTGGTTCAACAAATCGTGAGACACTGCTCGCCAGCAGAAGATCAAGGCACACAGAACCTACTTACAAAACCCCACTGTAGAGAACAGATAAGCCGACGTCGAGTCCAGAAACAAATATAACGATGCGGTTCGCAATGCCAAAAACCAGCATGATATAAAAGTTAGGCACAGGGTCATGTCGCAGCGCAATTACAGTTGGTCTTTCTGAACGCTGGCCAAGCAGATTGAGAAGAACTTCTCACACAGTAGCCTTCCACCACTTACGTGTCAGGATGGAACTATTGTATTCGACTCAAAGGCCAAGGCGGAAGTGCTAGCCAAGATCTTTGCTGCCAACTCCACCATGGACGTCCCCACCAACGCCCAAGTGCCGTCAATTCAAAGGGTTCCCCACACTATGCGGGAGGTAACATTCAGGCATAAGACCGTAAGACGAGTGCTCTTGTCGCTCGACATCAATAAAGCTTCTGGTCCGGACTTGATTCCTGCCATTGTACTGAAGAGATGTGCAGCGGAGCTTGCTCCAGTTCTTTCGCGTCTCTTCCAGATATCTTATGAATCCGGCACCTTCCCAGAAAACTGGAAATTTGCTCATGTACAGCCCATCCCAAAAAAAGGATCTAAGACCGACCCTTACAACTACAGGCCTATAGCTCTGCTTTCTGTTATAGGTAAAGTGATGGAGAGGTGCATAAATCGGAGCTTCTGGACTACCTCGAACGTCACAGCTTGATTAGCGACAGGCAGTACGGTTTCCGGCACCAACGATCCACAGGGGACCTCCGCTTACGTCACGCAACTGTGGAGTAAACTCATCCCGTCTCATGGTGATGCTCATGTCGTTGCTCTTGACATCACGAAAGCGTTCAATCATCTGTGGCACGCTGCCCTCTTAAGCAAACTTCCATCCTATGGCCTCCCAGAAAAGCTTTGCAGATGGGTGGCTGACTTTATCTCTGGCCGCAAGATATCCGTCGTAATTGACGGATTCTCCTCTTCATCCCACAACGTCAACGCGGGTGTTCCCCAGGGATCGGTCTTGGCTCCAACACTGTTTCTCTTACATATCAACGACCTCCTTTCCTGCACGATCAACCCAATCCACAGCTTCGCTGATGACAGCACTCTATATGCAGGAATTCAGAGTGACAAGCCGATCTCTGCAGCTGAGCTGGAAAAAATAGGACTAGCGACGACTTCTTCTCTGACAAGAGACCTGGAGGCTATCACTGCTTGGGGACGCAACAATCTTGTACAGTTCAATGCTTCCAAAACACAGTACTGTACTTTGACGAACAAAAAGCGTCCTAGCGCTTATACAGTTTCGATGGACGGCCGAGTTCTACCAAAGAGCCATTCATTTCGGCTGGTCGGAGTCCAGATCACCGAGAACCTGATCTGGCACGAACACATCTCTTCAATAGCTGCAGCTGCTGGGAAAAAGCTAGGCTATTTGTTTAGGGCTAAGAAGTACTTTTCTCCGCATGACCCTCTCACTCTATACAAGGCCCAGATAAGGCCTAGCCTCGAGTATTGCTCACACATTTGGGGTGCTGCCGCCCCGACTACATTGTCCATGCTCGATGCTATCCAGAGGAGGGCGGTCCGACTGATCGATGACTCTTCTCTACGGGCTTTGCTCCTCAGAGCTCTCTTCCATGATGCCGCCGCGCGATGTGCCTGCCAGACAGACCCGCCTGACTTCGGCATCCCATCCTAACCGTGTCAAATTTCGTACATCCAGAACTGGCCGATACGACCGCTCCTTTGTCCCGAGGGTGTCTAGATTGTGGAACAATCTACGGGAGGAAGCTTTTCCCAGTTCTACTAACCTTAGGCAGTTCAAAAATCGTATTAACAAAATTTCTTTGGGATCATCATAGCAGCCGCGGTGTTCCGGCATTTAGGCTTCTGCCTGCGCGGCTGTTTCGATATAAAAAAAAGAGTATAGTTCTTGTAATATTTTGAATTAAGTCAATTTAGAGGATAGAAATGTGTAGTAAAATTGGTTTTATATAAAGTTGTGTCACTTTAGTTGCTTAAAGTAACACAAATGTTCAAATATAATTTGATTTAGGTTACTTTTGTTGTAATATGTTTTGATTTATGTCACTTTTGTTGTAACAAATTTAACGAAACACTAACGAATTAACTACGTAAGCCTTCCAACTTTTTGAAAATTATAAATCTGTGTGAAGTACTTTGATATGTATTTCACAGAAAATGTGTAACTTCTTATCCTTACTTTAAACTTATATACTGGGTGAGGACTTCAAGGCTTATTAAATGAGGAAATCTAGAATTAACTCACATACAGTAATTGGAATATTGAAGTTCCTTTTCTCGCTCTTCTTCATAATATCTATAGAGGTCCATCACCTTTTTACCACTATCGATATATTTCCGAATAGTTTAAGCCCTTAGAGATAGTGCAATTCAATTCGGGGTATGACATTAATCAATTTTGACACGATATTTTCACCTTCGGGGTTCACCTGTGGTTGGACTTAATTGGACATAATTATCAGGCCAAATGAAACTACATAAATATGTTTGACTTACCTTTTTATTGACGTTTTTTCGTTTTTGACAAAAATAAGCTTGTCAAGAATTTCTTAACAACTCAAGTTTTTAGAAGACCACGTATACATTTTTTTTTGGCGTTTTGTAGTTTATGTCTTTGCCCCGCTTTCATTTAGAGGTTCATCATTACCTTTCGTTAAACTTTTGTCACTGCATGAGATACTTGTTGATGGCATCTGGATCTACATCTTATTATACAGGGTGACTTGTTGAGTCATTTATTTTAACAGTGAGTACATCTGATCAAAAGAAATGTTTTTTTCTTTAAAATTTTTCTGGTAAAATTAAAGTAACAAAGTTATAGCCCTTTAGAAGTTTGAGTACCGCCCTGTCTCAATAATAATATTATGTGCTCGTGTTTGGCAACAACGGATATAATCCGCCTTATCGGTTCATCGCATCGGAAACAAAAAAGCGAAAGAATTTGAAACGATGTTTGTACTACAATTATTATTCAGTTGTATTCAGTCAATGTGTCAGTCGGTAACGCGTGAGTGTATAGTGGTGTTTGTTGCGTGGCTCAAACGAAATAAAAAATGGCACATGTTTACGAAAATGCTGAACTTGTGGACATGATTCTTATTCTTAATCGAGTGCAACCAACCCCTCGCGCCTTTGTTAATGTAGTACAAATGGCTCGTGAATCAGGTGACTTAAGACCTCACAGGGGAGGGCATGTCGGTGCTCCAAGACCGCACGATGAAATACAGGTCCGCACTAAAATACTTGTCGGGAGGATACTTTATAAAACAAGGTAACATTTTTTTTTTTATTTTTACACACATATTTTGGTTTATCTTCCTTCTACAATCATTATCTGAAAATTAATGACTCAACTTCAAGTATATGTCGCTCTCACCATTATGTATGGTTGTTGTTTACCCCTGCCATCATGGATAATAGATCCCTATGTACTACATAATATTTGTGTATTACATTTTTAAGTCATTTCCTATCCTAGGCTTTAAAATAAATCATGCTGTCTCAAAAATGTATCAAATTGTAACACACTCGATTTACCTACCTAATAATCTTTCCAATCGTAGTATAAGACATCAAAGTTTTTGTCTCTTTAGCTTTGTTTTTTTTTGTTGTAGGCAACGGTATGGATATCTCAAGTTGAACAGCTTTTATTGTTAAGCAGGGTATCGCTGCATATCAAGCAAAATATCCGCCAGAAACAACGAAATGTACCCTTAAAATACCAGCACCTAGTGAAGATCTTATTGCTGAACTTGGTTCTCACCTGAATGACTTGCTTTTGAGTTCGATGATTGAAGCCGAAATATCTACAACTGAGAAGATTCCAACTGATTCTAGCAATCTCAGTGATCATAGAGTATACGACTTGGTTCTATATGATAAACATTGTAACACTACCAATCACCAGCCTCAAGATGCAGTAATGCCCTTATCTCACACAATCCTCAGCCTGGATGTAGCAACTATTACACAGTGTCTTGTAGTATAGATCGTCCTACAGTTGTTCATTTAAAAAGAAAATAAAAAAATTATTATGTCTCGCCCATACATAGCGGAGAAAGCGACGTAGATGACTCAGATGCAGATCCTGATTTCATCAACAAGCATCCTGGTAGTGACAAAAGTTCAACGAAGAGTACAGAAGAAGTTATAAATGGAAGCTTAGCAGAGATAGAAGTTACAAAAGGCAAAAAAGAAAATGGCATGTAACTGGTCTTTACAAAAAACTAAATTGCTAAGAAATTCTGGATAGCTATTTTTTCTGGGTATTGGGAACTTGCGCAATTACAAAAACAAAGAGAATTTATAGTGAGGCATACTGAATCTATAAAACCGAAATACCGTTATTCATGTCCGGAAAATTATAGACAAATGAATTCGGCATTTAATTTCAAGGTTCAGTTGAAAAACGCTTTCTAGCGACACTTCGCCTTTTCATACTTTGTATAAATAAAGCTGGATTATTATTATTATTATTATTATTATTATTATTATTATTATTATTATTATCTCAATGGAAATCGCATTAGGGTATGCAAGATGTTTTTTAAGGCCACCCTCAACATTAACGATCGTCCTATTCGTACAGCGCTACAAAAACGAACCGATGAGGGTTTTATTATCACTGATCAAAGAGGAAAACATGGTAAACAACCACAGGTGAATCCCGAAATTGAAGATAGCGTGAGAAAATTTATAAATGCCATACCCCGAATTGAATCGCATTATCTGAGGGCTCAAACTACTCGAGAATATATTGATAGTAGTAAAAACTTGGCGGACTTGTATGAATAATGTGAAAAACACTAGATCCCAAGAGCATAATATATGTACAGACTCGGTTAGCTTAGTTCAAGCTTATTCTCATAAGTTTCCATTGAGTGACTTAAAAACAGCACTTATAGGAACTAGCTGATAAGGGAACAATAAATAAAATATTACGATTCTGTTTATAAAAACGTACTTAGGATTTAATTCAGTTCAAACCTTGTGAAGGAGTTGTTTAGTTATGAAGACTAAAAATTATTTTAATTTAAATGCAAGCCTCTTATTGTTCCTTATTATGAGTTTCTGTATGTTGTGTTTTTTCCCTTGTTTAAAAATAGGAGTACCTGTTCAGTATTTAGGGCCAAATCAATGTTTTTGATGTTTTGTGTAAGAAAATAAAAATATTTCTATAGTATAATGCTGGCGATTTATTTTCAGGTAAAAACTATGAATAAATCTTATACTTATTTCTTATTATTTTTAATAATATCGAACAACAAAACTGTCACAAGTCTTTTGTTCATTTTCAGTTCTCAACTAAACTGTCGGTTTTGGATATAATTCCAGGATTTTTGTTCAAATCAATCATCAAAAGTGATATAACTTGAAAAAGGCTTTTCGTTAAAGCATACCAGCCTTGAATAGAGAATATAGTATAGCATAAGTATTTTTATGACATACTATTTATCCGAACGAATGTATTTTTACAAATAATATTTAGAGTGTAAAACAGTTTTCTTCGGTTTGCCAAAAACTTATTTTTAGAGTTGTGTCACTTTTGTAGCAAGGGTGCGATATGTACGAGCCCCTTCCCACTTCAGTTGACCGGACTATTGAAATCTTAGTTTTTTTCTTATCAAACACAAATAATAAAAATGTAGCAGGTTATAGGTTTAAAATATTAACAATGAATACTTTGATAATATATAGTACGAGTAGAAAACACCAACTTCATCACTCCCTAATCAAATTTGCAGCATAAAAATAACACATCTTGCAATTACAGCATATCAACCTATTTTCATTTCAATGCAAAATAAGTCTATAACGCATAGGTGGCTGTGAAAAATGAAAGCCATGACAATTGTTTTTATTAATCACAGCTGTCAGAATACGTTTAAAATAGTTTTGGGTAGTTAAGGTTTTCAAAATGGGTAGAGGAAAGATTATTAGTGAGAAAATTCGGTTACTGATAATTAATTTTTTTAATTCTGGGAAATCAAACTTGGAAATTGCAACTTTGTTAGACTTATCGTGGAACAGTGTGAGAAATATTGTTAGAAGACATAACGTAACTGGCCCAGTTAATATTAAGCCACGATATGTGAAAAAAAGTAATATCACAAATGCCGACCGAAGAGCATTTAGAAGAATAATCGTGAAAAACAGGCGTGCCAATTATTTACAATTAAGTGCTCTGTGCAGTGAGTGGGATTTAGCACTTGCAAGGTAAGTTTTATAATAAAAAAAAAAGTGAAGTAAAAACCCTAAAGTTGTACAACTTGTTTATAGGCCAAAGAAAAGCCACCATTAACTCCACTGCAAAAGAAAAATTGCCTTAGATGGGCTAAAGAACATACACAATGGACACCTCAACAATGGTGTGCAATACAATGGAGTGATGAGGCCCAATTCGAAGTTTGTGTTGGTGACAGTCGCAGTAGAGTTATTCGCAAAAACATGAAGCATTCCATGTTGACTGTCTGAAGAGGAAAGTGAAATTTCCAGCATCCATTATGGTCTGGGGCAGTATGTCATCAAAAGGAGTAGGAAAACTTCATTTTATTGATGAAAATGTGGATACAAACAAATATTTGGCAATATTGGAAGAATCGCTTTTACCGGTGATGGAAGAATGTTTGACATCCAGCCAAGATTTTGTGTTTCAGCAAGTTGGTGCAGCGTGCCATACCTCAAAAAAGGCTATAAAATGGATGGAAGAAAATAATGTACCACTTTTGAAATGGGTTTCTAGCAGTCCAGATCTGTCACCTATTGAAACTTTGTGGTGTGGATGAAAAAGGTTCTACGACAACATCTTGCTCGTACAATCACCAAACTGAGCCAAAAGCTTCAAGAAATATGGGATTGTTTTGCACCAAATTTTTGCGAAAACTTGGTTAACACTATGCCCCAAAGAATTTCAGCCGTAATAAAAAATAAAGGTGATGTTACCAATGATAATCTTTCAATTGTTGCTTTGTTAACTTCGCGCATTTATTCGCACATTGTTTATTTGTTCAGATGTTCTATTAGTTATAGGTCTAAGTGATTTCAAATATGTATTTTTTACGACTAGAGTGTATCTTAAATGTTTTTGAGAGAATAAATTGTTTTAGAAGTAAATAGTTTCGTCATGTTTAGTTTATAAAGGCATATTTTGGTACAAATCTTGAAGTGGGCCAACTGAAGTGGGAAGGGGCTCATAGATATCCCAGCTCTTGTACAGTTTGAATATTTGTTAGTATTACTTCTTGTGCGAATTATTGATTGGTGGGCTGTAGAGGGGTGACGTCACATGGACTCTAGCGGGGGATCACATGTACACGTAACATGCCTTAGAGATCCGCCGAGTGGTACCTCCACACTCGACAGTCTGTGACCGTCTACCACTCACGGACAATCGCAACATCCACAGCCATACGGTCTACCGCGCGTACTGAACAACGTCAACAACATTAAATCCTTCAGAAATGATGACTGTAAACGTAGTAAATGGTGGCGTCAGAGTGGCGCTATCACAGATGCCTGCCCGTGCCCAAAGCAGCCAGAAGCAGCAGCCAAGCTGAGCAATCAAGCAATTCGAGCGAAAAACGAGTAAACGCCGGCTGAGGACATCAATGCTCCACTGACTTCTAAGAACCAAATGGATATCGCTGCTACTTCTTCACGCAGACCACAGTGTCGTGCTATTAATTATAGATAGTATAGGATTTAATTATCATTTTCATGTAAAATGTACCTTGGAAACAGCTACCGAAAAGACAAGAATACAGGGTGTCCTAATATGCCGCGAACATAGAGGTACCACGTATTTTCAGACTCAAAATAAGTCGCTTAAACATGATTTATTTCTATGCAAAAGTACTTCGTTTGTCTGTTAGCAGGCGTCAAAATTCAGATGTTTTTGGAACCGATAGTTTGATTTGAATAATATTTGACTTTTGCAAGAAACCCCAAAGGGTGAGAAAGGTGAAAACTACCCCCATTCCTACATAATTTATAGCAGATTTCAGTCGCAACGACTCTAGATTTTTTCATTTAAAAAATCAATTTATTTAGTTCATTTTTTGTCTGCTATAAAAAGATGCCATATCGCATAGTTTTAGATTAGAGAAAAAGAATGTTCTTCGGAGCTGGTTTAAAAAAAATTCTTATTACATAAAGTGTTCAGGATTCAAAACGCTGCAAATACACTACTATAATGACATGTTAGAGAAAGTTGACTAATAATTTTTTGCGCCGAATTGTTACGTGCAGGAACGAAAATGGTGGTCATATTGAACCCCTTTTATAAAGATTCGCTCTATTGTCTGTATTAAATAAAATTGTAATAAGTAATACCATACTTGTTGATTTTCGCTAACTATAATAGAAATATGAAATGGATCAAGTCAGACAAACAGGCCCATTCAATTCGTTCATAGTCCCCACCAATGCTATCTGGCAACATGGGCCCGCCAAGCCAGCATCAGAAGACCGATTTTTAAAAACTAAAAATGTCTTTGCCCTCAACATCGTATACTTGTGGGAAAATTTAGTGACAGTTTAGAATATCTCATTTTCGAAATTTGTCAAGATTACAATTCTTCCTCGCCAGTGGCGTTGGTAGCAAAAAAGGTGATCAGGTCCATTGAATTGAGACAAATCTAGTAAATAACTGAAACATGTGGACTATACGTCGTAGTTGGATGTATAGTCCGAGCTAGATAAAAAAAGGTAAAAAAAAGTTTAGCAGATATCTGAAAGTTTTGAATGGAATGATAATAACAAATCCATACAAAAATACAGCCAGATATCTGATTTTTAAACAAAATTTTCCAAATAATCGGTAAACTGGATATTTTAGAGCATAAAAAGACCTTCAATTTTGTTTTTTAAGAATTAACATCGATTAACAATTAAGCTGACGAATGAATGAATGAATGAAAACACAAAATTAGAGGTACTCGCTTCGGTGGTACATATACTAACAATTAAGCTAAATACGGGGCTTTTTAGCAATATTGAATAAATGTTTATAACTATTGCAATAACAATTATACATGGCTAAAAATTTGTGGGAATGAGGGCATCCTTGGTTTTAACAAGTGAGCTAAGTTTAAGCCGGATCGGTCTAACAGTTTATGTAAAAAGCTAATTGTTTATTCCAGAGACGAATTATTTAAACAACTGTTTTTGTCCAAGATAATGTCGTAGAACATATTACAAAAGCGAAATAGATTCTTAAAGGTTTTAAGTTTAAGAATTAATGCAAAAATTAATTATTTTCTTCCAAATTATTGTTAAAAATGGGGTTATGAAATAGCCATTTTTATGGTTATAAACATTTTCAATCACCTCGTTATTTTTCAATATAGTTTATTTTAACACGTTGATCTTTATAGGTGGTTAAAAAATGAATATTTAAAAAATTGTCTACGACCAATAGGTGCCTAGATAAAACAACCTTGCTGTAATTGGAATTGAATGAGACTGAGAAAATCGACGACTTATTTGAAGAAATGAGTTTTACAAATATTGAAGAAGAAGAAGTAGAGAGTATAAATATAAGATTTAGAACGGAGGATCAAGATTGATTAAATAATAATATATTATAATAAAATAATATTATTATAACACAAGGAATGCGAATACAATTAATATAAATGAAGGATAAACAAGAATCAATATTTTTTACAATTTATTAGAGTGATTTTTGTTAAGAATATACCAATGAACTGAATTGTGAATTGCTTAAACAATTTTATTGTAAAATATAAATTATTTTATTAGAGTGAGAGTACGGGTAAACATTTATTGTTAATTTATTATTATTTCATAGTGATTCAATTTTGAAGAATACAACGTGTCAAGTTTTTTGAGATTTCCCGATTTTCCCGGAAAGTTACCCAAATTGAAAAAAGAAAGCTCTACGTTGTTTAGAAGCCTAGTTAATTAAAAATTTTACAGACTCAATTTCACCAGCTCACCCGGAAATACTTACGCAAGTACCTTCACTTTAGGTGGCTATTTCTTAAAGAGCTTTAAACTAATAGTAAAATTATAAATTGGACCATAAAATTAACACCCTTGATTAAAATGTGTGAATATTTCGTGTCTTAATGTTTATAAACAAAGGAAATATGAATTTAAAAAAAATATTGGTCGTAGAAGGTTTTTTAAAATACGTTTTTTAACCATCAACGTTTTACAATAAATTATGTCGAAAAATAAGTAGGTTATTGTAAATGTTTATGAACATACAAATGGCTATTTTTTAACATCATTTCTGAAAACAATTTTGAAATAAACAATCAATTTTTTGCAAAAGTTCTTGAAGCTGAAACTTTCAAGAATCCATTTCACTTTTGTAAAATGTTGTAGGACCCTATTTTTAGCAAGAACAGTTTTTTAAATAATTCGTCTCTGGGATAAACAATTAGCTTTTTATATAAACTATTAAATCGATCCGGCTGAAATTTAGCACCCATATTACCACCAATGATGACCTGAGTCTCACAAATCTTTACATTTACAATTGTTATTGCAATAGTGATAAGCATTTATTCAATATTGCTAAAAAGCCCCATATTTAGCATAATTATTTATCGATTTTAATTTTCAAAAAATATTTTAAATTGCAGTTCTTTTTATGTTCTAAAATCTCCAGTTTACCGATTACTTACGAAATTTAATTTGAAAATTATACAAGCAAAATACTGAATTTTGAGTTTTTCCCAATGTTATAAAAAAACAACGCATATCTGGCTGTAGGTATCTTTTTATGTATTTGTATTTGTCATTAGACAGATCGCCCCTTTCATTTAGAACTTTCGATATCTGCTACACTTTTTTACACGAAATACCTATTTTTTTCTCTGTAGCCTAGGCTAGTATAAGACTTTTACGAACGGGTATTGCGATTGTAAATCACTTGGTAATATAATACCGTACACAGTAATGGAATTTTATTTTTAGAACGCCTAAATTATTATTACAGTCATTTAATAACACTAATTTCTAAACACGTTTTCTGCGAACATTGTATTTATTTTAAGAAACGCTATGGTTATGAGGTAGCCCATTTATCGTGAAAAAATATATATTTTGCCAATTGTGAGCAGTTTTTGATAACCTAATCAATTAGACTGACAATGAAGCATGGGAATGACAAGTGACAACAGTCTTATTCCCAAGGTTTTGAGCACGGGAAGAAAAGCGCACTTTTGATGTACCCGAAAGGTTACTTGGTTCTATTTCCGAACGCGTGGAACAAGCAACTATGGAGGCTAAATTTGTTAGAACGTAGTAAAAAGTACACTCTGTGACAATTGACGAACGCAGCCCAGTACAAGAGGTATACGCTGCCTGTATCGAGCTTGTCAGGAGTATATTTTTTCACCTGAGTTGATCCATATCGTATTTTAGTACCTGCTAAGGAGGTAATTATAAAAATTTCACCGTGAAAGCTGATGCGACACACATACAATGTTATGCATATTCTTAAAAATATCGCGGTGCTGTCTGTAAAAATGCAATCAACTGGTGATTCCATTGCATGTATACGGGTATCAGACGCAGGCATCTGCGTACTTGGATAGTATGCAGGCTGCTTAATTTCTATTGACCGACATTTTCGCCTGCTGACATTACACCTGGGCCTACTGGTAACTTGCAGAAATTAAAGAAACTAACTCATTTATCAAATGCATGTCTTCGCTAAAGGCACAAAGAAGATATTTGAGACCTTTTAATACGTAATCAAAGGCATAAAGTGGTGCATGAAGATTAGTGTCACAATTATCGTTGAACTCACCTTTTTCACTTGGAAATTTTACCTCGGAAAGGATGAAGTGTGGGTTGGAGGTTTCTATGAAAACAAAAGTAAGTCTTATTTGGTTGGCTTGCTTGCTAATTGAATACGTGTTTCAGAATGAGGCAAGATTGCCACTAGAGAGCCCAAGACACTAGCAGAGACCAACAGAGTAATTTTTTCTTACGTGCCAAGTCACATGGGGATAGATGGTAATGAGGGAGCCGATAAGTATCGCAAAAAATAACGTCAAGTTATTCATTCACACAAAGTTGTCTCTTGCCGATGAATGATCCCCTCTCCTCCCTGAAAAAAAATCCCCGCGGGCGCACATGATCGTTACTATGACTAATCCCGTGTGGGGTATTATACTTTATATTGGAGTTGTTTTAGCTCTTCGCATGCAGGCTTCTAGAGTAGCTTATATGCGAATGCCACACGATCATTATTTATCACGGAATTTGATATTTATTGGCCGTGTAGCCAGAACGTCAGCAGTTATTGATATATAAGGTATGTCAACAGGCTTCGCTCTTCAGAGTTCTACTCCAGTCCCGCCTAACTTCGGCCTCTCATCCTAACCGTGTCGAATTTCGTACGTCCATTGTGGAACAATCTACTTGAGGGGGCTTCCAATAGTTCTACTAACCTTAGGCAGTTCAAAAATCAGCCTCAAAGCTTCTCATAGCAACCGCGATGCCTTGGTATTTGGATACCGTATATGCAATTGTTTCGGTAAATTAAAAAATGTATAAATTCACAGACACTGTCGGAATGATCAGTAAGTACTAATGGTATGGACCACAGGGATCACTGACCGTGTGACATTCCCCATATAATAAATTTATATATATATCATTTGTGATATATCACGTTTTGAGCCTTCGTACTGTCTACTTCTCTAGAACTGATATGATCCCTTTTTTCTTACCATTATGGCAAAAACGTGGAAAATCCAGATGACCCTCCACCCAATCCTACCTCTATAGGGTATCCTAAAAGTCGGGACTTTCCTTTTGAGAAAGTACTCACCGTTCATCGAAAAGAAAGACTGCCTTTGCCATATGAATGCAGCAGACTGCTAAATTCGCACACGTAGTTCGTCAACCGTGTTCAAATAAGTTTTATAAACTAAAAATCCCATTTCATCCCAAACAAAAAAAATCACGAAGGATCTTGAAAAACGATCTGCATGCACTCGTGAAGGCTCGGTAGCATTTCGCAGACACACATCGTAAATTAAAATAATATGAACAACTCCGATATGATCTCGGTAATCTTAAGACTCTGGTGTATATGTTACTACGAGTAGAAGAAAAAAACGCTCATTTTTTGAGGACATCCCGTATAAGCTGCAGCAGCGGTACCATGGCTACAAAGAGCTACAATTTCTTGGTCCTCCCTGGTAGGTTAGCAGTATCTATGAGCTATTAGATGGAATGCACTTTTTACTTTCTTTTTTTCAAGTTCAAGTATGTTTTCGATCAACTACGAAGCGAAAGCTTTTGCTGCCGATCAAAGGTGATACCAACTTTTTCGTTGGATTCACCTGGAGTGCTAATTTTTGTCGCATCTGCCAGAAAATTGCACTGCCTGCTTGGAATTCAACCGGGTGCACTGGGAAAGCCACATGGTGCCTGCTGAACGCTGGGGCTGATGGGGGGTGCACCTGTTTGGATAAACGCAGGGCGCAGACGTTCAGCAGCAGACTGCAGGGTGAAGCAAGCCTGATCGGCTTTTGTTTTTTGGATTAAGTAATTGCTGCTGGGGTATCGGCAACATTTGCTGCCTGCTCGTCCTTTTGTATGGGGGATGTCAGTTGCAATAGCAGGGATTAAGGGGGTTGTATAATGACGACATATGGTGCGAGAGAAAACGACGTACTGGAAATTGGAACTGATAAGCAGAGTAATGCGATCGCGTGTTCTGTACCGAGACAAGTAGATTAAACTCTGTAAAATAAAATGGAACTGTGGCTTTCACAGACAAAATTGGAATTTCAGAAATCAGAAAACTATTTGGAAATCATTCATTATGAGATCTTGACTTAAGCAGGTACAGCTAAAGTATTTAGGGAAAATACTGAAGTAAATTTTTGAATTTACACATTAGCTATTATTGCGTTAAAGTCAACCCTAAATTTCGGGGTCATGTGTAACAACCTCCGAAATTTGAAATAGAAAGTGAGAGGAAGTTCTGACTCAGGCGTCGTGTTAAGGAAGTTGTGCGTTTGGGGAGTATTGGCGATTCTACATTGAAGAGGGGCGGGGTCGGTGGAGGGTCATCGCTTCTGACAGCGAATGCCCTTGTGAGTGCTGAAACGCAAGAGGGGGTCAAAATATATTATTCATAGTTAATATTGACTCGCTCGGGGGAGGGGAGAACCGTCTTTGAGGGGGGGCTTACATTTCACAAAAAGTATAGTAGAATACAGGGTGGCCCAACGAAAATGTCGCACCCCTATTTGTGACTCTCCTAGTATATTTTGGGAAAAACGCTCGGAACCGTCAATTTTGATTCCTAGTGGGACGTCATGATATTGCGTTACACTTTAGATTTTTAAATGGAAACTCCCATTTTTTCAATTTCTAGATTTTCCATAAAGTTTTCAGTAACTTTTGTATAATAAAGTTTATACCTATCTTCAATCGTTGTGCAACTTATTGAGTTTATAATAAAATTCTAGAAATTGTGATAATAAAGGATTATATCGTAAAAATAATAATCAAATATAGTTTTCATAGTAAAAAGACTTTAAAATTAAAAACTAGTGTCCGAGTATTAAAAAACAAAAAACATCTTACAAGTTTACACGCACATCAAAGTTGAAGTGAAAATTAATTTGCTATACAGAGGTAGGTCAATGTGGTAATAAGTGCTAAAAGTGGCGTCTATTTAACTCCATGCAATAATAAAGATTTTAGGTCCGGAGATCTCGGCGGCCACTCGACGGGGCCTCGTCTGCCGATCCTCTAATTCGGGAAATGGGTGTCCAAAAACTGTCGTGCTGGAGCCCCATAGTATGGTGGTGCACCATCTTGTTGGAAATAAATGTAATTTCCATTAAAATTAACTTCATTTTCTTTTATTTCGGTAATTCGTCGCTCTATTGTATTTTCTAACATATCCAAGTACGTCTGGCCCTACTATTCTACTATTCGTCATTATTCGTCAGAGCGGTCCGGTGGACCTCTGCTGTTAGTTAAAAGTCTCGTCGGTCTGTTAGTCTGTCAGGTCTGAGCTACCCAGATACCAAACATGTTTAAGGACGTCTGGCCCTTCAAGTATTCAAGATTAAAGAAAGGTTCTACAATATGGTTTCCGAAAATGCCGGCCCACACATTTATTTTTTCAGGATATTGTGAGAGTATCTTCCGAAACAAATGTGAATTCGAGTCACTCCAATATCGACAACTATGTCTAGTTACAACACCATGTGAGTAGAACGTACACTCATCCGATAAACAAATATTAAAAACAGATTTGCATTGTTGATTAAACGTTGGGTCATTAATTCGCAAAACTTCAACCTTCCATCAAAATCGTCTTCATTAAGCTCATGGACAAGTTTTATCTTGTACGAATGAAATTTATTGTCTTTCATTGTCATTCTTTGTACCTCTGAGCGGGTAAATCCTGAAGAAGCAGCCTCTTCACGAGTGCTTTGGGTGTATTCAAGTGCTACGTGTCCCAAAACTGTTATTTCTGTGGCTTCATTTCTAACTGGTCGATTTTCTCGATGGCGATTACGGCGAGTATTAGACACAGATCCAGTTTCTTCAATTTTTTTATCAACTTAGCCACATATTTATCGTTAATATTTTTGTCTGGATGTAACGCATTAAATAGCCGGGCAGTAGTAGCTCTTGCAATATCCCCATTTTGGTAAAGTTTTGTTATTTATACCCTTTCTTGAATTGGGTAGGTCATTGTTCAATATTTATCACAAGTAGGTAGGTAACTTAACAATTTGAAATGAAAGACAAAGTTTTTCCATGACATACGATGACACTGACGGATGTTAAATGTTCTAGCTGGTGTCCATTATTATTTGTCGTGCATTTGATAAATATCAGTATTAAGTCAGTCGAATTTTATTATAAACTCAAATAGCTTCACAACGTTTGCAAACATTCGTCAGAAAATTTCTGACAAAACAGCTGCAATTAAGCAAGTTCTTGTCACCCAGATGACATTCACAGAGCAACGAATCTTGTTCATGAAGTGAGAAATGCTCTTCATGAATTCCGTAATGAGCAATGGAGCGACTTTCTGTCGGGGATGTTTGACTCAAGTATTCCTCTCTGGAAAGTTGCAAAGTCGCTCAGAAACGGAAAGCGAGAACAACTCCCTCTTCAGAAGAATCCTCAACTGAAGAGCTGCATGGCGTATCAGTGGAATCTCCTGAGACTCCGCATTGAACATCAGCAGAGCTTCAAGGTCATATTAAAGACCCCAAGGTGAGAGGATCGAATCATTAATAAGGCGCTGAAGCTACTTTCACGGAAGTCCTTAACTTACCTCGTGGCAATAATCAATGCCATGCTAAGGACCCAGCACTTCCCAACTGCGTGGAAGACCGCTGATGTCATAATGATTCCAAAGAAGGTGGGTTCGATATTCCCCCAGGATTACCGCTCCATTAGTATACTGTCAGCTCCTTCTAAGCTCGCTGAAAAGGTGATTCTACGTCACCTTGAAAATTTCTCGTCTGACAACAATGTGATTCCTGGCGTGCAATTTAGCTTTCGGCATAGTACGGAACTACAGGCCATAAGGCTTGTTGAACGAGTAACCATGGGGTTCACCCGTAATGAAAATACTGGCATCTTGCTTCTGGATGTCTCAAAGGCATTTGACAAGGTGTGGCACAACGGCCTTCTCTACAAATTGATCTGTAAGGGCTTCCCATTCTGACCCCTAAAACTTTTGAATTCCTTCCTCGAGGGTACGAAATTTCGGATCAAAATTAATAACGTTCTGTCCACAACACAGCCCATCAAAGCCGGTATCCCTCAGGGTTTGGTTCCTGGACCAGTCCTTTATTCAGTTTTTATTCATGACGTCCCTTGCCCCAGCAACTGTGAAATCTATCGCTAAGCTGATGACACTGCCCTGGTGGCCCAGTCGTGGTCTGGGGATTTAGTTCACGACAAGCTGCAAAGTGCGGTGGACGAGGTATTGGAATGGGCGAATCGGTGGCTGATCAAAATTAATCATTTGAAAACGCAGGCAATCTATTGTACTAAAAAATGTAGCGGCGCCCGGTCTGAGGTTTCAGTGAATGGAGCTCGGGTGCCATGGGAAAGCTCTGATAAGTATCTCGGTGTCACTCTTGACCTGGCAGAAGCACACTGAAGCGTTAAAAACTAAATTCCAAATCTCGTTCCGGCAACTCCACCCTATGCTATGTAGAACATCAAAATTAAGTTTGATCAACAAAGTTCGTCTATATAAGATGGTTATTAGACCTGCGATCACTTACGCAAGTGCGGCTTGGTGTTTTCATGCCAAAACTCATTTGCGTAACCTGCAGGATTTGCAGAACAGAACCTTGCGTACAATCACTAACGCCCCATGGTATGTTTCTAACGATACCCTTCACAGAGACCTTGACATCCCTTACCTAAGGGTCTACTTCAAACAACAAGCGCAGCTACGTTATCTTCAAGCGGAATCGCACAACAACCCTTTGTTGCACGAGTCAGTAGACTACATAGTCGAGCAAGTTCGCAAGCATACAAGGCCACGACTCGCACTGTGAACAAAATTAAATCGTGCGATTTTAGGTCCAACCAAAATTATAATTTTTCTTCAACAACCAATCCCAAAATTAATTTTAGGATCAATTTAAAATTGCCGAATACTAATTAGCAATGCCAAGCCCCCCTCAAATTGACGCACTTCTTTTTTCTTTGCTCTCCCTCCTTCCTCCCTTTCTTTCTGCCTGACTTTGTTTGGTATCTGGTCAACCAGACCTGACAGACCTACTGACTTACAAGACTTCAACCAAGAGCAAAGGTCCTACGGACGGCTCTGACAGACAATGACGAAAGAGAGCTTCACAACGATTATAGATATACTGACTGACAAAAACAGGTAAGCACCTACGTATGTTTATCCAACTAAAATGTTTGGCATACATGTTCAGTGTCACTTACTAGTATCCACGATTTCTTAAACACTCATTGACACGCCTGGGCAATGTTGATCCATGAAGGCTAACAATGCTCTGGCAACATGAGGTTTGGCATTGTCTTGCTGAAAAATCGGGTTTTGGTTGGTGTTTAGGTATGGAATAAGGTGAGGCTCCACTACTTCCTGAATATAGCGTCGGGCTGTCATATTGCATCTGATGAAAATTAGTGGTGATCTGCTACCATAAGCAATATCACACCATACCACCACGAATCGCCCTGTATAGGGCACTGATAGCAGCTGTCCCGTAATTTCGATCCGGAAATTTTTTTAGACGAGAAGCGAGATAACCGAGGTATTTACTATGGAAACTGACCCAGGGGGGTCAGGAAATGGCGCTTCCACCATGGCAATGGAGATGGAGTCGAAGGAGCAGACCATAGAGGAGTTGAGAGCCGAATTGGAGATGGTTCGACAGGAGCTGTCAAAAAAGGACGATAATAAGACCATTGAAAGATTGATGATGATCATCGAAGCCCAGCAGCGGACAATTACCGACCAAACAGTTAAATTAGACCTCCAACTGAAAACCCAGGTACCTTCCCATCTAAATATTACACATTCTTCCCAAACACTTCCCAAAAATCCCAGTAAAGACAAAGCTGTCAATCTTAAGAGACCGTTAAATAATTCAAGCGATCTTTCCACAGACGACGATACACTCCCTGACGGTTTTACCAAGGTTAAGCCCCGTAAAACGCGACGAAACAAGACCGACACGACAGGCTTTCCTCCTCTCCCTCCACCAAAATCGCAGTCTGAAACGTCTCATTCAACTGCAAGCGACTCGAATAAACAGCCTGTGCCTAATCTATCGGTTACTTCCACGCCTTCGACAACTCAGGCACCAGAAGACACGACCGCACAGCCCCCACGCAAGGTACGTGTTACCCCCATCGTTCTTCGCGATGCTTCGAGATGGCGAGGCGTAAATCACAGGTTTATTTCTTTGGGCATCAAATTCGAGCGCGCGGTTGCCGTCGATGCAGGAATCAGGATAATTCCCAAGTCCGAGGATGATTTCCGCAGGATTATTCGTCTCTTCAGGGAGGAAGAGGTGCCCCATCACACTTTCCCTCTACCCTCCGAGCGGAACATTCATGCTGTAATCAGAGGAGTACATGCGACACTTTCGGAAATTGAGATCAAGGAAGAGTTGCAACAGAGGGGATATTCCCCCCTGCACATAATTCGCCTGAAACGCGGTGGCGGCGTGCCCATGCCTATGGTGGTAGTCATACTGCCCAAGATAGAAAAATCTCAGCAGCTGTTCAACGAACACGAGCTGCTGGGTTTGGCTATCCGAGTCGAAGTTCAAAAGAACTCAAGACTCATCGGGCAGTGTCACCGCTGCCAAAAATATGGGCATGCGAATCTTACTGCACTGCACCACCTAAATGTCTAAAATGTGCTTCTGACCACATGACCCACTTATGCCCTCAAACAGAACAAGAGGAACGAAAGTGCGCGAACTGTGGAGGGGGGCATCCAGCGAATAGCCGAACTTGCAGATTTGCCCCTAAGAAAAATCTGCAAGTGATAGCGCAAAGGCGCAATGTAAGTTACGCGGATGCAGCTAGGGATGCAACCCGGGCTGCCCCCTTTGTGGGATCTTCTGCGAACACGCAAAATGTGGACCTGGCAACCGCGCTAAGGTCCTTACAGTAGATCATAGGTCCTCTGATTAGCGCAACACAGGCTTTGCAGGCGATCTTTCCTACAAATGGCTAGGTACAATCGACGACAGCCTGCATTTATCAAAATTCTTTTTTGGAATTGTTTGGGTCTAAGGGACATTCCCAAAAGACGGGAATTTCATCAAGCTCTTGTGGACGAAAGTATAGATGTGGCCTTGCTGCAGGAAATATTACTTAATCCGGGAGATCGTCTAGCTTTCCCGAATTACGATGTTATCCGGGCTGATAGATTGACTGGACGGGGTAGCGGCTGGCAGTGCTAGTGAAACGCGGTATTGACTACCACAGAAGCACAAACGCTGACATGCAGAGCATCGAAGCGGCTTCCGTGGTGGTCAATATGACGGGAGGTGTGCCGTTAAAAATCACATCGGTGTACGTCAGGTGTGGTAACAGGCTGCAAGAGGCGGATCTGGAAGTCCTTTTAGACTGCTCGGGTCCACTTATTGTGGCAGGGGACTTCAACTGCAAACATCGAGCATGGCATTCCAGGTTGAATTCCACCAGTGGGATCCGACTGTACAACCATGTGATACGAAATGGCTACCTCATACATAGTACTGAGGAGCCGACGCACCACCCATTTAATCACCTTCAGGCACCTGATGTTCTTGATTTGGCATTATCCAAAACCTGTAGCTACAGTATCACTTCTCTAATCATGTATGACATCTCAAGCGATCATCTTCCCGTCGTTTTGGAAGTGGCTAATGAGCAGATCTTGGGGGATGAAATCCCTCCAAGAAAACGCATTGATTGGGAGCTATACAAGTCGCTCCTCAAAGAGTTCCCCAATATACCGATCATAGATGATGAGAACGGTATAGATGCGGCTCAAGCAGAGTGGACAAGTTTTGTTCAGCAAACTCTGCAGCGTGCAGCTGTACTTCCCGTGCAGCGACACGGCAGACCTTTTCTGCCAGCAGACATTCGTCAGAAAATTTCTGATAAAAGAGCTGCAATTAAGCAAGCGAAAAGGTCTTGTCATCCTGATGACATTCGCAGAGCGACGAATCTTGTTCATGAAGTAAGAAATGCTCTTCATGAATTCCGCAATGAGCAATGGAACGACTTTCTTGCGGGGATGCTTGACTCAAGCATTCCTCTCTGGAAGGTGGCGAAGTCGCTCAAAAACGGAAAGCGTGAACAAATCCCACACATTCACGGTCCTGGAGGAATTGTCTTCAGGACAGAGGAGAAGGTTGAGGTTTTCGCCGATGCCATGGAAAGACAGTTCTCTCCCAACTATGAACTTGATAATGACCTCGACGAGGAGCAACACATCGTAAGATCTGTCAGGAGATATTTTAGGGCCAACGGCGTCAGTGACAGTCGCGCATTCGTTGGTGATTTTTCTTCATCAGAAGATTCTTCTTCAGAAGCTTCTTCAACCGAAGATCTGCTTAGCACATCAGCGGTATCTCCTGAGATCCCGCATTGCACACCAGCAGAGATTCAAGGTCATATTAAAGCTTAAAGTGCGTAAAGCACCTGGGGAGGATCAAATCACTAATAAGGTGCTGAAGCTGCTTTCGCGGAAGTCCTTAACTTATCTCGTGGCAATAGTCAATGCCATGCTAAGGATCCAGTACTTCCCATCCGCGTGGAAGACCGCTGAAGTTATAATGATTCCAAAGAAGGTGGGTTCGATATTTCCCCAGGATTATCGTCCCATTAGCCTGCTGTCAGCTGCGTCTAAGCTCGCTGAAAAGGTGATTCTCGTCAGATCACCATGCGATTCCTGACGTGCAATTCGGTTTTCGGTCTGAACATAGTACGGAGCTACAGGCGGTTAGGCTGGTGGAACATGTAACCAGAGGATTCACCCTTAACGAAAGTACTGGCATCTTGCTTTTGGATGTCTCAAAAGCATTTGACAAGGTGTGGCACGCGGGCCTCTTGTATAAACTAATCCAAAAGGGCTTCCCTTTTTGGCTTCTAAAACTAATGAAATCCTTCCTTGAAGGTAGGAAATTTCGGATCAAAATTGACAATGTGCTGTCGACAACACGGCTGATTACAGCCGGCGTCCCTCAGGGTTCGGTCCTTGGACCTATCCTTTACTCACTGTACATCCATGACGTCCCTAATCCCAGCAACTGTGAAGTCTATCTCTATGCTGACGATACTGCATTGGTGGCTCAGTCGTGGTCTGGTGACCTAGTCCATGACAGGCTGCAAAGTGCGGTGGAAGAAGTATTAGATTGGGCGGATCGGTGGCTAATTAAAATAAACCATTCGAAAACGCAGGCAATCTACTGTACAAAAAGACGTCGCGGCGTTCCGTCTGTAGTTTCAATGAATGGACTTCGTATACCATGGGAATCGTCCGCTAAGTATCTCGGTGTCATTCTGGACAAA
The DNA here is from genome assembly GCA_963669975.1 of Acanthoscelides obtectus. NCBI lineage: Eukaryota > Metazoa > Arthropoda > Insecta > Coleoptera > Chrysomelidae > Acanthoscelides > Acanthoscelides obtectus. Next base: position 73,338,347 of record CAVLJG010000007.1, on the reverse strand, counting down.
GGGATGAATTGGCGGAACCATATGGAAGCGCTAAAAACTAAATTCCAAATTACGTTTCGGCAGCTTTACCCATTATTATGTAAACGGTCAAATTAAGTTTGACTAACAAGATTCGACTCTATAAGGTGGTCATAAGACCAGCATTGACTTACGCATGTGCGGCTTGGTGTTTTATTGCTAAAACACACATGCGAAGTCTGCAGGTTCTGCAAAGCAGGACGTTGCGCACTATTGCTGATGCCCCATGGTATGTCTCTAACGAAACTCTACATAGAGACCTCGATGTCCCTTACCTAAAGGACTACATTAAGCAACAGGCGCAGCGGCGCTATAGCCTAGCGGAATCGCACAGCAACCCTCTGTTGCGTGAGTCAGTGTACTACACAGTCGAGCAAGTTCGCAAGCACAAAAGGCCGCGGCTCGCACTGTAATCAAAATTAACTCGTGAACTTAGAACAACCAAAATTGGAGCATTTTTACACAACCTTTAGAAAAAAAAAACAAATATTTTTAGACCATATCAAAATCTGTGAAGTGATTTTAACAATGCCTAAACGCTGCCTATCCTAAAAGATTCGCTTCTTCCCCTTTGCTCTCGTTCTTCCTTCTCTCCTTTCTTTCCCCTTTTTTCCTTAAAATTGTCTGGTTTCTGGGTTACCAGACCTGACAGACTTACAAACTGACACTATGACTCAAGAGCTAAGGTCCCACGGACCGCTCTGACAACAAACGATGACTTGACTTGACTGACCATACCACCACGGTGGGTGTGGTGAACGTAAGGTTCTCTGTCAAATTGTGGGCCACGTCTTTCACCACGTGGCCTTCTTACTCTTGAACGACAATCGTGCATCACCAGACAGAAGCGGGATTCCTCACTAAAGACCACCTGATTCCATTTCCGATCCCATAGAATTATGTCTCTACACCAATGTGGGCGATAAAAAAAGGCCAAACTGTCGTATTCAGCGATTTATCGTACGGATACCAACTATCCTTCCATGCTCTTCAAACCACTGATTAGCGATGGCTCGAGTACTACTGAATCTGTCCTTCAGAGCCAGAAGTCTTAACCGGTGGTCGTGTCGCTCTGTGGTCCTTCTCGGACGTCCAGAACCCCTCACTCGCTGTCCTCGGGCTTCCTGAGTCCACGCTCGTTCACACTGCAGTATAATGCGTAATGATCTGTTGGTCCTCCTAGAAACTTCTCTTATTTATAGACCGGCTTCACGCAGCCCGACAATTCGATTCCTCTCAAAGTCAATGAGCTGGGACAACCGTCGAATTCTACGCACTCTAGGCATTTTGGGGGATCACAACAAGGCTTCTCACGAAATTTAACATTTAACTGACACAGTAAATGTACGAAAACTGAATGCTTCTTTATCACCAAACGATAAATGCAGCCACCAAAAAAAACTTAACAGAAAAACCTGACCATTTTATCAGGTGTTCTTGGCAAGATGAATCGATATGTAAAAAACTCTTATAAACATGTGCAGGTGTTTACCTTTTTTGTCACTATAAGTATAGGTATAATGTTTATTATACAAAATTACTAAAAACCTCATGGAAAATCTAAAAATAAAAATAATGAGGGTTTCCATTTCAAAAACGTAAAGTGTCACCGTGTATTGTACGGCTATAGTCCCCCTTGAAATCAAAATTGCCGTGTCCGAGCGTTTTTCCAAAATATAGCAGGAGAGTCACAAATGTTGGGCCAACATGTATAAGGAAAAACATAAAAACGTATAAGGTTGTGGGGTTCTAGGGAACCTGCACCCCACAGCCCCTCAATTCGCCATTGCTACGTTAGCCTTAGGAGCCTACGAAAATTTTAATATCATTAAGAATGTCAGTTTCAACCTTCTACAAATAATACTAGTCTTGCCTTTATCAACTGAATATTTTGAACACGATTACTTATTTGTTCGGTCTAAAGATAACAAACCTATATCAGCTGGGAATATTAACATTATTAACCCATATAATCATTTTGGTAACAAGCGCCTGGCGTTAACAATTTTTAAAATTTGAAAATAACTGTAATAAAAAGTTGCAAAAAGCTAACGACACGCGGTGTTCCCAAGCGGTCACCCATCCAAGTACTAACCGCGCCCGACGCTGCTTAGCTTCGGCGATCAGACGAGTGCCGGCGTTTTCAGCGTGGTATGGCCGTTACCTGTTAAGTTTTGTTTGGAACACGGAATAAGAGGTTCCAAAAATTTATATAAAATCGTAGATAGTACATATCGTGCCATCTATTAGTCTTCAATAGAACCTTGCTTGAAAACTAATATCTTCTTAAATTGTTTCTTATGCAACCAAGAACACGACAGATGATATTGCCAGTTACATAAAATATAGAGAGTGACTTTTTGAAAAATGTATTTTCAGGAAATATAAAAATATCCAAGGCGGTTTCAGCATTATCAAAACGCAAAAATTCTGAAGATCCACATATTGTGGATGATAGAAAGGACGATTATCCCCACGGCTGTTTTCATTGATCATTTACATCGAATAAAATTAAAAAACAAATAGAAATTGAACCAAAGATATATAATGAAACGAAAGAGGTCTGGGCGCAAAGATACGAAGCACTAATTCCACTTACAATGAAGCACCGGTTCTGCTAACACGGAAATCAACTGGTTTTGAGCATCAGGTCTTTGGAAACCATCTCATAGAAATATTATAAACACAGTGGGTATAATTTGGTGCATACATTGTTATTCACCTCTAGGTCCCAAACACTGATTGATCGGGTTCCGTAAATTTGCTTAAATTCAATAAAATCCAGTGAAACATGTATTCTAAAAATCACTCACCATTACTCTTTTCTGGACTTTCAGGCCCCTTTAAGATATTTCTAGGTATATCACATCAGCTTAAAAAGTCCACTAAGCAGTTTAGAACACAGCTACGCCAGTATGACATAAAAACCGATGTTAGTTTTTCTACAATAAACCTGTTTTTTTGAAAAGCCAAGTATTCAAAATCGAAAATTGACAGTTTGTCCGGCTGTGCGACGTTGCCAAGTGCACATATTTATAGCAACATTTCATAGAACCAACAACAGAAACGTTTCAATTTTATAGAATATCCAGAACAATTAAGATAACATTTTATAATGTTTAACAATTTCAAATATGAGATCATCTCATTAGGATTATAACAACACAATCTGAATCGTTAGGATTCCAAAACTTTATTATTTAGATCGAGAGCTGGTACCGGGCCTTTTGGAATCATTTTTTTTAACCAACAAATATTTAAAAGAAAACCATAAAGCACGATTGACTTTATTTTCAAAATTATTACAATTCGAACAAATTACATAAAGCGCATAGAAAAAAGATTAATTGTAAGTCATGTATCTGGGGGTAGCCGAGAATTTCGCGTAGGACTTGATGACCTTGTTAACAGCTTCAAGGAAGTCCTTCTCAGTAGCCACCTTCCTTCTAGCTCTGATTGCAAACATTCCAGCTTCAGTACAGACACTTCTAATTTCAGCACCAGTTGAGTTTGGACACAGTCGAGCCAAAAGTTCAAACCTGAAAAAGAGATAAGTCCCTATTAGGACAAATACAGAGCAACCTGAAATTGAAGAGTGGGCTGTTGGTCAAAATGTAGAAAGCGATGTACTTCTGACAGATGAAATAATTCAAGAAATTGGCGATAATTCAGATACTAAAGAAATTGTAAATATAAAATCGGATTTGGTAAAACACGGACAAGCTGTATCTGCTTGGATTTGAAGTGGAAAACAAAAAAAAATACAATTTTTTCACTTTATGATTTTACATTAAGTGTAAAATAAAGTGATATTTTAATAAAAATTATGTGCTATTTTTATTCCTACCGCTAATCAGAACGATTCGCTAATCGAGACGACAGTTTGCAACAAGGTGTTCTTATTAAAGAGGTTGCATATTCATCAAGAAAGAAGGTAAAGGTACCCAACTCAGTTGGACGCAATAGGGAATATGGATGATTTTTTTTGTCATGTATATCGATTACTGAAGTTTATATAATAACATTAACACATATTCCATTCATGGAAATGTCTATTTTTAATTAAATAGTTAAAATTGCAATGCCAATGACGTTGAAAACGCCGCATTTTGGCACGCTTTGCAGTGACGTCATAACCCATGATTTGTCATTTGATTGATTTTAGGTTAGGTGACTGCCGAGCTTTTTACACGGGGTTGCCAGGCGCGACGATTATTCCTCAAAGTGGCGATTTGACAGCTTCAAATGGCGACTAAAATCGATAGCTTAAGCAGCGTTCTCACGAGTCGATTTTGGTTGATCAACTTAAACGCGAACTCCTTTCTGGCGGCCCGCTTCACGGTTCATGTATACATCACATGTATAAATTACTCTCAAATACCGAATATGCACAATTCTTACATCAACTCAGTAATAATGTTGTATAGAAAGATTTTATATTGCGGCCCTCCAAACTGCATTTTTTTTTTGAAGTGGCCCTTGGGCCACATTAAGTTGGACAGCCCTGCTTAAGCACATTGGCTTCCATGTAGTTAAAGTGGTGTCTCAAGCATTCTTGTTTCGGTAACTCTAGAGCAGGGTATTCCATAAACAATCATGCTGTTGATATAAATCAAAAAAATGTAGCACAGTACTTTTCAGACCACTTCATGCTCATTTTTTGTCTTTTTTACCACACACAACAAGCACACGAGTTCAACTAAAATTGATCAACTAAAATCGAGAACACGGTTCACAAGTATATTTTTATTCGATTTTTGTTGGTCAATAAAAATCGTTCTACTAAAATCAACTCGTGAGAATGCTGCTTTAGCGATTGACTACTTTATTGGCGCCTAGTATCCAGCAAATTGGCGATATCTGAAGATTTTTAATATTGCTGACGCCAATCAATTCCTAATTCGTTTTTACCGATAGGTATGTATATAGATTAATGAAATATGAAACGAGGACCAGCGAAAGTGTGATCCGAACACAACGGAGTTTATGGTCAAATGTCATGTCAAAGTGGTGTGTCCCCAGAATATCAACGACATCTCATCCTAAAACTGTTGACACAGTGTTGCTTCATGTACGATTATTACCGTTTTTGTACGATAACCGGGAGGGAGAGAAAGAGAGCTCCCCAAACATCAGCGAGGAAAGCTAGCACCCCCGCCTGCTCCGCGTTTCCGTTGTCACAAGATTACAAGAGCATTCGCTCCCAGAAGTCCCTCCACCTCAAAATGTCCCTCTGGATCCGGCCCGGGAATGAACTTATACGAGGGATGTCTTTTAAGTTTTGCATATAGAAATAAAACTACACGGTAGGTAGTTTTAAATGACTTTATTGTTTTTCGAAGTATTCTCCACGAAGATTAATACACATCTGCATGCGCTCGAACTAATTTTCGAAGCACTCATTCCACTCGTTTGCTGGCAAATCCAAAACGGCATTTTTGAATGCGCCAACTGCTTCTGGTGACTGGAACCTTTGACCACGCAGTCTGTTTTTAATTTTCAGGAAAGTAAAGAAATCGTTAGAACTTAGATCTGGACTATATGGAGGATGGTAAAATAATTCCACGTTTTATTCCGTTAAATACTGCCTTGTTTTTTGGGCTGTGTGGGAGCTTGCATTGTCTTGGTGGAGGATGATTCTTCTTTCGGGGGTTGATTTTTCGAAGCTCGGAGATGACTTTTGGCAAACAAATGGTGATATACCAATTCGCCGTAACAGTTCTTTGCTCATTAAGAGGAATTGTTGCAATATGACCCGCTTTTGACACAAATGTCGCCACCATCTTTTTCGAAACTCTTCGAGAATGGATCACCTTGGAACACCCAAACAGCCGAATGTCGTTTATTTTCTGGTTCACAACAGTAAATCCACGATTCATTACCACTAACAATGCTGTACACATTTTTTGAATTTCCGGAATTGAAACTGTCAAGCGTTTTTTGACACCAATTAACCCTGGCTGCTTTCTGCTCTTCAGTCAACAGGTGGGGTATCCAACGAGAAACTAATTTTCTTACTCCTAATTCTTCATGTAAAACTTTTTGAATTGAGGTCTTTGAGATCTTTAAGGACGCCTCAATCTCGAGATATGTCACATGTCTATCTTCAATGATGAGTTTGCGCACCGCATCGACGTTTTCCTGGGTATCTGCCGTTTTTGGTGCACCCACCCTGGAATCGTCGCTAAGACTCACCCGTCCACGTTTGAATTCGCCATACCAACGAGAAATTGTCGACTGATGTGGCGCTTCGTTGCCGAAAACAGACAGTAACTCAGCAAGGCATTCTTGTTGCGACAATTGTCTCTGCAAGTTGTAGTAAATTATAGCGGGAAAATGTTCTCGGTTGAGTTCCATTTTTCTAATGACTTGGTGACACTTAAAAATTCACTGTAGTGAGAACACTGCACATATTGTTGTAAAACTTTGAATTTAAGTTTACTAAAGAGTGAGGTTAAGATTCAGTACTGACGTTTGATCCGCGCGGCCTATGTTTCTTTATGCAAAACTTAAAAGACATCCCTTGTAGTTTCGTTCAGATTATACGTGTTTAACAACCTCCCAGCCGCACCCGATGCTGTTCAATGAACTATTTATTCTTGGAGTAGTATGCCTAACCCCCCTCACCCCCACTCTTCAGTTATCGTCGTTAACAGGCAGTCACTACCATCCTCCCTCCCCCTCCGCCTGGTAACAAATCCATTCCAATCTCTAACCTGACGTTTTATAATTAGACTCCTTGTCATTTTCACTTTAAGGATTCGCGATTTCTGGCGACTTTCTCATCAAAACTTGGCGACAAACTTGACTGAAAACCTGGCAACCCTGTTTTGACATAGTAACTGCTCAAATTACATTGAAAAGCTGGAACGCCAAACTGACGGAGTTGCTTTCCAGTGACCCTGTTGAGTTACTCTGAGTAACTCAGTAGCGCTAAGCACCAATACCATTCCACTGCACGTTTTATTCTCATGGATTGTTTCTGGAGCAGTTCAGGAGCAAACAAAAAACCACTGAAAAGCAGCTCAGGTTTACAATCAGTGTCTGAGAGAACAAACTCCTGCCATTTTAGATCCGACTGATCAATAAACAAGGGGTTGGCTGGTCACAAGTCACAAATGGAGACGTCACGCTAATATGCATTTACGCTTGTTAAATATTTTTCGTATTGTTTCCATTTCTCATTAATTGATAATTGTAATTTAATAGCATTAAAGTATAAAACAAGGTTGAAATCCTCATTCTGAAACAATACAGACTATAAGAGTTTTCTGAAACACCCTCTATATTTTTGACCACAGTGTTTAGATAATGGGATTTTTTAGCGTCGTTAAGAAATACAAAATCTTACGAGGGCGATTGTCTATGTTAATTAAGGCTTGAATAATTGATTTGTCCCTTCAATAAATGATCTATGTATTACCTGATGTCTCTCTCTACAGACATGGACCTGGCATGGATCTTGAAAATATGAGTCCTGCCCTCCAAATCTGGCAGTCCAAACTCTACTTTTCTATCAAGACGTCCCGGACGCATTAGGGCTGGATCAAGGGTATCTGGACGATTGGTAGCCATCAGGACTTTGATATTACCGCGAGGATCAAAACCGTCCAGTTGGTTGATCAGCTCTAGCATAGTACGTTGGACCTACAAAAAAAGAAAAAAAAACAATTGGCCATGTTCACACCATGCTGAGCCATCCACATAATACCAGATAATTATGTTGTTCTGTGTGTTTACACTGTCTTTGCGAAAAGATCATGCAACACCAGTCTGTTCACATTACATAGCTTGCTTCACAGCACAAGCTATATATGTGGGTTTATTCTGTGTGATTTCTTAGAGCATTATAGATACATAGAACAACATGATTATCTGATGTTCTATGTCAGGTGCAGCATGGTGTAAAAAAATATCACTATTGTTGGAATTTCTACAATTTTGTTCACAATATGTCAGAAAACAGTCATATTTTTGGCATATTGATTGAGTTTACAGGTCTGGTACCAGGAAGTGTTATTTTGAAATTGTTTTTCATATCAAAACTATGCAATCTGATTTGAAACTGTCCATAAATTCGTAGAAGAATTAAACTAGTTGTTAGTTATTTGTCATGACAATGTTTTCTCAGTTGATGGATCAAGTTCCCTAAAAATATCACATTGATACAGATCCATATTTTTGCAAAACTTATAATATATTGTCATATTTTTGTATGTCCTAAAAGATTAATTCACAATTGCAGAGATAATCTTAGGTTATTTAAATAGAAATAAATAAATCCTATCATCTGAGACATACCTCATTATCCCCTCCAGCCCCATCATCAAATCTAGCTCCTCCAATAGCATCAATTTCATCAAAGAATATCAGACAAGCCTTCTTTGATCTGGCCATTTCAAACAACTCTCGAACCATTCTTGCCCCCTCTCCAACATATTTCTGCACCAATTCACTTCCTATAACTCTGATGAAACAGGCATCTGTTCTATTGGCAACTGCTCTGGCACAGAGGGTCTTTCCAGTACCAGGGGGGCCAAAGAGGAGTACCCCTTTTGGGGGTTCAATACCCAACTTCACAAATTTCTCAGGCTGAAAATCAAGATTTACAAGATATATTTTTTGTTATTGGTAAGGAAAAAGATTAGGTTTAGCTAAAGGCTATTGGGAAAAATCAATGCGAGAACATGGATACCTGCCATCAAGGTAAAATTACTGTCTAGACTTTAGATCAATGTTTGCTATCTGCAGAATTATTTATTAAAATTTTGAATAGTTAACAACCCTATGAACAATTTGTGTAAAGTACTGTAAAACGGAGATGTCATATTTATTCTAGGACATATTAAGTGGAAAAAATAATGAGAGAGATATCTGAAATTATGGATACTGACATCCAGATAAAAGTGTTTAGATTTTGGTAATGATAAATGAAACTTGAGCATGAAAAAATTCTTACATGCAATAAAGGTGTTTCTACAACTTCTCTGAGTTTCTCTATCTGCTCCTTACAACCTCCTACATCACTGTAAGTTACATCTGGCTTCTCCTCTACTTGCATCATTGTTACTGTGGGGTCAATTTTTGGGGGCAATGGGATATGAATTTGGTACTTGTTACGATCCACACTGAAAATAGAGTTTTACAGAGTTAAAAGTTTCAAGATCATACAAAGTAAAATTTTCTCAGCCAGCAGTCTCAAAAACAAAATGATCAGAATCATAATGATCTAATTTTTTTTCTTTTCCAGTGGTTTCACAGCTGTGTTTTTCAGCCCTTAAACCTAGCATAATTGCCTCAGTTTGTGCCTCAAATAGCAAGTATAAAACAAGGTTTCATCAAGATCTTACCCAACTCTCATTCCCTCTTCAATATCTGTAGGAGCCACAGAATCAGCCAAATCAACCACAAACTTAGCAAACTGCTTGACATTGATGATATACTTTGGATCATCAGTATCTGCATTGATGATTTTTGTACATCTAGCCACTTGAAGTGGTTGTTCATTCTGTAGAGTTTGCTTGTCTGCAGCTAAGTCCCATAATGCTGGTGGAGCTAAGCCAGTGTCCGATTCCTTGATACCAGTGAGTTCATTGACTCGTTTGATTATGCTTTGGATATCATCTTCACAGGATTTTATGGTTTTTGTGTATTGTCCTTGGCCCTGAAACGATACACCTTTTACCTATGGTTTGAAATATTTATATCAATACTTACGTATGTCTTTAGAAGTGCAATATCTCCTTCATCGAGGGCTAAAAAAAGATAATTAATTTTTAGCATAGTCTAAAAAATTAATGTAGCATACCTTTAATTTCCTTTTCGGGCTCATCTTTGTCTTTCACCTTACGCATATCGTCTCCCAAATGGTCCGGCATTTTCGGTTTTTATTCAAAACTCAATAATAATAAGGATGAAAAGTAGACTTACAAGCAAAATTTTTGATTTGTCATCTGACACTTTTGACATATGACAGATGTACCTTGACAGAATTCCAAGCTATGCCCAAGCCACAAAACACATAAGACCAAGCTATCCAGATACCAAAAACAAATAGCTGGATTGTACATAATATATCAAAAGTTCCATTGGACTGTCTGCCATTTTAAATCCTAAAAATATTATGTACTCGACTATCCAAAAATATTAGCCAAATTTACCAATGTTGAGAATCTCTTGTATAAGGTCTTTTGTTGCAATTATATTACGTTCTGCATTTTATCTGAGTTTCCTGAATTAATCTTGAATAAAAGTGTTAATAGCTAGCACAGTTAAGCTTTCTGAACACAGATGTCGCCGCCAAAACATCATGTTTACTCTTTTTGACGCTTTGTCACTTGCGAATTTTGTTTGTCAATGTCAATGGCCGGGTAAAAAATATTTATAAACAAGTTTTAAGTCTTGAAATAAAAACATTTCCTCACAAATGTCTGGTTACAAACGCGTTAGCTTTTACGAATTGTGCAGACTTTGTGCTTCAAACACTCAAAAAGAAAAAGTGCATATATTCAGAGACGAGGGCAAGAAAATCCAGCTTCAAAATAAAATTCAGACTTGCTTGGCGCTAACAGTTAGTTCCAGGCTGTTTTTAGTTAATATCTAGGCATTATATAACTATTCACATTTTAGGTAAATGAAAATGATTTCTTACCCAAGGTGGTGTGTTCAAAATGCTTGCAAGGCCTGGAGACGTGCTATGTCTTCAGACAAGAGTGTGTACGATCTGAAACAATGTTGTCTACATATTTCAAGAATTTTCGGTATACAGACGATTTTAAGAAGTCAGGGAAGGTATGTGATTTTGTTTGCTATTGTAGTTCTGTAATTCTATATCTCTCTCTAATGTCTGTATCCTGTGGTTTACATGTCAATAATCCCCCATGCTTGTGTGGCTATTAAAACCAAATGTATTGATAGAAGATTCTAAGCATGGGGGGATTACCTATCTAGGTAGTTTTGTGGGAGAAGGATGAAAAAATGTTTCTAAGAAAATGATTTGCTTTGCTTGATTGATTACGAATGCCTAGAATATGTGACAGGATGAGTCTTCAAACAGAGGTTATCCAGTTTTGAATGCTAATAGGAACTAGCAAGTGTAATAATATGGCAGAAGTTTAGACTGCATAATTTGTTTTTTATTGAACTGCAATTGTGATTTTTTTCTTAAGGTATATATAAAGGATACTAAGCCACCTAACCAGACTCAAGCAGCTCCACAACCAATAACAGAAGTGTTGACAGCTGTCAACCCTGCCAATAATGTTGCTACCACCACATCAACCCCAGTGCCTGCTGCTACTGCACAGGTTCAACAGAATGTCATTCCTTTTTACACCTTGCAACTGCCTGCCATTGTTACAAATCCCAATGCTGTCTCCCAGCCCAAGAAAGAGGTAAGGAAATGATACATTCCTTCCAAATACTTTTAGCTTCAACATATTGTAGAAGAATCACACAAAATATTCTTAATGTAGAAAACGAATAAATGAAACTCATAATTGAAAACCTTTGGATGACATTCTTCAAATATACATTATACCCTATTTCACGAGTATCCATCACAGTAGAATGACAGCTGATTATCTAGTAATATCTCAAATTTCCCCATATTGGCACCAGACACATATTTCTGACAGATCTGTCAACTCCAGACAGTCAGACCCATATTTTGTTTTGGTTTTTTGTATGCTACAGATTCATTTTGTACTTGCTAACTGCCCTTTTATTTAGAAAAGTTCATTTGCATACAAAAAGCAAAATGCCACATACAAGTTTTATTAGATTTATACCCAATTCGTTATTGCCAACATTGCAGACTAACACAAAAGCTGTTCACCTCAGTAGTTTTTTTTTTTTTTTTTTTTTTTTATACTCCAACTACCACGAAGGCCTGAGGCCTAAGCACCCATTGGGTACCGTGGGGCTATGGGGGATACATGGGAAAGGGGGGACGCCACACGGACTCTGGCGAGGGAACACGTGTGCATGCAACATGCACACATTCTGGCTCCGCCTACGAGAACCGCCGGGTGGTACCTCCGCGTTCGACAGTCAGAGACCATCTACCACCTACGGACAATCACAACATCCATGGCCAAGAGAAACATTTCTCCTGGAGACGGGAATCGAACCCGCACAGCGCACGGCGACTGATCAGGAGACCGAAGAGTCTACTACTGCGGCCACCGCTGCTGCCTAAAACAAACACACAACATCCATGGCGAAGGCGAGATTCGAACTCGCGGCCCGGCCGGCCGGCTGATCAGTAGCACGACACTCTGACCCACGCGGCCAACCGAGGTCCCAGGTAGTGTGATGATATAGTGAAATCGAGTATACATACTACATATAATACTTTTCCATACGTTTCCTCCTGATCCTTTAAAATTGTGCTATTTTTCATGTAGGTAATCACTGATAATTCTAAGATCAACCAGAATCAGTTCGCTTACAACCTCAACCTGATCAACACATCAAATATAAAGACAACAATGCCTAAAAATGACACTTTAAACAATATTGTCATCAATGGAGAAGTGATAAATTTTACACAAATGGGAGATTTGGACACACTGCTAAACCAAGGTATAGATAAGATATTTTTATATGAATACTCATTTCTTGATTGAGATCTTAAAAATACATCTAGCTTTCTTAAGACATGTCTTTCTATTACTCTTAACAATTTTGTATACTTTTCAGGCAGTGTTTTGAAAAGCAAGGTGAAAAGCAAAACAAAGAAAGTGGTTGTATCAGATGATAGTGTTGTCAAAATTGATCTGACCAACCAGGAAATTGGTGGAGACTATCAACAGATGGATTCAAAAGCAGATAAACTGCCACATATCAAGTCTACAAATAATATGAATCAGCCAAACCAGAATCAGAAGTACAACTATTCTGTGAAGGTAAATAGGCGACCAAGTGCAGCCTGAATGGTTGGAAATTATTTGTTTCACATTTTTGGCAATCTTGGTTCATGAGATGCTATAGTCAACGCCAAACAAAGTGGCGTGCACGTCATCACGATAAAAATTCCCCGACCTAATGCCTAGGTTTCTATCACAAACAATTGCTCTATTGCAGTTTCATATTAATGTGATATATAAATTGTAAAATGGTCATTACTCTCTTATTATGGTTAATAGTCATATAAACATTGTTATTAAAATATCACATAAGTTGCTTTCTGATAAATTTAGACGCATTATGCGAAATAAAATGTTTTGCAAACACTCCAATCACTTATCGACATGTAAACGCACTAAACCGATTTCGCAGCGTTGACACATTGTCACCTTGAAACTTATTTAAACTGGGAACTGACATTTGTATTAATTTTGACACTGAATCAATTTGTGGCATTTCAAATCTTTATAAATCCTTTGGCCCCGCATACTGTAAATCAACAACTGTTTGTTTCAAAACAAAATTATTCATTTTACGAGTAGATAAAGGCAATTTTGGTATATAAAGATGCCCAAACAGTTAAATAGTCGGTGTAAGGAACTCGTGGCCTCGTTAATGCACTACTTTGAGCAAGAAAGGGACAACAACGGGCCTTTGTTGCCTTTAAATGCTGTTCAAGAGGTAGGTTACTAATAATTATATGTAATGTATATTAATAATAGTGAAATTTTATTTCATTTTTTGTAGCGTGTTGCTGCTGCTTTAAAAATTAGTTTAAGGACAGTTAGTCGTATTTCCGAGGGTGTGAAAAGTGATGCAAATTTAGAATCGCCCAAGAAAAAGCGGAGTTATATTGAACGTGTAACCAACACAGCAACATTGGATACAAGTGCCATTCGAGAAGTGATCTATAATATGTATCACAAAAGTAAGATCTTATTATAATAACTTATCAGAAATTTGCATTAATTTGTTAACTAAATTATAATGTCATATTACACATGGTTTCAGAAGAACAAGTTACGATACAAACTTTATGGTCTCGATTAAGAGATAGGGCATTATTTGATGGTAGTGCCACGTCTTTAAGGTGGTTGCTTAGAGATCTTGGATTTAAGTGGCTTAAGGACAATCCGCGACGAGGGCTCATGGAACTACCAAGTATAGCTTTGAAAAGGGTGGAATTTCTTAGGCAATACAATCAAGCCAAGGTTGAGGCCTCATACCAGTTTGTCTTCCTCGATGAAACTTGGATATTTCAAAATGGGACCATAGGTCGCTCTTGGCAAAATGGAAACCAAAAAAGCGTGAAAGCTATTAAAACAGATGGTAAAAGGTATGTACTTTTACACAATTTGCACTATAAAATTTAAAACTAATATATTTTAGATACATTATATTACATGCTGGAAATGAAAATGGGTTTATTGAGGGTAGTGAAGCGATATTTTCTTCGAAAACAAAATTGAGCGATTACCATGGAGAGATGAACCAGGACAATTTTTTGAAATGGTTTCAACATCAGTTATTAGAAAAATTGGAGAGTCCATCTATGATTATACTGGATAACGCCCCTTATCACAGCATGATATTGAACAAAGTGCCCAACAATGCATGGACAAAAAAAAAAATATCCAAGACTGGTTGACAAATCAAAACATACCATTTTTAAACACAATGTTTAAAACAGAGCTATTGAGTATTGTTGCTCGGTACATAATGCTTCTTAATTATATATATTTTGGTCGACAGTTTATATTTCTTTTGTTTATTCCTATTCTTAAAATAACTGCTTTTTTAGAAACAAACCACCTAAAATATACGTGATTGATGAATTGGCGGAACAACATGGGCACAAAGTTCTTCGTCTGCCTCCTTACCATTGTATATTTAACCCTATTGAGTTAATTTGGGGCATAGCAAAAGGTTACTATAACAGACATATTGGTAGAGATGGTAACAGTGAAAAAGACTGTTTGGATATGTGGAACGAGGCTCTACAAACGGTTACCCCAGACATGTGGAAAAATAGTGTTCGACATACTGAGCAAGAAATTTTTAAATGGTATGAAAGAGAACGAATTTTTGATCGACCAGACATCGAACCTTTAATAATCAACTTTGAGAGTGATGAAGATTCAGATTCAGACAGCGCTGAAGAAAGAAACTCCGACTAACTTTATTGTACAGAAAAAGCTTACACCAGTAGCTTACCTAATTTTAGAATGCATTTTTCTGTATGAATTCTGTAAAATAAATACCATGCATAAAATTTGGAGGACCCCATTTGGATTTTTATTCAGTACCTTTAAGCTATCAATTAAATATGGTAGTTTCATAGTGTCATCTGATCAATAATTGTCATACTTAATGATTATGCAAGTACAGATCTATAATTTTATTATACTATTATTTTTGTTCTCATTTGAGGTTAATATTTTACATAAAGTTTGGCAACAATGTAAATTTTTCAACACACCCACCTTGATGACGTGCACGCCACTTTGTTTGGCGTTGACTATACTTTAGTAGCTGATCAAATGATGTGTTATTGAAAAATTCTGAAAAGGTAGTACCATTAAGGCCCAGTTTTTCAAATGTCATGGTGTTTTTTTTGATGTCATTTTTATTCTAAACTGGTTTAACTTTAACCAGAAGAGGATTCTGGTTAACTAGAAAGTAGTAGTCACACCACATTGCCTATCCCTTTTTCCTTGATAGTGACATATGTTGTCGTGAAATATGATAGTTGAGAAGTGTGTGTGTTGCCAGATCAGCAGTTATTTGTTAGTTAACCACGAAATTGAATGAATTTGTTACTGGTCTGATGTTTCAAACTTAGAAAACCAATTTTGCAGGTCGAAGAAAAGAACCAGAACCAAACAGTAATCTTCCCAGTCTCTGAATACAATCAAAATTTTAACTACAACACTGCTTCAACAGCTATATATACCCAACCGACAGTAGTAAACACAGTCACCAACACTAGTGTGGTGTGCAGCACCCAAACTACGACTGTAGACAACAGTATTTTGAGCATGAACCTCAACGAAGGCAATCAGCCTGAGTACACAAATCTTGTGACTGCTGTAGCGCCAACTAGTAATGAAGAGCCAAAACCAAACCCAAACATTACCAATCAAACGCAGAACAAAAGTCATGTGTGTGACATCTGTCTAAAGACGTTCAAACGACGAGAACATCTCGGACAACACATCAAGTTACATACAGGCTTCCGGCCGTATATCTGCGAGCAGTGTAACAAGGCATTTATGAGGAAGGAGCATTTGGTATGTATAACACCAACTCTAAATTGCGAATAGTATACCATATATCGGTATCTTTAAATAGCTCAACTTTTTGACGACCAATTTTTCTCTGAGACAGAGGCGGAGTGGGATGGTAGCAGAGGGCAGATGAGGCACAGTGTTGCCACGCTTCACATAGTTGTTTTCTTATATCGGGAATTCGGAAAGCGATGAATTTTTGTTCATTGCAGATAATTAGAATAGTGTCAGCCATGGTCTGTCGCATTATTAAGTGGCTTTTGTTTGTTAATGCACTTGTCCAAGTTCAACGGTCTAATTTTTTCAAAATAATCTCTTAAATGTAGGTGATGTTTGACGAGATGGATGTGAAAAATGGGAGAAAACATTTCGGTAAATATGAAGAATGTGTACTAAAATGCTACATCGCGGATGCCTACATTTAGTGTTCACTGGATTTAAATGCAAACAATCTGTATTTCATATAAATTGTTACAAGTGATGACTTTGGCTTATACAGCATTAAGTTGAGCGAATTTTAAACACTTTCACTATGACATAGATTTAGATCATGTAAACTAAACTAATAGAAAATAAAAATATTGTTCCTCGGTGCATTCATAATAATATGTGTGTATCTTTAAATGAGATTCGAAAACGTTAAGGATTGGGAGCGTAAAATAAGACCTTTTTTAACCTACTGCTATTACTATTATGGGATTTTGGAGGGCGGATTTGATTTCGTGGTCTTGGCCGGGGGCTGGGATGATCTGTGTTTGTCAAAATCTATTTGGCTTGATGTGCCTGATATGGGCATGTTGCCACACTGTCCTTTTATGGCATCTCCCTCAGCATTTCATCTGGGATACAGTAGGGAAACTCCCCAGCTCTTTTAAGTATCGTTTTAAGGCAGGTCTTTATTTAAGAATGCCACTTTTACTTGTGTGAGTCTGTATGCTAGTACTGGATAGATGAACGTTACAATTAATTTCATTTTGACTTTCGTAGAAACATTCAAGCTAAAGCCAATTATTTGGTGGAGGGAGGGTATATGCTGCTCAGTCAGCTCTAATAATGCTTTCTTTAATGTTTATCGAGCTATTTTTTGTCTCTTGGCATAAGTTTTCATTTTGTTTTGTTTCCAAAAAGTTGCGTTTCTGTTTTGTTCCTTGTTTTTGTTTTGTTGATTTGATGTGGATCCGGCATAAGGATATATCTTCAACGCTATAAATAATATCAGTAAGTAATCATCAACATACATTTTCCAATCATTGTATGACAACCCCGTTTCACCCGACCGTTCCAATGATTCAGACTTGATCTGACATATCTCCACAGAAAGTAATCCATAGGTGTAAGATTACACGATCGTGGAGGCGAAATTAACGATTGGCCTATATTTATTTCAAAATGATTTCTGCGAAAATGTTCCACCATGAGTGACTTTTTTTTCCCATAATTGAACAGAATAAGTGGATGGATTGTGGATTTAGCAACTACCCGCCAAACATCGTGCAACCACAATCAACTTATTGGTCAACTCTCAAATCCCATTTGCTTAGACTCCCTTCTTTTTGAACATATTAAATCTTCCCAATCAGGTGCGTCATAGTACTTTACACTCCGGCCAAAAGAACTACACCTGCAACATTTGCGAGAAGAGCTTCTCGCGAAACGATAATCTTTTGAAGCACAAGAAAACGCACGAGAAGCAGGCGAGTTACACGTGCGAGATCTGTCAGAAGCAGTTCGTGATGAAGCACTATTACAACGCTCATATGGTGGTGCATGGTGACAAGTGCTACGTGCCGAGTAACAACTGGGGTTTGCTGAAGACGTAGTAAAATCTTTGTCAAAGGGGATGTTGTGATTTGTAGTATGTCGCTGTCCAATTTTAAAATCATTTGGAATTTTCATGTCTATTACCATTGCAAGGTTCTGAAATACGTGGATTGTAAATTCCCATCCAAATCAAAGATAGAGTGGATGTAAACACAGTTGTGTACTACGCTTGTGATACTCGAGGTGATTCAACAATATCATGTTTGCAAAGTCTGTACTAGATCACCTGAGCTCACCCTGTATTAGTCTTCTGTGGCTACCGTAGCGCTCCGGCGTACCAAGCGATCAGTTTCAAAGGAGGAGAATTTGTAAGGCCGATTATCGGCCTAATATAATTTTGATCAAAAAATAAAATGCTTAGTTTCTATGCCAAAACTGGCAAGGAAGTATTGTAATCGCGACACAGTTTGAAATTGATACATTATGTTTTTTGTATGTTATATGGCATGTACATCACGGAAAACCATGTCACTCATATCCGTCGGCCTGTCCGCAAATTTTATAACTCGAGAAGTACCGCTCAGATTTTAATTAAATTTTCACAAGGATACTACTATGCCGAAGGCTTTGTATTTTTTGAAAATCGGTCTAATGGTGGCCGAGCTAGGGGCACCATAACAAAAAAAACTTAATAAACACGCTTAATCTTCGTTTTTTGACGTTTCTGATGCTCCAGCTTATTTTCGGAATTTTTTTGTTGTGGTTGAAACTTGGGGGTCGAGGGTTGCACGGGTTAGAGGGTTGAGAATGTAACGTCTTTAGTGTTAGTCAAAGACAAATGCCAACTGGTCTGCGATGGTGTCGTCACTGACACACTGCTACAGGAGAAATATATATTTTAGCAATATATACCACCAATTTCGCCTAACTTTTAATTTGTGTTACTCCTACGATTGTTCTCTGAATATGTCTTCAAGTAGATTGACTCATTAGCATGAATCATTGATATACAACACAGATACGAACTGACAAACCTATGTAAATGAGATACAGGAACTTGCGTGATGCAGACATCTTTAAGCAATAGAAAAATTGTGAACCGAAGTTCGAATATTATCGCGAGTTTCGTTTAGGTAGTCATAGATTTGATTCAGAGGTGGCGGTAATGAAATCGCTGGAACATAGTGTTACGTTTCAGAGATTTTCAGACATTGTTTGGAGGAGCTGAAAATTGTAGGTTGGAAGCTGTATACAGCAAATGGTTGTAAATTGTTGCATATTTGAAATACTTTCTATTATTTTCTCTTCATCCATGGAAACAAATATGATGGATTAGCTTTATACAGTTTGATATGCAGAGGTTGAAGATTCGTCGTACCTAAGTCAACCTACCTAATCACCATTCTATTTCGGCATTTGAAACGATTTGACTCGTCGCTTTCCTTTGAAACCCCCAACGAAGAAGTAGGAAGTATAGAGTCAATCTACTTGACGGCGTTTTTTATTCATGTTTAACTACAACTAAACGATTTAACTACAAACGGCGCTTATAGGAACTCCTCCTGGTCAAGGTCAGTTTTAGGTGAAATGTTACCGAATAAGCAACTACGTATCTGGCACGCTTGTGCGTTTTTGGGGTAGCTGTGTTCGAATCTGATGACAGTTTGTCCGTATTAGGTCATTTGGAGGTCGTTTTAAGGTCGCACTGCAATGCTTTCTCAGTCCGCCCTTGGATCTTCCAATGCTTTTTAGACCCCACATTACCCGCTATCAGCTTTAGCGCATTTCAAATGTCCTGATGCGGACAAACTGACCTTAGATTTGGATTCAGCGAGCCCAAAAACCTATAAGCATGATAGTCAAGTGCCAGATACCTGGTTGCTTACTCATAAACTTCGAAATTTCACTCAAAACTGATCTTGAATTGACCCTCACTCCAGCCAGGAGGGGGTTTCTATAAGTGGTGATTGTAGACATATCGTCTATTTGTTTTGTACGCATAAAAATGGATTTTACTTTTTTGATCAAAATAATATTTGGCTGAACACCAGCCTTATGGACCCTCCTCCTTTACCAACGAGGTGTGCCATATCCATCTGTTGCTGAGCGATCAGGTGAACATTTTTGTTATGGTTTACTTTATTTTGGTTTTGGAGCGAGTTTTGTAGATTGTATCAAGTATTTCGTCTCCTCCCTGTAAATACGTACAAACCAAAAGGGGAGCAAATTTTTGTTTTACAGTATACATTTTTTGGTATATTGATCATATAGATTTCATAATGGGACTGCGACATAGGTACTGTACCAGGTTGTGATTATTATAAGTTATTTATTTAATTTATTGAAACCACTCGTATTTTAACATTGCAATCTCCTTGTATAAAATGCTGACAGCTTTCTTGAATATAGACAGCTTTGAATTTATTTTTCTTGAACAAGTTTTTCCTTCGAGGATGATTTTTTGTGAAGAAACTTGTATGTTGCAAGATTATTATCTAGTATGTGCTATTGATGGCGAGCGACCATATATTTTTTGCTTTTAGGGTTTTGTTTGATGCCTTTTCAGCAGCTGATAGATTGTCATAAACATGCTGAAGATGTCGCTGAAATGTCGATCTACCAGCGTGTATAAAGGTGTCAAACCTAACGGGTGCGAGTATGGAAATCGGTCAAAATGATGGGTGATTTTCTTACTTCGTATAAAAACTAAGCTTTTCTAATTTCTGAATATATTTTTGTTCTATATTTCTACCAAAAATTGCCAAAACACTTTCGTGACATGTCTTCTTAACATTTCCTTTTCTTCCAATATGTTAGAGCGAGATATGGTGTACCTGTGTTATAATTTTGTCTTTATAAACGCATGCAGTATTTTTTTGAATGCGTGTGAATGTTATTGCATAGTTCAAACATTATTATGTTGTAATTTTTCTTGTGTTATGTGTTTATACATTTATGTAAGCGTAGAATCTATTGATTCAAACTTAATTCGTTTGTGACTTCAACCTGGTATCAGTTGAGAACGTGAATGTTTATCTTTAAAGTAGTACAAATCGATTATCAAAACTATTTATATATTTTTTTCCTACTATGATAGAATATGTATAGCTAATATATGGTTTGACTGAATTTATTCATATATCAAATAGGATACATCGTGTCTATTATATATACAAAGTATACACTTTTTGATTTTTTTTTCGATATAGAAAATTGTATCAGGATCTGCTGATGTAAAAACATAGACTTTGCTGAATTGACTCGCTATATTGATGTGTTATACGTCTTTACTTAATTAGAATATGTACTGATGCTGAAAATTACAAAATCCTCATTTTCTGGAATTTGTATGAATGTCTGACAGCTGTCATGAATGAACAATGTCAATGTCCAACTTTAGTACAAACATGGAAACTCGAAAGTTCACGTGACGCACAGTTACTAGTGCGATATCACATTGCTGAACTCCGTACTTTCGATTTGTCGTATCCATACAATAGAATAATTATTTATTGTGGAAATTCTCTTGATTGACGATTCGGCCATCTCGGTTGCGGTTTTCAAAGTGCCGGTCAAAATGTCAATAATATTCTATATTGACATGTCTTTAAAGTAACAATTCATTTGTTTTTTCTTTTCTTCGCTACTATACAGTATGTTGCTAGATTAACCCGAACGGTCCTGTACCTCACAGAGATCGCGCGAAGCCATTATTACCATTTTAAAATGGCGCCACGTAAAAATCAGTAAAGCCTAGGACCGCCTGGGTTAGGCATTCCCGCTTCCAAAAGGTTGTCTAGCCCCTCAAGCGACAAGCGAGCACGAGGTTATCTGTTGTTTTTTACGTACAAGACGCGTCGCCCTTGTTCATCTCTAAGAAAAGGATGCGAAAACTACCCAGAACTGTTGTCGCTTATCACTTTGGAGTGGCTGAACGTCTTTATTTTGGGAATGAACTATGGTAAACAATAATATCCACTTATGTAGTTTCTTTTAGCGGCCAGACAAACATAGACCTAGAGAATCTATATACACACCTGATATATTTCTTCGATTTTCCTTGGCATGCTGGAGTGAAATTTGGCTTTTGATTTTTTAATATCAGTACATAATTGTTCATGGGCGGGGTTAGATTAGATTCGTTAGGAGAAGATACATTTTGCAAGATATTGAAACTAAACGTAATAATGTTTATTGTATAAGGATACTGCGTAAAGTCACATAGTCACAACATAATTCTTATTTTAATGTCTTCCATTTTTTTTATGGAAATGTAGTTATTTTTGCTCTTAACATTCGTGGCTGCCCTTTAACTCCGCCTATGACTATCGGTCTATTATTATCTCTATTGCAGGAGGGAATTATCTTCCTGCTGTATGTGATTTGCTATGTTGATAAGTGTATGACAACCAAATTATCCAGTTTGGTAAACTCTACCGTAACTTTTCTAGTCTTTTTAGTTTGTAGGTATTTATTTTTCAAATAAAAGTATTATCAATTATCATTGAGTTTCATTTATCAAAAATGACGAATCCATTATTTGCTTCTTGCTATGGGTGCCGTCTCATGTCTTGCATTTCAACCGGTTCCTAAAACAAAGTTTTTTTGTTTTGAATCATGGCAGTCGAGGATTTTCGATCCGTGACTTTATAATGTAATCGACGAAAAAATCGTGAATTATCATGGGGCTTCAGTGTTAGTTATTCTGTGTTGGGGCCGGGGAATACATAATTTGAATGACACAGAAAACAAAGCATGGGATCTTAACCAAAATGTAGAAAATGAAAAGAAAATTGATCAATCACTAGAGAAATCTTCAAAATCAATAGATTTATGGAAAATGAACCTCTCTGTATTATGGAAAATATGCCTAAAGCAAGATCCCACTTATCTGGGAGCGATAGCGTGTCACGTGCCAAAATCACGTAACCTTTTCTTTAATATTTTGATCAATTACCAGTAATTTGAATTTCTCTTTATTGACTATAGAGTACCGATTCCTAGGCATAACCCTTTTTATCGATTTTCTTTTGGTGAATTTCATAGTTTATTGATTTTATAATTTCACACGTATTATATCTTTCTTTCTCGGCGATTCAGTATTGTGTTGAAATCTTTTGGACACTAATGTTATAGTATTATTAACGACTATCTCAGAGATTTCCTCTTAAAATATCGTTGGTCCCTCGTAGAAGTGGTTCCACCCATTGGCAACCAGCGCCACTTAGTGATTTCTTTACCTACCAGCCGGATAGAGATGTTTGATCCTATCAAGATAGCTTCTTTTAAAACTTGATTTCCTATCAAGATACCTTTTCTCCTAACAAGATACCTTTTTTAAAAATTTGCGTGTTCAGACGAGTCCAGCGCCATTTTTCTTTTCTTTCTGCTGAGGTTTAGTTGTGCGTGAGTCGCTTCGTTAGGTTCCAGATTCTGGGATTTAGACCCTCAACTACCAGATTATGGAGTAGCATCTTTTATTTGGTACCTTTCGTTTAGTTGTTTTGGTTTGGGTGCTACCCCGTCCATTTTCTAATGGGATTTTAACCTTCAGTGGTAAGTTCTCTTTTGTATACTATCGGACCATGTCCATTAATGCATGTCCTGAAAAAGTTTGTGCATTATCTGCTTCCTCTTAGTGGAAAGGCATTGCAGAGAACCACCATTCACACCCCTCCAGCTTTATTTTGTAGCTGCCTTGTAACTGTTTCTCAGTCAATTATGCTGGACGCCACCCCCTCCCCTTGACAAAAAACTCTGATGTAAACAGGTAAAATACCATTTTAATTTGGTATTATATTCATATTAATTATTGCTGACTGAAATTCTTAGAGTGTTCGCGATTTTGTTTGGCATTTTACGTATTATGTCACCTTCTTTTGAGCTTATTATACAGTATTACAATGATCATGATTTTGATTTTTGAGTTGCCTTTATTTTAGAACAAGGAATGACTTTGTGAGAGTAATATCACTAGTACATTTTTATCTTTTCTTGCCCTTGCTTTACTTGTCTTGTAAAAGATAATGTAGAGGTTTTTCTTCAAGTTTTGAGTGTTTAATATGAGTAGTTTTGTCTCAGACAGAGAGTAGAGAGTAGAATTTTAAGCAATCTTTCTCTCTATAGAGTTTTTTTATACCGTAAATTTTGGAAAACGAGGCAGGCAGCTCCTACTTTGTGACGTTAAATCACTTCTGCTCACTGCTGGCCACTGGTTTTTGACCTGAGCGTTTGTGAGCTGAGGACAAGAGTCGTAACTGGAAGAAGACCATTATCCAGATAAGTTTAGGTTTAGGCGTTAAGATATTTGTAAAGCCTTCGTACGTGTACCGTGGTAAACGATTTGCAGGATAATTATCACGGTCTAATAATTGTATTGTCAGGAAGTTTTGAATAATATCGTTCCTTTTAATTTGCACTTCAGTGTTGGAGCATATGTACTGCTTGTTTTGACAATATATTGTGAATTTTTTAATATTATATCCTTTGTTTTTTTTTCGGATAAATTAGATGCCCTTATAATATTACTTATGATAAAATTTGTAAATTGTTGTGTTACATTCATTCTGCTCCAAAAGAACAATTCTCGCTAGAATTTTCATGAACCTAAAATTGAAAGATAAGGGACACTGTATTTCAAAAGGGCAAAGCGTGAAATTATTATACGGCGTGTTTTTAAATTAAGTCAAAAGTTTTTTTTCACCACTGTAGAAAAACGTATTCACGGGATAAAAAACAGATAAAAAAATAAATTCTAAAGAATAAGTGGTTCTTGAGTGACTCAAGGTTGGGGCAATGAAATATAATTTGGATTATAGCTGTATAACAAACCAACCCGTGGCGACAATCAAGAAACAAATACTATATACAAATTAAAGCCAATGTGTGTACCTGCCGCAAAAATTAATACAAAAAAGTTATGATCTTTCGAATTTGATCAAAATTTGATTGTTGGGTTTATTTTATACCGGAGTGTAAAATCGATTATGATTAAGGAAATAGATTATTGAACCTTGATAGTCGATTAAAATGAGATAATAGATTAATTATTATGAATGATATGTTGAAACTTATCCTATGGTTTTCGTGTCGATAATCCCCCATATTTCTCTGGATTGGTTTTCGCATTTTTTGGGGTATTTTGGTGTCTTCAAGACGATGGACGAAGGTGGTACTAGCACATTTACGACAGATAACCACATGAAAACCACAGAGGATAAGCTTTAAATGTTATTATGACACATATCTGTCAGCAACCAGCCTGACACATATCATTCTTCTCCGCGGCATGACATAGATTTCACCGTCTTACATTTTTTTTTACATTTTTCGTTATACCTTTTGTTTGGCAATATGAGTAAAGCCACCGCAGAGCTCCAGGCTACTCTGGGGGTGCCTGAAAAGAAAGATAAAAGAAAAAATGTCAAGGCAGCTTTTGGCCTGCACCTGGATCTGCTTATGGACTCCATGGAAGAGACCAGATTCCGTAAGAAACACATGACTCTCGTTGAAAACTTAGCCACCGAGACTCATTTCACCGTTGGAGAAGTCGACAGTCTGCTTCTGATCTATTACAAAATGTCCAAGGAAAACGTCATTAGTAGCAGGATCAAGCAAGGGAATCAAGTAATGATGGTGACCAAAGAGCAGTTTAGGGATTTTCTGCACAGCGCTTTGGATATGACTGATGATTCTTTGATGGACAGGATATTCTTGTCGCTAGATCGAATGCCCGGAAAGACCATTACAATGGAGACTTACATACATTCATTGTCTTTATTTCTGAGGGGAACGTTGGAAGAAAAAATCAATCATTGTTTCAATGTAAGTTTATCGGCAACATTTTACTTCCTATGCCAAAACTGGCGAGGAAGTGCTGTAATCGCGATAAATTTCGAAATTGAGATATTATGCTTTTTGGATGCATATATATGCATGTACATCACAAAAAACCATGTCACTCATTTCCATCGGCCTGTGTCTGTCTGTCGGTCTGTTCGCTATTCTGTAACCGCTTATAACTTGAGAAGTACTACTCGGATTTTGAAGATATTTTCTCACAAGGTTACTACTGTGCAAATGATGAAACAGCTTTGAAGTTTTTGAAAATCGTTCTAGATGTGGCGGAGCTAGGGACAAAAACACGACACACGCCTAACCTTTAATTTGTGTAACACCGTATATGATCGTTCCCTGAATATTTCTTCAAGTGGATTGACTCAGTAATATGACGCACTGATATACAAATACAACAGCCACGGACTGACAAACCGACATGAATGAGAAACATGAACTTGTGTGATGGAGACATCTTTAAGCAAGAGAAAACTTCTAAAGTTCGAATATTACCGCGAGTTTCGTTTAGGTAGTCACAGATTTTGAAAACTGATTTAGAGGCGGCTGTAATATTCATTTCCAGTCATTGTTTGGAGGGGATGAACATTGTAGGTTGGAAGCTGTATGCGGCAAATGGTTGTAAATTGTTGCATATTTGGTGTCAGTGTTAGACATAATAGTTCACATATATTTGCGATACGTCTGCTATGTAAACGGAAATATCATAAATCATTCTTTTAAACCTCCTTCGAAGGCGCACGAAGTAAAAGGTTGTGGGGAGTAGTATACGTCTATAGAGAGGGGCGGATACAGGGTTTACTTAATAATACGCCGTAATTACAAGGACACATTACCGAGTCAAATTCAAGTAGTAAAGTTTACATAAACATGCGTCCTAAAAAGTCTGGTTTCCAAGGTACAGGGTGTCAAAGTTTACAAAAACGTTTGGTTTTTTATTAATATCTCTTTTCTAGGTTTTTTCTGGCGGTTTATCATCTATACTCAGTGACAAAGTCAATAGAACACCCAGTGAAAATGATTTGACTTGATGATGAAATGAAATTTGATATAAATATTAGACATAAATAATAGAGAATTCTTATTTAATTTTGCCCGATGCGGTATACTTGCATTCACTTGTCGGAGCATGCTTTTGTGGAGGTGATTTATGTCTTTCTGAGGTACATACTCCATCTCAAGCTAGAATTGATTTATTAAAAAATTATCGAAAGAAGTAGAGTGAGTAACAATTTTCCCTTTTATTTATATCATGCAAAACTCTTTTATGGCGGGTGCATATTTACCCACTGAAGCAAAGCTTCTGACAGCAAATGCTCTTGTGAAAGTTGAAGAGCGGGCTGTGGGATACGTCTAAGGAGAGGCGTACGTCTCACGATTCAGGTATAGCAAGATAATTTTGGTACCAAAATACAGCAATATATACCATATTCTTGAAAAATAGAATTGCATCCTTTGGCGTCCTAAGGGGTGCGCGTTCTCCTCGCCCGTCTATAAATCCGCCCGTGCTTGTTTTGAAGGATAGACTCCCAGGGGCATCAAAGAGCACGTGGTATTTATATGATTCCTCCTGAACGTATTTTTTTACCTAGGTATACGATTCAATGGGAGATGGAGTACTAGCCAGAGAAGCAATGTTCTACCTGTTGAAAAGCTCCCTTATAAGCATGAGTGGCGAGGATGATGCAGAAGAATCAGTTAGAGTGAGAATTACCTTTTATACTTCAATCACCTCGAATACCTAGATTATCGTGGGCTCTATAGGAGGATATAGTCGACGGCAGAGCTGTTCTGTCTGTGTTTACAGGGTGTCCCAAAATTCGACGTCAAGCCGGAAATGGAGGATAGGCCAAGTCATAATAGTTATCAGAAAAATATGAAAAAATCCAAGGCTTTGAAAAAAATCAAAAATTTGTATGATCTTTTAGTTCTGATTAATACAAATTCAATTTTTTCTCAGACTGAGTGACAGACTGTGCCATTCTACGTAGTGACAGCAAGACATATACTAACGCCACCTTTCATTGATTCATGATTGTGTGCTACTACCATCGACTTTGAAACAAGGATAGACCCAGCAAGTCATTCATAAAACTACATTAGATTCGTTGACGACATAAACAAAGCACAAAGTGGCGGCGAGGGGCTATGAGGGAATGAGAGGGGAACAATAAAATGGCCGCCGCATGAGAATTCAGGTTGTGAAACCTCACGTCACTGAAGACTCTATGTATAATCATTGGTACAATTACACATAGGCGCAGCATACAATACGTATAAGGGTGACAAAATAAGCGTATTTAAATCAAGAGCATCACAAAAAAAAAACGGTACGAAGTTGTGTACTAACAAATATATTACTCATATTTGTGCAATATCTAGTTCAATTGGAATACTTACGTGAACTCTATTGAGTGGGCAGGATACAAAAGCCTTTAAAATAGAAACTCCAAGTTATTATGTTCTATTTTTATTCATACATATAAATATATATATATTGCAAAATGTAACAAATCAGGGAACATGGAATGATTATCGAGACCCCAAATAAGTTTTAATATAATCACATAGCTCATTTTCATATCTTCATTCATAAAAATACACTAAGTATCAGCTGAAATGTATATATCGAGCAGTTTATCACTTTTGATATAATTTTTATGTGTTACTATGAAAACATATTGGGTACACACATATTAAATAGACATATAATAATTATAACCAAAATAGTAGCAGTCATATAAGAACAAAGTTTTGAATATAAGACAAACCTAGGCTATCTAAAAACTAAATCAAACGTTATTAATCCTCTTACCACCTATTAAACTGTAAACCAATCATTCTGTATGTTGCAGTATTATGTATTACAGGATATAGAATAAGTGATAAACTTCTCTCACCTCTTTCTTTTTTTCTTATCAAGCATATGTTCTTGTACTCCAGCAGTTTTAGCAGCACTATCACTTTCTGATGCTGATAATGTTGAGGAAGTATGGACATATTGCCTACAAAGAAGAAAATTAATTCCTATGTAACAGTATAAAAGCACAAATGTTTAATAAGCCTTACTCTTCATTTGATGAGACAGGAAAGTTATACATCTCTTCATCCATGAATAACCTGTAAACAACAAATAAATAAGTGCTATGAAAAGAATACTGCTGATTAGGACTGATCAAACATTTAGTAAGGGTTATATTAAGGCATATATCAAACTGAATGAGTTTCAACTTCATCATCTTTTTTATGGTACAGATTGAGGTAAGCTCTATTTAAATCATTACAAAACCCTAGATAATTTCCTGAATACCTTCTTGTTGTACTTGAACCTACAATGGTGGTATTTTTTCCATCTACGATATCAATTCAGCAAATATAAAATGCTTCCATATGGATGTAGGACTTCAGAAATGTTCAATTTCATAGAAATTTCAATATACTACAAAATAACATGATAGAGAATATAAATTAAACTTACCTTTTTTTAGCACGAGTCCCCTCACAAGTGATTGAAATGGCAGATATATACACAATCTGAGTCTTCTTGCTTCTCTGGACTTACAGATGATTCTGAACTAGAATAAAGCATATATATATATACAAAACCAAATTAGGGACTTCTACATAGTGAGATACTAATGCATAGAAATACTTCATGAAATTAAACACTAAATAATAGTATGAGTTATAAAAATCAATGCACATATATAAAAAATACACAAAAAATCAAAAGGAAGTATAGTTTTAACCAAAGTTTGAGCAACTCAGTTTAATGCATTGTGATTTAAACAAACCAAATCAATCAAATGTACTGTCACTGTTTTCATAGCAATGTAATGTAAGATATAAGCATCATCTTCATTTCAGCTCATAAGATGCAGATATTATGTTAGCTCTTCTTGATTGCTGATAGATTATAGAGTATGTCTTATATCTGTCTATTATCTGTGAAATTGCCAAAATATAACACTAATTATAGCTAAATTTACCTAAATCCATAACAGTTAAGTTAGGAAATACCTAGATCAGAAACATCTTATATGAAAAGTTAAACAGCAGATAGAATCAGAATCAAAATGAGTGGTTGTTAAATATTATTAAATACAACTATTCTTTTTTGTTTACTGTATAGAAAAACTAGTCTATTATGTATTAAGAGTTTACCTGGTGCTTACTGCAGGATCAAACAAAGAATGAGAGATGAGAGGAATCGCATCCCGCTTGAGTGTCTTTTGTCCCTCACTTCCATAAACAAACGCATTTTCTCCAAAATGCTTGGAACATAGCTCCACCCTCTTAGGAAATTGATGGTTTTCCTCGAATCCAAGGGCCGACAACCACCTTTTTCTCCTTTCCGGGTTCTTGGGAAGGCTAGAATTTCGAATATTAGTTATAAATCGAAAGCTATCAACAAGTTTCTCGATAATGAGACGCCATGATACGCCTCTGAACATAAACAAGATGTATACTTACGAATGAAATTTTAAAGATTCCGCTCCGGCCTGATGTTTATAAATTTTACACAAATAGCACTGCTGCACCATTTTATTGCGATTGAATATACCTTTATAGTCTCTCTAAAATGAATAAAAGCAGCAAGGAAATTCACTATCAAAACAAACTTTGACAATTGACACAAAATGACAGTTGTTTAGTAACTTAAATAAGTGCTACCAATATACTATTTTCTTACGATGTGGATAAATAATGAATGAGCAGATAAAAGCAACGTTGCCAGATCTTCAAGTCGATTATGGTATAATTTATGTAAGGTTCTTACTTGTTTGACTATTTTGATATCAATCCATTGTACGAGAATCATGATGTTTAGTACCCACACATGCGCTGAAAAATCACCATAAACAGGGAGTAATTTTAGTTACTGGAGGTTTGAAAATGTGTAGAACGACCACGAACAAATCCGTTGTTTTGCTGCCGTTTCTTGTGGCGAGGCAACGTGTCGATTCGCTTTGTATATGTCGTCAACAACCAGAAATGTAAGCAAAGGGGTCTATCCTCGTTTTAAAGTCGATGGCTACTACCATGTCTGTGTACAAAGTACAGGAATACTCCAAGAAGCAACATCGGGAATGTAGATGCAATGGTAGGCTTCATCGTGAGAGGTACCCATATGCTGCTCGTCAACCCGATGACTGAGTTTTTTTTGTGAATGTGCACCATTTAGAAGACCGAGTACTTCAATATGCCCGTTCAGTTGGAGAATATCCTGATGCGGAATATCTGAGCAGATAAATTCGTGGCCATCCGGATCACCCGACTTAAATCCAAATCCACTCTACACTACCAGGGAGCGGTGAAAGAAAAGGTTTACTCAAAGCAAATCTAAAATTTAGCTGTGCTACGGGACAGCTCAATTTACTAATGATGGAAGACTCGCCTACCTGATAACCCGATCATTTTTAACATGTCAAGCTTGCATTGATGCTGTTTGAACATTTATTGTGAATTTAATAAATTAATACATTCACTAATTAATAAAAGTAGCGTTACTATTTGTCTTGCTGTCACTACGTAGAATGACACTGTCCGTCACTCCGTCTAAGAAAAAATTGAAATTTGTAGCGTTGTAGTGACCGTTCTTGGCAGGTCAAAGTATCAGTACCAGTATCCCTTTATACAGGGTGACTTCGAAGTTGAGTCATTTATTTTAACAGTGAGTAGATCTGATCAAAAGAAATGTTTTTTTCCTTTACCATTTTCCTGGTAAAATTAAAGTAACAAAGTTATAGCCCTTTGGAAGTTTGAGTACCGCCCTGTCTCAATAACAATATTATGTGGTCGTGTTTGGCGACAACGGATATAATCCGCCGTATCGGTTCATCGCATCGGAAACAAAAAAGCGAAAGAATTTGGAACGATGTTTTTACAAGTATCTCATTCATTTGTATACAATCAGTGTCAGTGAATGTTGGTATCTGTTGCGTGGCTCAAACGAAATAAAAAATGGCACATGTTTATGCGGATCGGTTTCCCAATCGAGTGCAACCAACCCCTCGTGCCTTTGTTAATGTAGTACAACGGGCTCGTGAATCAGGTGACTTAAGACCTCAGAGGGGACCTCACGATCAAATACAGGTCCGCACTGAAATACTTGTCGGGAGGATACTTTATAAAACAAGGTAAAATTTTTTTTTTATTTTTACACACATATTTTGGTTTATCTTCCTTCTACAATCATTATCTGAAAATTAATGACTCAACTTCAAAGTCACCCTGTATATCTCCATCTCCCTCATACATACGCATGCAACCCACCCCTGTGTGTGAACGTTTGTTCGGTAAGCTCAAAGACATACGTTTTTCAGTTGTGTATCTTCGTCTCGAAAACTTTGTCCTAACATATGAGTGCCCTTCAATCATGTTTGTCAGAGCAACAACTTATTTGACATCGGCGTGCAATTCGAGTTATCCTATTGTCAATCTTCAATATAAAATTGTACAATGCCCAGAAATACGATCAATGGAGAAGGCCGTCAGCTCGTGCTAAATTTACTAGAGTATTTCCAGGAAGAGAATGAAATCAGCGGTCTCCTGCGTTCTAGAGAGAGTACCAGGTGCGCTGGAGATTAGTCTGGTACGGAGACTCGATCTGTTTACTTATTTTTGATATTTCGTTGATGATGTAACTGCCAAGAACGGTGACTACAACTATAGTAATGGGAACTTAATGATCGTCAAGGCGTGTAGACTCTTCCGATTTCTCTTTAAAGACTATAATTTGAAAAGTACTTGACTTTTTTTATATTTTTCTGATAATTATCATGACCTGACCTATCCCCCGTTTCTGACTTGCCGTCAACTTCTGGGATACCGTGTTAGGGATACCTTTGATATTTCTTTTCTTCCTACAAGGATATGATTGAGGTGATAACGAAGAAGATCGATCTCGACAGAGATGGAAAAATCTCGTTCCAGGACTATAAGCAAACGGTGCTGAAGCATCCTATGCTGCTAGAGGTATTTGGACAATGCTTGCCAGGTCGGAGAGCCATCTATACGTTCTCTTCAACATTCTTACCGAATACCGCACTTAAAATGTAACACGTAAGTCGTACTATTAAATACTCGTAATACACATAGTGAAGTAGTTTCATTTTTACTTCCCATGCCTACTGCCTTGAAAATCAGATACGAGCCCCTTCCCACTTCAGTTGGCCCAACTATTGAAATCTTAGTTTTTTTCTTATCAAACACAAATAATAAAAATGTAGCAGGGTGTTATAGGTTTAAAATATTAACAATGAATATTTTGATAATATATAGTAGAAAACACCAACTTTATCACTCCCTAATCAAATTTGCAGCATAAAAATAACACATGTTGCAATTACAGCATAAAGTGGGTACCAAATAAAATCCGATGCACGTCATAGGTGATGTCATTCATAAAAATCATGGTTACCAACAGTTGACTACATTCAATGTGACATTTCTACTTGAAGTTTAAATTTCCCCGTCTCGATTCGGTTGGTAGTGCCGTGCAGAGAAATGTGAGGTTGCCACTTCTCATTTGTTGACATCAGTTGCCATTGTCCTTTTGTCGTACTATTAGTTCTTTATTGTTTAGTTTGTGAGTTTTGCGCTATTTGAGCTTTGAATCGTTGCCTTGCCCAATAAAAATTGTTCTTTTCAGATCAACAGTTACTGCGAAGTGGTGTAAAGTATCCAAAATGCCAAAACAACTTAACAGTCGGTGTAAAGAGCTCATATCATTGAATATCTACCAAAATCAGGTGTTTTTATTCAGAAGGGAATTTAATTTTACAACAAGTTTATTTATTTTTTAATATAATGGTATTATCGTATATATAAACAATCTATTTTATTAAATTTATTTGCTTAAAAGAAAATGTGCAAATTCTGGCAACAGCGCACAGCTCCAGATCGATGACGTGCATCGGGTTTTATTTGGTATCCACCATATCAACCTATTTTCATTTCAGTGCAAAATAAGTCTATAACGCATAGGTGGCTGTGAAAAATAAAAGCCATGACAATTGATTTTATTAATCACAGCTGTCAGACTA
Organism: Acanthoscelides obtectus; assembly: GCA_963669975.1. NCBI lineage: Eukaryota > Metazoa > Arthropoda > Insecta > Coleoptera > Chrysomelidae > Acanthoscelides > Acanthoscelides obtectus. Next base: position 73,304,470 of record CAVLJG010000007.1, on the reverse strand, counting down.
CGTTTAAAACAGTTTTGAGTAGTTAAGGTTTTCAAAATGGGTAGAGGAAAGGTTATTAGTCAGAAAATTCGGTTACTGATAATTAAATTTTTTAATTCTGGGAAATCAAGCTCAGAAATTGCAACTTTGTTAGACTTATCGTGGCACAGTGTGAGAAATATTGTAGGAAGACATAACGTAACTGGTCCAGTTAATATTAAGCCACGATATGTGGAAAAAAGTAATATCACAAATGTCGACCGAAGAGCATTAAGAAGAATAATCGTGAAAAACAGGCGTGCCAATTATTTACAATTGGAGTGACGCTGTTGGAAGGAGAATTTTGAGGTCCACAACTCATAGAGAGGCCCACAAACTGGGATTTAGCACTTGCAAGGTAAGTTTTCTTATAAAAAAAGTGAAGTAAAAACCCTAAAGTTGCACAACTTGTTTATAGGCCAAAGAAAAGCCACTATTATCTCCACTGCAAAAGAAAAATCGGCTTAGATGGGCTAGACAATGGACACCTCAATAACTGTGTGCAATAGGTACAATGGAGTGATGAGGCCCTATTCGAAGTTTGTGTTGGTGACAGTCGCAGTAGAGTTATTCGCAAAAAAAAATGAAGCATTCCATGTTGACTGACTGAAGAGAAAAGTGACATTTCCAGCATCCATTATGGTCTGGGGTAGTATGTCATCAAAAGGAGTAGGAAAACTTCATTTTATTGATGGAAATGTGGATACAAACAAATATTTGGCAATTTTAGAAGAATCGCTTTTACCAGTGATGGAAGAATGTTTGGCATCCGGCCAAGATTTTGTGTTTCCGCAAGATGGTGCAGCGTGCCATACCTCAAAAAAAGGCTATAAAATGGATGGAAGAAAATAATCTACCACTTTTGAAATGGGTTTCTAGCAGTCCAGATCGGTCACCTATTGAAACTTTGTGGCACGAGATGAAAAAGGTTCTACGACAACATCCTGCTCGTATAATTACCGAACTGAGACAAAAGCTTCAAGAAATATGGGATTGTTTTACACCAAATTTTTGCCAAAGCTTGGTTAACACTATGCCCCAAAGAATTTCAGCCGTAATAAAAAATAAAGGTGATGTTACCCAATGGTAATCTTTCAATTGGTGCTTTATTCGTACAGTGTTTATTTGTTCAGATGTTCTATTAGTTATAAGTCTAAGTGATTTCAAATATGTATTTTTTACGACTAGAGCGTATCTAAAATGTTTTTGAGAAATAAATTGTTTTAGAAGTAAATAGTCTCGTCATGTTTAGTTTATAAAGGCATATTTTGGTACAAATCTTGAAGTGGGCCAACTGAAGTGGGAAGGGGCTCGTATTATGTCTGCCTATAGCCGCCTATGACTTGAGAAGTACCGCTCGAATTTTGATGAAATTTTTACACAATCTTATTACTACGCCAATAATAAGAAATTTTGGTTCCCAGGCGGTGGAGAAAGAGGCCAAAAGCGAAAAGAAAAGTACTTCTTTGTTTTGCGTTTTTTCAAACAACTTCTGAAGGTAAACCATTTGGGATGGAAGCCTTACGGGGATGGGGAGAGTATATCTCAATTTTTTTATGTCAGTATATTTATACGCTCCCAACCTTGGTAACTCTACGCACCTATTAGACATATTACACAGCATATGTTTCTCCCTACATTAGCCCTTAAAACTAAAATATTCTCAGCAGATGGATTCTATACCTACCTGCCATGTGCGTTTCTTCTCCCGGCGGCATGCCACCGGCCTTGGTGAGTGTTCTGGTGTAACACGTAAACCCTATTTCACGAGTATCCATCACGGTAGAATGACAGTTGGTTATCTAGCAATATTTCAAAATTCTCCATGTCCGCAAACGACACATAATTCTGACAGATCCGCCAATGCCAGGTGGGCAGAGCCATATTTTGTTTTGGTTTTTTGTACGATACAGATTCAGTTTGTACTGGCTAAAAGTTCTTTTATTTAGAAAAGTTCATTTGCATACATAAAACAAAACGCTGCAAACATATTTTTGCTAGATTTACACCCGATTTATTATAGCCAACGTTACAGACCAACACAAAAATGTCACTTGCTGATCAGCTGTTGAACATTCGTGAAATAGGGTATATTATCACCGCGTTGACACAACATAGTGTTTCCTATGTTGTGACCGCGCTGCCAGGTCTTATACGGTTAGGTATCGGGGAGAGGCGACACGTTGCCAGATGAACTACCGGTAGGGCAGGGAAAGTATGTCTAAGGAATAATTCTATAGACCTGTTTGCCTGATTTTTTTCTCAGTGGGTCTAGTCTGTGCTGAACATAATCATTTATGAATTGATATCGGCGAAGTGTGGGAAGTGCAGAGTCAACCTACTTGATGCCATTTTTTATACTTGTATGTGGAATATAGAAGTATATACTGCAGCATTCAGTTGTAAGCATCCTTGATTTTTTAATAGAAAAATATTGGATGTGGTGGAGGGGCAGAAAAAACAATAACTTAAAAGATATGCGTTATATTTAACTTTATTAATTTATAATTCTTTTATAAAGATTTATATGAACTGGGTATATCTACCAAACAAAAGCAAACCAGTAACTTTGTTTACCATACTAAATTTAAATTCATAATGTAAATTGGTATGCGTTTGTTCGGAAATATATAGCGATAATAAATGTCCAGCTAAAGGTGTAACAATCTCTACCATTAAAAACAAAAATGTTCAAATGAAAAGCCGTGCGATGTTTATATTTACATGATTATTCGAAGTTTGATCTTTGTGTTAAAAAGTGGAGATTTAGAAAAGTCTTTGTCACAAGGATACACTTAGTACAACCTATTAAAGTACAAGTTACATTCCCAGAAATAGGCGGACTGATGCAGCCTTTCACGCCTATGTCAAATAAGGCATGTTGAACTAAAATGCGAATTCTTATCTTATCCAAAACTCTAGTTGAGTAAAGTTGTGCATAGAATCGGTGCAAACTTAATTCATGATGTGTATTATTCATTTTTCATATGACTCATCACTTGCTTATATCTGTGAATATTTTTGTACAACGGAGTATTGTAGAATTATAGTTATTATATTATATATCACTTTGAAGCTTGAATTTTATTAGTTTATAACTTGTTACACCTCTAGAAAAAGGAATTGTACGGGAGAACTGTGACATGACGTTTTCAAAAGATTTCAATAATAGATTATGTAAAGTTTTGAGCATTAATACTACGCTCTGTCATGTCTTGATAATAATAGTTTGGACTGGCAAATCCATCTTATGTCAAAATATTACAATAGGTACTGTATAATACAATATATTATATCCTGATATATTAAAGTTACAATGTAAAACTAATGATTTTTCATTACTAATATGTATGTATGAAATATAAAACACCAGCAAAATTGACAGTGTAAAAAAAATATGATAATTTCATACATGGATAGAAAGTTCACGCATCCATTTTCTAACCTTTACTCATATGTTTTTACAGTATCGTATTACAAGTTAGCGGGTTATAAATAATTTAATTATCTACTATCATAATAAGTATTATGTTATTAATTTTATTTATCATAATTTTGTGTAAAATTTAATAAAACATGCAACGAAGTATGGCTACTCTTCTGATGGAATTTATAATTTTAGGTACTCTACACCTTCCATTTTTTTAAATATGTGCGTTAATTAACTAATACTGAACTACGAAAAAATACTTGTGCAGAGGTATAGCTCAAGTTAGCACTCAATGGAGAATGCCGATCAAAATCGGAGAAACAATTTTCGATTTTCACATTTCACAAATTGTGTAAAATATTAACGAATTTGATTTTTGTGTTCTTAGTTTCCATTCTCAGTATTTGCTGATTACTACTTTACAAGAAACAAGGTGAGTTGATGTTATGTTTGAAATTCGAAAAACCATTTTTGCAATTTTGTTCGTTAGAACACAACAGTATAGATATAAGCAATAAATAGAAAAATAAATAGAATAAATAGTAAAAATATAGAGATCAATACGAATCAAATACAGTATAAAGCTCTTTGGCATATTCCAGTAAGGAGAGAAACATTTTTATACAGAAAATTATATTTGCTGCTTGTTTAGAAAAGTTTCTATCCTTAAGATTTTCTGATTGCACAACACAGGTATTAAGGGAAATAATATTCACAGAAAGCTTGACTAGAGTACGTTCAAATAATTAATAACAAAATATACGATCCCAGCATTCTAATGTTGGGTTGTTAACAAGTTTAGTAAACCATGAAATCCTACGTTATTTTGCGTTCAACAAAATGATACATAATACTGATGATGCTGTTTTAACAAATAAGTCTATATTTGATCTCAAATTACGAGCTATTCTCATACCCTTTCAGAGTGATAGTTTTGGCATAATCAGAAATCAAATTTAGACTTCCATTAACAAATATAACAATAGCTTTTTCTAACATCTTTTCATACACTGATAGTAATAAGGCTTTTACAGAGATGGACAAAAAATGGGCAATGGTTAAATAGACTAGAAATTTAAGTTAGCAATGGCGGTGTAAAGTATTTAAAAGACCAGTCTTATAGTTTTCACGCTCGAACTGCCGAAAGATTTTACGGTAACTCTCTGGTAAATAAGGTAACTCCAATAAACTGACAAGGATTATTTACAGGCTTCGGGTCACCGATTTTGCCGCATCTCGATGTGTTGATAGATACATAGTAGTGGAGCAGATTCCTAAAGTACTAAGGTGAAGTACTTGAAAACAAGGAAAATATTTCTCTCGAAAGGATCAGTCTCACCATTTGTCCAAGTTTCAAAAATGTTTGGATGCGCGAATTGGTGTCCTCTGTGAGAATTATTATTACGTCCCATTTCCATTCTTTGTACATTTTTTTTGATGGTCTTTTATTTTGTCATCAATTACGGATATGATATTCTCTTTGTTTCCCTTGAAATTTCCATATCGGTCGATTGTATGGGACTTTTGCCGCGTTTTTTGATGACCCAGGCTTCAGAACTATACAGCAGAGTAGGTACAGCCATTAATGTGTAAAATTTGTGCTAGGTATATTGTCTTCACTGGTTTAGATTTCTTATTTATAATTATGCCGCACATTCTGGCGTAGGCCGTCAGTTTTTAGTGAATGCTGTTATCAGAACCGATATATTTGAATACACATTCCATAGTTGTGTCTTTTAGAAAGATTTTTGCTGTCACTGGTTGGTTCTCTATGAAAGCCATGACTTTGTTGGACGTCAGCAAGCCACAGTTATACTCCTTAGTGACATCATTCAGTAGATGCATATCCATTTGGAGTGTGTCTTTAGACCATCGGATCATCAGCAAAAAGTAAAATTTCCAGTGATCTCTTATGGTGCTTTTGGTGCGGTTTCTTTCCATTGTCTAATTATATCGTCAATATAACTTCTTGATTGATGTAAATCTTCTTTGAATCGTCGTATTTAAAAAATGTTTTAAATAAAATCCAGAACTGTTCATATATAGTAGCACAAAAACGCGAAATCGCATCTCGTGAAGGTTTCAAACGACTCTTTTCATTGATCCATCAGTTATCAGCACCAATTTTTCAGAAAGTGATTAAATATGCATGGTTTGCATTAAAACTGTCTGACCAAAGAGATTTTCGCCAAAATGTAAATGATGCATGTTTATCCTTTGATAAGTTTGAAAGACCTTGCACTTGCTTAAATGTTGATCCTTTTTTGTAGTCGGTGACAGTTTATGCTTTGTCCATTTATACGAGGATTATCATCCAATAACATAAATGAGGTAATTAATACAAATACAAAACTGATTTAATCTTCAACGGCTACTGCATTTTGTTATTTAAAAAACAACAGCAAACCTTACAACCTGCCTATGCTAATATAACAATTTTCGTAAGTTAGCATTTTCGAAACATTGACCAATGGTGAGACCGACAATTTCAAGAAATAGAGCTGTGGCCAAGTCGGTGACCTGAAAGGTGTAAGGTCTCCTTGTAGAACCAGGATGTAGGAGAATAATAAGTTTTCGTTTCAGTGATCACACTGCAAGGTTCTTTTCATCAATTCTTTTTTATGACGTGCAGAGACGATGAAGTAGTGCCTCTAGCTTATTATACCTACATATTATTGTGTATATCGAACAAACAGCCGACCTTCAGTCTAAATCGAAAACTTATCATTGAAAATGGTTAATACTAGGTTAACAATGGCGAATGACTAAGTAGACATAGTAAATCTAAACTTATTGAATTTAATAGTTTACCAATCTTGATCTACTTGAAAAAACTATAACTGCGGAAAGTACAGCGAATGCAAGATTTGTTTTTAAGTCGAGTACCATATTGATAAGTTTTGTGCTTGTCGTAACGGCCATACGCACTTTAGATATAGTAATGACTAGACCTAAACTCTATTCTACTTGTAGCTAAAATATATGATGATGAAATGGGTCGATGCATAAAAGTGGAACTAGACCGATGAACGGAGAATGTCGTAATGTGCACAGCAAAACACTGAATATAATCAGTTCAATTTTTATACGTGATCAAAACGAACATGATAGCCTGACTCGCTCGTGAAGTTCAATCTGTCAACTTATGTGGTTCACTCACAACCACGAGTTCCAAAAGCTGAAATAATATTTTTAAAATCGTTCATAATTTTCGTCCTGCTGTGTAGACTAATCTTATTGTCAAGTAATATTAGAACGCTTTGTACAGTTACTATTTTGGAGGCATTGTGGTTTTCAGTTTAGTTTCAGTTCATATATCGATGAACTATAAGTGTTAAAGTAGGAACTGTAATGCAAGTATGATCACAACAGGTGTGTCTTTGTTAAACTATAACTGATTGTACAGTGCGTTCCAAATTTACCCATTGTTCCTTCAATTCTTAAGTCAGTTCGTACAAAAAGTCCTCTTCCAGTATTGTTTCATGTAAATGTTTTGTATCCCAATAGAAATAATATTATCAGCAGTCATTAATATTAGATACTCATCTCTTCAAGTATTCGACATTTTCATATTTCAGCAAGCTCTGGTAATGTTTCGCTATGCGCATTTGACATTCGAAAGGAAAGCGCTTATTTAATATTATCTCATAGCATCTAAAATATATAAAATCGGATTCCATGATGGCAGGTGCACTTTATGTCAATGACAGAAAGGACCGTTTCGCGTTTATTATTTTTTGTAAGTATAAAAGGTGCATTGAATGGACCCCAATGTATTTACAGCATGGGATGAGATGGATAAATCATCAAGGTGGATAGAAAAACCTTTCAAAGATCTCCAAATCAACATAGCTATAACTCCAGATTTTCCGGAGTACGTAAAACTTTCTAACACGTATAGAGGTATTTGCATCAGTTCAGTCACTGCGTATTTTATATTGTCATCTCAATTATCTACAAAACTTCCATAATATGCCTTCTTTCAATAAAGTTTTTGTACTGAACATTTGCAGAAAAATGGTGCTCGATTACACACGCTACCTCCCAAAAATATCCTTTGTACGAAACTCCAGTGTGGTCCTGTTTGCATTCTTTTGATTTTGGTGGTCCTGGTACTTGGTGTCATTTTGCTTATAGTGTGACAATTCAAGGCTACACTCCACCTTAAAACTTTCCTAAGATGTAGGAAGACAAAGCTCTTCCTACCTCCTTGTCATAAATGCCCAATAAACTATTGTCTGAGAAATTTTTTTACCTATATGCTATAATACAGCTTGTTGTTAGTGTCAAGAAAATTTGAGAACCTTATGGAGATTTGTGATGTTCCTAGGAAACGACAAAGAAAACTTTTTCGATCCACCTATTCCTAAATTTGTCCGGCGAGATACCGATATCGCCAAGTACGCGGTTTCGGGAAACATTGTCGTATCCCCATGATGAAGAATCGTTTACACAAATAATTGCAAAAACATACCCTGTATCCTTGAATCACTTCGCTGCGTTTAGACATTTGTTTTCCGCATTCTGTTCCACCAAAAGAACTCAGCCACGATAGAGAAAATCAACCACTAGAGATTAAAATTCAAATTACGTCATGATCACTTGGAATCATTCAGTATCCAAAGGCTCGTCTACCGATGGCTAGACGATACAACTACTTGCTTTTAGACTTTAATACAAATCCCCAGCGAGCGTTCCCTGTGTTCACACTTCTATGATTCATTTTAATTTTATTACTCTAAGACTATTTATTTCCTTGTCAAGCACAAATGAGTATATTCTATAACTACCCTTACCTTCTATTCAATATATGTACTAGTATACCTCTTGTCTCTCAGTCAATACAATATGGGTCTATTTAGTCACTATGTGTTTTTGGGTTCAGAAGATAACTTGCACTTCTTGCAGTTAAGATTTTACAATCATCGTGGAACAATTTTCTCTATCGTAACTCCTTAGTCTTTCTGGATCTAATCTGATTGGGGAGACCACGTGAATGTTCTTTGTATAACTCGGGAGCTGTCACCCTCCCTACTTTTCGATTCATACTTAAATATCTATTTTTCTTTTTAGTTTATTTCCATCGCTAGAGGAATGTCTTTAGCAAGCGTGGAATGCACTACTACTAAAGAAAAAAATTAGCGTTTTATTTATAGTTATATAATACAAGTCAGCGTTTATTCCACTTTTGCTCACAGGTCAGCCAGTCTTTGAAAGTAACATTTGTCCTTACTTTTTGTTGTTAATGACTTTTTTCGTTTGTTATTTGAAATATCTTAGTATCTTAGCTTGTCGTTATCGCAGTTATTTGGAAATTGTTTGAAACTGATACGTCAGACAGTTCTATTGAGGTAGGAATGAACGTTACTCCGACTTCCAGATGACACACTAAACAAAAGCGGAATAAACGTCAAGTTAAAAGTAGCAAACCATTTGTCTGCAATAAGAATACATTGGTAAGACGATGTCACAAAATACACTCAAATGCTGTTCAAACTTTTGCTAGTCATGAGAAGATTTGAAATAATGCCCGGATATAAATTAAAAAGTAAGCTGTAAGACGCTTGAGTAGACATACGCTCCCGGGATGATACTATCTTCGGTTGTTCTTAAACGCCTCTAATATCACCTTTAATACCGTCTGAGATATTGGCACAAACTGCAGAAGCACAAGAATGCAAAGAGGGACATGATAGTAACCCCTTATTATTTATTGGATCATTTTGATTCAAGACTTTCTTTGATTTGTCCAGCTGTCTGAGTGCATTCTATGTATCAGAAGTACGGTTTCACCTAACGATGTATTCAGTCGTTCCGTTAATATTGCACTGTATTATCTCAGCCAATGAAAAATAGAATCATACTTAACCGATAAAAAGTTGAACCTCTAAATACTTCAAATTCAATAAATAGCATGTATGTCGACTAAATATGTCTTACGACTAAAAAGGTTGATTTGGTTTTCCTCACTTGTTTCTCGTTTTTTTTTTAGTCTAACAAGGTACTGAACTAGTAGCACTAACGCAATTGGTTTGTACATTGTTTTTCAAATCAAAAACTGAGATCAATTCGACTTCTTGTATATACCCAGAATTTTTTTTTGATTTTCTTGTACCTAATGTTAGTGTACCTACTTTGTGCTAGATATTCTTATTGTCAAAAGAAGCTGTACATATAGGATACACAAATCCTCTTAATTGCGAGTTTCTCTCAAAACAGATTCGTACTATGACTAGTTAAAGCTTTAAATAGTAAACTAAGTATTGTGTGTGATTGAATTTGTACAATTTTTATGTCTCGTTGATGAAGCTCTTTCAAACATTAGATTAAGGTGTGTTAAGAAAATATAATTGTATGAAGTATTTTTTTACGATTGACACTGATGGGAAATATTTCATTCCACGCGTTTCAAGGTTTCATCAATTACTATTATGAATAAAATAAACTTTCGCGTAAACATACAGTGAAATATACCTATATTTTTTGGAAATACTGTCATCAGAGAGCTTCATGTAGGGAGCGCTTCAATATGTTGCATCAATTCACACGGAGCTTGTGCTATATTCATGTACCACGGCAAATATTGAGAACTGCTAAACCTAAAACGGAATCGTCGGTCAAGATAAAACACGAAGCTGGTGTGTACAGCGAATAGAGGATAGCCAAATCAACAGAGGTCTAAATTAATATGTACCTAATCATTTTAACTAATGACAGCCAAGGGCTGGATAATTTGACTAGAGTGGCCCAGTCGAGCATATTCCTTTAGCATTAGGATAAATGGAGGTGACCTTATTATCTGACCAAATGGTTGCAATGCAATAGACTATTTGTGAACTTCTTGTTGTTACCATGACTTTTTTTGATAGTGTTGTTCAGAAAGGTGCATATTATAACAGCACTAGAAAAATTCACACACATCATCTACTTCCGCCAATTTTGTCACTTGAGAGACTGATAATAATTTTTGTGAATATTGTGGATAATAAGAGCCACCCCAATACCCTTGTAGCTTTTAAATGCGCCCTTCAATTTTCCTGGCCTGGGACTAAATTGTCGCCCCGCGAAAGCGTTAACTAACTTCTCAACAACTATTTGGCGAAAACGCACAACTTGCATTTTGATATAATTATAAACTTATATACTTACATTTGATAAAATTCATAAATGGCAAACGCATTTTTCTAAAATCGATAAACGGCATACCAAATGCTATAGAATATCTTCGTCAAACTATATGTATAGAGAATCAGGATGATCTCATTTGAAATGGATTTCAAACCCACATGACAAACATTTTCATTAATCAGTATGAATAAAAGAGTAACCGTTTGATTTTGCATAAATTTTTTGCGTAAATATTTGGATCAAACTTACCCGAGGTTGACAGTATTTTTCCAAATATTTAATTTGAGGTTACTCTGACTCGGTTAAGTACAGAGGCTGAAGTCAACAAAAAGTGTCGTTCTTGAAAAAAATAAACACAAGTTGATATGCCAAAATGTTTAAGCGTATCTAGAATTCAGTAGGTTTTTGAGTAACATATTTTCTGATCCCAATATCGAGAACGCGTAGCATGGAGAAGATATTCCATACATCCCATACCCAAATGGTATTTTGACCACTCTGTGTTCCTCCTTTATCATTTTGTGTGTTATCACCTAACCTAGGGTTGCTACAGCTACGGATTTTTACAGGTTAATATATATATATTTGGTACTTTTTAAGGATTATGTTACTTAGTAGAAATATTATACTATTTTTGTATAAGTACTGTTAAATATATGTAAATAAATATATCATTGGCTCACTTACAACTTTAAAAATGCCGGAGCCCTGATTTGGTTTGTTCGAGTGCTTTCGAAAAACGTCCTGTTATTATTTAAAATTTTATTTCAACAACAACGGAACTGTTCGTGCTAGTTGATAAAAACATATACTCTAGCAACGCTGAACATTTCGAAATATTTTATAATTTAATCTCGTTATCACATGACGGTTTTTACATTTAATATGGCAATTCAGTTACGGCTTACTGACAGATATACATGATTTTATCAAAAATACACTCTGTATTAGGACATGCATCTCCACAATGATATTCCCCTTACATGGAGTTACATATATATCATCAGCAATATTTATATCATAAGAGGTTTCAGCGTTTTATGTATGTACCTTTCAACAAACACCCGAAGCGACCATCACAAGACTTCCAGTAGAATTTTACCAAACTTTTCTATGATGCTTGATAAACCTTAGATACTAACATTTCCTTTTTGTTTGTTTAGTGGCACGTCCAATAAAAATTCATATGTTTCAATATGACACTCGCACTACACTCCAAACGTATTCTCAAAAATGCGATCTTGCGAATTGCAGCTAGCTTAAAAGCATAATGAAGTTCAGGCTACGTATCTAGTATTGTTTTGGATAAAATCTACTGACTATCATTTTCATGTGGGATACTTTGGGTCCATTCTCTTGAACAACTTTTAACCAAATATTACCGTTTTCGAAAGCACCTCATCTTATAGATTAAATGTTCACATTTTCAATTATAGAACTCCGAGCAGCTGTGACTAGCATAGCATCACATGAGATACGCCTGAGCTAAATTTGGCAACTGTGGACACAGGACCAGACACGCCACCATACCTTAATGGCTTCTGATACTATCAATATGCTTCCGCAAAAAAGCTCGGTATATTTTACAATAACATTGAATATTCTTCACTCTTCATAAGACTCAATATCATCCCGTCTTATACGAGGGTTGGTCAAAAGAAAGGTTTTGCACCTTCGAATGTGGCTGGAGCTTTTTGGGGACCATATTTCTGGATCAACCCTCGTAACTTTAAACAACGCCGGCAATTTTCAATGATTTATAGCGTCATTTTTCTATCTCGCCGCCAACGACCGCTTGCGATTTCTTATTAATGTAGACAAGACATAAAATTATGCGCAAAAGATACCGTACCAAGTGGCAACGGTTCTGGAACTTTCAACCTTGGAGTTAGACCGTAATCAGGTGCCAAAATGGAAGAGTAACGCAGTAAAAGCTCTCTGGCTAATGTTTGTCAGGCGAGTGGTTTTTATGCAGGACAGCACAGGTTCTAGCACAGAGAGCACAAATATAACCCAAGCTGTCGACGTGGTCGCTCCAGCCAGAAGCAGCGTCAGACACAGCGGTACTGGGTCGGATTGCGTTTTCAGTGCTGTTAACAGAGTTGACCTGTGCATTTTTTGTAGTTCAAGTTCATGATGACATTATGGACCACGGTTCTGTATGTGGATGACTGTTTTGACATTCAATTAGGGCCTTAAAAATAACTTCAGCGAAACAGCTACGAGGTCTTCTGTTCGGAAGTTACTGCTCGGATTATGGTACAATTTTGACACCAAGGTACTGCTTTATCAATGATAGAATACCTTACTTAAATGTGTTCAACAATAACGGAGCAGGAGCAAGTAGAAGGGGAACATCTGAAAACTGTGTTATACTATTCTCTTCCGCTCTGGTACTAGACTACATGACATTAGAACTTATAAGACTTTTAAACTTATATGAACTGTAAAAAGCATACACACTTTCGTATACTAACTGATTGATTCTGCTTTTATGAAATAGAGCGCTACTCATTTTTCACCAGACTTCTATGTCCAATATTTCAAAAGCGTTGTACTTAGAACTATTGTTTGCTCATTATTTATGTCTTCAACAACCTTAATAAGCAGAATAAAATTCATCGTTGTTCGCGAGATAAAGGAACGACGCCCGAATTACCCATTACCCTTTTCTCTATTTCTGGCGTTGAAACTCAATAATTAAAAGAGAGTAAATGTAACTTCAACATTTACCTTCGACATATGTCAAAATGTATTTTTTTCGCTGTTTCCAGTCAAAAGTAAGAGGACGGAGCCACTGACGAGTACTTCAGTTGAAAAACAGAAAAAGGGTGTATGAGCTATATGGCGATAGGTGGAGCTGTGGGCAAATAGCTAACGAAATCTGACTTGCGCCACCTACAAATGGTTTGCCAAAGCTGGTACATTCTTAGTCTTTACGCTGAAAATGACAAAAAGGCCCCTACGTCGTTTGGCTCATAACTGATAGACGTCTGTACTATGTATAGACCAACAAATTTGAATAGATTAGAAGTAGCCGAGCCTTGCCTTGCATTGTAATACTTACCGGTGGAAAGATCTTTTTTCGTTAGGCTTGTGGCCGCTCTTCGCAAATTATGCAAGAAGTACCATGTCCTGAAATTGCCTCACACAACAATTATTTGCAAACCCTCGTATTTTTTGAAAAATTTCATCAAAAATACGAATTTAATGCCAGAACTACACAATGCTGTCTATGGACTTAGATTCTGGAGACGAACAAATCGTAGGCCTCCTCCTTCTATCTAGTCTGAATTCGTTGGTAAAGGTGGACACAGCCTGAATATTCAGTTCACCCTGTGTATGCATTGCTAGTAGCTTTGTGAATGCTTAGAAATACATCTGCTTGACGGGTCGTAGGTTTTTATTATGATGGGCGATATTTATCTGTACATAATACAGACGCCTAACAATTATAAGCTAGAAGGTATAGAGCTTTTGTGTTATATTCCGTAAACATACATACACATTTTTTAAAAGACGATACTCACTTGCTTGCTATCCGTTTGTCTGTCTCCAACACCTATACTGTACTGATGAAGCATGAAACAGCGGTGTCTGCGGTTGGATATGGTTGCAGAGACAGATAGCAAACATATTTAACTCAGTCCGTCATGTAGAGTGTTCAATATAATTGCATTTCATTCTGAGTTTTTTTTGCGCAAGTATATAGCAGCATCTGGAACCACCATTTTTCACTTTTTTCATATATCTTATTCGATTATAGTTAAACCACACACATTTATATATACTTACAACAAATAGAGAGTTGTCTCGAAACAATATATAACAGTTATATATGTCGACAAAACGAGAATACAAAACGGCCTGTACAATCAAACACTGATTTGTTATTTAATCACAGCCCATTCGGAATTTCTCGAGAAGAGAACGGTCTGGTGGCGTAAAGGGGCCAACTACTTTACAGACACTTACGAGGAATTGACAACGTAGCAACCTTTAGATTCTTGGGATATTCTACAATGATTGAAGTCTTTAGAAAAATGATTTGTTTATAATTCGGCTATCGATGTTTATTCTATTCCTATAAATCTCCAATAAGAGCTAAATGATCCAATATTCAATTTCTACTCGGTTTATAAATTGTAGTGATTGTAGTCACTATTTCAGGACCATTAATAGTCATTTACTGGCATTACCCACATTGAGGTGTTTATGATTATAAACGCTGCTCTGATATCAGTTACCTAAACTATATGTACGATGAAATACTATAAGAGGGTAAAGTAAAGAAAATGTGATTGATTTATATTCCACAACTAACACATTTTGGAATAAATAGATGATGTTTTTAGAGTAGGCCACTATTAGTTCTTGTGAAAATAATAAAAATTTTCTAGTAACACGTAACCCAAAGTCTTAAGATGGAGATGCTAGATTCCGAAAAAATCTGTGAATCATAGTCCGGCCCTGCCTACTGATTGAATAAAAGGTGGAAAGACACGATACGTATCAGTATTTAACCTAGGCGATGTGTAGGTAAACTGAGCTGTTTGTTTATAAAGTGGATTCAAGAGAGCAACATTAATAATAAGCATGTGGATGTGGTTATACGGTGAATGTTATCAAGATGCTGTTGAGGTTTAAAGAATGTATTCAGATTGTTTCCCGAAACGTATCCATCCTGGGCCGCGTTTGTTTGTTTACGTAGCGCAAAAAAGAAGCTGAATGTTGCAAACGGAGATCAACACTTGGGTTTTTGGAAGTGAAGGGTGCAAACTTATATAAGTAAGTAAGTATGAGCTGAAGTTTCACTGCTTATCAGGTACACCTTGTATATTACAGTACTTTGTTTGAAACTCGCGTGCATTGATAGGTCCCCACTGTCTGGGCGAATCGAACCACATATACATCACTCGATCGACATACCTAGTCATGGTCAAGGACATGTCCAAACTCAGAAATTTCCGTATTTTCGACTTCAGGAGTCAAAAGTATAGGGTTACATTTAAGAAAACCAATTTGATCTCAAAATAAGCTAAGTCAAGCACAAGATCATGGTCAAGGATATATCTAAACTTAAATTCAATTTGACTGTAAAAGGAAATCAAAGTCAAGGTCATTGTCAGGATCACCATTATACTGCTAAGTAAAATCCTACAACTCTTATCTTAGTAATTTTTTCCGGTCAGTAGTTTCACAGACACGGGGAAGGGTCGGGAAGTTGTTGAACATCCTGTATGTTTTGACTTCTGTTCATTGTACGACGATTCGTACATCATAGTGGCCTTCATCAAGTACAACAACAATTATTTATTTTATTATTTATCTGATAAACAAAATATAATGTCATTGTAGTTGAGAACGGCCATCGCGGAGGTCGTTCAATAAACAGAAATTAAGATATACCTACTTGGGTCAGACAAGGGAGACATGAAAACCACAGGATACGTTTTGGGAGCAACATTATATAAGCATTGACTTCGAGAATGTGCCCCAACATCAGGCTGTGTTTTTTTAAAGGATGCCGCAGCGAAAAATAAGTTTGTCTCTTAAAAAAAAAAATAAAATCGGTTATTGTCATTGACATACAACTTTGGTCCTATAATAGTGATCGAACACTCACTACTAAAAGACTTGGAGTCAGATTTATAGGCCTCCCTTAAAACGTGAGAGTTCCTTGGAAAAAATGGATATCTGATATCTCATTATTAAATAATGAAACAATGACGCTTCCTTGAGGAACGTTCAAGGAAGGATTTAAACTTTCATTTCATAGCAGGCTGTAATAGTTGTCAACACACGCTATCATCGATGGCAGAAAGATTTTTCTTTGCTGGTCGCATCTATTTAGCATTTTGATGATAAAATTGTAAAGATATTTGGCTTGTTTGTGCTAAATACCTATATGAATACAATGCAAAATGCTTCCTCGAATTACAGCCCAATCACAGATAAGAAAAAAACTGATTATAGGCAACCAGTTGTACCGAACTGTTCTGCTGGTTGCAGATTAAAGATTTGTCTGTCAGATTCAACTACTACAGTACTTGAAACAAAAACATATTTTATATTCAAATTTTATATTATTATAAATTATAATGTATGACAATAAAAAAAGAAATTTAGCGAGAATCTGAATTTGACCTATATATTAGACAAATTTAGAGCAATCAATGAAAATAAAATGAGAAGGTAACAGTAAAGCAGTTTGGTGCAACTGGTCGCCTATATTCAGTTTTTCACTTCTCTGTGATTGCACTGTTATTCGAGACAGCAAAAATATTATTTTTTATTGTTTATTTATATTTAGCACCAATAAACCAAATTGTTTAACTGTTTCCAAGGAAGCCTCAAGGAAGGTCTACAAATCTGACTCTTGATACCTAAGAGTTTTAACATCTAATGAGGACTTAAGCCTGCGAACCCAAACGTAACATTATTAGAGTCAATTTGGCAGTACATATACACATATTTATAGTGTATGTAAGTTTAAAGTGGTAGTTAATCACTTGCTGGGTAATTCACATCCTAATTCTTCATAAAAGGGTTGACTGATTGTTCTAATCTAAGTTTTGAATATCTTAAGTAACCACCCCAATGTCATTTCATGACGACTGTTTATAACAAAATGATCAAAAGACTGCTAGATGCCGCATCCGCAGAAGGTTGAAAGTGTGTACTACAATAAAGAGTGCTCGGAGTAATAATATATACCGCCAGGCGCGTGTGGTAATAATCGTTAATATGTATAAAACTATTTTGTTATGTTTAAGTGTATGTATATACTATTGGCGAAGGATGGGCAGACCTGCGCTGGGCAGTCGAAGCAGTGCCGAACCGGTGGGGGCGGCTGCCGTAGAGGGGGCCCAGGGCTAATAGGGTCTGTTGGCGTCCTTGGGTCGCTTCAGTTGGACCTTCAGGCGTTTCATGCCGATTTGGAAGCCGTTCATCGCTTGAATCGCTGCTTGGGCGCTTGCTGGGTTGTCGAATGATACAAACCCTGTAACAAAAGTTTTGAGTACAATCAAGAGTTTTTGCAAACATAGCCTTCATATTATATCCGCCCAACTAACAATTATCACTCCTATTAGAGTTGCAAGAATGATTATAAAGTATTCATTAAACAGCATTGTATACTGTAAGAACATTGACAAAACCCTCTTAGAACTGCTATACAAGCGGAATGGGCACACCTACTAGGACACTTCAGTCATTTAAGAGGTTGTATAAGGGCTGCAGGTAACAGTTATACAACAAAAGTGTAGGCCTCTTGCAGCCGCTATAGGACATTTGCGTCAGTGCAAGATTCAGTTTTTGTCAACTATACAACTATTCTGTTACGTGATTCTACTTTATTGCAACCAAACTATTTCTTATGTATTGTATAGACGAAGAAGAATATATCACTAACACTTTACAGTCATCTTGTTTACTTACATATCGGCCATTGTGAATTTCATACACAGGTATATGACAAACTTCTACACTGTGATGTAGGGCTACTGAATTACTTGCGCAGCAAATTTTATTGTGATTATCGTGCAAATTAGTTACGCAATTTCTACGGGCTTCGTTGTCTTTAGGTTATTGGAATATTTTCGTGTTGCCTGCAGGTGTTATACCACAATTTGACAAATGTCTGAAATGAAATACCGACAGAGTCGAATGATTTACCCAGAATTTGTACCAGATCTATATCTTCTGTTTGAACAGTTGATAAAACATTTTGAACCAATATGCATACGTTGTTTGTCTTAAAACATTGGTTATGAAATTAAAAAAAAATATATGACAGCAGAAAGTTAGGTTATGGTGAAGTTGTATACCAACATAATTAGCATATGTACAGCCTTTAACAGTTACTAAACAACAGTTGTATAAGTGCTTCCGTTGGGAGCAATTTGTTGGCTAAAGTAGTAAATTGCACAGCAAAACCACAAGGCTCGGGTTTGTTTTATAAATGTTACCATGGATGCCACAACACAACCATTTCGACTAACGTGCAAATATGCCCTATAAAATAGTTGTATAAACGTTTATGCAACAGTTAAAAATTTGTCCTATAAGGTGTTGTATAACTATGGCATAAGAATATTTTAAACACCTCACTTTAGAGCAGATATGTTTCAGAAAGCAAATTTGCATTCCACACAACATGGTGTTCAGGAAACAACAATAGAGAGCTTTTATGGCTGAACGGTTCTTTTACCAAAAGCTTATACTTTGCTAGTTGGGCGTCATATTCATTCTTCAAAAATAGATATTTAATTCATTATTAGCTGCTTTGAAAACATCTGAAACTCAAATTTGAGCGCAATCGAAACATTTCTTTGCAACCGTCCGCCATATTGGATCGGCCATTTCGATTTCTGACAGATATTTATTACCGGCGACCTCGAGAATATGTAAGCGAAGTTTCTTGGTCGAATTTAGCAAATATTTTCAGTTTTGGCGATGTTTCAGGACTGTTGACCCACTGTCCGCCCGTAAACCGTTTATGGCTACTACTATAAAGGGTGTCCCAACAAAATTGGAAAGTAGTTTCATGGGCAAGCCGGAAAACTCTGTTTCGTGGTAATCTTGCTATGTTACTTGTACATATTTTGAAATTATTATTTTACTATTTCCAAGGAGCACTATAAGGTAAAATGCGTTCTTAAGGAATGATCTACCTGTCTTACTAGAGAATGTAAATTTAATAACTAGGAGAATTCTGAGGTACCAACATGACGGCGTCCTCCCAGATTACCGCTGACGCCCTAATAATTGAATAGGGAGAGGCCGACGGATCAATTGGCTAGCGAAATCTCCCGATCTGACGCCTCTCGACTCCGTTCTCAGGCCTCTTGTAAAAGGAAAGGTTAACCAGGAGGAACCTACAACACTCGAGATCATGAAACATCATAGGTGTATACCTTGGCAAACCCTTTTAGTCGTGCAAAATAACTTCAACAGGCGTCTGGCATTGTGTACTCGTACTTTGCATCAAGGTAATATTTTCGAACAATTTATTAACGATTGATTGCCTTATGCTCAGATTATTTTTGTTGTGTTAATAAAGGCTATTGTTTGGATAGAAGATTTGATTTCATGCTTAGATACAAGATGTTTTTGGTTCCTCTTCAAATTAATAGCAAAAGCTCAAGAACCTTTTGCAAAAATTTCACCAAAAAATCTATTTAATTATGTAGAAATATATAAGGTGTTTCATAAGATATTTTGAGAAAGGTTACATTTTACCCTGTATAAATAAAAAGAAATTTGAGGATGTGCTCCAGATCAGCTTAAAATCGATGATAATAAAATTTCTGTAAGCCAATATCCATGTGAATATATACAAAAAATGTCAGAGCTGAACGCATTTTTTCAGACGTTTGACCAAATATCTAAACAATTGACAATCGAAACCATTTTTTATATGATATCAAACTTCTTGTGTTCAGAGGCTCTATTGAAACATGCAATAAAATATATCCTATTTAAAAAAATACATGTTTGCTATGGCACGAAGTTATGGAGCACTCTGTATATATAAAAATAATTTTAAAATATGCATTAGTAACTTATCAAGGTTGCCAAGAAAACAGATACATGATATACTTTCCGGTTTGCTCAAGAAACTACTTTTCATTTTCATGTCGACCACAGTCTATAGATATACTCGTTTGTGCTGTCAGCATTGTCACCTATAGAATTGTTGCCGCATGTCATGGGATTTTCTTTTTCGTAGTTGATAAGTTAAGGAAATACGAAGCTTCATACCCGCTGTACGTGAACAGTTTCTTCGCAAATTTATTCAGATAAATTTCTTCAAGGTCACCCTGATTGTGGTTTGCAGCGTTTACATCAATGGATAAATAAATGGATTACATGTTACTACACAGTCCTGCCAACAGTGCGAACTACAGAATAAATTCTTCCTAACAACGTATCAAAGTTCTATACTTGGAATGATAAAATGATCAATATAATGAAAAGGAAAACAAGGTAGAAACTATGGAGTTTGACGTCCAACTTGTCGAAAATTATTTCTAATTGGGTGCAGAATTCAACGAAGAAGGACTTATTGTCAATGTAAAACGGGTATTCGGAATAAACAAGAGGCAGGTTGCGCAGTAATATTTTCTTGGAAAATTTATGTCATCCTTATTCTAATTACCTCTGAGAAAATAACAGCGAGTCTACATCACAACCTAGCTGTAATGATGAACATTAAATGTAAATATCCAAAATCATCATGAAGTAGTTAATCTTTTTGGAGGATGCGATAACTATGTGATTTTTTTGACGACAGTTTTGAAGAGTGTTTTCTAGTTACTTACCGAAACATTTGCTCTGATTTGTGGCACGATCAATGAATACTTTCGAGCTGATGACGTTTCCGAAAGGTAAAAACATCTGCATTAGCTCCGCGTCACCGAATTCCTGTGGTAGATGGTAGATGAAGAGGTTGCAGCCCTCAGGTCCAGATATTGAACAGCCTGATGAGAAATTATCAGTTTATCAACGAGTACATTATCGCTAAGGCCTGTTTTAACGTGATAGCATTTGCTTTGCGTCAAATATCAACAACAACTCTGTTAGAAGAGCTCTATTCAAACAATAGGTTTATGTATTGGAGATTACATTATTCATTTATACTCGATACTTGAAGTCAATATCACTATAAGCATTATTTCAAAAGTTTGTATAGCTCACGTACAGGTCCAGGGCATTGCTTTTGTCTCGTCTATAGTTGATATTAACTTGAACCGAATGTCAATGAAAATATTATTCCCAAAGGTTTCTGCGGAAAATAGTTCTTATTCTGGAAGCTATCTCGTCAAGCAGGCCATCAAAAAATATAACAAGCAAAGCAGTTCAATCTAATGCGTCGGGAATACGTGGAAGAAAGTAATGTTAAAATATTAGTGGAGTTATACTTGCCTGGATTTTCAACCAGTACGAATGCTGCAAGCAAAACAGTTGGGTTAAATATATTTTTTGGGGTTATGAATGCCTATCATAGAAACTTCATACTTTCCACGGTTAGTGTTAATACTCTACATAACTAAATGCTATTAGGTATTACTGTAGCTAAACGTTGATAATAATATATCAGTAAGAGTCCTAAGCTATCTCTTCTGCTAGCTACCATGGAAATAACTGTATGTATCTACGACTTTTAGTACGTATTTTATCTCCGAATGGGTTTATTAAAGTTACTGAAACTGAGTGAATGTAGGCAATAAGAAAAGGATAACGTATTGAATATAAATTTCGCGCAACAGTTAAACATTGTGATGGAAGAAATATTATATTTTTACTAAAGCAAAAAAGTTGCAATTTCTACAATTTATTAGAAAATATTTTGAAAGGCTGACAGGTGAAGTATAAGAGCTGATTAATGCGCATAAAGTGTACAATGAAATAATTTGAATTAAGTCATTTTCAGGCCAAAACTTGAAGCAAATCAAGCAGTACAAGTCGCAGGAAATTAAACTTCGCTCAGTTGTCATTTATTTACAGGCTGCTTTGCTAGGTGCTATAGCAAATTTTCATTGAAAAAAATACAATAATGTGCGATGCTTTAGTGATATACTAGAATGTAGGTAAGTTCTCACATAAAAAATGAAATATATTTTTTTATCCGTAAAATACCATATCTGAAGTTAGAATCAGTGAAATCGAGAGTTTTGTGCAGAAGAAGGCTTATCGAAAGACGAGAAATTGATTCCAAGTCTTTTTTCCGCAATTTTAGCATTAACATGAGAGATATGTAGATACTTTTATGTTATCTTAGTTTTCTAACTATTTATCTCCAAGCATTTTAGACCTTTGGATTGAAGAACATCAATTTCTTCCACAAGAACATTTAGCAAGTTGCATGTTAGTTTTTATTTTTCCCGGATATGATCAAAATTAAACTAACATAGCAAATATAGACAATATCAATCATACACATTGTGAGAGAACATGTTCAACATTCAACATGGCAATAACAGTGAAATGCACAGGGGTTTGGGGAAACACTTAAGAGAGGGGGGTAATTTGCAAATATTATTTTCGGTGTGGTGCTAAGACAGCTGCAAATGTTAACAAAACAACATCGCACAGACGTTGGTGGAACATCACAGAGCAAAAACGCTCTTTAAGATTGAACGATGTCCACTAATAGCTTCATGTTAATGTGGTTTGCTTGATCGTCTCAAAATAATTCTCGGGATAATGACCATTGCCGTCTGGTGCTGTTTACATTTTAAAAATAGCATCAAGTACTTTGAGCCTCGTAACAACCAAATACAGTCACACCATATGCCTGTTCATGCATCCTATGCATTGCCAGTCATTCAAGACAAAATCATGTCATATTAATTTAAAAAAAATATACAAAATAGTATAAACAAATTAAATACGAAATGCAGTTGCAATGGTTTTGAAAAAATGACTGCGATACGATGGCTCTGCCAGTAGTTAATAGGTGGCGTTCGTGGTGAGTGGGCTTCCTACAATGTCGTGTCATCAATAGGAATTTTAAGGCATCTCTGACTGTACGTAGTTCCAGATTCCAAAAGAGGTGTATACCTCGGTACTTGACGCTATTTTTGTACATATCAAGCAAACCGCATTTGTACGTGGTTACTGATATTCCTGCGTGAAAGCTTGTACGTCTATATGCGCAGAAAGCGAATCATGTTGAAAATAGGAGTCTTACCTTCTCTTTGGGCGGGCGGTACTGCCGATATTGGTTGCGGAATAGCCTGTGGGAATTGACCATAAACGGCGGGGTAAGCTGCTGACAAATATAAACAAAAATCACACCGATACTTTACCATCAATGCAACATGCTAACATACTGGCACATTTTTGTACATTCAACATATAAGTCGGTCGGATGACGGAGCTTCTTCATCATTTAAAGTAAAGTAACGTCATCGGAAGAAGACACCTGCACTTTTAATTTGAGGCGCACGAACTATTCTCATTCATTTTACGATCGGATTTCTTTTTAATTTTTCGAATGATCATTGAAATATTGGTGAGACAAAAATAGTATGGCCAGTACTATTTTCTCACTACTAACTGAAGGAAATTATTGATCTCTATACCAATAATGATGACATAAAACCACTAGGTAAGTCTCACAATTAAACTGTATACTTAGAAATATTTGGAAACGAGTATGAAATAACTAATATTGGGTGTAACTCGTCTGGTAGCTATCCAATGCCAGCAGAATAAAAACATGCCCATCAAGCACCTCACTCCCACCTGAAACTGAAATGGACAAGACGCAGGCTAAATCTGTTTTCTAATGCATTATTTGCCAAATTGACTTTCTTCTCAGCCAAGGTGTACAGAATACTGACAACTTCTAAAAATTCCTGCGTGGTGTTTTAATTGGTGGCAAGGTACACTTTTAGTTATTCTTGATTCATTTTAGATCTTTTTTGTAAGCAATAAGATAATATAAATGCTATAAGATAATGCAGTGGGCTAGCCAATATCTTTATATACGCTGAAGTTAATTTTTCGCCTTATAATGACAGTGCAGAGTAGTTTTCCTCCTTTGCCTATTCTGTAAACATAATATGCTATTATTATAGAATTATAGAATGTTTTGAGTATTTGATCATTGTTCATTCCTAATTTAATAGTTTTTCAACTTAGAGAAACTCGTGTACTTAAATTATCGGTAAATTTTTTCAGCATTTTAATGTTGGAAACATGAGTAAACAAACCTACGATTTGAGAAGCTGAGTATTCGTATCGTGGTATAATACCACTAGCTACTATAATAGACACAATCCTGTACATATTTGTTGTTTAAGATTTATTTAGCATGATTGCCACAATTACATTCTTCTAAAAAACTAAACAATTACATAACATACACATATTTAGAGAAAAAAAATTGCATTTCTAAGAGTTTTCATTGTCCATGAAATATTCCTTTAATTTTCTTTCAAATATCTTTAAATTACAAGTAGACTATGTATCGCTATTTAGTTTATTAAATTCAAGTAATCCTTTCTGAAATATTGATTTGCTAGTTATACTACTATTGCAATTTTGTAAATGAAAATCTATATTTCCTCTTGTATAATAATTGTGGTAATGATTATTCAATTCTATGTAGTGACCTAAATGTTCTGGCAAAAGATGATTTTTTATTTTAAATATAAAAATAGGAACCAAATATGATATGACATTTTTTATTATATATTCCCATAGCTTTACTTTGCAAGACGTGTAGTTTTGAGAATACACTGCATTGGCAGTGAACAAGAGACTTGAACAATATAGTGAAAGCGGTAGAATAATTGTATTATGAACTATTTTCTTGGAATATGTACCAAGACTATGAGAAGCCCTATAAAAGTAATTTGTTTTTTGTCAATTCTTAAATAATGTATTCACAGTGATCCTGAAACTTTAGTTTACTATCAATATATATACCTAAATATTTAATTGATTCAACATTTTCAATTATATCACTTATCCTAACTGTGATAGTATTTTCATTTAGGTATTTCCCTATTAGCATACATTTTGTTTTAGAAGTATTCAATTTTAGTTTATTTACATTTAACCAATTTACGATTTTTGCCAAGTCAGAATTTAGCATTTTTAAAGCAGTGTCTATATTTTTATCTGATATGTATATTAATGTATCATCTGCAAATATCTGAAGTTTACAATAATCTAAAATATTACAAATGTCATTAATGTATAAAATAAATAGTAGTGGACCTAGTTTACTACCTTGAGGTATGCCAACAGAAATATTTTTTGATCTTGATAGTGTAGATCCAATTTTGGTTTTTTGACTTCTGTCAATTGAATAGTTTTGTAGAATTTTGAATGCAGATCCCTTAAATCTGCAGTGGTGCAATTTTGTAAGTAATTTATCCCTTTCAATAGTCTCAAACGCCTTTTTGAAGTCCAAAAACACTGTTTGTGTATGTTTCCTATTGCCCATACATCTCCATAAGAAATAATATAACACACTTCTTACCAAAACATTGTATTTACAACTGATGTGTATACTATAGAGTATACAGGGTGTTCCGTACTTAAATGGACATAGTGAAATACACTACACTAACTAATTTTTATTGATTAAGATAAATAAAAATAAATCCACTTTACTAAAGTGAAGCAATAGCTGTGGTATCAATATTGTTCCTGATACAAAAGACGCGAGAAAACCTGCGAAGGACCACGTGACTGACCGCAAACTCGGATATGCTGGCAATAACATAATTGTCACATCGATTAGTGATTATTGTTATAAATGACGTCAGCGGAACGTCAACCGCAGAACTCTTTTGACGTAGATGATTAATTATTTAGGAGGTTAAAAGAACTTGAGGGTAAAGATATATTGAACTTGCGTTCGACGAACAAATGGCAGTGAAGGAAACGGGAATGTAATAACGGACTCATCGATTTGATTAACTGATTATAGGTAAGGAAACAAAGTCTCGTTAGGACTATAGCCAGTTTCAGAAAAATGGGTATTTTGTAGTACGGTCCTGACTGGCATTATATGACAAATTTGGAGGTAACGATCAATAGTCCATTACGCAAGTAAATCATGAATTATAAATGCCCGTCTCCTATTTCCGCTTCTTCCATTCGATACAAACACTATATTTTTTTAAGCAATAATGCGTCATGGTCAGTCCTTTATACTTATTTGTGTCTCAATAGGAAGTATTATAAGCTACCATCAGGATAAATTAAAAACATTAAATGACTATATAGAATCCTAACCCTTGACAAACCCCATCAGTGACACAGGAACTATTTGAAGTTTCTTCGTGGTTTCGGCACAGTTAGCACATAGTCTCTGCTAGACTCAAACGTCTCACGATTGGTTTGAACGATAACGTCTAAGAGCCATTTGTAAATGCAGGTTTCTTTCTTTTTGTCAAATCTTTTGCCTGCCACTGTCTTGATAAGTCATTCTACATTCTATGGACTTTTTTTGGTCTTTTCCTCGATGGGCTGCTTTATCTGTATTACGGTGACACTATAAAAATGGCTTTCGACCAATTTATTGGCCTTCTGTTCTAGTTCATTTGCCTTCTCGTTTACTTTGTTAGGCTGCTTATTTTATCAAGAATATTTGTTATATTTGTCTTATCACTAACTGGCAAGGAAGTAGTCGCAAACGTTTTAAAAAATGATATGTTACATGTCACAGATATCATGAACAACCACCTCTCTGTCAACCTGTCTGCTTGTCTATTTGCAAATTTTTGGTTCCTCTATTACTCGGGAAGATCTTTTCGCATTTTGATAAACTTCTGTTGCTGCTATGACATTGATATAGAAGCTTTATATGTTTTGAACATACATCTAGTTGCACCAAAATACAAATTCCTTGGTTTCTTGGCAATTCAGAGAATCCTGTTCATATTTGGACATTTTTTGAGGGGCAAACAATATGAGGTTGAGGTTGAAAGAGGTGGGGGAGAAATATCTTATTTTTTTGTGTCATTATATCTATACGCTTCTGATCCCGGTAATTTCACGCACATATTAGCCATTTTCCACACACAGATTTTCTATATCCGTCTCAAGCGTGAAAATAAAGGGTCAACCTGTCATAAACCGGCAGGATTCACTCATTGCAATAAACTATGATCGCAGCGTTGTCAAATCGTCGGTAAATCAGAGAAGAAATTTATAGACCACAATACCGTCAAATGGGTGTGGATTTGATCCATTTAATTCCCTTGTTATACATTTCCGTTGTCAACTTTCTTCTGAGAGCGGCTAACTTGTATTGTTGTTTATGTATTGGCAGCAGCGTTGCGTGAGAGCTACAGAGTCAACCCACTTAACACATTTTTTACTGCTAACATGACCATGGTTGTAATGTCCATTAAGAACAAAGGGGTAGATTCCTTGTGTTTGGTCATAGCAGATTTTCTGAATATTTTATGGTTTATCGCAATGTACGGTACAAAATATCTGGGCACGGCAATTATAATGATGATGATAGATTCCTTGATAAAATATTAAAAAGTAATTGCGGTATGGCAGAACAAATAGCAGCGTTTGAAAAACAGCATGAAAAAGGAATTAGTGTTCAAGTAGACCTAGGCCTGAAGGTAAATCAGGAAAGACGTTATAGAATCTAAACATCAATCACTCTGCAAAGGATATAACTTCGGGGTGTAATATATTGGGTTAATGAGTAAATCATGAGTTATTTGGTAACATAGAGATCCAACTATCATGGGCGCCCATTGTGAAATATTCTTAATAAGATACCCGATTCTTGGGTAAGAAGTGGCGTGTGTGAGAACATCCCAACGTAGAAGATATTAGATATTTGTTACCATTTTGAATGGTTGATTACACTTATGTGACTCGATTTTTGATATAGCAGAAAAGGTATGTATAAATTAGCGTAGTATGTACACGTTTATGAAAAGTAAATAGCTCAGTTTTTCCTCATAGCGGAGAAAATTTGAACAAGTTTGCTTCACAAAAACTAGTTTTCAGCTTTTTGCAAAGTCTAAAATTAATCTGATTAAGGATTAATGATTATAACTACTGAATTATAATCAAAGAATTCTTTAAAATTGACTAACTATAATCAAATCAAAAATTAATACGATTACTAATCATATTTTTCTTTGACGTCAATTTGACAACATTGATGGATTAATACAGTTAATCATTATGGTTATTGGTTAATGACTAACGCAAGTAATCATAAGATAACCTTTTCAGTTATGATTACTTTAATCATGATTAACATCGTCTGATTAAAGATGATGGAATTCATCAATTGATTAAAACATAATTTGAATAATTCCAACACTGGTTACTTTTTACCTATGTACAATGTGTGTTAACTAACGTCTATAACATTACATACATATTATAATATTTGAGGGAGCTGTAAATTTAGATATACAGAAGTTATTTCAAGAAAACCATAGGAGAAAATGGGATTTAAAAATGTTTTGCCTTCATTTTCAGTTTATCAAGGTGCTGTATGATTTTGTATCAAAAGCAACAACATCAAACATAGAGTTTCGTGTTTTAACACCAAACATTAAGGTGAAAATCAGGCGACACCTATAGTAAGCATATATATATAAAAACTTATGTCAACACCCTTTACACATATAATACATTATCAGATAAGACTCGATGAACTGCAGAAGCCAAAGTTTGAACACATAACTATTGAGTAAGTTGAACGCGAAACTACGTGTAGTAGAGATTTTAGAATACTGGAATTAGGTCTTTATTGTGCAGACGAAAAGTAATTATGCTGTTGGTTTGTCCTTACTTCCCATGTGAATTGGTGAGGAGGTACTGTAATCGCAAAAAATATAAAAATAGATTGTATCTTTTGAATGTTACATGACATGTACGTCACGAAAGATTCATCGCTCATGTCCGTCTGTCTGTCAGCTAATCGTTGGTACCTCTATAACTTGGAAAGTGCAGCTTGGATCCCGACTAACACCTTTGGTAAGCTAACCACCATGACGAAATGCTGCAACCGTTACAGTGGTGGGGTGAGTGGCAAACGATTCAGGGGTTTTAGTGAGTATGCCGCATTTCTGGCGAATCTCACACTTCGGACAGGAAAAGATAACATGACAATAATGTCGAGCTGTTCTGAGTGAGAGAGGCTAAAAGGCTTTTCCCTATCAAAAAAAGTCGGATGACATTTTTACAAAACGTTACCATTATACCAAAAACCTCCCCAGTGGTGGAGGAGTTACGGCCAAAAAACGAAAACAAAGTTGCTCAAACTTAATTTTCCGATTATTGTGGGAACGAAAATTGGAGGTAGGGAGTACTGACGACAGCGTTGTGTCGGAAGCATAGAGTCAATCTTGATGTCATTTTTTAAATACAGAAGTAGTCGTTAAGGTAGAAGATATCTTTGTTAATACGTTGTTATTAGAAACAACAGAGCTGTCCCACTGGCTAGTTTTCATGCTCGACCGATCAATGAACTTCCTAACTTTCATAGATCTGGGGGAAGTCCTATAGCAAATAAGAACTACAATACCGATAGTCTAAGAACGAAGAAACGGTTTTACCAATCGATATTCTAGGTTTAGAACCAGACTGCACTGTTATGTGAAAAGCAATATTTTCTAATGGTGTTCATCGAGTCTCCATCAGCCGTAAACACACGTAGCTAGCTACCAAACAGAAAATAATAGGAATTATATTCCACTTACCGACTCCGGGATAGGCGGGCTGCATTCCAGGTGGGTAGGCAGGATGCTGGATGGCTGCCTCTCCGTTCGGGAGTCCAGCTGCTTGCGCCGGGATAGAAAGGTGCAGAGCATCTGAAATATAGGCTCAGTTAGATATACGTTAGTATAATACACTTAGCTTTCTCCATGTTAAGGAAATTTCGTACATGTGGCAACCACGCAATGCCTCAGAGAGCTAGACGTTTTTTACAGGATCAAAACATCTGGAATGTGGCCATAGTTGAACTTATTTTACAATAACGAGCAAAAATAATTCTTTCTTCACGAATTTAAGAAATTTTGAATAATTGACAACAGCACAACGCAGTGGGAAATTTAGGTTCTCACCATACTAGGAAAAATTGGAGCAAGTGGTAACCGCGCAGTGTAGCAGATAATTTGAGTGCTGTATGGCGAATGTCACATGATCAGTATTGATTGCGATGCATCGCTATTTATCATGGAATGTGATAATTATTGACCGTGTAGCCAAGACGTCAGTAATTATTATTGATGTATGAGGTAACATAAAAATTCTGTGACAGTCAGAATGCTCAGTAAATACTGGTACGGCACCCGTGTTATGTAAAATAATTGTTATGATATCGATCGGTATTACGTATCTTGAAAAGTGACATTATGCTGATTTTTTTGGCATTGTATTGGTTTTTTGTGACATTCTGTAGGTTTTTCTATAAGATGTTAACTTAGGACTTAGTTGTACATGTTGCCTAAACGACATGAGGCTTCAGTTATCAATGTTTGGCTTCAGAAATGGCACTATTGGAGGTCTAAGCTGTAAGTTGGATTCTTATCTCAAATACACTTAATCGAGATTCAAAGCTAGAAATTAGATGCGCATCTACTTTTTCTTATCCATTCTGGAAATAACATATGCTAATTAGATGAATTTAAAAATCGGAGAGATACGAAATAACTATATTTACTGTACAGTGTTGAATTACGTATACAAGTCATATACCTTCATGCTAACAGTAATTACACCCAACGCGATCGCGGTGATGATTTCCCGTAATTCTCGTCAAAGTGAACATAACCTGTCTTCATAAAGGACAACATATTTATAAATAACCTGTCGGGCACAGCTAATAGATATATTCCATTGGCAGCATATTCAGTAATGATTCTCTCACACACCAAGTTTAGTTGAGGGATTCCTCCATAGATGGATCTTCATAACGATCCTAGTGAGCAAACGTGGAATCCCTATTTGCGCCCTAAGAACTGCAAGACGACATCTACGTTATTTATGAAATTGTATAGTTTTTTTAAAAAATACCCGGGCTCGTGTACTCGTTTTGAACGCCAACTATAAGGGAATGGCACAATTACTTATAGCGTAGAGCTTTCAGCATGCCACTCTGCCATCTCTGAAGCAGACGTTATACTACATCAGAGATAAAGCACATAAACTAAGTGTTTTTGACGTTTAGGCAACACTCACAGCTACTACAAGTAAACATGAAGTGAATGATAGCTAGTTTCAAAATGGCAATTCTGCCGATCGCTATCCCAGTTTTACGTTACGTAATAAGGGTACGGCAGGGATCCCTATTTGCGCCCTAAGAACTGCAAGACGACATCTACGTTATTTATGAAATTGTATAGTTTTTTTAAAAAATACCCGGGCTCGTGTACTCGTTTTGAACGCCAACTATAAGGGAATGGCACAATTACTTATAGCGTAGAGCTTTCAGCATGCCACTCTGCCATCTCTGAAGCAGACGTTATACTACATCAGAGATAAAGCACATAAACTAAGTGTTTTTGACGTTTAGGCAACACTCACAGCTACTACAAGTAAACATGAAGTGAATGATAGCTAGTTTCAAAATGGCAATTCTGCCGATCGCTATCCCAGTTTTACGTTACGTAATAAGGGTACGGCAGGGTTATTGCGAAAAAAAACTATATGGCAAAAACAATCGGTAAAATGTGAACTTGTGTACTAGGTAGCCACTAGTGTACCGCCAGTTCATTCGCGCCTACTACAAGTGTGCATGAAGTGAATGTCACCTTATTATTTCAAAGGCGATGTTTTATAGAAAAAAAATGTCGAAAAACCTGCATAATGTCATAAAGAAATTATATAGTGTCACTTATAAGTCACGTAATACGGGTGCCGACTACAGTAAATACTAATCGTGTACCGTCGGTATTTTTTAGATTACTTTTCGCCCTCCGCTTATTGACTTTGGAAGTAAAATGCAGTTATCATTGGAGTAGCCGAGCCTACACAAACAAACGCAGACTCGTAATTAAACTTTATGAGAGCAACTTCTTTCGACAGCTGTCACAACAACTAACGAGTGCCTTTCCCTTGATGAGGGTCCGAACCGCCGTTCCTCCTACTAAGAAATTGATGAGTTGGAATCAGAAGAGGAGGTATACTACGAAATATGTTGGTTGATAGTGTGCGAATTCTATTTTAATAATGCCGAAGAATATTACTCACTATACTCGCTGAGTGCGCGATGATAGCGCCATTTAGCGGATATCGGACACATAATAACCGGAAATGTAGATGATAGACGTTTAGTCGACTCGAGGCTAGGAACAATTTGAATCTTCAGCTGAAATTTTATTTTGATCTGACGAAATATTTTGCACCTTATTTCTACATGACATGATGATTTCACTATAGAGACTACGCCTACATTCCTCCATCTGTCAGATGATGTTCCCATTTTTGTTTCCCGTGTGCGCGGGGATTCGTTTTCCCTTACTACTCAAGATGACACATAAGCTGCTTACACTCGCATCAGGTATTTTACAAAAAATGTATTCCGACGGAATATCAATATTTTGACACAAAAAACTATACTCTGTGTGATTTCACTATTTTCTATAGGCGATAAGTAGCAACTTGTTCCCAAAACTTTCGATATGGAATTTGGCACCAATGTTGTGACGTAACAAAGTTCTTGTGTGAAATTATTGTAAGTTCTAACACCTGTGCTTCGAATGTGACCTATTTCTGCCATGGAGGATAAGCTCCCGAAAAAGTAAACCTTTATGGACCTATGCACCATTGTCACAATCGCTTCGGAATATATCGAAAATTTCCTATGCACTCACTTAAAAAGGCGCCTACGCTGTACTTAAGTATTGCAAATCGTAAACTTAA
Source organism: Acanthoscelides obtectus (assembly GCA_963669975.1). Classification (NCBI taxonomy): domain Eukaryota; kingdom Metazoa; phylum Arthropoda; class Insecta; order Coleoptera; family Chrysomelidae; genus Acanthoscelides; species Acanthoscelides obtectus. The sequence continues at coordinate 73,271,514 of CAVLJG010000007.1, read as the reverse complement.
AATACTAAGATGTTTTTTGTTGACATACAAAAGAAATTAGAAGGGTTATGCCAAAAATATTATTGAGAGAAAAATTTATAAATGGAAATATTATTTAGGAAACGTAGATGATAGATTCAGATCTAGAGACAACCACCGTGGATGTTTTAGATACAAAAATGTATCCCTGGAAGATATATAAATAGATGATGATCAACTGATTTTGAGAATGATCTGTAAGTTTTTGATGAGAAAGAAGAGATTCAACAAAATATACAAATTATCTCACAGTGTAGAATTGTAGTATTAAACTTATTTCACCGAGTTCTTCATTTAACATGCAACTCAAAATGCCCTGATTGACTGATAACGCAGACAAAAAATATATCCATCTCCTATTTGGCCTAACTAACAACGGGAGGAACTTCTTCCATTATTATTTTATGAAAATGATCCCATTGTCCGGTTTCAACTCGTAACACTTGAAGGTAATGATAAATCTTCAACTGTACTCTGATTTATTCTACGATCCTCTGGAAAGCTTGTTTGAATTTTGCTGACCAATTTGTCTTAACTGATTCTGAAAAAAAACAGTCAAAATACATAAACAAAACTCAAAATTCCTGCAATAAATGCAGCGTTGTCTGACTGAAAATATTATTAGTTAGAAAAATGCGATACGACATCACTGCGTAGGAATGAGGTGCTAATGAGTACAAAACAGCGTTGTCTGCGGTTGGGCGTGGTTACAGACAAGGATAGCAATCATGTCCACTCCAGTACTATTCTTAACATGAGGTCAAACTTAGCAAACTTGAGCAGGCATTATTCTCTGACGTTGTATGCATGGTTATGTTTGAACGGTATCTAGAATAAAATGAACTCTTACTGGCTGTTCATTTCAGCGCACGAGCGGAAAAACGAGAACATGCATCTTCTTTGAAAAATCGACGCAACTTTCAGTAAGAGCTATTAATTTGGTATAGGTAAAATATAACCCGTCCTCAAGCCCAGATTGTCAATCGCTGGTTCACTTCTACGCTAACTGTAACTACTAGTTGTCGGTAGATTCGTATTTTAAGTTCTCGTTAATCAATCCGTAACTTCTGTATCTGGCAATACTGATTCTACGTCTAAATCAACGTGCTCTGTGAGTTTTGTGATGCTCGGCGTTTGTATCTCTTGTCATCTACGATCACTCATGTCACTGTTAAGCAAAAAAGGCATTGCTGTATATCTATAAATTACTATTAAACCCGTAGATGATCTTGCGGTTAAAGTCAACTAAGTTAGTGTTAGGACAAAGATGACGCATTCTGAGACTTAACTTCTGGGTAGCAGTAAATCATAGTTAAGCTGCAATTGAAAAACTGGTCCTTAGTGATTCTAGGCAAAAGTTGTTAACTATGATCTGGCTCAACTTTTTATTCCTCATTCATCCAGTCTTTGGCCTTGTTGTCATGTTGTCGATCATTGTGACAAATAACCTCAAACATGCCACTGTCGCCATGTTGCTGCTTGGGCTCAAAAAAAGATGCCTCGGAAGGGCAAAAAGATTTTCAGAAATCGGAAGAGAAATATATTGTAGACGGAGCAGGAAATTATCAAGGCAATAACTTGAGACACTGGGAAGCATGGCTGGAGAAAAGAAAACAGATACACAGTGTTCTTGGGAAGAAGCTGAACAAAGAGCCTGGAGAGCTTCTGATGAACTTGGGAGAAGAATGCCACAAAATAAAAGAAGAAAGGGAGCTGATTGAGTATGCAAATATCAATACCTATTATGACAAGTATAGAGGCAATCCTGAGTTCTGGAAGTTACCATTTGGCATCAAAGAGAGATGCCCTCCGTCTCGAGATCCTATTATGTTCAGCAAGAAAAAGAAACAAGACATGAACCAGATACCAGACATAGAATATTTTGGCACTCCAGACCCGATCTTGGAAGAAAAAAGTTTACTGCCCCGATCAAGGACACTTTACAAGCGTTGGAAGAATTCAAACTACAGGAAGAAAACATTTTACATATTATGGGAAACAATTCAAGCTATACAGCCACATAATCCAGATATTAATAACCTGGTCATCCTTGGCCAGGCTGTTAAATGTGTCCAGGAAAAAAAGCAAATATGTTCACAACATTCACCTACGTCTTTTGCTGCTGTATCTGCTTCCACAGTTTCTCTAGAAGAACAACATTCGGAACCTGCATCTGCCGAGCCTAATTCAGTCACAAGCAATACTTTCAAAATAAATGGAAAAAGTATATCCACCGAGAATAACTTGGTAGATGGTTGTCTTAGAATACGTTTATTCTTCAGCACAATTATACATTCTGAAGATAAAAAAACTGACTATGTCATCTTCGACAATAAAGGTCAAAACACTATCAGATTCTACTGGTCCAAAGTTGAGAAATTCCGCACTTTCCGTGATATTCTTCCAAATAGGCAGGAAGACTGTTTCTTCTTTAATAAAAATGAGTTAGTGCTCATTCCAAATAAAACCATAAAGCTACCAGTGGTATTTTTCACAAAAAATCCAGGAACATATAACGAACTTTGGGAAATAATTACTAGTCCGAAGATATGGGGAGATGACTTCCAGTTACTGCTTCAACTACAAGGCATTGCTCAAAAGAAAGATACTGGTAAGGAAGTAAACAGAATTAAAAATGAACTGGCGACATTCGCAAGAAACACAGCAATAAAAGAATTATTGGATAGCATTTTTGTTGACTGCAGTTACTCGGATATGCCACCAAAACTACTGAAATTTAGTGAGAAAGACATGTTTGAAAGCGCCAATATAGAACTGATCGGAGTGGAGAAAAGATCGAAGTATGCATACGACCAGCAACTTGTGGGGGAACTAAAACAATTTTTTGAGTCTGTTAGGCAAGATGGCGATGAAATTACTTGGAATTTATCCATTAAGGTGTTGGAGGGAATGGCTATGAGAAAAGATATAGTCAGCTATGTAGAAAATCAAACTAAGCAATATGTAAAAGCTAGAGAAAGAAGAATACATCTGAAAAGAAAATACAGTGAAACTAAGTATGATGAAATAGAAATGCCAGCACAGCAACCTACTGAGGAACCTACAAAGCCTGAAAAATCACATTTCAAGAAACTTAAAGCAATTCTCCGTCAACTGGAACAGCCATCTGTAAAGAAGAATAAAGAACGAGAAAAACATACAGCAGCATTTTTTGTAATGAGGACTTATATAGCGAAGATAAGCGAAGCCTTGTATAATTTGGACAAGACCAGTAAACCTCCAAACTTCGACTATCATCCTTGCTACAATTATCGAAAAGTTGCAACCATCAACGATTTACCAGATAGAATGATCTATGAACGTTTTGATGATGTCTGGGTTGAAAGAATGAAAAGAACAGTTATAGACGAATGTCCAGGATTTCTTGCAACAGAAAAACCAGAGAAGATAAAGAATATTTCTCCAGAGAACACCAAGCTTTTGTACAGTGCATACTTCAACCATCCTTTACCGGCTGACGGCAAAGGGAAGGGGAAAAGAAAAGGTCTAGGCAAGGAAGAAGTAGCTGCCCCAAAAGCACCAAAAGAGAAGGGCAAGGGTAAAGGAGATAAATCGAAGACAACTGGTAGGATTTCTTCTCAGCTGAAGATAACTACGGCAGTTAAAGAAGACTTCAATCCTTTCAAGGAGAAGTTCTGTTTCAATTATGAAGGAAGTGCTTCAGAACCAGACAGTATCGTCTCTCTTGAACAACATACAGAATATGCACTAAAAGTGCCGGAAGAGTACAACTATGACAAATATGTTGCAGTGTATAGCTTACTAAGTGAAGCTATAGATACCATGATGTGTGCTGTAGATTCTTTTCATGAGAACTCTGTAGATGAAGTAGTTCAACATGAGCTACAAGATTGTAACATCGTCAGTATACCACAAACGTTAGCAGATAGTACTAGAAAATCCACTAAAGAAACTGAAGGCGAAGGTAATGAGGTAGATGACGATGCAGATGCGTATTATAATTTCCTATTAAGAGCCAATTTGACTGATAACAAAAACACCGAAGATTATATGATCAAAAGCAAAGTAAAACATGAAATTGAAGAAGAGCCACCAGCTGAACCTCAAGAACCATCGAATCTTTTCAAACAGTACACGCGCAACAGAGAAGCAATCTTAGAGCATCACGATACCTACGAAGATAAAGAAATGCAAACTAGTGTAATTGACCTTTCTAAGCTCAAACAGATTTCGAATCCGTATTTGAACCACACTAGAAGAGTGTCTATTGTTTCTGATAAGGTGTCAGAATATGCAGAGGAAGAAGAGGTTTCAGACGAGTTCTATATTCTAAGCAATGACGCCTTCAGGGAAAGGCAAGACGGTGAAGCAGTAGAAGATTGCGTAGAAGAAACCGTAGAGTTTAAAGAGCATGGTTATGAAAAAGAGGCAGAAGATCATGGAGGCAATGGAAACTATGGAGGTGCAGGAGATCGTGATAGTGAAATATATGATGAAAAGTATGAGTTGTAAATATATAAGTCTGCACTGAATAAAATATTTTATAATGTTATACTGAATTTACAAATCAAATATGATCAGGATTTAACTCATATCCACATATCTGAGAAGTCGTCCCCGAGAGCCCGCACGGGATAATTTGATATACCCACTGACTTAAAATTATTTCCACAATATGAAGAAATAGAAAGTTATTAACGTTGTAACAAACTACAAAATAAAAAACAGTATCTCGTTTCTCTTGCGATAAAACCTATTGATGAGGTCCCACAAGCAGGCAGAGTCAGTTGAAGAAACATGGTGGAATTGATGAAAATTCTACATTTAAGCAAATTTTGCCTTTCAATTGCCTTCTAATCTTCTGATCTGTTGCTATTGTGGTACAATATCGTATTTCCAGCTTGACTCAGCTTACTTACGGGATACAGATGCCAATAAATGACATTTTATCACATGATAATATGATATACAGGACCCCTCAAAAAGTTCCCAGACCCATTCTTAATAACTAGAAGAAGCGTTCATACGGTTAATCTGATAGCTCCATTCAAATATTGAATTGATATGAAATCTAGCTTCTTCTACTATTCAATAATTGACTGAATTACCTAGAAAGACGGGTGTGTATCTCTGCGGTGCTGGGTCACATTCTGGAGGAGAGGCCAGCCTCAATTGGGTCTCATCTGAAAGGAAAATGAGGAGGTGAAATCTCCTTCTTACTGCAAAAGCTAGCAAGAATCTAAGAACTTTTTGAAGGTAGTACTGTTGTGGTAAGGTTTGTATGCAGATAGATCTGACAGATAGATGTTGAGAGCTTCTCTGTGGTACCTCCTCATCCATCAAAGTTCGAAATCTTTAAACTGGACCATCTCAATTATATGTAGGTATGTGATGTTGGAGCGATTATAGCTAAAGCAGTGCTTCACCACTCGCCAAAATGGTTTCTTTAACATCAACAATGATGAAGTACCACTAGAATAATGCCTGCAAGTCTAGATGTACTTGACACTTTCTAAGAACGTTCAAAGTTATAAAAGCTTCATAATTTGTGTCCATCAACAAATGGCTCATGAGATTCCGGACTGAAAACGATTGAAGTGAGGGAGTTGTAACATAAACATAATTTTTGATTTGTGCTTATTAAAACGTTAATTTTTTAAATGATGTGATTAATTGTATAGTTATTCACGTCATTCTGATATCTGATTTCGATCACGCTGGTGCTTAAATAGATGCATTCTAATGTAATATGGAATAAAAATTTTGTTCAATTGAATTCCCAGACGACTTAGCAGGCACCAACTTAGTTGTTCTGTTAATTAAGATATTCGAGGTCTCTTGAGGGTATTGAACCAAGATGTTGGTGTCTGGTCACTTTGTGAGGGTGGGATATGCCCCAGTGCTCTACCCCTTGAACAGTTCCATGCTTTTACTAACCTACAAGCTTATTATTACCTGCCCTGAAGTACTCTCGCGCCTGATAGGTCTGAGGGGGCGGTATCCCATTGGTGTAAACTCCTGGGGGCGGCTCCTGCCCTCCAGGCTGCCCGTTCGGGGTCTGGGCGGCCATGTTGAATGTGGGCATCGTCGGGGAAGGAAGGCTTGGGATTGCGCCGTTCACCGGCGGTTGTCCAGAGCCAGCTCCTACAGGAACCTCTGCATGGCCAAATTGCAATTTGAGTTTAGAAAACGCATTGCGGCCAAGCGATAGAACACTCATGGTATAGTCAGGCGGGAAATAAAATGTTATATTTTGATCGCATCTAATATGATTGGAATTATATGATTATCGGATACGAAATGATCCCATCGGTTAAATTAATCAGTATTTTCCAAATCCCATCATATGTTAGAGAATGACAATGGTATGTACGCGTAACCTGGCGCATTCGGGCAAAGTGACAAGTATGACTGGACATTGATTCAAAGTTCATCTGCTATATATCTCATCTCAAATTTGAAAGTCCAAAGTCCTGAAAATAGAAAATGTGAATTGGATGGTAACCTTGTAGGGCGATGAAGAAGTACTTAACTTCTGATGTGGATCTTTCAAGCTAAATCTACCTTACATATAAGCAAATTTGATATATTTTAGGAGTTTAATGATGAAAATTGTTGCATGCATCATATCGCTAGCCACAACAAAATACAGTATAATAATTTTGGGCCAACGCTGAGGTGTATTTGTCACTCTATCTGAATGCGTAAAATGATCCTATGACTCACAGAATTTGTTTTGTGAAAAAATACTGGTCATTTGTGATGCACAGGACTGCGGAGGTGAGGTATACAACTGAAACAGTGTTCGAGAAATCAAAGGAGTATCTGGTTTTGACGAATAACCAATTACTAAAAGCATATTATACAGACTGTGGAAGTGCTGAAACAATGCTATAATGATTGGAAGATATTGAATGCACGATACTCCCCAATTGAACCCGAGCCTCATTCCCATTGGAGTCAAGAGTTTCCACCAATGAGTCAAATCAAATCTTACGACATAACTCAACATTTAAAAACATTCTAAGTTATTTCAATTAATTGAAAACTATGGGTACAAGCACTTTCTTGTCCGTACAGCAATCTAGGCTTCGCCTTTCTTCGTTTGGGATAAGTAGCTAAATAACATGATTTGTATTAAAAAAAAACGATTTACTTTTTCACAAAATTCATAGAGCTTGAATTTCTAGACAGTCCGGTTGAGTAATGGCACCAAATAAAGCATCTCTAATTTTGTTCTTAGAGTTTTTTGGAGATACATGTGTATAAGAGTACTGCCGCATATGTATTCATATAGCGAGAATGTATGAGTAGCAACTGTAACAGATAAAACAAGAGACCACGTGAATATTACCGTATTTATTCAACATAGCTTTCCAATAAATTTCACATTAGCACAAGTGACATTTAGCTACTAACATCAACATGTCATTCTACACATTCATTTAAACATTCAATGTACGTACCTACATTTCCTACATTTTCCAACTTCATTATTTTTATAATGGTGCCTTTAAAGCCTAAGGAGAACAAAAATAATGCTGTGGAATACTGAATTATCTCAAAAGCAAATACACACATAACTTTAAATATTATTTCAGAAGAGAATGTTATATAAGGAAATGTAGAAACTCGAAAAGAGAACATGTGCCGGCTGGTTTGCTTTTATAAATTCACGTGAATGTATTTGGGATATAGCTGAGGTAGAATGTTTTTTTGATAATCGTGGCCTCTGCATCAATATTAGTCAAAGAATTTCTGAAGGAAAACTGTGAATCCATCTTGTAATTTTAAGCGACTGTCTATCACGCACGTTTTAATAACGTGTTAGTCCATTTGTTTGGATATTCTACTATGAGTCAGTGTTATTGCATTTAACGTTTTACTGCTTGGAAAAGCCTATGAAATTCTTTGACTAACCACAACAGAACTATTTTTTGGAGAAGTAAGACGATTGTAAGATGATCTTCATACCTGTCGTTGGTGGTAGCCCCGAATTGGCCATTCCATTCATAGTTGCATGATGGGTCGCTATCGCAGCCATTGGATTGATGTACGTCCCTTGCGCTGTGGCTGCCATGAGCGCTGCCTGTTGCTGGAAGCAGAATTATATTACATAATCAATCTATCCTAATGTTGATCTGTATGGAAGGTAATACAACGGAAAACGTTGATGGCTCCAAATGCATGAAACTCTTGAGTCTTAAATTGGATAACGGTAATATTATTACTCGAGTAACAAATTTAAGTATCCGTGTCACTGTACAGTAATTGTAGCAAGTCACTTTGAGTACTTTTCGAGGCATGCGCTTTCCCAAAAGCACATTTTTTATAGTAGTCAAGTGACCTTTTTTGCAATCAGGCTGAATGTTTCACGGAGCCTCTAGTTTCGACACCCTTGCTAGCAACGCACTTGCAAAAAAATCATTGAATCAGAGTCATTATACAGTAATTCTGGAGAAACGATTTTCACATTTTTTAGAATTGCATTTTTGCACAAGCAGGTCTGTCGGACATTTCTTTATGGAAATACTTTCATATCCTTTATACACACAGACTGAATACTTTAAGGAGCCTCATTAACAATGATCATTCAAGTAGACATCGTAAAAACAAAGATCATCGATAAGAGGTATCGATGCAAATAGCTGTACAGAGTACGGCATTTGTTTACTAAGGAGACTCATGGGACCTTTGACTTAATGCCGTAACCAAGCCATATTCTATGAATGATAAATCCATAACTTTAGTGCCCTGCGGATAAAAAACTATTTTATGTATGTATCTTGAAGTTATAGGATATTATTTTTGATCGAGATGTGAAGAATTCCATCCTCTAGGGTCCAGTCTATTCGAGGCTATGATCCGCTTGGCGATACGTCCGTAGGATTTCAAAGGGAAAATCTGGCATTGGGGTTTACCTGCGCGTAAGCTCCGTAAGCTCCGAATTGGTTGAACACGAAAGGGTTGAGAAGACTCATGTTTCCAGCCATCTGCTGCATGCGTCTCAGTTGGCGTTCCTTTTCTGTGTCTGCAAATTTCACTACTAGGCTGGAAGAAGCTCCCTGAAAAAGAAAGAGAAGGGCTTTAGCATACGATATGCATATTTCTGTATGAAACCGATTATAGGATAAGCAAAAGAGCATAGACAAACGTCTAAGTAGAGATGATATCAAAGAAAATATGTAACCACTGAAAATTATTTGCACATATCTTATTTTATACTCAAGTACTCATTATGCGCCACTGCTAGCGCGGCTTTCTTTTGAATCGGCAAGGCCAGTGCACGTGGATCCCGCCATATCCAAAGGTACGTCCCATTAGCCGTGATATACAATGTAATTCGTTATAGTCAAGCGGCATCGCACAGCAACCCTCTGTTGCGTGAGTCAGTAGACTACACAGTCGAGCAACTTCGCAAGCACAATTCTTCTCTCGGCTGTTTTGGTATACAGGGTGGCCCATCCATGCGTGGACGGAATATTACTCATAAACAAATACATTTTGGGAAAATCTATTTATGGTATGTTATACATGACATTTGAGGGCCCGTAAAATATTGGCCATTATGCACGGTGTCCCAATTTCGACCTCCATGTCAAAGCTGTGATTTTTTCAAACAGAATGCCTCAAATTTTATGGCATATTTGGATAAAATAACTCAAAAGAAGACAACTGATATAACACACTATGGGGTTTTGGTAATTAGCTACTGAGATATAAGGTGTTTTGTCTAGAAAACCCCCCACTTCGGCAACCCCTCAGTCCGCCATTTTGAAATTTCGAGTGCTAAATTTTGTATAAAAAAACTTACACACCTCAGCTTTCATCTTATATGTTAACTTTTCGAATTTTATTTTTTCCTCATACAGTGTGGTCAAAAACGCAAATTGTAGCTTTTCTCAAAAATGTCAAATGCATCACCCTGTATATTTGTGCAAGTTTGAATTCAATTTTTTATAAGATTTTTTTGATACGAGATACATAAGGGTTTTTACTGCAATTTTTTTGGTTATTAGCACGTCTTTTATGGAACGGCTTAATTCCCTAAAATATCGCATCATCCTTGGAAACAAATAAATTGTTGATTAGTTACAAACTGTCAAAATTAGCTTTGTGAGCATTATAATAAAAACGTGTTTGAAAATGATTTTTTCTAAAGAAGAAATGGTCAATATGTTGTTCGTTTTGGGCGGTACCCTAATATGCGACATCCAAGGCCGGAATTATTTTCCGCACTACGAGAACGTTTTGAATCAAGTGGAGCAGTGGAATATAGTAAAAAATGTATAAATAATCCATGTGTCACCAATGAGGCGAATCAGTTGGAGGTTCTATTAAAGTTGCAGGAAAATCCTGCACCAAGGCCTTCGTCCTCAGGATTTCGAAGCTCGAATGGAGGTTTAGTAGAATAATGCTAAATAAAGTGAGTGAAGATACTACTTTCCTGGATAAGGTTCTTTTTAGCGATGAGGCAACTTTTAACAGCATAGGTCTTGTCAACAGGCATAACATGCACTATTATGCGACGGAAAACCCTTACTGGGTTAGGCAAATAGATTTCCAAAATAAATGGAGCTTGAATGTTTGGGGAGGCGTTATTGGCAGACAAGTTATCGGGCCTTTCTTTTTCGACAACAGATTAACAGGTACGGAATACTTGAATTTTTTGGTCGAGCATTTGGCTTTGCTATTGGAGGATGTCAACCTGCAAACTCGGATGCATCTGTACTTCCAACATGACGGCGCATCTGCGCATTATCATAATCATGTGCGTAACTATTTGGACACCTGGAATAACAATCGTTGGATCGATCGTGATGGGCCTATATCTTAGACTCCTAGATCACCAGATATGACACCGATGGACTCCTTTCTATGGGGCTACATTAAGCTAGAGGTTTATAGATATCCATCATCTACCCCGGAAAATATGAACGAAAGGATTAAGGATGCTTTTCTGAACATAAGGGAACACATGCTGAGGGATGTGCAACGGTCATTTATCCAAAGACTACGGCTGTGTATTCAACATGGTGGACATATTTTCGACCAGGTTTAGGTCTTGAGTAGTGATAGTTGTTTGTTTATGTTGTTGTTATAGTTGTTTTTCTCTATTACGCTTGAAGCTGATTTATAGTGTCTGATTGTTATTTTTACGTCAAATCTGTACTCTTAGTGGCAATATGGAACTAGCCCACTGTTTGTCTTTTGTTTCCATGAATGATGTGATTTTTTTCCTTAATTTTGGTGGATTGTTCTATTAAAAGCTTAATAACTCAAAATCTAGCGATTTTATCTAAATCTAACCTTATAATAAAAAAAGCTTATAAAAAATTGAGTCCAAACTTGCACAAATATACAGGGTGATGCATTTTAAATTTTTGAGAAAAAGTACAATTTGCGTTTTTGACCACACTGTATAAGCAAAAATGAAAATTCGAAACAGTAACAAATAAGATAAAAAATGAGGTATGTAAGTTTTTTTGATACACAATTCAGCACTCCAAATTTCAAAATGGCGGATTGAGGGGTTGCCGAAGTGGACGGTTTTTTTGGGCAAAACATCTCAGTAGCTAATTACCAAAATACCATAGTATGTTATATCAATCTTCTTCATTTGAATTTGTTAATCCAAATAAGCAATAAAATTTGAGACATTCCATTTAAAAAATCACAACTTTGACATGTAGGTCAAAATTGGGACACCCTGTATAATTGACAATATTTTAGAAATGTGCCATCAAATGCTATGTATAGCATGCCATGAATAGATTTTCACAAAATGTACTTGTTTATGAGTAATATATCGTCCACACATAGATGATCCACTCTGTAGTTGTAGTCATCAACGCCATATGAAATAAGTCAACAGATTGAGTCTCCGTACCATGGGCGGAACACTGCGCTGATCAATCTTCAGCGCATCTGCTACTCTCTCCAGTACGCATGTAGTGGGTAACAGGGGACCGCTGTTTTCAGTCTCTTCCTAGAAATACTCTAATAAATTTAACACGAGCTGTCGCCCTTCTCTACTGATCGTATTTTCGGGCATTGTACAATTTTATATTGAAGATTGATAACAGGACAACTCGAATTGCACGCCGATGTCAAGTAAGTTGTCAATCTGACAGGACAATTAAACGTATGTCTATGAGCTTACCGAACAAACGTTCACACACAGGGGTAGGCGGCATGTGTACGTATCCTTGTGAGACTCAACCAACGGTCATTTGTGATTATTTTATTCGTCTAGTCAAAAACTTGAAAAACTTTGTTAAGTAGCAACTATTGAAGTAAGTGCTATAATCTCTGGTATACGCTGTTAAGAACATAAGGCCAGTCCGTGCAAGTTTGCTTCATGTCATGTGCAAAGGCAAAGGTTAGTTCCTTTGTCAGATAATTGCCAATTTACAGAAACTCGGAATATTAGTCAAATTCTTTCTACTGGTGCCCTTTTGCAACTTCTATGTCTAAAGGGGGCTATGCAACACTTTTTTTTGCAAACTAACCTCAATAGTTTGTTGTTTTAAGAGATAACATTTTATTTTCGTTCAATATAGCTATACCAAAAATGACACACAGTTTTGAACCATTTTTGACTAAAAACTGAGTTTTTAGACCTAGGTCATTTCATCAACATACTATGAACTATTGATCTAGTAGGTACCTTATATTATGTTTATTAAATTCCACCGCTTTAGTGCGGGGCCTTCTGTCTCCTAAGTTTAATTCTTATCTCATTACTGTTATTATTTTCACCCCGTCTGATGGAACCTAACGGACATGGAAAATTATTTCTAGAATATTCATGGCCCACCTTCGGGAGTCTGGGTTATTAAAAGATGGTTAACCGCATTATACTAAACTTTACCTCCATAATTCTTCTAAAAAATTAAAGAGGCCTACAGCTTTTTATAGTCCAGACATTTTGGTGCGAAATATTCAGTTGATCGGTACAAATGGAAAATAGTCCAAACTACGTGAATGTCAATCTTTTTGGAGTCTATATTAATTTGTGATACTATTTTTCAAGAAAAAATTCTGTTTTAATAGTATTTGTATTTCGACCTTTTGTGGAAAGTAGAGAGAGACAGAAATTGAATCTTTTATTTATAAAAGCAAATAAGCACGGAAAAATTCAATTGACGGCCTAGTATAAAATTTTCAAAATTTCGAAAAACATTGTTCACAGATTGAGACTCGAAGAGCCTCCTTATCCATCTCGATTCATAGATGTCTACATCCTCAAAATTTCAGAATTCAAATCCTCACGCAGTATCCGGACTATGAGCCACTGCTGTCCGTAATACGCATTAAAAATTGATCAATATTCTCCCTAAAGAATACGACAAATATTTACCAGACGGCTTCCCCGGATTTTTTTGCTTGCCGAAGAGTGAGTGGTAATAAAAAAGGCAAATTTTATTCAGAGGATTACTTTATCCTTTATACATTAAACGTAACCTTACTATTCTCTCAACTCAGACAAATTCATACATATTTATGATGATGAGCTCTTCTTAAATCGGGTCCTAGCAAGAACAAAGAAAAAAGTCTGCTCGTCTGAGCAATAAAATTTTTACGGACTCCGTTGACCCAGTAATGCAAGATGGAACTATTACCTTAGTCTAACTTCCACAATAAACCTACGGTATAGAGTTCTCTAGAGTTTATCGTAGCCATGCATCAATCAAGTGAGCAATTTTCCATCCCACGCACGAGCGAGGGAAGTATGCAATGCGAGCATGTGGGAGGATAAAATAGATAACACTGCTATACAGGGTGTTTGATAAATATGGAGAACATTTAAGAGGTGATTTATTGTATTGTACCAAACTATTTTTGACGATTATCAAAAAAAAAACTGGTTAGAAGCAGGGCGAATACGTTCTGGGATTAGAGTCGTTTCTTTATCAAGGGAAATTAGGAAATGAGGTTATGGTTAGGTCAACGAGGGCTTAATTGTTAATTCGAATTATAGAAGATCTTAGTAACAGAATCTACATTAATAAAAAATAGCTGATGTATTTGAAATAGCGTGACAATTTATGGGGAGAGTAATGGAGTTTTGCAATCTAGCTTGAGGTAGTCGTTATAAGAAGCCTTCACTAGTCATGTGCATTAATAATTTTCGTATTTGCTGAAGTGGCTCGACGGCTAGACGGCTACAAGGATGTGAAAGAAATTTGATTGATCCGATTTTTGCGTTACCTAAGGTTGGTGCGTGAGTCTTGGGAGACTTCTTGGTTGGTTGATCCCAAATCTGGGGTTAATTTGTCAAGATCATATCAAAAGCATCTTCAAAGCCAAGCCAAGCAGTTAAGACAAAACCACATTTAGGCTATTTCAAGATCATAAACAAATTCTAATTAAAAATATACTTTTAGTTATTTGAAGGTCATTTTAAGGCTACTCAAAGGAGAATTTAAAAAAAGACATGAGTGAAGATGAGCTCCATTTTGAAATAGTTTGCAACAGTTAGTAAGAACTGACCCTATATTTTATCTACTGTAGTTCAAAGTCCAAAAACACCACTAATCCCGATTTGGGCAAAGGTCAGAACCTCATTAAAAACCTGTCTGAATAATATCGGCAATAATAGTAGTCCACAGACGAAACTAGATAAAAGCATTAAACTGTACCAGATTCTTGCATCCCCAGGAAGTAACAACCTCCTGGCCTTTCTGAATGTTTGGCTTTCCAGCACATCTGCAAAGATCAATCTGGCTCTGGATGCCTGCATGCAGTGCGCTGTCATCCGAAAAGTCGTGGATTGGACTCGTAGTAACAACGTCAATATTCTATAATTTTGTTCACTCTGCATCGTTTGATAGAATTGTTTTCAAAAATCGTCAATGACGATGTCCAAATAATCACTCATTTACGAGGGTGGTCCCAGAAGTACCCGGCCTGACCTAGAGATGGCGATAGTTGTTTGAAAAATATCATTGTATTAGAAAGTATGCAACCTATAAAGCATATGTGTAAAGTTTGAAGACGTCATGTTGTTTAGTATTTGTTTGGTAGCCATCAATACTGAACGTTTTCAGTGAATTTGTGAAACTAGAGAAAATTGGCCATCGTTATGTGGTACAACACTTTTAATCAAAGGCCTCAGCCCAACCAATATAAAATCTGAACTGGATTCTACTCTGAGTGAGTCTGCTCCTTCGTTTACAACAGTAAAATATTGGGTAGCAGAGTTTAAACGAGGCCGTATGAGCTGCCAAGACGAGCATCGCAGTGGTCGACCAAATGATGTGACGACTTCAGAAATGGTGGAGAAAATTCACAAAGCGGTACTGAATGATCGTCGGCTGAAAGTGCGCGAGCTAGCAGGCATTTCAAAAAGTGCGGTTCATCGCATATGATCTGAAAATGTGGAGATGAGAAAGCTGTGTGCAAGATGGGTGCCGCGATTGCTGGCGGTTTGATAACTATTGATGAAACATGGGTTTATCACTTCACACCCGCGACAAAAGAACAATCAAAACAACGGATTCAAAAGGGACAACCGGCTCCAAAGGAGGCGAAGACCGTTTCATCTGCAGGCAAGGTTATGGCGTCGGTTTTTTGGGATGCCCTTGGGATAATTTTCATTAACTATCTTGAAAAGGGTAAAACTATCAACGGCGAGTATTATGCGAACTTATTGCAACGTTTGAGCGATGAAATCAAGCAAAAACGGCCGCATTTGGTTAAGAAGAAAGTGTTGTTTCATCAAGACAATGCACCAGCTCACAAATCTGTTATTGCAATGGCCAAAATTAACGAATTAAAGTTTGAATTGCTACCTCATGCACCCTACTCACCAGATTTAGCCTCTTCGGATTATTTTTTTTCTCCAAACTTGAAAAAATGGCTTAGTGGTCAAAGATTTTCCAACGATGAAGAAGTGATGTCGGCAGTTAATGGCTATTTTGAGGAGCAAGACAGTTCTTATAATAAAAAGGGTATCGAACTCAAAGGATATGTTGAAAAATAAATACATTTTTTTTACAAAATATTTGTGTTTTCTTCGTTAGGTCGGATACTTCTGAGACCAGCCTCGTAGTTCTTTTCCCTTATATAGCTTATTGTCCTCTAATTTCAAATGTATATCGCCACCGTATATTATGCTGATCTGATGTCACCAGTACTTTGCCGTTTCATTCATTATACAATAAAAGGCTATGTCGGACAAGTGAAATATATTTTTTAGCTGCTGTGAATATCGAAAGACCATAAATTATATACTTTCCCTCTGGAGACAGTTTATTTTCACTAGCCTCCCTCGGGTGAGATCACCGTGAGTAGATAAAATCAACTCGACTTCTGTATTTCTTTCGTGGCTGCGCCTTGTGATAATAAATACGAAAATTTATCTTCCAGCGCCTGCTATAAATGCTTAAAACGTTTGATTGTTATCAGACCCTTTTAGACGTGTCTGCGCTTCAAGAACTGAACCTGAATTAGGTTGATTATGCGATAAACGTGTCTTTTGAGGGATAAAGCTGATTAATGGGGGACTTGAGGATCATTTAGAGTGTGTATTCAAAGAGATCTGTCATGAAAAAGGGTGAGCGTTGATAAGAATAATAAGATTATCTTTTGAGGGTCTTAAGAAACACGAATGTCGAAATGAGTGGATAATTTTTTACTTCCTACACCAATTGGCGAGGAATGAATGAATAAATAAATGAAATTGGAGCCATACCGGCTCCCATCAGGAGCCATACCGGCTCCCATCAGGAGCCAGCGTATAGGCCACATGACGGGGCCTTATCCATCACTATAAGTTGAGTATAGCGTATAGCCCCAAGTTCCAGCTCCCTGACATTCTGGGGATACAAAGTTGGATACCGGCAGACTCTGCCTGTAGTAACTCAGAGCCTCGCAGCCCGCACAGCTCTCACACATGGGCTCCTCAGCCACCTACATCATCTGCAGGTGGCGATTCATTGTGTATGGTCAGATAACACTCCCGTCAACATTAGCGTATATGCTCAGTACTAGGCTCTAAGATGAGCTGTTGTGCATGACGGAGATATCCAGAGACACTTCTTTATTTCAGATAGTGTTGTCTAGATATGCACTTCTGCGTTATTCTCCTGACTCTTTGCGCAGGCACCAATAGGGCTGGCTCAGGTTCAACAAGCCTACAAGCTAATCCTACTTTCGCGAGAGCATCCCCTATATCCATTGCACTTCATCCCAGCGTGCCCCGGTATCCACACTAACAATATCTCTCCCTGCAGACATTCGTCAGGAAATTTCTGACAAAAGAGCTGCAATTAAGCAAGCGAAGAGGTCTTGTCACCCAGATGACATTCACAGAGCAACGAATCTTGTTCATGAAGTGAGAAATGTTCTTCATGAATTCCGTAATGAGCAATGGAGCGAATTTCTGTCGGGGATGCTTGACTCAAGTATTCCTCTCTGGAAAGTTGCAAAGCCGCTCAGAAACGGAAAGCGAGAACAACTCCCGCACATCCACGGTCCTAGGAGCATAGTCTGTAGGACAGAGGAAAAGGTCGAGGTTTTCGCTGATGCAATGGAAAGTCAGTTCTCTCCCAACTATGACCTTGATAATGACCTCGACGAGGAGCAACATATTGTAAGATCCATCAGGAGATACTTTAGGGCCAACGGCGTCAGTGGCAGTAGTGCCTCCCTTAGTGATTTTTCATCTTCAGAAGATTCCTCAATTGAATAGCTGCACGGCACATTAGCGGAATCTCCTGAGACCCCGCATTGCACACCAGCAGAGCTCCAAGGTCATATTAAAGACCTCAAGGTGCGTAAAGCTCTTGGAGAGGATCGAGTCACTAATAAGGCGCTGAAGCTACTTTTGCGGAAGTCCTTAACTTATCTCGTGACAATAATCAATGCCATGCTAAGGACCCAGCACTTCCTAACGGCGTGGAAGACCGCTGATGTCATAATGATTCCAAAGAAGGTGGGTTCGATATTCCCCCAGGATTACCGCCCCATTAGTCTACTGTCAGCTCCTTCTAAGCTCGCTGAAAAGGTGATTCTACGTCACCTTGAAAATTTCTCGGCAGACCGCAATGTGATTCCTGACGTGCAATTTGGCTTTCGGTCCGAGCATAGTACGGAGCTTCAGGCCATAAGGCTTGTTGAACGAGTAACCAGGGGGTTCACCCGTAACGAAAGTACTGGCATCTTGCTACTGGATGTCTCAAAGGCATTTGACAAGGTGTGGCACAAGGGCCTTCTCTACAAATTGATCCATAAGGGCTTCCCTTTCTGGCTCCTAAAACTTTTGAAATCCTTTCTCGAGGGTAGGAAATTTCAGATCAAAATTAACAACGTTCTGTCGACAACACGGCCCATCAAAGCTGGTGTCCCTCAGGGTTCGGTTCTTGGACCAGTCCTTTATTCACTTTTTATTCATGACGTCCCTTGCCCCAGCAGCTGTGAAACCTATCTCTATGCTGATGACACTGCCTTGGTGGCCCAGTCGTGCTCTGGGGATCTACTTCACGACAGACTGCAAAGTGCAGTGGACGAGGTATTGGAATGGGCGAATCGGTGGCTGATCAAAATTAATCATTCGGAAACGCAGGCAATCTATTGTACTAAAAAACTTAGCGGCGCCCCGTCTGAGGTTTCAGTGAGTGGAGCTCGGGTACCATTGGAAAGCTCTGCCAAGTAATTCGGTGTCACTCTTGACAGGGGGATAACCTGGCAGAAGCACACTGAAACTAAATTCCAAATCTCGTTTCGGCAACTCTACCCTATGCTATGTAGAACATCAAAATTAAGTTTGATCAACAAAGTTCGGCTATACAAGATGGTTATTAGACCAGCGACCACTTAAGCAAGTTCGCATTGGTGTTTTCTCGCCAAAACGAATTTGCGTAGCCTGCAGGTTTTGCAGAACAGAACCTTGCATACAATCACTGACGCCCCATGGTATGTTTCCAACGAGACCCTTCACAGAGACTTTGACATCCCTTACCTAAGGGACTACATCAAACAACAAGCGCAGCTACGTTACAGTCAAGCAGAATCGCATAACAACCCTTTGTTGCGCGAGTCAGTAGACTACACAGTCGAGCAAGTTCGCAAGCACACAAGGCCGCGACTCGCACTGTGAACAAAATTAAATCGTGCGACTTTAGGTCCAACCAAAATTATAATTTTTCTTCAACAACCAATCCCAAAATTAATTTTAGGATCAATTTAAAATTGCCGAATACTAACTAGCAATGCCAAGGCACCCCTCAAATTGATGCACTTCTTTTTTCTTTGCTCTCCCTCCTTCCTTCCTTCCTATCTTCTTCCCTTGTTTCTCCCTGACTTTGTTTGGTATCTGGGCAACCAGACCTGACAGACCTACTGACTTACAAGACTTCAACCAAGAACAAAGGTCCTACGAACCGCTCTGACAGACAATGACGAATAGTATTAACAATATCAGATGTCTTGCTGATAAACTACCCAGAGCCTCCCTGCACTGTAACACAAGGCTCGGAGGAGTCTTGCAGTATCTTAGTGCCTTTATAGCAGCCTGGGTGTCGGACAAGATTGTTATTCTTGATACCTTCTGGACTTGACAACTCGGTTATCTTGTCATTGCCCTTGCCTTTGATGTATGTATATGTCACTATGAAAATTGTATTGCAACATAAAGCTCGGATTTATCTTGCAGGCACTTGTTATTCTTCCCTTCGCTCTCCAAAATGCATGACACGAACTGGCAAGGAAGTATTGTAATTGCAAAAATCGAAAAATAGATATCATGTTTTTTTTTGGATATTACATGACGTGACCATGTGTGACCACGTGTCATCACCAATTTCTATCAGTCTGTCTGTCAAACAGGTCATAATAATCCAACTGATGAAAACATTGCGTGGGAGGTACTGAGTCAAACTGTTTGACGCCATCTTTTTACAATAGTAAAAGGCGATATTTACGTGACTGGAAGTGGTAGCTTGAGAAAATATTGTCTTATTATTAGAGCTTGAATTACTATCTAGCATAGGACATGGAGACCATGAAGTAGAGTATTTGGTATTTACAAGGATGCCGCCTCTGGAGCAATGTCTATTCTGCCGATTGATAAACAAAAATGGCATGATCGTTGCAGATCCCAAAGTAGAAAAACCGCACGCTTACTCATACCTTCAATAGATGCTGGTACATCATCAACAATGATTGGTTTTGATTACTGAAAGGCCCATGAAAAAGGCTGGATAAAAATTGCTTTATCTAGCGACCAGTTTGCCCATACACTTCTAACTACTAATGGATGCAGTAACCTTGGTGTTTGAAATGTCGGCCGAGTTTCCCTCTCTAGTCATAATTAAATTTCGCTGGTGCATAATTTGATACAGTGAGCGCCAGAGTCACCATCGTAAATTATTTACATTTTACACAATGTACACACGCCTGATGTAGTTGTCGGTGCCAGATTCCTCTCCCTCTCTTGGGTTGTACTAGCGATGAGCAAAAACGAATACTACTACGGCAGTTTATTATTTGATGCCTAATAACACGAAATCCAATTTAAATTCTTTCTAAAGGAGCCGACGTTCATATATGTTTTCCACTTTACGTCTTTGATTTCTTCTATATCAAACTCCGCCATGCCGAATATCTGAACTCTAAACTATCAGTGTGACAAACCACTTGGCATGAGCGTACAGAGTTTTCCTTTTGTTGATCTTCATAATACAAAACGTAGCAGTACCTGACAATATAACTAACGGACAAGATCGATAGTGTTTGCCAAAATTATTGGAGTATTTTGTGAGTGACTGAAAGCGATGATGGTTTGTCAACCAATTTATGTGTGCAAGAGCAGCTGCGTTTAAGATTGGTTTGCCCAGTGTGCAATTTTCCTATCGAACTTCAGTTCTGCACATGGTTCAGTTAGTCGATTTGCTCACTTATATCGTATGGCACTGATAGCGTAACTGCCAAAAACTGTGAACAGAACAATAGCATGTCATTGAGTTATTAGCCTATCTGATAAGGAACCATCATCAACGTAAATAGTTATTACCCCTTTTAAGTATATTGAGACTGTTGGTCGGAGCTGGGAAATTTGCTCAACAAAGGATTCCGTGTAGTATAAAAAGGGGACCTACCTGACGGTTCGCAGGCCAGACTTATCTTTATTTCTATTAGTGCGTTTGTGTCGAGTAGATCAACTTTGCATTCCAGGTATTTATATTTTCATAATTTGTTTTAAATGTAACCATGCCACGGAGGTTGTTGCGAATCATCTTACAATTTGTCTCTTTTCTAAATTACTTGTTCTGTTCTTAGGCGTTCTTGTACTAGTAGCATTATATAGCTCTCCGATAATATTTGTAGACGTAATGATTCTTTGTTAATTATAAAAGCATACAGCTATGTTTGTCCATTTTTATGTCTCTGAACTACTTTAATCTCTTGTAGCTTAGAGTTTAGTTTTGCAATTTGTTTCATCAGTAGCCCCAGATGTTACCCCTCATAATAATATGTGAATCGATGCCGAGGGTTACAAGATTCGGGGCCAACATGCAATTAAGTATCTGGATGTGTGGCTTGACAAAGGTCTGAAAATGATTGAACATATGAGGCGCACTGACAAGGTAAATAAGGTCGTTGCATCTCTGATACGGCTAATACCACGTGACGGAGGTCCCAGTAGTGAGTGGCCCAGGATTTTGGCGGGGGTGGAAAACTCGATTTTGCTGTACGGAGCTCCTGTATATAACAACGCCTTGAGGAAAAAGAAATAAAGAAGCCACCGAAAGTAGTGCTGCGCGTGGTATGCACATACAGAACAGTGACGATCGATAAACTGCTAGTGGCAGCTGGTATCCCACCAATTGATTTGCTGGCTGCAGTAAGATTTATACTCTACACCTATAAAAAGGGCGTCGAAGCTAGAAGCGTCGAAAGGGAGACGCTTTTAGTCGGTAGATGCAACTGGCCATGGTGCATGGACCAGAAGGCTGATCCCAGATATTAAAACTTGCGGATAGATACTATACTGCACAGTTCCTCACAGGAGATGGTTGTTTTGTCAGCTACCCGAAGAGGATATGAAAGGGAGAGTACGCGATTTGTGTATATTGCAATGAAGAGGAGGATACTTGAAATCACCTACTCCAATGTGGTAGGTGGTTTGACTAGGAGATACAGCTGGAACTGACGCTCGGTGAGAGGCTTACTGCTGTTAATTTTGCCACGCATATACGCGAGGGAAAATTGGTTGATATTCAGTCAATAGTGAGGCGAATGATGCCAAGTAAGGTACGGGAGAACAAAAATATACCAAGGAACCAATAGTAGGTTCCTATTTTGCTGGGTTGTACATATACATAGGTATAAAGGCATGTATGTGCACGATACAGAATAGACTAACACCTTCAGCATTACCGTGGTGGAATGTGTGGCGACCGACTGAGTGGTTTTAGTATGTCATTTCTGGAGAATGTCAGACTTCGGGCAGGAAGGGCAGGCAGGGCAATAATGACGAGTTTTTCTGCCTGAGAGTGGCTGTAGAAGGTTTTCGCTGCAAAAAAAATGCCGAGAGTGACAGCTTTAAGTGATTGTTATTAATACATGAATTCAGTATGCTTTTAGCAACTCCAGGGTTTAATTTCAGTGATCATCAAGAGACATAACAGAAATCATACTATGACTTCGAGACAGGGTATTCCTCCAATAAGTGCTTACCCCTTTTTATAAGACTGGTACCTTTCTCTCCATCAAACTGTCATTGCGGATCTATCTAACCTTATGGCGTAGTTCTGCAATAGGTAGTATTAATGACAAAAAAGTTTATAATCTGTTCGGCTATGAGACATGAGAGTATGGACTGCATACCGCTTGTTGGGATAGGAAGCAATGACATCTTCCAATGAATACAGGGTCGGAAATCCAAAACTCTCTATTACAGAACCTACGACAGCTACATGCACCCGAATACCTCAAAGGCCAAAAATACAGTTGGTTTCCCATCGCTATGCGGTGCATGCATCTGTTGCATACTGGCCACCTGTTAACGGCGGGCAGAGTGCCAACCGGAGTTTTTCCGGGCCCGGAGCCGAAACAACCGCCGTCAAAGGATTTCCTACGTTTGCGGTGAACCGAGCGGCAGGCCGCCGGTATGCCGCTCATTCTGCAAAAAAGGAGCGAAGTTCAACACGTGCCAAGAATGCTGTTACACCATGATATGCCTTAAAACAGGGATGGATGTTTTTTTTGGTTATGACACGGACGGCTCTAAATGAAAGACCGAGTTGGAGCTGGGATTCATGGGTCATCCCTATAAGTATAGAAAACATAGCAACAGTATGTCAGGCTGAGGTGACATCTATACAAGTCTGTGCAAAAGAGCTAATACGGAAGGAGACTGTACAGTCGGTCGCAATCTCCTCAGATAGCTATTAAGGCATTAAGTTTCTCTCAAAAGAGCTGGGAAACCGTAACAAGGTAACATTGCTCTGGGTACATCTGCTTATACAGCTATTAAGGCTAATGCCTGTTCATCGCAAATATTGTCTAAATTAATAGGGGACTGCGTGAAGGCTCTCAAAGATCTGTGAAACAGAAACTAGGTAACTTTGCTCTGGATACCAAGACACGGAGGGCACGAAGAAAACGAGAAGGCGGATGAGCGAGCCCGACAGGGTGTGGCCAATCGCCTTATAACTCCAGAGCCTTTCTGGGGCGTGGTGACAACAATTCATAAGAAACGGTCCCTAGAACGGTGGAACAGCCAGTCAGGGCAAAGGCAGACAGAAGACTTCATTAAAGAACGAAAACCTCCATGTGCAGAGGACCTACTCGGAATTAATGGGAAAACCATAAGAGCCATAGTGGGTCTCCTTACAGGATAGTGTCGATTAAATTTTGGGTCTGGCAGGAGACGCCACATGGCGGCGTTTTGCAGAGACTATGAGGAAACCATCTTGTGTCACAACTCCAACAGCGGAAAGCTACATGCAAAGCCAAATGACAAGGCTGTGGAGTCTGATTGAAGGATCAAGGCTGGACACGCTACTTTAGATCATAATCGATCCATATGGGCCCCAGTGGCGTTAAGGCTAACAAGCCAGACCGTTTTCTTTAATCTGTTGGTGATGACACTTGGCAGTTTTTGTCATTTTGTTAGCTTTGACGCTGCGTGGTCGAGTCCAAAATTAATGATACATTGTTAAAAAATACCGATCAAGCCATAAAAAATGTCATGACACTTGTACTGATGAAAGTATCTGCTAGGCGTTCATGAATGGCTTCTGGTCATCATGTACCTTCAGCTATACCAATTCAGTATTTTGTATATGGGTACATCTAAGAATTACCTTCATGGCAACATTAGTATCCACCGTCGGCAAAAGCTGCGAATCGTAAAATTTAACATCCTCTCTTACCTTGTTTAACTATTCTTCTATATCTATAATTTGAAAGTTATACTTCAGACGTGCGGAAAATAGCTCCTATTTTCTAACATTGAGAGCTGATGTTAAATATGGTCACGTCCGACCGACATCGGGAACGAAAATCAAATCCCATTGATTGATCTCTTCGGCGGGCAATGCAAGCGATCTTATTGAGTTGTTTTTAAATATAAGAACACCAGAAACATTTTGCGAAACGCGAATAAATCCCCTCATTTTTGAAAAAATTCAATCTAATTCAAAGGTTAATTAAAGTTACAGAAAAGTTTATTTGTTTTACTCCTCTATAGTTGGATGTCGAAATGGATGAATGTAGCATGTCTCTGAGTTCCATATCGCCAACGGAAATACACAGCAGCAGTGGCGTATAGGGGGCTACTTTTCGCCATTTTGGCACCGTATATATGACAAACGCCCGAACACAAAAGCAAACCTTTCTTTCTTATCTCTGCTGACGGAAAAGGATAAGCAAGCTGTCACTTCCTAGAATTCCATAAATACCATCACGCGGCTTCGATATTCCATCGATGAACTGTCAATATCAAATGGAACACAGCATCAGCCATCAACTGTGAAAAGACTTAAAAGGAACCAGTGAATCGAAAATGAAATTCTCCAAATCCTCGTACGTCTGATTTGTTCCATTCTGCTTGGACGCGATAAACTAACGCACATGCGAGCTCGCGTATTATTTTTTCGGCAATATGCCGCGGGAGACAAAGCCTCCCGAGGGGGAGCTGTAATCGTATCCCCTTCCCGCGAACCTCCCTCATGCGAGGGGATTTAGAGACAGGTTGCCGTGGAAATTGGAAAAGGGCGGAATGCTACCTTATGGGTTGTGCTAGTTGTATAATAGGGTCGTTCCAACACATAGAACCGTTCCAACACATATGTTAGTTATCCACATTTTGGAACTGGGTGTTTATAATCGATTAGAATAGTTAACTTCAGAGTTGTCTAGGAGTTTGCCATTTTGGTGGATTGGGAATTTTTGAACCCCTCTATTCAATTTGGATATTACGGCATCATCTCTTCACTAGGGACATTCAGGATGGTTTCTGATACGAGGTATATATCAAGGACCTCTTAGCTTACGCTGCACAATAGGTTACTTGAATTGTATCTCATTTCTTACAGTATTTGCCTTAGAAAAACGAAATATATCGATTTCAGTTTTTAAATGCGCAAGATAGATACACAAATAGAAGTCCAATATACCTAATAAACATATTTTTTATTTTACGAAACGGTGTCATACAAATTGTAAATAAAGAAACGTCTTTCGTATGTCACTCATGGACTTGTTGTTGTTGTCTTCTTAAAAAATTCAAAGTCAACGTAAAAAGTTGTCGTTATCACGTTTTATTGAAAAAACCATCATGAACGTTGGATTCGTAAAAGCAGAAAGCACATATTTGACACATTGATGTTATACAGATTTCTACTCCACCGAGATAAGGAACACAAGACTTCTATGTGAGTACAGTGCATCTGATAAAATGATAAATTTGAAAAGAAAGAATGAGTAATACATTTACATAACCTTCCTTTTTAGAAGATATTCAAAACTAACTAAATAACTTTCATGTAAACTAGTAGAAGTCATCTTTAATGGTATGATGTCACAACATATTAACATGGGCCAAGCATGGCGCATAGCGATTTCGTCTATCTAAGAAAATAGTTATTTATTATACAAGGGAAAAAAGTACTAGATTTTAGCTTGAGATTCAGGAATAAGCCAATAACACTATCTCCGACAAAGAACTGCATGTTTTTTTCATCTTCCATTCCATGAATCTTGAATACGCGGTTTCGTAAATGTTCCGCGATTTAGCTGGCAATAATGATTTTTGTGACGCTGCTTCGGCTACTTCTACTAATTCCGGTGCAGTCAAAGAAAACTCGGAATCAGACTTTTTTTACTTTATAGTATTAAAAATAACTTCTAAACAACCACTAAGTTCACGATTTTTAAATCAAATCACAAAATTAAATTGACAGCTATTTGATTACTTTAAAAGTACAACATAGCCTACTAATTTCAAAATTCAAATTTCACTTCGACTTTCTGGCTTAAAAATTGAAATAATATAATTTTCAATATTAAATCGTCGTTTTTCCCGTCACAGAAAAAAATATATGTACTAGTCACGGTAGAAATACTAGATTCTGGTACTTTTTTCCCTTGAATAATAAATAACTATTTGAATCAAAGTTTTACGGGCTTTTAGGTCTGAAAAATACAGTATTCATTTTTTGTCTAATAGAACAAATATTAACTGTTTAAGACCTACTTAAAAAAGTGTCCAATAGCTTGGTAAGGCGATTCAGGCGTGGTTCACGTCATTAGTCTTGATACTGCATGGACTATTGTCTAGCACTAAATATGCACAAAATGATGATGAATTCCTGAAGAACACAAAGCAGTGGTCTACGGTTGACTGTCTGTGGCAAAGCAGTATGTTTAGTTCCATCTACTACTTCGCAGAATCGACAGCATCTAGCGGCCACAGTGGTTACTCGGCAAACGATAGCTGCTGTTTACTCTCGCAGTTGTCAAATCTGGTAATAGATGGTAATTTGTGCTGTATGATTTCGATTCTCCAGGGGAGTTGAGCTCCATAAGTTGTATAGTGAAAAGAGCTGTAGTTACTTAGTTTAGCATAAATGTAGCACTTTATGAACGTTTTCTGCCAGTATGGCAACAGGTCATGTCTGCTTTCCCGATACCGCTAAGCCAAGTGCTGTTTCTCGACAGATACCAAGGTCAATGAAGCCGACCGTCGGACTTTAAAAGCATTTCACGCATTATCCTTTCTTGGTATAATTACTCTTTCGTTTTACCCTAGCCATGTGTACCGGGTGTCTCAAATTTGATCCTCACTATTTGGTTGTCGAAAGGGGCAAGTACGGAAGTAGCACTTAAAAAGTTTGGCAATCCCAACGACTTTCCGTACCTTACTTCGTTTTTGAATAAAAAAATAAAATCCACTTCATTACATGTTGAAAAATTGTTGAAATTAAAACAAATTAAATTTGATCAATGCACAAGACGAGTATTTGTTAATAAGCTATTTTAAAAAATGAAAGGAAAATTTCAGAAAAGGTTGGAAATGACCACCTACCGCTTCTATGAAGGCTTTTGCTGTCATATCTTAAGTAAGATACAAAGTGGCATCAAAAGACAAAACATTTTTTGTTTAGCTACTTAATCCGATATTTTTCAAGTCAGTGGACTACATTTTTTTGTCAATATGATTCGTTAGACTGCCTCTTATTGCAATGAAGAAACACTGTCAAAATTCATACAAAGCTCTTTTCGTTGATCATAAAACTTTGACACCTTGAATGTTGAAAACCAGACTTTTTAAGACGTTTATATGAAGTATTCAAATTACTAATTAAATTTGGTTCTGAAATGCGCCCTGGTGATTACGGCCTATCATAAAGAAACACTGTATATATATCCTCATTCACGTTTAAGAGCACCCTGTAACACAGCCTTAAAAACGGTTGAAAGATGTAGTTCAGGGAATAAATCCCCTGCCGAACCGTTAGACTAAATCAATTGTGGACGAAGGGATAAAAAAGGGATGTAATCGCAGAGATCCTTCCATTTCAGGATATCATTGAGGTTCGTCGATTTCGAGAGGATTTCTGCTGTATAAGATTTTTAGAGGATACTAACCGGGTAGACTGAGATACTGCTTAGCTTACTAATAGGAAATATATTTTTTCATAGGACATACAGATAAACGCTCATTGAATCACCTTCGGTCTGAACTATTTTTCTAGAAGCATACCAGGAATCTAAATGGCAGAAGAAGGTGAAGTTGGTAACTAAGGGATTTTTAACAATTTTGTCCGACCGTCGATACAACGTTCGATGCTTGTCTGGGCCTGCTATGAACTTCTCGGTGAGGCTTTACCATTCTAATACCTGAAGATATCCAACCATTTACTGTATTCCACACAATACACACCAAAGCTGTGATGTATTTGCGTATTCATGTGCAGCAGATGTCGGCAACACATAGTCAACACACGTTACACGTTATTTTACGTTCCGTCGCGGTTGGACGACCTTGTAGTCGATGCTTGTTTATCATAGAGTTTGTTTTCAGGTACCAATAAAATCCTGTTAAATAGTCGACTCTATTTATTCAGCGTTTACGCTCAGTGCGGGTCCAGAACGTTACACAAATGAATTTAGGGATATGCTTTGCAATGCCTGATATCAAATTAAAATAAGCAGTAGATGGGCGCCAAAAAAGGACTGGAGACGCTAGCGCCATCTGTAAGACAGCCGAAGAACCAAACACTAACGCTTTTCAAAGTGAATTTCTAATTTAATTTTTGTCTTCTGCTACCACTTCATAGATGGCGCTAGTATATTTAGGGTCATTTTCTGGACGTTGGAATACAGTATATATATGGTCGCCTGTGTGAATTTGTCACAGCCGTTCTCTATTTTTTAAATAAATACTCTGGAAGGATTAGTATCTCATTTCAATGCAAAATAAGTCTATAATGCATAGGTAGCTGTGAAAAATAAAAGCCATGACAATTGTTTTTATTAATCACAGCTGTCAGAATACGTTTAAAATAGTTATGGGTGGTTAAGGTTTTCAAAATGGGTAGAGGAAAGGTTATTAGTGAGAAAATTCGGTTACTGATAATTAAATTTTTTAATTCTGGGAAACCAAACTCAGAAATTGCAACTTGGTTAGACTAGAAATATTGTTAGAAGGTATAACGTAACTGGTTCAGTTAATATTAAGCCACGATATGTGAAAAAAGTAATATAACAAATGCCGACCGCAGTGCATTAAGAAGAATAATCGTGAAAAACAGGCGTGCCAATTATTTACAATTAAGTGCTTTGTGGAGTGACGCTGTTGGAAGGAGAATTTCGAGGTCCACAACTCATGGAGACGCCCACAAACTGGGATTTAGCACTTGCAAGGTAAGTTTTCTTATAAAAAAAAGTGAAATAAAAACCCTAAAGTTGCACAACTTGTTTATAGGCCAAAGAAAAGCCACTATTAACTCCACTGCAAAAGAAAAATTGGCTTCGATGTGCTAAAGAACATAGACAATGGGCCCCTCAACAATGGTGTGCAACACAATGGAGTGATGAGGCCCGATTCGAAGGTTGTGTTGGTGACAGTCGCAGTAGAGTTATTCGCAAAAAAATGAAGCACTCCATGTTGACTGTCTGAAGAGAAAACTGAAATTTCCAGCATACATTATGGCCTAGGGCAGTATGTCATCAATAGGAGTAGGAAAACTGCATTTTATTGATGGAAATGTGGATACAAACAAATATTTGGCAATTTTAGAAGAATAGCTTTTACCAGTGATGGAAGAATGTTTGACATCCGGCAAGATGGTGCAGCGTGCCATACCTCAAAAAAGGCTATAAAATGGATGGAAGAAAATAATGTACCACTTTAGAAATGGGTTTCTAGCAGTCCAGATCTGTCACCTATTGAAACTTTGTGGCACGAGATGAAAAAGGTTCTACGACAACATCCTGCTCGTACAATCACCGAACTGAGACAAAAGCTTCAAGAAATATGGGATTGTTTTACATCAAATTTTTGCCAAAACTTGGTTAACACTATGCCCCAAAGAATTTCATCCGTAATAAAAAATAAAGGTGATGTTACCCAATGGTAATCTTTCAATTGTTGCTTTGTTAACTTCGCGCATTTATTCGCACATTGCTTATTTGTTCAGATGTTCTATTAGTTATAGGTCTAAGTGATTTCAAATATGTATTTTTTACGACTAGAGTGTATCTAAAATGTTTTTGAGAAAATAAATTGTTTTAGAAGTAAATAGTTTCGTCATGTTTAGTTTATAAAGGCATATTTTGGTACAAATCTTGAAGTGGGCCAACTGATGTGGAAAGGGGCTCGTATATGATTTGCGGTTATAGAAGGCCTATTTGACTAACGGTTGATACATATTTGCCACGTAGTCTCAATTCTCTTTGACACCGATGACTGATCGGTGATCTCACCATCTTCCAGCGACATGTCCAGGGATTTGTTCCACTAAGGTCAATTCTGAGCTTGCTATACGGACTCAACAGACAAATAGTACCCTATATATTCAGAGCTAGCCGAATGACCCAACATAAGAATTTAAAATGATGATGCTTTTTGAAATATTGATTTTCGTTTTTGGTTCACTGTTCTGTATACATTGAGAAGTTTAGATAGATAGATAGACATTTATTATCATCAGCCACGTATACACCAATAACAGGAGATGCTTAAAACCAATGGAAGATCGGTTGAAAAAGAAATAACCAATGTTATATAAAGATAAGCAATTGAATAACAAAAAGAAATAGAACCTCTCTTGTTACGCTGGGACACGTTTAAGGGAACTTTACCTAACAAAAATTCACATATTATATTCCCATTAATTAGTTTACACAAAAAAACTGTCGTAAGAAAAATGCGCCTTGTGTTCAGAGAAACCGATTTTGCTTTATTAAGGCCTGTATCGTCAGTCGTCCCTACAATTGTAGGGCGCCTTTATGGCCTCCTTGATTGTCATAGTTTTCTATTTCACCGTGTCAGCGCTCTATTTTGAGGTTATGTCACAAACATCTATTTGCATCAAATTATGCTTGCTTTTGAGTTATATCATGTTTTATCAGGCCTTAGGCCCGTATCGTCCGTCGCCCCTACAATTGTAGGGCGCGTTTATGGCCTCCTTGATTGTCATACTCCTCTTCTCCTTTAAAAATTTCTAGATTACACTTGTCCCGTGTCAGCGTCAGCGCTCTCCTATTGTGAAGATATGTTTTCTTTTCAAATAGTAGGAAATTTCAAGCTGATAAAACATGATATAACTCAAAAGCAAGCAAAATTTGATGCAAATAGATGTTTATGACATAACCTCAAAGTAGAGCGCTGACACGGAGAAGTAGAAAACTATGACAATCAAGGAGGCCATAAAGGCGCCCTACAATTGTAAGAACGACTGACGATACGGGCCTAAGCAGTAAGCAATAATCAAACCCCCGCCCAGGAAATAAACCCCTACTGTAGATATTTCAAAAAAGTTCTCTGAACACGCTCGATCTTACTTATATGTGTTGTCCAGTGAAGGTACTAAATCAAGACAACATACTCTAAGTTCCTGTGTACATAATTGGTAAATAGAGTTTCAAGAACTGAGACAGTAAACGTTCTAGCGTTCCTCATGATAAACCCCAACATTTGATTACCTGACGAAACAGTGGAATCTATTTGGGCAGAAAAAAAAATTAATGTTTCGATCGAAGATAATCCATAAGTCATCGACTTGCTCTTCACCCTTAAGGTTGACGTTTCCAAAGTAATCTTAAGAATTGAAATTTTCTGTTTCCCGAAGAACGAAGCACTTCAGCATTTGAGTTGAGATGATTGGCTCAGGAGCATGGATATATTGTCATTATATCTTGCTGCAAGACAAGTCAGTAATCGATAGTTTCTACTGAGTAATATATTTTCAAGTCATCTGCATAAAACAATTTTGAATAATGCAAGTCAAGAGTTAGATCGTTTGTGAAAAACAGGTCCTAGAATATGAGCCTTGGAAAAATCCTGAGCTAGGCCTTATAAGCGGTGAACTTCAACACTCACCATATTGTCTCCTATTGAAAACAATGATACAAGATTACCAGAAAACCCAAAGAAACTCATTTTTTTCATACGATGCCTTAATCTATACAATCAAATATCTTTTCCATGTCCATATAAACAACATCAACATAACCCCTGTCATCCAAAGTTTCGCGAATAATTTGTGTTAAGCAGGCAAGGTTGGTGATTCATGATTTTTTATCGCCCAAGCCATGCTGATCGATTGACAAAGTTTCCCACGTGGCGGGAAAAATGAACATGTAAAGTATCATTCCAAACAATTTTGCAAAATTGCAATACTCCGAGATAGGCCTATAGTTATTAATTTGAGATTGATTTAATATACACGATTTTCAGTTTATGGGGGATGAGGTCAACGCCGTGAGCAATAAAATCAAGAGAGCCCGAGCCTCAGCGGAGTGGTGAGAAAACCGATCGCTGCTCTTTCTGAATAATGGAATGGAAAATGGTAAAACATCAATCTTTTAAAGTGCTATTACTGTTACTTTCCCGGCTATCCACAGTTCCATGTCTAATGAGTCGGAAAAACCTACGTGCTAGATCATCCAATATGTTACACAGGTAGATTTGTATCGCTATCAATCATTGCCTCTGTTCAACAAGTAATAATTGTTTTGTATTAAATTGGCATTGCTGACAGTTATTATAGTATCTCTCTAGTCACGGGAAGCTTGTATATTTCATCTCATGCAAGAAGTGACAGGTACCTCGGCTGTTCCTATCATGTATTGGAAAGTGAGGTTCACTCAATAGAATCAATGATGGTCACTGACACTCCTTACTTTAAGACTGAGCGTCACATGAACTAGTTGATGTTATTGCCGTTAGTCACGATACGAAATTTTGACACAAATCAGTAAAAGAATATTTTCAAGTAGGAAGTTCGCAAAGGATTATGTACGACCCTGGCTACCAACAAAAAGAAAAAAATAAATGGGTCAACTCAGCCAAACAGCCCCACATACAATTATCACATCCTTCATAGTCTCATCCGTTTGATAACGCTAACGCTAGTTTCTTATGATCACCTGGATACGTTGCTGCACCACACCAGTCAAACCATCCTAAGTACCAGCCAGGATATTATAACACAACATCCCTGCCAGAGATGCTGTCAGAAGTAAGGCAGGGTTCGCCATTTGAAAGTCGCCGTTGGATCCAATCGCCCCGACCGACCGCTTGCTTCGTATATGAATGTTCCTCCATACAGGAATGTGATTTGTAAATAAATTGAGAACCAAATTCAATAAATTAAGCACAAAATTTCGTATCGTGACAGACGGCCTTAAGTTATAAGGACAAAGTTCTCAATTTTTCAAAAAGTACCTACAATACTGTTATCGAAATAATCTTTTGTAACCAATTTCGAATGCCATCCGTGCAGCCGAAGCTGCAAAGGATCTGTTTGCTTTCTATTTCTACGACCATAACCAACCATATACAACGTTGTTTC
The DNA here is from genome assembly GCA_963669975.1 of Acanthoscelides obtectus. Lineage (NCBI taxonomy): Eukaryota > Metazoa > Arthropoda > Insecta > Coleoptera > Chrysomelidae > Acanthoscelides > Acanthoscelides obtectus. Next base: position 73,237,978 of record CAVLJG010000007.1, on the reverse strand, counting down.
ATCTTTTTTGCCTGAAGAGGCGACACTGCCTCCCCCGGTTGATTGGACGAATGGAAGCAGAAGACTGTTCCCAATATGATGTGTGGACGTTCCAAGGCTCAAAATCAAGTATAAGTATCTAATAGAACTTCAAACAAAATCGAAGTGAGTCTACCGCTAACGACTTGCCGTTGTGTACTTTTCCTTTCTTCACTCTCAAAGCGTTCCGCGACACGGCATTGATTTTCTAAAAATCCTGCCTGCTACTATCCTCGATCAAAGGCAAATATTTGTCGTGCAGAGTAAACGGCGACGGCTTCGAAAATGTTCCCTTGAAATATGCAGACGGATTATTCGTTTTAAAAGCGGTAAAATTCGGATTCGTATAAAAATCGCCGGCAAACAGTTCCGGACTTATGGAGCTAGAACGGATTTGCTCTGGTGGAAACACACATTTGCTTTGATATACAGCTGGGGTGCTCAGATGGTCGGTTTCGGGAGTTTAAAGCTGCTCGTGGAAAATTAACAAACAAGTAACCGTCTTCTGTGTATCAAAGGAAACCTTACAAAGGGTTATGACCATTTCAGTAGCAATACGAGCAATGGCCTGAAGCACCAAATAGAAAGTTAAGCAAAAAAGGTGGAATCAATTAGATTGGTTCAATACTTTCAATGGATTAATAGAAACGTATTTGCCATTTTCATAAAAATAATAATAAATGATTTTATTTGCAAAGAGATAAAGTATTCGACACGTCTGAATACAAATCTACTGCCATCTAGACTACTTCCATGGAAGTTCCCGACTTGACTTTAAAAACGTTGGAATATTTCTCGACTCGTCGATAGGGACATAAATATCCGACCAGATGGCAGAACGAGACAGTCACAATCAAGATACATTTCAGTCAATGGACTGCGAACCCAGAATTCAGATGGGATAATAGTCTAGTCGACATAGTCAACATAGTTATAAGTTAGTTGCAAGTGTTATGAATAATAAGTTAGTGTATGTATGCTAAATCATACTTTGAGCAGTAAAACGTTTTTTTTTTCGTTACGATAGATAGGATATATTCCTTATTGAACAAACTAGTAAATAGCTTGCGTTCGTCCGACCACAGACGGCCAACACCGGACAGCTGTTTCGTGCTATCTGGCAACTCCTCAGCATGGTCTAGGCTTGACCTCTGGATGGAGAATAGTTGCTCAGCTTTCGTTCCTTCGTTTCACTTAAGTTTCAAGCTCAGCCAGATGACGACTTTAAAAAGGCGGTCTAACCGGGTGTTAGTGCCCTTCCTCACCGCAAACACCATGGTGAAATCGTCAGCATCTGTAGTATCCAAATTTGACGTTGGTCACAACTAGTTGTCACGGAACGACCATACATTTCAATAAGCTGGATTAACTCACTGACAAAAAACTTTCGTTTTATTCATTGAGATGTTGATGATGGTATTCTACGCTGTTGCCATTACTCTGGTAGAAAACAAAACAAACGTTTGTTGTCGTAGATTGTAGATGTAAACGATATATTAAATATGAACACAGCTTCAGCCAGAATTTATATCAATTTGTATGCGCCTAGAAAGTGTGATGCTCTAGCGGCAAACATGAATCTGAAGCAGTGTACGAGAGGATATCGTGAACAAACTTGGCAACGTTGGGTTCGTTAATTAAGTTACCTAGCTTAACCAAATTGTGTTTTTTTTGCTTATACATTATTTTTTTGTTGACTATAGTGCGCCAATTGCTATGCTTGCCAGGTATGCAGTCAGCAGCCTGAAGCAATAAGCTTATTTTTTCACCGGTGAGTAAAATTAAAAATTTGAGGTCAGATACCCCAGTGACGAGGAGATATCGTACGATGGCTTTACGATCTAAGTCAAAACGGGTTTTATGAGGTCAAATATACATTTAAAGCTCATCCGTTATTGTTCTAGGGTGCCTACTGAACCTATTTGGATATCTTCTTTGGGGTTAGACAAAGACCATCAGCTCCCAAAATATGCTGACGTGAGTGCAGTAGTATCTTTATTATGATACACCACTGGTTGAAATGTTATTCTTTCCGCCGCAGCAGTCATTTTGTTTTGCCTGTTAGCCGCCTCTGCCCCCGTCTAACAAGAAATGTCGGAAATATAAATATAATCATGAATGAACGGCAGTTAGAACTGAGAGGATAGACTCTATATAAAGTCGGTAGTTTAGCTAAGGATGGCGACCACACTGCCACCAAACCTATATGTGAGAGGGCCCTAAGTCCAATCAAGTACTTCAGCTATTTAAAAATACAGTAGTATGGACAACATAGGAGATATAGAACTACAAAGCATATGGCTAGTTGATGAGCTTCATAAATCGCAGGGAGTCTAATCAGTATCATATCACTAAGCGCATGAGAGCAAAAGGGTTGGGTAGTATGGAAGGGTAGATAAAGGGACCAACAACTACAAGGCTAAAATTGAAGCCCGTCGGCGAGTTTCGATCTGCCGCTCATTATTACAGGATTACACTTGATTAGCTGAGCAGTTCAACCTGACCCTTACTGATATCAGACCCCCACACTCCGTACTATGCTTTGTGCCTGCAGACTATAAGCTAGTGTACATCTCTAGCAAGCTTACTTCTTAAATTGCTAAATACGACCTAATTAATTTCCTTCTTAAATTGCTAAATGGAACAATACAGGCCAATTCTGTTTGGACCTTGCGTATCTAATATATTGCTATCATAGCCATACTGTTCTGACTAAAACTATCAATAATACTGGTTACAAAATTTTTATTCTTGTCACTTCAACTAATATTGTTACAGGATGTAGCAATATTGTTACAAAAAAAGAGATCACGATGGCATTCGAGCTGATGCTGCTCTTGGCAGCACTGGCAATAATCTGTCATTTGTTTAACAGATTTCCTGTGGAAACAGCATACTTGTTACCCAAAAAGTGCACTCATTAAAAACGGGCGACTCTCATGACATGCTATAGACCATCATCTAAAGAAAATATATACACGTCTTTGACTCTCCAATCATCTTCTGAAGTTGTTGGAAACCTGATATTTCGAGAAGTCAAATGTAATGCAATTAGTTTCCTTATATTGTTTATAATTCTACTCATTACAGGTTTGCTGATTCCTATATTAAAATGGATTCCTACGGTACTTAGATAACCGCCATGTACATAAAATAATAAACTTGAAAAGACCTGAAAACACCTTGCTTAAAGTCCCTAGACAAAGAATTTTCTATTGTATTCAGAATGGCTTGTAAAAAACAAATTTATATTACTTCACTTTACACATATGTACTAGTATACCTACACTATTAATAATGATTGTTGTTATTAATAAAAAAAATGGTTGGCTTGTTACCTCCAAATGAAAAGGTACTGTGTCAATTCTCTTAGGTTCGACTACATGTTCTTATAGCTGAGTAATTAGATTCGTCGCTGCAACTTTATTTAAACGGTATAGTAGTATAGTATAATTGCAAACGGATTAGTTGCGTCTCTGATATGTCGAATATGCAAGCGTACACTTCGAGTACAATATGTACTAACAAATAAAAAACTGTATATAAATGCACTTATCTAACTAGAACGTTTTCAAATGAATGGCGAAAGTTTACATCTAAATTAACAAAAACAGGATTGACTGCTATTTTTCTGCAATAACGATGTTGTTATATACGTAACAAGTACTTAAATACAACTTGCCAAGATAACAAGAACGAAAAATAAGATCTCTTTAAAGTGACATATCATCTCATATACTGAACAGAATAGAAAAATAGTAAACGTTGCTTGTTCGTAGCAATATCTCTTTACAATGACAAGTAACAATATTGCTATAGCCAAACATAATTGTACTGATTGACTATTTATTCTAGCCAATTTTATATTGCGCATATTTCATTAGACGTCTGGGAATTTGATTATATATCATCAACTGAATGAAATACGGCCATAACAATATGTTCTTTGTGCCATACAGGTATCCGACATAATTTAAAGCACAAAAATGCTCTTAGCCTTAACCAGTCCAACTCTGTGTAGGCCCTGTGACGCATTGCGATAAATACAAGTCACATAATAGTTCATAACATTAATGAAATCGCCTGAAAAGCCAATATTCTTGATATCGAATATAATAAGATCTGACCGTCATCCTTATGTTCTATATAACCCTATAGTTCTCGGAAAAATCAGGAATCAGCGTTACTTTAAAATTCCAAACGACAATAAAAAGAAAAACTGTCTCCTTTCTGCGGGCCGTAAAAAGCAGAGCTTTCTACCTGATACATCCGTCGATGCTTCGGACACTTGACAAAAGCCCTTCTCTCCTTCCCCGTCCCTTCCAACACCCCCCTTCCCGAGGTTTATCCCCGGGCATTCAATAACAGAATGTCTCTTCAGCCATGTCCTGATCCAGCGAGAGGACATGTGGAATTGGATTGCGTTCTTCGAGCTACGAGCCAGGATTTAACGATTTCTAATAGATTTGCCAGAGAGCGCCAGAGCAGAGACGAACTTCGCCATGTTGCCAGATCGATGTGCCTTATTAACATTCCGAGAAACTGGCGAATGATTCAAGAAACAATAGCCATGATTACACTACAGAAATGTGGTGTCTTGTGCGTAAACAATGCACCGTTCTAAAGGACCAGTCCCATTAAAGTGCTAAGCTAAGCCTTTAACAAAAACCATCTAAACATGCTGCTTTCGTCCGTTTGACCAAAGACATCCAACCATGGACCGCTGTTTCGTGCTTTTTGACATACCTATCAGCATGGTCTTGGTTCTGAAACATTGAATGAAAGCATAACAGCTATCTTCTATCTAAGGTATGAACAGATTGCTGAACATTCGAAAGTGTTCCTTTTTTTGGTTTTTGGTCTTCGTGTGTGCAGTAATGCTACATCTAAGATTTGTGAGTTGGGGTGGCTGAAGCTCAAACATATTTTTGAGTTTTCAATGTATGCTTTTATACAAAAGAAATTATAATCACCAAGAGACCTATGTACATAACAATAGTTAGTTCCTCAAAGAAATCTAATTACAAGAAGTTCAATATTCCTCTTCACTGTACTTCTTTATCTCAAATATGTTTTACGTACTGTGCCTTTCAGGTATACAATTCACTTTGTACGTCTGTCAAACAAAAAACTTTACCAGCCTTTAAAAATCGATTAGAAAACAGCTGTTAGAGATGCAAACATCTTTCAATGGTTGAGTTATTGTTTTGTTATTCTTTAATTCTTATTCATTCGTTTATGTTTCTAATGTTACCTTTTCTTTCTGGCTTGTAAATGCTTGTAAATTGTATAATTTCATAACTGCTCGGTAATTATTTTGTTGCATATGTAAACCTTTTGTTATCTCTCGTCTATGTTGTGGAAGAGTAGCCGCCAAGGTAAACTTCGGCATGATGTCAAAGATGACCAATAAAGTCGTTTCCTTATTATTAATTTTTCATACATCACAGGTTTCTCGTACGATGGAGGGATGTTTTCAACACGCTTAGAGCAGGGAAATAATGTCTATGGACTAATTGTATGAACCTGTTTGACGCACCTGATTCGTTTAATTTCTTTGTTAAAACTAACTTTTTCCTCAGAAAGTTTAACTTAAACTAGGGTCTAACTTGTGCTGAACATAATCTTTTATACCTGTAAGCGTCGTAGCACGGAAAGTGAAGTCAACCTATTTGACGCCATTTTTTTGGAACGACATTTTCGCTTTAGACTGTACATACGCCGAGAGATATCAGAGCTTCCCATATATGTTCTGTAGAGTCGAGCGACTCCAATCACACCCAGCGGCTAATTACAGTTTATGTCGGCTTCTGGGTGGGTGGGCGTCCCTGTGCGAGAGCAGACGCCTGCCCACACAACCCCCAGAACGCTCGCACGACTGCTTGTCAGGGGATGCTCCAATAACCCTGCAACAACTATAAAATCGCCATCATGGACTGAAATTAGGTTTTCAGGGATGCTACGCTTATGTGATGCATGACCTCAAAGTACAAGTATGTGGTCTTTGAACCTTTTATTTCGTTCCAATATTGAGCAACACTGAACCGTACACTGCTTTTCCTAATTCAAATTACTTGACTTTTTGACAGAGAGGGTCTGTCCATTTCGCTGAATATACCTCCTCATCATCAAATGAATGCTATTGTCTGATCCACAGCTTTGCTGATGACAGTACTCTACACACAGGCGTTCATTGCGACAAATCAATCACTACTCATGAGCTGAAGAGAAGAATACTTGTACCGACTATCTCTCTGACGACAGATCTGGAAGTTTTTATTGATTCCAAAATACAGTACCGCGTCTTGGCTAACAAGAAGCGCCTTAGCGCTTGTCCGGTGTCGATGGATGCTCCAATTCAACCAAAGAGCCACTTGTTTCTTCCGGTCGGAGTCTAGATTATCGGAGCTTTAATTTAGTCCGAAGGGCTAAGAAATGCCTTTCTTCAAATAACCTCTTGACTGTGTACAATGCCACGATAACATCCCGCGTTAGGCAGTTCAAAAATCGGTGTCTTTTAGCTTCCTATAGCAGTGCCTCGGTATTTAGGTTTCTGCTTAAGCAGCTACATCAGTATAAAAACAAAGGAAGTGGTACGGTCGTCCACTCCTCAGGCAGTTCACTCTAAGGAGAGACACAAAAAGTTTAGGTCGATGAATTTGGGTGTCACAGAAGTAGGCGGCAATTTCTTCTTCATCCAAATTTCAATCTTTTAACAGTGAAGTGATACTTACATGCTTATCACCCTACAAGTGAGCAGCTAGACTTACCTGAAACAAAAAAATACATATTTAATTGATGTTTTGCCATAAAATAGACATTATTTTTCACTCAACAATACCACTTCTGTTCCTGAAGCGAGGGAGTAGAATCACCGAGAGAAAGAGGCTTTCCTTCCTGGGGAATGCACAGGCAAATGATCCAAACTTCTGCTATTGACAGTTATCGAACAATTTTTTTAATTTTTGATAAATTATGTTGTTGGGCTCTTCATATCATTAGACGTTCCAGCACAAAGTTAACTTCATCTTTAGGGATGAGACTGAGGGGGACAGTGAAGGTTCCGCGCTTTTCCTCCGAGAATGACTTTAGGAGCGATTCTTCTATATACTCGTAGCGTTTAGTAATACAGTTGACCGGAAGGTAAGTGAACCACGCCCACTTTCTCGCAGTTATTCTACTCAATCGTTTCAAGAATTAACCCCCGTATTGTTTGTCATATACAATATAAGATGTTATCGTGGGAGCTTAAAATATAATTACATCAGGAACTTCGGTAAATATTTGTGCAATATCACCGGCTAAAATGGAGCGATTTTCGGAACAACGCATCCGTAAATCTTTCAAAAACCTTGTAAATACGCAAACTGTCACTTCAGTCCTTGAAACGTAACCTGTGACATAAGTTATTACATGATGTGTTGTTAGAATGTAGATGCGAAAAAAATAACCATTTTCACCATTAACCCGAAAAATCGTACATAATTCACCGCAATGCCGTACTGAGAAGTAGCCCTTTTACCTTAGGCGTATAATAGAACCAAGAAAGCTACTAGGTAAATAATTAAGTTATTTAATACCCCAACCAGTCAACTTGATTGTGTCAGTTAGACAACTGAACTTTATATTAAGAAATACTTGAAAATATGAAAATTGAGAAATATGTAATGTTGAGTACACTCTAATACGCATTATATTGAAAGTCGGCTTTTAAGGAAAAGATTTGTACCTTACCCCTCTAGGCCAGTCCACACCAAGCTGTCTGCTGCATTCATTAATTTGAGTTTGACGCTTTGACTCCAGGTAACTGAATATTCTGAAGTAGTGGTTCCCACACTTTTTTCTCATGCATCGCATTAAAAATTTTGCTTGTTACTGCCTGCCCTGTTACCTACCATATTCCAAAAGCACGTCAAGAGGTGTTAAGATTAGATCTAACGATGCAATTTCTTAAGTGGTACAATTGGAAACAAAAACGTTATATCCTATTAATTAAAATACCATTATTGCAAATTTGATAGGAATAAAATTAAATTTAAAACGTAAAATGTAACTTCTGCTGCAATATAAGTCAACGCAAAAAATAGTATAATAATTCGGAGTACTAATGTGAGGAATGCACTTGATGTGTTGACGGCAAATTTTATCAATATTTGGCTTCAGTTTTGTATGGAATAAAGGCTAATATGCCCGGTCTGCAATATTCAATTTGCTCCTTTTTTCTGTTAACAGATTTGTAATAACATTAAGATCGCTTTCGAATAGGTAGGTACGAGGAGGGAAACGCTGTCAAAAATTTTCTCGCAACTTCCCAGAGCTCACAATATTTTTCAAGTATTTCAATATCTTGGTTAAGACAAGAAGTATGGAAACTTATATCGAATATACAAAATTTTTTGAGGGTTAGTCGCTGGACTTTTCAATGACCACATTTTTGTTCCTTATTATCGAAACAATATAAATTTTCGTGAATTCCCACTAACAACTTGAGACCACCATTTTTTCATGCCAATCTTGAGTCTTCCCTGATGGGCCACTTTAGGAATCACTGTTCTGAAGTATTTTTAAAACGTCATGGTTGTGATGATGCTTGGTGTGAGTACGCACCTCGACTTTTAATAGTGCTAGCTCAATAATGGCTCACTTCTCAAACTGGACATGTAGAAGGCGCTACAAAAGGGCAGTGTGGCAACTCGCCTGGTCCAGGCATGCAAGAAAACATCGAGGAAGACAAATCAGTGAAGCCGATTTTGACCAAAGTAGCCCAGCCTCCAAGATTTAAGCGCCTTGTGTACTGTCTCATAAACCTTTGTGAAATGGTTTTATCCTTCGTCCCATATCCTCCTCCTCATATTTCACCCCTTTCCTGAGAAGTAAATATTTTGAATTTAATATATTTTTGTTTCTTTGCCAAAGGCAACATATGTAACATAACATAATCCATATACAACAAAGGTTTTAAATTGGAGTATATAACATTATTCTCTGATGTTGGCAGTTCCACAGGTAATGTGTCATTATCTTTTGGCGGTGTCCGGAGTAAAAGTTAAATTCTCTTGAGTGATTTCTTCGACAAATGTTATAGCTGGAAAATCCTCCATTCTGCGTAGAATATTGCAAAGCTGCTTTCACCTTTAACATTTACAGGCAGATTTACATTAGACGCATATACGCGATTACATGCATATTGCTAAGGCTGAACGTTTGAACATTCTGAGAGACAACGAGGTGCCCCGGTTTCAGTAACACTCCCTGTGGGGCTGCGGCGGCTGGATTCCCCTTTGTCTCCCAAAATTTGTGTTCCGGCTGTCACGGCGAGGTTTGCTTTGCATTAACGAACTCAGTTGCGTAACTTGCGTTGTAATTTGAGGACATATAATAATGTAATGTTGTTTGTTGTCACATAAACTAACGAAAGAAATTTATAAAAAGAGCCAGGAATCACGAACATTCTTTGAATAAGAGGCTCGAATCACATCTGGTGGTAATAAAAGTCAAAAGTTTATACCACAATATTTGAAATTTTTGTAAAACGTGTATAACTCATAGTTACATCTACTCGTATTAAAACACTTGAACTAAATGTTTCGTGATGTGGTATGAGTCTATTCGTAAATCGGTGTGCATACAAACAAGACGCCGCTCGCGAATTTTGCCCTGCTTCTCCGTCCGCTAAAGCAATGTCCACAAACTCCTCATTAGTGTACATATGTGCCATTTTTATTAATAAATAACTAAAAACATAAACTGGCAAAATACTTTCTATTTAACTTCACAAAAATCGACAGTTCTTCTTTCTCATCACCCACGATCCAGATTAAACCTTATTTATACGTTCCTATCAGTATGAAAAAAACAAAAAATTCGTGGTATTTTGTTTTCGTCAGTTGTTTGGTACAACATTTGCTACAATAAATTATCAATGCATGTTCTAATATCACGACGATGAACGCAAAATACAGATATTTATTTTTCAATTTATTACTGAAACTCAGGTTTATAACTTAATTTATGTAGGACTTTCATTGCATTTTTTTTTGAGAAATCAACTTCTTTCGTAACAGTGCATATGTGCTTAAAATTTGTCGAATAAGTTGTAACACACCCTTTATATCGTACTTTAGCAGGAGGGAATCGGTGGTATTAAGCAGGCGTCTGCTGAGATACAACACCGACAATTAGAGACGTTTGAGATCACTTATTTTTGTGACTAAAGGGGTGCTTTCAGTATCAGTTGGATTACCGATTTGAGGAGGCGTATTCACTTGACCATATTAGTCAAGAAAAGCATCTCTACGGATATACAATGCATACATTTACACAACATACAGTCTGGAGGTCCAACCTTTTTCTACAAATTTATTAAGAGATTTTTAACCGTTTTGCACTTTATCTCACGAAGAACTGCAGCGACCGATTACTCTGACTTTGATGGGAAGATCCATTTTTCAATTGCATTAATTCACCAGGCGGAAAGACATTATTTTAGTAATTCATCGCATTTCCTGGCAAACCCGATGTAGTCATTTAAGATTAACTTAACAGCTATTTTTAGATATTTGGGAAACTACTAATTTGAGAAGTATTCAACCTTAAATATACAAAAGATACTGAGTTTGGATGCTTAATACGATATAATTATAAAAACAGGTGGTTTCTATTTGAAAAAATACGCTTTTGGGTTTTTTTAGAACTCATCCTTCATTTGTTATTTATTCTTCTGTGGGTAAATTCAGTTTATTTACATATACCTATGTTAGTTTTAGTAATATTTGTATGTTACGTGAATAAACTTATTATTATTATTATTATATTATTATTATTCTATTTTTCTGACCGCCCTGAATCATAATGCATCCAATTTTCGAAGTCTATTCAGTAATTTTTTTAATATAAGAAAACCGTTACAAATCATATAATAAAGAGATAAATACATGGGAAATTAGTGATTAATTATTATAAATAATACAGACTAATGTATTTGTGATTTTTTTACACAAAATTGGAAACCACAAAAACGGTTTGGCTTAGGTATTTGATGATATACATGAAATTCTGTGTGGTTTCCAAAAGTTTAACAATTTCCCACTTAAGCGAGTTGATATCTACTTCCAGTATAAGTGGAAGCGCCACAATTCTGGAAATATTTTGACCGAATGTTGTATTTTATATTGAGCATAATAGTACCCAGTCCCATTTAGAATATGATACTAAGTAAATGCCTCGATAAAACGAGCTGATGCTGTATTTGATTATGTTTTGAATACGTTCTTTACATACCTGGATTATTAAAAGCCCACTTTTAATCTATAAATAGATATCAATATACGATCAATCCGCTTTTTATACATAATGATGAGTACATAATAATTTGTTCGGATACAAATTATGTGTGCATAAACATGGATTTCAATTCCATTTAAGAGCGACCATATTAGGTTTTGACTTCGCTCCTCCTTAATCATCAACTGCTAAAATTGACCACTTAATTGCTTATTTTGTCTGACATAAAGGTAAACGCCTTTAGATCCGGATCGTACATATGGGACTGCTTGCACTAAGCTGGCTAGTTCCTGGTTCAATGAACACTGAATCCACAGCAATCTGATTGGTGACCATTTACAGTATTGTTTTCGCCGTATATTCTGCTATTCGTTAATGTTTTTCACAGCTGACATAATGGAAATATCCCGTCGTAGTCGGTATCGTCGATGGTAATGCCGTGAGCGCCACCTGTTGGCGTTAATGAGAACATATGCTGCCTGTAGGCACCAGTGCGAACACCAGCGCCATCTATCCGCTATCACTGGAACTACGATCATCCAGAAGAACCTCGATTACTCTCGAACTTCTAGGTCAGATCGAGAACATAACTATAAAGACAGGGATCGGACAGTCAGTTGAGTCGGGGGTCAGTCAACGCAGAGCAGTCGCCGAAAGGCGGAACCGCGGCTCAATGACAAAGTTACACAGTGCTGGCCAAAGTCGTTTTCTCCCTCAGATTTCCATGTGCATGAGACAAAGAAGCACGTCAGAAATAGTGCGCAACATGAGGGTTGTCACCACGTTGTCTGCAGACGAGGCGAGTAGAGGGCCGGCTGTAACTATCTCCCGCTCCAACTGGCGTTACCAGACAACGTGATGGTGACGCTTATACGAGCCCACTTCCCACTTCAGTTGGCCCAAGATTTGTACCAAAATATGCCTTTATAAACTAAACATGACGAAACTATTTACTTCTAAAACAATTCATTTTCTCAAAAACATTTTAGATACACTCTAGTCGTAAAAAATACATATTTGAAATCGCTTAGACCTATAACTAATAGAACATCTGAACAAATAAACAATGTGCGAATAAATGCGCGAAGTTAACAAAGCACCAATTGAAAGATTACCATTGGGAACATCACCTTTATTTTTTATTACGGCTGAAATTCTTTGGAGCATAGTGTTGACCAAGTTTTGGCAAAAATTTGGTGTAAAACAATCCCATATTTCTTGAAGCTTTTGTCTCAGTTCGGTGATTGTACGAGCAGGCAGGATGTTGTCGTAGAACCTTTTTCATCTAGTGCCACAAAGTTTCAATAGATGACTGCTAGAAACCCATTTCAAAAGTGGTACATTACTTTCTTCCATCCATTTTATAGCCTGTTTTGAGGTATGGCACGCTGCACCATCTTGCTGAAACACAAAATCTTGGCCGGATGTCAAACATTCTTCCATCACTGGTAAAAGCGATTCTTCTAAAATTGCCAAATATTTGTTTGTATCCACATTTCCATCAATAAAATGAAGTTTTCCTTCTCCTTTTGATGACATACTGCTCCAAACCATAATGGATGCTGCAAATTTGATTAGGGAGTGATAGAGTTGGTGTTTTCTACTATATATTATCAAAATATTCATTGTTAATATTTTAAACCTATAACACCCTGCTATATTTTTATTACTTGTGTTTGATAAGAAAAAAACTAAGATTTCAATAGTTGGGCCAACTGAAATGGAAAGGGGCTCGTATAGAGTACTTTTGCTAACACGATTCTCTCCCTCGTACATATGGAAATCTAGAAGATGTTAGCCAGTACTATATGTTAGTGACGTAGTGATTTTGTAAATTTTGTACCGCCTCTGCTATGAAGAAGCTTGTTAATCCGATTTCTGAGCTACCTAAAGTTTGCAGCACTGGAAAAAGCCTCCCCGTATAGATTCTTACCCAATTCGACACCCATGGGACAAAGGAGCTGTCGCACTGGCAGGTTCTGGATACACAAGTTCGACAGATTTAGGATGGGAGGCAGAAGCCTGGTGGTTTCGCCTGATAGGCTCAAAGCGCGACAGCATCATGGAGGAGAGCTCTGAGTAGCAAAACTGGTTGACATAGCGGTAGAAGACATCACCAATCGCCTGTAGATACGAAACTGCACCTTATAGAAGTGCCACCGATCAGTTGGATAGCCCTCCTCTGAACAGTATCAAATATAGACAACGTAGTCGGTGCGGTAGCACCCCTAACATGTGAGCAGCACTCGAGGCTGGGTCTTATCCAGGCTTTATACAGAGTAAGGAGGTTTTGCGGAAAAAAGTACTCAAGATGTAATAATAAGTAAATACGTGTTTGCGTTATCCTATTTGGATTGGCCGATGGTGTGGTGTAAGTCGTCCGCCTAATGTGGATCAGTCCAGGCATTCACATTTTTAAATAACGTGCCAAGGAGCTCAAGGACTATTTAGTGTGAACATTGAACAGTCCATTGCATGCGATATGGATCTATTTACTCGTACCTTAAACCACGTACTGCGATGCACCTTAAAATCCGAGGCGCGGCAAATAAAATAAGCAGCGTTTCTATATAAATGTGGGACGGTTTCTGAAACTCCCACGCAGCGAAACAAGGAATGACAGTTTCCTATTCCCTATTCGCCCTTCCGGGAGCCATATCCAAATTAAATTATTAAAGTTGACATTCGTCTTCCGCCGCCGTGTACTTTCTACATTTAATGTGCTTAAGAGGAAAATTATGTCGCCGGCTAACGGTAACAAGGGACGCTCTAAGTAGAACTAAAAGCTCCACAGCATCCTCACCAAACCGGCTTCGTAAATAGCTTATGGGACGCACCAGACAGGATGATGCCGGGAACATCGCGAGCTAAATACGAGGGTTGATCCCTATGTTCCGCCCCTGACCTCTTTCTAGATGCTCATTAAATGAATGTTGTAGACAGTAGTAATGGAACGAATATTCGCATTTGCAAATATTCGATATTCGCATTTTTTGGATATTTACATTCGCATCCACATCCGCGAAATTCAACTCAATTTTTTGCGAATATGTGTATCAGAAGAAGAGAATACGAGTATGGAAATAATATTAGGTAGGTACTTAATAAGCTAAATAAAGAGGTGTCAAAAGGGCGCCATCAGTTCATAAATGATTATTTTCAGCACAAGTTAGACCTCTAAGAAAACAGTTAGTTTCAAACATGTGTAACAGAGAAATAAAATGGATCAAGTCAGTTAAATAAACCCACGCAATTAATCCATAGACGCAACGTCGTCATCAGTTGATAAAGGATTCTTTTCAGCACATGTTAGACCTACTGAGAAAAAAGCTGGTTACGATCATGTGTAACAGAGAAATTGAACGGATGAAGTCAGTCAAATAGAACCACACAATTAGGCCATAGACTTTCCCTCCCCTGCCGGTAGTCCATCTGGCAACGTCGCTTCTCCCCGCACAATGCATAGACGCGGCAGTAACGCCAGAGTACTTACTAAAACCGGTTCGCATGCCAGTAATTCCAGACAGCAGAAGCAGAGCCACCTGTCAAAAGCATTTCGGGAAAATCTATGATGTGTAAAATATGTTTAATAGGTGCGCAGATTTATCGAGGTTGGAAGCGTACCATATACTAAGATCAGATTAAAAATTGGGTATACCCTCCCTGATCCTCCTACAACTCCCCACACCCCAATTTTAAAAAAATTATCAGGGTCCTCTGAAACGTCAAAAAACAAAGTTTGAGCGATATTTATTTTTTCGTTTTTGCCTTTTTCTCTGTCGCCACTGAACCGATTTTAAAAAAATATAAAGATATTTCGTCCCTGGTATAGTAGTAACCTTGTGAAATCAATAATTAACAGAAATGAGTGACAAAACGCCAATTCTTTCCTTAAACTTCTTGAAGAAGAACGATTGTAAAGCAAATTGTAAACTTATTTTACGTCCGTAACGTCATTAGTAGACCGTAAAGCAGGTAATCTTAGTAAGGTATGCTAGCAGCATATTAAGATTATGCGTGAAGCTTTCTCTCTCACTGTAAAGGTAGCTTCATACTTGCACCCAAAATTGCATTTAGGTAAATTCAATATCGCCTTAAAAGTTTCAGGTGTCTTTAGTAATGGCAGGCTGTCGGTAGTTTCGCTCTCCTGTATCGGTATGTCAACACACTTTGTTCCTGCGAGCTTTGCCCGTGATGTCGCAGTATTCCAGTCGTGTGAGGACCTATCAAGTTTCTACTTCCCATCATTAGCTATCTACGAGGGTTGGCCTTTGCGACTCGGCTCTTCCGTCATCTTTCATCCTATGGAATTAGGGAATTGGGAAACAATTGATAGGTGGACAACGCCAGATCTTTCGACTACCTCCGCACGGTATTTTCAGCTTTTCAAACGATCATAATCACTTTGTTTGCTTTTCGTTCATCTGTCTCCAGGACTATAACGCACTACGAGTTGCTAATGAGCAGGGAACAGCGCTGTCTATGGTTAGTCGTTGTTACAGCGGGGGAAAGCAAACACGTCCATTTCAATCGTTCGCGTTTGATAGCCCAGTCACCACTGTGACCGCCAGATGGCTGATGATTCTGGTGTATAGTAGACGTCGTCTATTTGCCATTATAAATAAAATGTAGCTTTTTGCATAAGGGTCAGAAGTGGAGCATGCGGACTAACCCTCGTAGCTTATGAGGCTCACCAGACGAGGCTGATGCCGGGTACAACCAGCTAAGAGGCGTCTTATGGGAATGGACGATCGTGTCGCGATGATACTTTTTAATTTGGAGGGTGACATCCAGGAGGATGTTTAAAAGGGTTATGCAAATGGAAACGTGTGTGTGTGTGTGTGTGTGAGAGAGAGAGAGAATAATGGATAGTATTATCATTTCTTTTAGTCTCACTGAGAAACTTACAGATGATTGTACAGCTTTATTTATGAAAAACTTTCGCATGTGCGTTAAATGTACGAGCAGAAGCAGAAGCATTATTTATGGAAAATAATTGAATAACATTTTGGAAAAACCATGAAAGAAAAAACAATGTCTATATATTTCATCTAATAATGATACTATTAAAAAAAAGGAGCTAAAAGCGGCCCCAAACACAATGTAACGTTATATGGTCTAATATAAAGTTTTTCATGCAATGTCTCAGAAGAGTGCAACCAAAATTCTTTTCTTTCAAATGTTAAATACATAGACTATCTTTTATGAAAATGATAGTGGCTTTTTATCTGACTCCAAATATACATGTTATGGTTCATTATGATGAAGCCTTATACCAGATCCCATTTCGGCTAAATACAAACTGGTTTTAACCCAGATTCATATAAACAAGCGACAAATAAAATTAAAATTTTTAAACTAGCGAAAACAAGTATGAAGATTCGGATCCAAGGAGCAACTATCATTTTCACTAAAAAAATTGTGTTCTATTTAGAAATATACAACTTCAATCGATAGAACACCTGTATATAAAGAGTCATTGCATAAAAAACTTTATAATAGACCTGGCATGAAACACTTTTTCTAAAATATTATTAAAAAACTAGAGGAGTGAGGGGCCAATGTACAGCGAGACACTCTGTACTCTACCCAATCCAGGAACCAGCATCACTCCTGTTTATGAAAAGACATTTGACGTTATACCACTGACCAGAACACTTCAACTAGAAGCAGTACGTGAAAACAGGGGGTAACGGTTATCCGACTCTGAATATTTCATCTTAGTAGGGGAAAACTATAAAAGAATGTAAAAGTTTTTATGCACAGCTATTAAAGTTGATGCTATTTGATGTCAGTGATTTCTTCGGTAATGACAGATAGCAGGAGTGATGTCATCATAAGTGTAGGTGCGTTTTCACGCCAACACTCAAAGGCAGAAAGTTGGAGGAATATTTTCCTGTTGTGATTCAATTGTTTCAGACACTAGATGCTATTCTACATAAATAATATTCTTTAAATTTAAAACAAAAACAAAGTTGATTCTTAAAGGAAATGTCAATCTGAAGACATCTCAAAAACCATCAAGTTTGTCTGTTCTGGACCCAACACTATTTCTGACTTTGAAGTTGAGTCATTAATTTTCAGATAATGATTGTAGAAGGAAGATAAACCAAAATATGTGTGTAAAAATAAAAAAAAAATTACCTTGTTTTATAAAGTATCCTCCCGACAAGTATTTCAGTGCAGACCTGTATTTGATCGTGAGGTCTTGGAGCACCGGCATGCCCTCCCCTGTGAGGTCTTAAGTCACCTGTTTCACGAGCCCGTTGTACTACATTAACAAAGGCACGAGGGGTTGGTTGCACTCGATTGGGAAACCGATCCGCATAAATATGTGCCATTTTTTATTTCGTTTGAGCCACGCAGCAAACACCACTATTCACTCACGCGTTACCGACTGACACATTGACTGAAGAAAAACATCGTGATCAGCGTTTCAAATTCTTTCGCTTTTTTGTTTCCGATGCGATGAACCGATAAGGCGGAGTATATCCGTTGTCGCCAAATACGAGCACATAATATTATTATTGAGACAGGGGGGTACTCAAACTTCTAAAGGGCCATAACTTTGTTACTTTAATTTTACCACAAAAATGTTAATGGAAAAAACATTACTTTTGATCAGATCTACTCACTGTTAAAATAAATGACTCAACTTCGAAGTCCCTGTATTAACGATTTAGCCACAATCAATATTCAAGAAAGTGTTGTCCTATCCAGATTATACTCAAATTTTGTGGCATGGGAGACACCTTAGAAATCTAAAATAAACTTTGGCTAACTTGTGGATTATAAGTGAATGGCGAGGTGCCAACTTGTTATATTCGAATATTAATAAAACAATCAAATTTTCTTTCAAATTTTCCTTCAAAAATTTAATGTTGTCTAAATGTTACATTTAAAATAGAACATCGAGCAAGTTTCTCAGATTAGAAATTGATTACACGTTGAAATTACGCGATCACATAACAGCATTATGCAAAAGGCTGGCATCTGGGTGCCTTTGCTGCTGCTGCATATTAGGCATGGGTATGGCATATCATTATAGGATATTTTTCTATAAAACTCAACTTTTTAAATGTGACGTGTATTTTAATACTCAAGCTGGGATGCTAGGTTAAAAAGAAATTTGCTCGTCAAAAATGAGAAATTGAGGCTAGTCGATACTAGGCATAATGAAAAGATTCGTTTGTCCATCCTTAAGTCAGCTTTAATTAGACACTCTATCTCTATAATTTATGATGGAATTAAGATTTTTCAACCATTAATTTGAATGATTTCGAGAAAGCTGTGAAATAATTGCTTCTACAAAAAGCCTATTATAGCCTGTTGGAAAATTTTGATGACGTTAAATTGTTGTTTATTTCATGTCTGAAGTTATTCCATGTTATACGTTATTTCATCTTTTATCTTGTTTGTGACTAGGTACCATCTATAGTGTTGTAATTCTACGTCTGTTAATAAGAATGAATCCTTGGATAACAAGGTATGTGTTGATTGACAGATTGATTGCGTTTGGCAATTATCATCCAACTGAGTTACAATTTCTACGTGATGAGGTGCCAATATATATGGCTATTGATAATACCACTGCTTTGTACACAAAACATTTTCTATTCGTTATTTACCCGCAGGCTCATTAATTCCACTATAATCAATTTTATTAAACGTAACCAGATGTCCTTTGTCCGGTGCGGCCATGCAATTTATAAACTCCAGCTTCGCTCTCTATGCGCCTGACAAGGCGTAAACTGAACAAATCCGAGTAAAGTCACTGCAATAAATCTACCGCTGGCTATGCCGAAGAGCCTTTTAGACACTTTTAAGCAAATTACTTTGTAGTATCTTTGTAAGCCGCAAATACGATACATTTACAGCCACTGTTTCTGGGCGATATCATGATTTTATTGCCACAAAAACGCGAGCAGGGAATCGTTAAACAATTATTACGCGAATTATTAAATAGCTGATCGCTTTTTTGTATTCCAGAGGTTTCCGTGATGCGATTCTATTAATATGTAGATTTCTATTCACTGTTATGAAAGGAAGGAAATGTAACAGGCGGAGTGGCCTTTCAACATTAGGCACTTTTCCCACTAGTCGGTAGGATATCTGTAAGCAAGATAGAACATAATACATTTCTTACTGCCTCCTATCGGCAAGTATAAAATGACACATTTAAAATGATTTCTATAACAACTGTAATGAATAATATTTTGCGAAATTCCTACGTTGACCTTGACCCAAATTACCACTACATGGCCAGCGCTCTTGACCTTGCCTTAATTGGCTGTGGATCCTTCAAGGTCAAATATGAGGGTAATTTAAGGTCATATCTGAACGTAAAATTTTTCCGAGGTAAAAATTTACATTAAGCATTAAGTAGTTGACCCTCAAATGACTTTCAGCTTTCAAGGTCAACGACAAGACCAAGTCACCATCTGATAGCTGAGGAAAAATCCTACAACTTTTATTTGAAGCTTTTCCCCCTAAAATGGATTTCCGAAGAGTTACGGTATCCAGCGTTGAGGGATCACTCAAGGTTAAATATGAGTCATTCAAGGTCATATTTGAACATAAAATTTTACGCTCGTTTCACTAGCGGAATTAAAAGTAGGTGTTTACAGTTGAACGTTTCAAGTTGACCTTCAAAAAAATTTCTAGGTCAAAATCAATGTCAAATCCGACCGATAGGTGAGGGAAAATCCTACAACTTTTATTTGATGCATTTTCCCATAAAATGTATTCCCAAAGGATTATCGAGTCATTCCGATGCTTCTGCGACACCCTGTATGTTAAAGTTCTTTGTTATAGACATGCATTCATTATCCTATTTTTTTGTTCGTGTACGCTACTCTTTTAAACATTTTTGTATATTTTGGTCTATCATTCAACCTATACCTTAATTTGGGTTTTGTTGTAATTTGCTAAAATTTAGTTTTCGCACTTTCCAGCCCTGAAGGAGACATTAAATTTAAATAAGTGACGAAACATTTGCTTTTTGAGTAAGCACCTTGACTGTTGGTATCCCAAATATCCGAATATTAACATTAGAGCTATTGAGGATCTATGTCTTTAATTATGTAATCAAATCAAGCCTTCGAGAACCTCTTGTGTGCTGCCAATTCTATATCAAATCCTTATCTAGAAAGAATCACCAAAATACATTTTTCGAGACACAGAATCCTCGTTCCGTTGTAAGTTTTCTTCTCGTGTACGCCTCCTTACACCCTCTTTTCCCGAAAAGATAATTACAGGCTTTGATATCAAAGCCTCAAAGTAAATAGAAGGCACAAGTTTTCTTTCAATAACTTAAGCCTCCCATTTCCCAATAGGTCTGCTGGGAACGACAACGCATAGACGTAGTATGAAGGTGATTCATAGTCCAGAACAGACTTAAGGTTTAATATGGGAGAATAAAAAAAACTAGGCATCTTTGATCTCTATACAAGATCGTTTCTATGTGAAATTTAAGCCTTCTTGGCGGTTATATTCGTATTCAGCCTTCCAAATTGCTTGATTGTACAAAGCTTTACGTGCCTAATAGAACAGGAGACAAAAATTTAAATATTGATTGAGATATAAATGGATAGATAAATAGGTAGAGAGATAGGTACTTTATTGATTCTTTTGATCACTGTACTAGGAAATTAAGGTACTTCAAGTTTTCCCATAAGAAGATTTTCAAACACCGTTGCATATTCGTGATATGGACGTAAACTCCTTTTCAGAGTAAGCTGAGTACGTAGATTTCGTATTCGGTGTTAATTGAACAATAGAATCTACAGTTTGCTACTAAGAACCTGTTTTCTACACCAAATTGGGCTCCAAGTCACGACTTTCTAACGATCATATTCAAATTTAGCGACCAACAAGTTCCACTTTTCATAACGGGAGACAGAAATGGAAGTTTTGTCCTACAAAGAATATATTTCGAGGTATTCTAAGGCAGGGCTTTAAAAAACTTACAAATAAGTGGTGAAAAGTAGGAGTGGTTCTATTACTCGACTAAATTACTGCAACTCAAACTTATTCTAAGTCTTTCATGTTGACAAAACTTCATGATCTTCAAGCCACGTGAAACCACATATGTATTAACCACTTTTTACTAGCTTTTCGACAACCACAGAGGCCTCTTTCAAAGTACAAATTATTGACAAAGACAATATATTTTCTGATTATCTGCTGTTCTGGATGTACTAGATATGTCACCCTGGCTCATCGCCCCTAAAACGCCAAGGTTCTTCCGAGAACGCGAAAACCACCCAAAGCTGTTGTCGCAACACAGCACAGCAATATTCAAGTGCAAATGCTGCATGCGATAAATAGAACTTCGAAATTTTAAGAGAAACATGTTGTCTTGTGCGGAAATAATATTGTAACAGAAACATCGTGTTTACTGTTCACAGTCTAATTTATTGCTCTTAGACCAATTTTTATCTTGGACTTGCAACTAATCTATGACAAAGTTATAACCATGTCAACTGGACTACAACTTGTGACTCATCGGACTCTGTCCGCTGTCCGCTGTCCTCTTTCCGCCTTTACTCATATTTATTTCCCTATCGACGAGTCGAGAAATGTTCCAGATTTCTTAAGGCCGAGTCGCGAACCTTCATGGAAGTGGTCTAGATGGCAGTAGATTCATCACAACGACGCCGTATTCTGTCGAACGTGAACATGAAGCTCCTCAGTGAGGCCGCAATCGCTCACACACAGCCGCATAACTATGGTAGCCTAGGCCTCCGTGTTTCTGGACACCTGTCGAATTTTCTGATCGATGTATGAGAGTGTCTCTGGTACACAGCGTTTCAGTTATACAGAGACGTTACAATATAAGACACAACAATTTGACCTTGAGGTGCCGAAAGAAAATACAAACCATTAAAAATAACTTGGAAGTAAAAAACTTTTGGTCCACCAGTTGGCGTAGAGAATATCAATTAGATATTTTCTTCAACTCAACCTACAGACGAACTGGAACGTCAATTGTTGCTCAATATTATATAGACTGATTTTTTTTCCTTCCTTTTGTATTTGTTAGACTCTATGTTGATATTGAGACTTCCTCCCATTTTATGCTATGCTCCGTTTCCCATACATGTTCGCTGTGATCTGATTTTAAAGATGCTTCGTTTATTCTATAACCGTTATGTTTGTGTATTTTTTGTGCTTTATTTGGGAAGTGTTGCTAAACATTCAAATAATGCTCATATTTCACAATAGAATCAAATTAAATGTGGCAAGATTCAATCCAAATTCGGTGTGTATCCCACAAACATCAAAAACCATTACTCAACGATCTTTTTTTCCTTGGGATCTTAATTCAAAGTGAATAATCTTATCACTAACCCTCATTCAAATAATACTTTAGTTTTCTGACAAATCCCCGTATTAATTCAAATCACCAAATTAACAGTATTTACATTAATCAGTCATTCATTGTACTTTTAGTTTTAACAGACCCAAGCACAAGTGCAAACTTTTGGATACTTTATGTTTGTTGTGCACGAGGCCGAGGTTATATGATAATGTCATACTTCTCCAGGTATGTTATCTACGCCCATGTATCGTTGGGATTCGGTAGCCGCCCTGTGCTGTAACAGGAATTAAAGTCAACAAAAGCCGTGTCAAATCCATCTAACACCCTGTCGGCGGCGAACTTTCTATATTTGAAGGAGGGGGAAGCTTTGAACTGGACAAAAACTCCTTCAATACATCCCAGCAGCCTTGGAAATCTCGACGGCTGGTGTGCAGTGGCCTTTAAGGCCATTGTAACCGTTGCTGACGTGGCAATGCCCAATCAGGTTGAGATAGAAGGGAGAAATAATGAAGACTCAACAGTTTTTTGCGACTTTGTCGTAGAGGAAGAAGGAAAAAATGTGCTATTGAAAAGACATGTGAAAAATAAGAAATCACTTCAATAGACTCCACTTTCAACATGATTCATAGATGTTCTAGAATGGAGAATGTGTATATTATACGAGTTTTCTTTTTATATTGCGTATAGTTTATGTAAAAATAATCAAATTTTCCTAGTAAAAGATACACTACAGTTTCAAGTTAACCGATATGTCAGCGTTCGTAAAAATTTGTTATCATTCTGACCCTGAATCCAGCAAAACATTAGATGCAAGAGAACGACGTGCATTAGTGTCCTTCTCAGGCCGCGCAGGCAGTAAGTATATCAAGCTATTTGATTATAAATCGGATTTGACATAACCAAACATGTCTATAACTATAGTAGACTTCGTGCGCTGTGATATCTCGTACAAAAACCATTTGTAGAAACGGCAGGGTCGACATAGTAGAACCTAATCTATTTTTGACGATACTTGACGTTTTGAGGTCTATTAAGGTGAATAGCTAATTAGCAAGTATTGAAGTATAAGCTGTAGGAAATGATGAATCTGGTAAAGCCCTTGACCGTATTCAGAAGTATTTAACCCAAATATGATGAATCCTTTTCTAAATACATACTTTCATTGACTAGAAAGTCTGATAATGGAATACACGTCCTGACACATTTTGAGTTTACTGATTATTGTGATATACAATAAAACACAGACACGCGATTCTCAATGATTGACTATTATAAGTATAACGTAATTCAAACCTAGATTAAATATGCGCGCAAACCCTTAGAAAAACTAACCATGATTATAATAAATGAATTTTGCACGCAAGATCCACCCCTGTATTTTAGCAGTATTTATGGTGATTGGTCGATATCTGTACTTACTAGCACTGCGTTGTACCTATAAGTTGTGCTTGTTTCTCGATTTCTTATAATAGTTATGCGTTTCACTTACGTTTTTCGGATTTGCTAGAATTACTTAAGTAATACTATTAAGAGAATCCAACCTTTACCAATTCGGTCACATAATTCCACAAATTATGAACTATTTCCAAGACAGTTTCAGTATCTTTAGAACCATGTTCTTTTTCAAGTGCCAAAAATCAGATATGGTTAACACTGTTTATTCGTTTCATTCCTGACTTGAAATATAGCCATGCTCATTAGCACATATACTGCTTGGATTATATTTTGTGCGTCAAAACTTTACTAAACAAAATACAACAAAAGACGACTCTGTCTACACATTTGATATTGAGTTGTGTGCCACTTCTCGATATGGGTTATTTTGAATGTTACTACACACAACCAGCTGTAATTTCATGCCACTTTTTGATGGGACAAAGTATCGTGAAAAATAGACTAGATTGACTGCTGCAAACTAGATGAAATTAAACAAACGGGAGTTATTGACTCGATTTCCAACATCTTCAACAGGTACTTTGTTTCTGTGTCGCCGTATATGAGCTTCATTATTTCAAACGTTTCTGAAAAGGAAATTTCCAAAAACACCCTGTATATTGATATTACATGTACAACTTTTGCTACTTCATCGAGAACCTTCATGTAATTAAATGTACACACTTATAGTATCTACTTTCCATGCAATGTTGTACTTATTACAAAAAATTATATCCTGTGAATTATGACCTAACAGCACGAAACAATATATAAAGTGTGCTTCACAAAAACTTGAAACAAATGATGATTCAAGGACGTTATCTGATATGATGCTACACTTTATCCTTCGCTTGGAGGGAGGATTGGAAAAATTCTCAATAACGTATTACTTTTTTTGTTTCTCTAAAAATAGCAGGCTGTAGTGAAAGATTATCAGGTATAAGCTCAGGTACTAACGCACATGAATATAATTTATAACAGATTTACGAATGTATAGTATAGTAGACAGCTTTGGGTCGAAAGAAACTTTGAGAAAAACTGCAAAATGGAATATCAGAGTAAGATAATTCTAATGCTGCTTACCCGTGTACGTATTTGTATAAAAATAGCCTTCAGAGCTCTTCCTGATATTAACATTTATATTATTGAAAAATCTCAATAACGTAATTTTCTAACCCAAGCGTTCAAGCGTACCGGCAACCATACAAACTTAAGAAGTGACATTATATTAACAATTGAAACATCTGTTTCTGTCAAGTTGTTGGGTATTACCATTGATAGTCCTCTAACTTGGGAGCCACATGTAGAATTGCTGTGTCATAAATTACGTGAAAGTGCTTATGGTGTGAAATTTTTATCAAATCTCTTTAGTATGCAAGTTTAACTTACGCTATGCAATTTTAGGTTTAAGGGTCACTTGCACTATGACATTTTAGGCTGGAGATGCAGCTCATCGATAGAGTTTTCCTTCTTCGAAAATATGTTATTAGAA
This sequence comes from Acanthoscelides obtectus, assembly GCA_963669975.1. NCBI lineage: Eukaryota > Metazoa > Arthropoda > Insecta > Coleoptera > Chrysomelidae > Acanthoscelides > Acanthoscelides obtectus. The sequence continues at coordinate 73,212,428 of CAVLJG010000007.1, read as the reverse complement.
TCATTGCAAATCTTAATTGGCGTATATCTTTCCGAGATTATTTTCGATTCTTAAGAATTTTAATAATACCTTGTATTTTACTTTTACGAATTGTCAATACTTGTGCATAGAAATAAAATGAATCTCTTCAATAACAAAAAAGGACACGGTTATCAAACTCGATCTAAAGATTTGATGATGCCCCTTCAGCAGAGATCTTTGAGTTACGTGGGTTGTGAAATTTCCAATAATTCAAAAGAAGGTATTCAAAAAGCACCGACATTAAGCAGTTTAAAAAATCAGTTGAAATTATTTCTAACAGATAAGGGTTTTTATAGCTTGGAATGGTTCTTTGCATGTAAATCTGTTTTTTAAACTATATTGTATTGTTTTTTCTATGTATTTCTGTGCTACCATTTGATGTGTTATAGTTTGTGGCGATTTAATAATGAAATAAATGTCACCTTGGAACTAGCTATCATTCATTTCCTAGCAGCGCGTGTTGCCTAAAGGCCATAACATTTGAGGTATTTGGTTTGGCTCTGACATGTTGTAATATCTGGTTTAGAGACATTTTTAGCTTCTATGGCTCAGCTGTAAGTTCTATACGTTCACAGCAAATGCGGCATGGACTAGCGACTAGCTAGTTGACAGATTTTAAATGACATTATATCGATTTTTGACGTAATATCCCTGCTGGACGGTGCAACAAAAAGAGGGACGCTCCCGTATGGTCAAGTTAGGTATGTGTCATATACGCTTATAATTTTCGTCAGTGAAACCAATGAAAGCAAAGCAAAAATCACCACTATCGGAGGTGTGAAGCGGATTGAAATGCGACAGCCTAAGTGCCATCTATCACCAGAATCGGCCATTGGGAAGGCTTGTAGATGACACGTGTATTGTATTATCTCAATGTATATCCTGACGTCTGAGTTCCAACATGACTGCTTCAAGAATCTGACTACTGTTTAATAATTCCGCCTAGTTCAGTTGTGTGCCTGATCCTTTCCTCAAATAGGACGTGAAGGGGCTACAGAGGGCTGAGAGAAGGGATGTGTGGCATTGTGGCCGGTAGGGCGAGTGGTTCGCCTGCGAAGGGGTAGCTCTGGCAGTGACATGTCGCACTCTCCAGTCTAATGCACATGTTTCGAGCCTGCCAGCGACGCCACCGACGCCGTATGTGACGCGACAATCTAATGAAGCAATTACCGCACACGTACTGTAAGTCGACGCCCAACGACGACAAGGCGGCTGTGGCGGTGACATTTACACGCGCCTCTGACGTTGTAGTTGCTGCTTGTATACTAGATGCAAGTACATAGTTATTTGCAAATCAGATTCAAAATAACATAATTTTTACACAGGGAGTCGCATACATATTTGTATAAAAATTGTGGCGGAACGAGTCGCAATGCATTTAAAAAATGTATCATATAAAAGTTGTAGTATTTTATCTTAGCTATAGGACGGTGACCTTCAATGTGACATTAACTTGGAGGTCATTTGAAGGTCAATTTCAAAATTTTGGATGTAAACCCCTACTCCAGCGAAACGAACGGTAAATTTTGAGATATGAACTTGTGTGATCCCTCAAGTTCAAACCACCACTAGGACTCGATAACTTTTCTAATATGCATTTTAGATGGAAATGCTTTAAATAAAAATCGAGTTTCTTCTCCGTTATAGTACGTTGACCTTGGATGTGACCTTGGATGTGACCTTGATTTTTACCTTGCAGGTCATTCGAAATCCAACAAGATTCGAACGTTAAATCCCTACTTTTGACTCTAGCAATGAAACGAACGGAACATTTTAGCTGTCCTCCAAATTCAAGGTCACCTTTCGATAGTTGAAGAAAAAAACTTTATCGAGACCTAGTGGTCTAATATGAAGGTGATTTAAGGTCACATGTAAGCGTATAGTTTTACGCTCGTTTGAATGTTGAGCTCAAAAGTAGGGGTTTACGTTTGAAATTTTGGAGTTGACCTAGAAATAGCCGTTAAAGTCAAAGTCAAGGTGAAATCCAAGATTACCATCCGTTGGCTGAGGTAAAATCTTTTATCAGAAGCATTTTTCCCTAACATTTATTCTCGAAGAGTTATCGAGCTGTTTGGATACTCTTGCCACACCATGTATAGATCAGAAATTTCTACTGAAAACACTGGTGAACAAAATTAAAATAATGTTTTGTGACATGGACAAAACAAGGTGGTTATTATGTAAAACTTATCCAAAAAGCCGGAAATAGCATTCGATTTTTTCTATCACCACGGTTTTGATGCAACAGGGCATTTTATTTGCTTCTTACACTCGTAAAATATAAGAATATGCGTGTAAGAGTGCTAATAAACACTCGAATAAACATTAATCTCAGAATGTTGTTGTCGATGTTTTACGGTGATATGTTGCTTGTCTTAGCAATGTCCAGCAATAATCAGCAAGCAAATTGAAACTCCTTTTGCCTTGATACCGTTTTTCCATAGCAGAAATGTCTTGGTGGAACCGTTCACATGTTCATCACTTACCGCACCTAAATTTTCCAGAAAAAAATCTAGATGAGAATCCAGAAAGTTAATTATTAGACATGGTACATCCCATTCCTATCTTTATAATTGTCCGCCTTCACATTGTCTAAAAAAATGCAGTAACTGATTTAAAAGCATTCCAAGCTCGTAATTCAGTTTCATTCAGAGCACTGTCAAATACATCATCGTTCATGATTTTCCGTATTTGTGGACCCAAAAATATGTCCTCTTTAAGTTTTGCCTCACGTCTCAGAAATGTTTGTTTTAATTGCAGAAACCCTCTTCCATTTCGATCCATAGCTTTCACAAAATTTTTCATCAGTCTTAACATGCGAAGGTGGAAGCAACACATTTTTAGGATCAACTAGTGGTTCATGAGCAATGTTTTTGAGGCCCGGAGTTAATACCTGACGTAGTGGCCACTACTTCTGTTAATAATGACGATCTCGCGCACAACTGTCCCATTCACAAGGAAAACAACAATATTTGGTATATCCCAGTTGCATTCCAAGAAGAAGGGCTATTACCTTTAAATCTGCACATATACGGTCCATCCATATTCATTATACGGATATGCTCTAACAGAACTTGCATACTTTCATATGATTCGTTCATATGAACTGCGTGCACTATAGGTACAGATGGATATTCATTACCGTTGTGTACTAATAACGCTTTTAAAATAGGCTTAGAGGAATCAATGAACAGGCGCCTATCATTTGGATCATGTTTCTGTCCTAACGGATCAAACAAATTGTTGTCATCGGAGCAGTATATCAACTCCCTTTATTGACGGAAACAGTGTGTGAGGTCTTGTTCTCGTTTTCGTTAAAAAGTAATGTTAACATCATCCTTTTAATCTTGACGAAAAGTTCTGACTGGGATTTTGACAGATTGTATTCTCGAACAAAGTCATTAAGTTCGCCCTGTGTGATCAAATGCGGCGCTGTTGAACATCCTGGCAGGTCAAACTAAGGAGCGGAAACTATTACTCTTTCTGTACCATCACTTTTTCATCCAAAGACCAAGATTCTGGTGGAACTGGGAAAGAAAGTTCATCAATATGCTTAACGAGATGATGGTAAATGAAAATACTTATCAGTATGTTTCGATTTTGGTGAGGCAAAAATAGCAATCAGTAGTATGGTCTCTCGGTTCTCTCCAAACCATTTTACGATTGTCGCCTCTTAACCAACCTGTTAACAACGTTATTCAAGTCATACAACATATATAAGGGGCCCATAGGGGAGTAAAAGTACGTTTTTGGGATTTATAAGTTAGCTCTCCGCACACATAACAAACACTGTTCGCACTATTTACACAATATCTAGGCGTTGTCCATGAAGCTAGTCTCGATCACAATAAACTAAAAACGACACACCGTTTTAGCAAAAATTAACAGTACTCAGAACATCTCAGTACTTTTCAACACAGAAAACGTGAATGACTCGGCTACTATTAGACTTAATATAATAAACGCAATATGCTCTCTAAACATAGAGATCGCATATAATAAACAGGAATAGACAGGTTTTAACATTACATATGTGTATTGTAATTCATAAAAGCAGATGTTACCGAATATTTGTGGGTGATAGAAAAATTCTGTTTTTAGATTTCATTTAAAGGTATCAAAATACATAAGATACACCCAAAAATTGTCATGTCACAAATCCTGTGTTTATCAGTGATATCAGTTTCTGTCAAATAGTTCTTGAACCCCACTGTACAATTCAACGAAATTTGCAAAGTTGTCTTATATAAGAAATGCAAACTATTTAGTACATGGTAATTATAACATCAATGGCCAGGTTATAGAGACACTCTCCTCGTATAAGGACCTTGGAGTCACGTTTCATAGCAAGCTGATGTTTAATGATCACATCTTGCCTTTAGGCTACTTGGCTTCTGTATCAGAAACTGGAAGGCGCTCTCCAATGTAAATACTTTAGTAACTTCATTCTTTATTTTTGTCAGAAACAAGTTAGAATATGCAACTCTGATCTAGTCCCCAATATAACAAAATTCAGTTTTTATGGCTTAAGACATTTAACTTAATTCTATAAAGTACTCTTACTTCAAATGTACCAGCTCTTATCCAGAAAGACGTTTCTGCCATAGTTACCTGTTGGATTCATGCAACTTAGATTCACCGGCAATAAAGCGGAATAATTTTGCGGTTTTTTTATTTATATGGTCATTCACAATTGAATTGACTGTCCGGCCTTACTTGAAAAACTATATTTCCGCATTATAAAGCTAGGGAGTCGTCAAAGAAGGTATACTCGTGTGATTAATTTTAAGCATTTCCTGGAACTGGGTTTCACCTGTAGGAAATGCAGAATTCAAAATCAGATAAGTACAATCAATTGGAGCCTCGAGGGTGTCATGGAAAACAATTAATAAATTAAGCAAGGTCTTTTCGTCTGTCCGAGCAAATATTATTGTTAAAGAAATTGTGCCTGCTACGAGTATTGTAATTATGCATATCGGAATGTCTTCCAAATTTGTTTTTAGTCTGGAAAAAATAGACTATTAGCTTGAAAAGATAAGCAGATGCCACAGTAAGAAGTAAGAATACGCTAACGTTTGATACTGAAATTTGAAAATTAAATGAATGTTTCTTTTTTGGAGAATAAGAACACACTGTACGTTTTTAGCCTGTTCCAACAATACAATATGAAATAGCAGAGCATCCAAACCCATTATAAATATTCATCGAGTGTTCTATATCTAAGGTATCTTCAAGATAATTTACATTTACCAAGCTTTGCAGCCTGACTCATACTTACCAACATCACTTTAAAAATCGGTGAAAGTAAGCATGTAAAAATATAGTTCCATCGTTCTGAATACGGTCCTGAGATTCACCACATTCATTATTGCAAACACAACTGACTGACTAAACACAAAGGAATGTTACTTAATGACCAGCGATCACAAAAATAGATTATCCAGATGTTTGACTAGGACTTGTACGCGTATAAGTCACAATTAAAACCGTTTTCGGTCCATAGACAATAATCTATTATAACTTGTGGAGTATTAATTCCCCGATAGTTTATATGGTTGTTTATGAAAAAGACCAAGATACCATCAACAATGCTTTTTGTTCCAAAAAAAGTACAATAATCCCTAAACTTGTGAAAGCATCATAATGATGCATATGTCCGACATCTATCCATTCTATCGTATTTGTAGGCTGGCAATACTGTAACCCATTTCTGTTTATAGTCAAGGATTGTGTATGATAGTATCAACACGCAATGTACAAATTATCCATGATAATATAAATAAATCATTAGCGATAATGTCCGAATGTAACTGGCTATTTAAGGAGCTGTTAGCATGGAATCCTCGTCCTGAAGAGAGAAATTCCTGTTTTTTGCGTGTCGAGGAATTGAACCTCTTTGTAAATAATTTCCACTCACTCCCCTTTACAAGCTAAGTTCACCTCATGCAATAATTCAGAAACTGGATCATGACGAAAGGTAAATTTATGTCTGTGGAGACGACAGACACGCTTAACAAATTTAAACATCTAGAACAGACACTTCCGCTAAAGACTGTAGTATTTTACAGGGCATCGGAAAAGTATGTGCCTAGATTTCAGGGATCCTTGAATTGTTGCTTCGTAATAATCGTATAACACCTCAACTTTTTATTTTTTTTGTTAAAATTTAATACGTATGACTTATCGCCTAAAATCTAGTTTGACTAGAATACAGAAAACGCTCCACTTAGATTGTATGTATGTGGTAATGACGAGGAGCCAAAAAAATTCGGTGACTTAGTCAAGTATATTATTAGTCTGACCCCAGTGTAAGGTATTTAATGATGAACAAAATAATTAATCGGTTTTAATCTAGAATGTTTTGGACAACATATTGTGCATTTACGTATGCAAATTTCATTAAAAACGGCTTATGTATTTTATTATCCCTATCATCCCTTTGTTAGATTCTATCTACAATCCATTCAATGATTACCAATCATTTAAAAAACTGTATTCCCGAATTTTAACCAGATTAAAATCCATTATTCACTGTTTTTGTATAAATGACTGGAGAGGGAATATGTTTTGTCTACGTGTGTACTCGGATTTTAATTAATTTGAGAACATATTTTTGGCATCGCTATTACAGTATTTCTGGGAAAAACATCCTGAAAATTGATGAACGTAGTGGAAGGTTTTTGATACAACACAAACAAAAAGCTACAGCATATCGTAATTAAATTATAATTTAGAATGTGCTCGTGTATGGGAATTCAGCACAGAAGTATCCTTTTTGTTACGACTAAAGAAACATATCTAATTCAGTTTAGTCTAATTGTATTTAGGCCGTAGGCCTTCAAGGTGGTTTGAGTATAAAAAATGACTCAATTGATTTGATCACATTCAAAGTTTGTTTATACTAGAGTCTAACCAACTTTTGATTAAGTTGCCATGAAGAAATAAAGCTTTTTTCCCCACAGCTGCCTCAACTGACTCATATAGACAACTAGTTTGAGTGCCTCAGATATATTGAATTATACCACATTCTTTTTCAGTTTCTAAGACAGAATGTTCGTACACGTTGCCTTCTTTCTCTATTATCTTTTCCTTCGTCCCTCCCCTTTTTCTTTAACATGCCTTATTTACAAAACCTTATAGACCTACGAACTGGTAACTGTGGCATTAGACCTTAAGTCCTAGAGATTGCAATGACAACTAACAATGGGTTGACTTGACGATCTTCAGTTGAAATTAAAGATAAGTAATGGAAGAAGAATTGCTCATATAGGGCGAACTCAGCGTTTTGTAATAAATGGTGAACGTGCATTTATCCTATAACATATACATGCACCATATTTTAAATATTTAAATGAAATTTCGTATTGAAAATTTTAGCCAATTATTTTCTTTTCGATCATTTATTTTCTCGCAGTAATACCGAGACTGGAGTTTCAGACACTCTGAAGGTTAATTGAACTGAGGAACTCCTCTTTTGGCAGGTCGTTTTACGTTCTCGATGCTATAGATCAAGCCAGCTAGCCAAAAACGGAACATGTACATCGCAGAATAATCTGTATAGACGAAAATTATTTTGCTGGGTAACCTTTTTGAGGCAAAAATAAAAACGATTTTGGGATAATTTGGTTACTTTTGTCTATCTCCCGAAATAATAGGACTTGCGAAACCTAATTGCAGTTTTCTTAGTTATGCGCAACATTTTCCCCATTTAATGGGAGCCGAATTTGGAACACCTGGTACAGGGTACTTATCATAGTACCAGTATTGCCGTACTATGTAAAAGTTTCATTAACTACAGCAGGCTGAACAGAAACTGCTTGGTTTTCGGCTTTGCGAAAACAACCAACTGTATACAACGTTGTTTCATCCTGTTTAGTTCAGTGTGGTATAAGTCTAGTCAAACAAGCAAATATAGGTGTGTTTTTCCTCACACTAAACTACTGAGTTTTTCAGTTATAGGCAGCAGCGGTGGCCGCAGTAGTAGACTCTTCGGTCTCCTGATCAGTCGCCGTGCGCTGTGCGGGTTCGAGTCCCGTCCCAGGAGAAATTTTTCTCTTGGCTATGGATGTTGTGATTGTCCGTAGGTGGTAGATGGTCTTTGACTGTCGAACGCGGAGGTACCACCCGGCGGTTCTCGTAGGCGGAGCCAGAATGTGTGCATGTTGCATGCACACGTGTTCCCTCGCCAGAGTCCGTCTGGCGTCCCCCCTTTCCCATGTATCCCCCTACAGCCCCACGGTACCCAATGGGTGCTTAGGCCTTAGGCCTTCGTGGTAGTTGGAGTAAAAAAAAAGACCCCCTTGCTTGATTTCCGTCATATGACTGACTTACACTGTACCGATGATCTCTTAATAGCATGAAACAACGCACAACGTGTTGCAGTGGAGAATCGTTGTGACCCGCTCACAAGAAACCTAACCCTCACACAGCCAACATTCAAAGTGATTTTATAAAATTTTTGGGATCTGACAAACATCACTTATCCTAGCACGCCATTGGTGGAAACAGCTTCGTAGTAGCTTTTCAAGCGACACACTCCTACATGCCACGATGACGATACATGGTCGGTGCTGCTTTAGTCCTAATTAAATTTGCCCTGTGAAAGGTCGCTGGTCCCGTTCCACTGTAAATGTTTTGACTTCGAATCAGGGACGGACCGAATGTGGTGTCAGAGGTTTATACCTTTTTGTGCAAGGATGGTTTTACTTTGTACAGACCGAGTCTAACCTAGATGGCTTTTTCGTCAGTGTGGGGTTGTAAGTACTGTACAGGGTGTCCCACGTACAGCTGCAGCAATAGATTAGTCAAAAAGATGACGTGAGACCGTTATGAAAATTTGAGTTTTGTCAAAAGCATAAATCGAAGACAAAGGATTCCTCAATGCAAATGACCATTTCAGAAATAAGTATCATAAATCAAAACACATGTGTGTTTGCAGCTCTTATGGCTACCGATTATGATTTTTCTGTATTACTTAGGAAGCAAATATACGAACACCGCGATGCAGTTAGCAACCGAGTAGCATGATCTTACTTCGAGTCTTGTATTGCAATGCAGGGAGGGAGGCTCTGGATTGCCTCGCAACGAGGCATCCGGTATCGTTAATATGGGTACCGGGGCACGCTGGGATAAGGGGCAATGAGACGGCGGACACTCTGGCGAAGACAGGATCAGCCAGCAAGCTCGTTGGTCCTGAGCCAGCTCTAGGAGTGATCGCGCATAAAGCTAGGAGGAAAATGGAGACGTGGGTTGCAAGACAACACTCTCAGAAATGGTGAAGTATCTCCAAACAACTCTGCCAGGCACGGGAACTCATTGAAGGGCTCAGTGCTAAGGATGGATGCTTCTGCCTATCTCTGGATAGAGCCAACCGAAGGTTGCTGGTGAGACTGAAGAGACCTCGGCGCACGTTTTGTGTCGCTGTGAAGCTCTGAGCTACTATAGGCAGACTATACTGGGGTCCATTACTTTGGACCCTCAGGACGTCAAGGAGCTTGGACTCAACGCGATTCTCCACTTCGCTAAAAGGGCGAGGCTTGTGATCTAAGGATTGTAGAGGTGCATAAGGGCCCGCTTAAACGGCCGATGCACTGGCTCCTCATGGTAGCGGAATGCCTCTAATTTCAAGACTCATTCATTCAACATGATCTTTATCAGGCCTTTGAGTAAAAAAACACCGAAAAACGCTTTCAGAAATCCTAAATTAATATCTCATTGAAGCTCGCGCTTCACAACTCTTCCACGTACCGGGTTTCATAAAAAATTGTTCACAACGAAGGGCGTATCAAAACTATATGACTTCAAGCTAAATTTGTTCTCTGTTATCCCAGGTATTAATGTTTGTCCGTATTTTTAGTTTGATAATGTGGCCATGTCACGACAGTAAACTGGGAGATTTCTTTATAATTGCTCTCTTATTATGAGTCTTAGTACTAAGATGTTTCAGCTGTTTTGTTGACTATAATGTTTAAGTTTATTTTCTCTGATAATAGCGATTATGTAAGCTTATTTCATTATGCTCAGTCAATTTCACATGTAAGGAATCATTCCTTTTTAAATAAGAATTTATACTTTTGATACCTACCAAATATACTATTTAAAGTTTGTTTCACTTTTACTTCTCACAGTCCTCGTTAAGAAATTGAAACTGTCGCCAGATAACTTTTGTGGGTGCCTATATCAAAATGCTATTGCTCCATTCTCTTTATTATTAAGTAGATACCAGTATGATTATACTATCCTATACCTAAGTCTAACCGTTTTTGAGATACCTCAAGTATCTCGTTAAAATGATAAATGCATGCCAATAAAATATTACTCACCTCTTGGCCTCTGCCATGTGGTTCTTAAATCGTTTCTTTTAGTAAAGGACTATATTTAACATATATACTTTCAGCTCCAGTAATTCCAGGCACTCAAGGTCTGGTTTTTCAATCTCTGGCTAACTTTCAAGTCAGGTAACTATGACTTTGAAGTTGACTATCAGTTGTCTGTGAATTAGTTTTTCAAGTTGTATGCATTTCGTATTCTATATTCTGAGTTATGTCAGTGTCAAGCACATAAGGTTAGATATTCTGGTTTGGCCACCTCTTTACAGTTATCCTCTGGTTGAAGTTGAAGAACTGTTTCTGAAAGTCATCTTCTGGTTAGCAGTCGCACTCAACTTACGATTACAAAACAAGAACGTACAGGTATACTTCACGCTCGAGCGTACATTTAGCTGCTTTGGGTCTGACCGTCTGACGGAGGTTAGTCATAGCAACGTTATCAGATGGTCGATACTGTCGGAAGGTCAGGGGAGGAAAACTTCTAGATCGGAACGTCGCCAAATCTGTGAGGACTATGGACTACTTGTATAGGCCTGTTTCACTAACACAATCTTTATAAACTTATTACAGCGTCTTGTGAGAAGTGCAGAGTCAACCTACTTGACGGTATTTTTTACGTTTGATGCTGTCACCTACGAGGTTTTGTCTGATATGTGTGATCCTCCTAAAACTCGGCGCGCGATCTATAAGATTGTCGTATTGCAAAGTCGATCTGCCTCATAGTTAATATATTATTAGCAAAGTTTCCTCTGACAGATCATGCATTGCGAAACATCATCGATATTGTGCAAATTTTAGACCCACTCGATTACCGCGGCCATTCTAGCGAATATAAAACACATGGAGGCGTAGAGATTACCATGGTAATTGAAAAATATCCAGACATTTGCACTTTGCGGGGCGTAATCGAAAAACACCCGATGGTAGAGACAGTGTCTGGATCGGTTCAGATCACTCTGAATGCCGATTCTGACCAGAGGCGTGTAATCAAATTTGAACGCAATTCCAGCCCTGTGCGACACGTATACTCATTGGCAAACAGCTTTTTGGTATCGGAATTGATACAGAGCCGAGCTGCTCTACAGGTCAGCACTCACAGGCTGGAAATGCGGATGAATAGCGCATCAAAGCCGTTTCGAGAGCATAAAGCGCGCGAAGATTTGAACTTCGCGGTGAAATTTAAATCTGACAGATAGGCATGGTCAAGTCATGTTTGGCCATTCTGTTATTACTGGAGAAAGACGTTTGACGTAATGTTCCGTCATATGTCAATGAACATCAAATGGCTATATCCTGAAACATCACGTCATACGTCTCTTTCCACCAATCACAGAACGTGACCACGTCCATCTGTCAAAATGACAACTTGGAATGGGCTGTCGTTCACCTCATGTTCACTTGTAGTAGCTGTGCGTGTTGTCTGAACGTCATGACCATTGAGTTATATGGTTTGGAGGTAGTTTCGGATCTGATGTGTATATGTGTATATGTATTTATGGCACTATTGGAGGCCTGAGATGTGTGGTGCGTACTAATCGTATAGCTTGAAATCATGATTATTTTACTTATAATCTGACTTGATGATAATTTCGTTAATTTCTTTTCCTAAATATAGTTACTTGAGATGTATTCAAAGCTAGACGTTAGTTGCGCATCAAAATTCTCTTACTCATCCATGAGATATGCAAATATGCTAAATTTTAAAAATGCTGGAAATATTTATAGAACGCATAAACAGCGCATTACATTTTGAATACCCCATCGCTAAATATTCTAAGGGCCGATTTCACCAATATTAATATTATGTACCAATAGGAAAATACCTTATCGAAATGCAATTTGACAGAAGCTGTCAAAGGTCTCAGAATATCAGTGATTTCCATTGAAATATTGAATAAAATCGTGAAAATTCGACTGTATTATAAACAAGACCACTTTTTGATTCCAACATGATGCTTTTGTACAGAAAAAACAGGACAACTTTCATGTGTTTTGATATATGTTATAGGTTTACATTTAAGAATCCGTTATCCCCCTCAGCGAAAATAATAGGTCGATTTTCTAGCTGTTAAATTTGGCAGCAGATTTGGACGTTCGTTAATGCATGGCACTCTCGAATTTACCAACTTCAATATACTGAAAGTTATCATTACACACCTGTTGAATAGTGTGGATTTGTCTGTATTTTGCAAGAAAATAGAATATAAAATACATTTCATTCAATTCCTCATCTTCCTTTACGTCATAATAGTAATCATTTATTAATTTATGGGTTAATGAATTTCTTCAAAGCAATAAAAACATTATGTCATCTCCATCCTAAAACACAGATAATATGTGTAAGACGTGTCAATCCCTACATCTGCCTGATGCATATTGCAATTACTATGGATATAGACAAAAAATTATCAAAAATGTTTCACAAATAATGTCTTTTAAATCCAAAAATCATAAAAACTAGTAATGTTTATTGTTTGTCTTTTTGTCCTTTTTGACTGGCGGGCATATCTATCTGTCACTCGCAGGGGTGCCAAGTCTGACGACGATCAGTTCCCGTGGTGGAGGGTGCGATATGAATCTTTTACATTTGCTGGTTTTGAATTTTTTTGAATTTGAAGATTTTGTACAATTTCTTTGAAAATGATGTAAGTATGTCTGATTTGGCAGGGTAATATCGCAGCCAAATGGCAGTCACTATTTCTGACATAGTCCGGATCGAAAGATGACGATACTCGTGGAAGTATTGATACTTCTAAATATAGGATCGTATCGAACATCCCTACTGTCAAGATGTATAACCCAAGGTACCGACGGAGCTATTTTGCGCTGTCATGGAAATCATTTTAAATTTTCATTTGCATTTTTTCAAGTGTTGTGCAATGATTTTGGGAAAAATGTCACGAATAGTCTTATAAAGCATAGTAGAGTATATTTCAACAGTTGGGGGAACTTACTCCACTGGGACCAGGAGGGTGAAACGGGATGTTAATGCACAATCTGGCAACCCTGTCGCACCCTCACAAATTGGCCGCTGACAACCACACAAGTCACCGTGTTGTCATTGAATAGCATGGAATAAAAGATTCAGAGTATATGTTTTGTGACTGGTACCAAGAGTTGACAGATCCCACACATGTGTCACTCCTTGAAATGCAATAATCAGCTGTAGGCAAATAATGTCTAATATAAATATAACCTTGAATGTGTACTCGTGAAAAAAGAAAAATATGGCAAATTTGTAGTTTTTTTTGCAGGTTTTAGGTTTGCTGGTAGCTTTAAGGCATATATTTGGGAATTTCTTAATCGCTGTGAATATAGCGTGGATGTTTGTTCAGTTCCTGAACAACGAAAAATATTCAACTTTATGGATGCATGGATATCAAAAAACTTGAATGGTTTTGTGAGACTATCAATCTAAGGTGCCATAATGGTTCTGATGAACGGCAAGTAAATGAATGAATGTTTGAAAACGAGCAATATCTTTTGGTAGAGCCTGTCATCAAGTAGGTGCTTAATGGCTATCTGCAAGAGGTTTATAGGAAAAAACACCCAGTATCACATATCAATTGAAGAAAATAATATAAACATGAATAAAAAATCAACAATAGTAATTAAAACATGAATTTAATTCAAAAATCAAACATTTCTTAAAATTTCGACTGAATTATATGTAATTTCTTAATATTCAATAAGCTGGTGATGTTTCAATGACAAGTTGTCATCTCATACTTTGACAGTATTTTGTTTTCAACAATTCATAGCTATTGGTTGCTAAAATTTGTTGATTGGAACTTGAAGCGCAATCGCTGTATCTGACGGTCTGTTACCCTATAGGTGGAGAATAACGGACTGATGGCCCTAAGAATCTCATTTAAAAATGATGCGGAATGTTGTTTCAAAAATATTGTTCACGTGTACAGAGCATTTCAGTGCATTTACGTCTATCCTAAGGATGTTCTATAAATATTCTCGAAAACCTGTTATTACATTTTACATAAATTTCCCCAGTACTCCACTATAGCCAAGTAAAAAATAGCATATCATTTATCTTCGCGGCAAAGAGTTTGAATCCAAATTTTTCTCAATACGGACCTGTGATCGTCAAAGACTTCCATTAAACGGTGGCAAACAACTTGCTAGATTATTAATGGGCACGTTGTATGTCGAAATTGACTTTTCATAAAACCCAGATACACTTTAAATTAAAGCACGACTAACCAGAAAATCACAGGGAGATTTCCAAGCAGCTTACTGAGACACGCTTTTGGATAGTGTTTCAACAGTGGCGGCGAAAAGAATTGATTTCAGGTCACAAATAAGAGGTTTTTGTGATTTGTAAACTTGTAAAGTTTGGTTTGCATTACATAAAAGGACCATGCACCACTATTATGGCATTCAGATGGGTTTGCTTCAAACTGTGAGGTTATGTTTTACAAGTAACGCTGATCAAAAATGTTTTCATTGCACCAACTCGGTTTAAAGAGATCCTTAAGCTCGAGAAGGCTTGAAACTTTGATATTTATCAGTGTTGCTCCATCTATTACAATCATAATAGGTCTATTACCTTTTTAAAATTTTTACTACCTATTACTATATTTGTCTTCTTAAACTTTTTCTCATTTTATTTCTGAGAGCAGCTGTCGAGTAGTAGTTTACTCGCAATCAGATATTTTCGTCGTCGATGGTGCCAACTGTGTAATAAGTACTGTACTTCATATCAAGCATGATTAGGCTCCTTTTTTAATGGTTCACTTAAAATGTGAAACAATTAATTATAATTTCATGTTTTGAATTTCGACCAAAGTGTACAAGTTACAAAAGCATTTGTAGCTCCTTATTTTTTCCAGAGCTCGTGTCACTTCTCGAGCTATTTAATCTAAAAAAAGGAACGCTCGGACAAACCTCAACAAGCTCTTGTTTCACATTTCAAATCGTAAGAAGTCTGAATATATTCGAAGTGTTTCAACAGAATTGTCTTAATCTTCACTTTCAGATTAGAATTTTGTCGAAAACGTATTCGAAACGTCATAAAGCTCGGTGACAGTAGTCACTTTTTTAATCCTCTTTATAGGAAGTCGTTTTTCCAATTGAATCATTGCATTAAATAAATCAAGCCCAATTAAGAGAAGTACCATACTACAGATGAAATAAAACACCAAGAACATATTTTAACCTACTTAGTTTCTTGAGTATGCAGCCCACCCTTCGTTCTTGCATAATTTGCAAAGAGCGGCACAAGCCTAATCAAGGTAGATCTTTCCACCGATAAGTATTATTATTACGTCGATACAACGTTATCACTTTGGCAGACAATTATAGTGAAATGAGTCAAAAGTATGGTATTGGTAAATTTAATTATAAGATTAGTTGTTGACGTTTACATAAATCGTTGTGATCCAAGTAAGGATTTGTGTGTTCTTTTTGACCATAAACCTAATTTTTCACACCATACATGTAGGTGCATGAATCTTCACGGGCGTACGGTTTTATTGCGAGAAACTACAAAAGCTTCAGCCACAGTGGGTTTTGTATTCTGCATATATTAGAAAGAAATTGGAATACGCATCGTTAATTTAGAAATCAATTTGGATGCGTATTTAGAAAGTTTGTTATTGTCTAGGTTTCAAATACAGTCTTCGGATCTGAGAAGAAAGTGTGCCTCAATTATTTTCTATCATAAACTGCTGCACACTCAAATTGATGCTGATGAGATTGTGGCTTAACTAAACTTTAATGTTTCATCTATTCGAACTCGTATCGTTAAAACCTTTTATTGTGAAAGGACTCGAACAAATTTATTTTTGAATGTGTGAAACTTTTAATGCCATATCAAGTTATTCTGATTATACATGCTGACAGTTTGACCAGCACTCTGCAAGTAGCTAGGAATTACTTAAGCGATTTATGATATGCTTCTCAATTGAATGAAATATGTTTTCTGCTTCTTTCTGTTGTTTGTTCTTTCTCTTAAACAGACTCCTTTTTGAATGTTTTATTTTTTTTGTAAGTTTCATTTGTAATTTTTTCTCAGCATTGTGCTGTAAATGGTTTCCTCAACTGTTGGGCAATAAACGCCATTTATTACTTTTATGATATTCAATATGTCGCGCTACAAGCGGCAGGGGAAAACTGCGCCCAGCGACTGGAGGCAGTTTCTTAGACTTTTGTCATAGAAAGCGTAGTAGCCTCTAAAGCATCGGTGGAATTCTTAAGTCAGACGAAAATATTCTTTTATCCCTTCGTGCAAGAACTTAATTGCAGAAGACTTTTTACATTACAGATTTACGTCATTCAGTAAATAAATTAATTACAGTTTTTGTTTCATAGTAACTAAATATTGATATTGTTTGCCACTATCTATGAGAATCAATCACATTAAACGCAATAAATGATTATCGAACCGTACGGTGAATAAACACGCTTTTATTTATTTTCATTTTGCAGCTTTTAGTGCAATTGCGGCGCTTATGAGTATATAAATACATAATGTTGATAAATAATCCCCACTCTCGTTTTTTGATTAGTTGTATTCGTCGATCAAACAGTGTGACCCTTTTTGCTGTATGTATAGTATACTCCACGTGCTTGCTTACTGGTATCTGTTTATTAAATAAATCAGTTCCAACGCTTCCACGTATCAATTTGATTTTGCACCGATTGGATTTAGCAGCACTTTACATGTGCTGGTAGGAGAGTCAATAATGCTTTGGTGAATCACTCTTTGTATGTAGTATGGTACGAACACACTGTATAAATATTGCTATTAGAAACTGTTAGCAAACGTTAGTTATTGCAAGTGATACAGCCCAATGAAAATGCTGCGTATAGCAGAGGTATGTCCGCAACTACTTTGCAGTCCCTAACAAACTATCGAATTATGTGGTGTGGCATATTCTGCTCTACCAGACGCAATTTTCTTCGAATGTCTCTCATAAGGTCCTGGATGGAATTCAGATCAATTTCTCTCAGTTTTTCGTAAATTAGCCGTTTTAATTCCTCTTCATCTTGTGCTTCCCAGCCTCCATGATAGACAGTAAGCTCAAAAATCCTCTATTGGGAACAAAAGGTATGTTGAGTTGTCGAAGCCAGTTTTGGGTATTTCTTAAGTAATGGCATGATGCTAGGTCTGGCTAAAACATGATATGGTCATTAGCATGATGTTCGTGGACAAACTGAAGCCATTTGGAAAGGCAGTTATCAATATAGTCTATTCAAAGCTTCACCCCTCACTCTCCCCACAAAAGGTTGGGGTACACCCCTGTTAGAAATTGCGCAACAGACAAGAATTTTATAAGCAAATTTCGCTTTATGTTTGTATCTAGCATTGTCAGGGCATTCCTCAACGTTATCCGTATGAAATCCGCCGTTTCCCTTCATTTCAGAATAATTATTTTTCCATTGGCAGAGTGTACCTGCCTCAGATGACGTAAGCATCTTGGTATAGGAAGGAGTTGCGCTTGAGAGTATTTGGGGTACTCTCTTTCAATATTTAAGACCATTCCTCCCCATTCCAACGATATCGTATCCATAGAAGATCTGTATTGACAAGCCGGTCTCCTTGTTGAAATTGCAACCTAGTTGTTTAATTTTCTCGTCAATCTGTTTGACCTCTGTGCAGTAAATGCACATGGTCCTCCACTTTCTTGGAGATTCAGACATGGTATTTCCTGCTGGCGCTCCGCTATTGTTCGATAAATGGTTCTGCGTGAAATGTTTTCATTTTGGAAAATTCGACAGATTTCAGTTTTGGGTCCCCACCCAACCAACTTGTACATAGCTTTTCTTATTTCTAATTGATATAAGATCTTAAAGCGAAAATTTCAAAATAAATAAATCTCAACTCTCAGTAAAGTAAGCAAACAAACTTTTGTTTCCAAAGGCAACTTGATATCGTTTTGTGTTTGTTAAAATCAAAGCCAATGTATTTTGTGTCAAAACCTTTAGAACATGCGCAAATGTTAATCATGAATGAATTTAGGTGTTTCACTATGGGAGTAAATACCCAAGATTACCATTTATCACAGCTTGACTCCAGGAATTTATTCTTGACACGATTACGGTTATACGTATTAAAAACGTCAGCCAATTTAGATTGTTTGCATCGCATAGAACTTAAAATATGGGCAAACTACATATTTCGATAAATTTCTTATTCCCTATTAATTACTATGCTGAAACGTGCTTTTTACTATAGGCTCTGTTTTATAGACTTGATTTGAGGCTTGAGTAGCGATTAAGGAAAGATATCTCCCTGGGAACAATGGAGCAATGGTTGTAGCAGCTGCCATGACAGACTGCCATTGATGCCATAAAGATTTTTATTTGCTGGGAGTAGCATTTTGATGATACAATTGGCATGACTCGTTTTTTTTGTGATAAACATTACTAAGCGATGCAAAATAGTAGCGAATTGAACTGAGTATAGACCACCCGTGCTGCAGCTGCTGACTGTAGAGTATACGTTATGCGTGAATATCAAACAAAAGTAAGCAGAATACTTTTATAACAGCTAGGCAAGTAACGATAGTCTCTATGAGTGAATATTTATAAAATCCATTTTTTCACTATCGGTAAGGCTCATGGACCTCTGGAAACAGGCACTCATAAACAGCGTAACATATGGATATTCACTATTATGTTAACTCCCTAGCTATTTCAAAAGCGCTCTACTCACTCTTGTCCCATATTTTTTTAGTTGCTTGTTTGTCCCCTTGGATTGGTCTAGTTGTATGTTTTTCCAATTTCCTCCCAAGCACTGTTATTCAAATTTATAGAGGAGGCTGTTTTTTTGTTCTCAATATTGCGCTAAATTCCTTTTTACTTCTTGAGTAACACATTATAAGCTATCCAAACAATTGAAGTTTAGGGGTTTTAAAATATTTGAAACCATGCTCTACAACAAATAAAGCAGTTTGGAGCAGTACGGGTTGCCTATGCTCAGTTTAACTCGCTCACTGTGAATCCGCAATATTGGTATTGTTTAATACAAAAACACCGAACCGTCTCAAATTTATGAACAAAATGCTGATAGATACGGTCAGCAAGGAAAATTTTTTTTAAGTCACTCACAGCTTGTGATGAAAACTGTTACAGCCTACTGTGACATGCAAATTGTTAAATCATCTTCGCAACCGCCACTCAAGTCCCAAGACACGCATATAAAACATAGTTTTTCCCTAAATACGTAATACAAACAAAAGGCGCTTTGGTTGAACATTTACAGTTAACAGTCTATTGTTTAGGCGACTCGTCAATCAGGGGAGCATAACCATTCACCATGCTAACAGATGTAGCACACTATGCAAAAGTTTCTTAAACTTACCACAGATTTAATAGGATTTCTTTGCTTTCCATCTATGTGACCATGACCAACCATGTACTACGTTGTTCTATGCTTGCTAGATCATCATTACATTATAGGTTTAGTTCTGGAGTCAGACAGCGGGCAGCACTGTTTGCCTTTTTTAGCACTTCATCCTTTCTCATTCTCTTCAGTAATGAAAATGTAACAGGATCCGCTAATCATTTAATCAAACAAACTCAAAAACAATGGTATCTCAGTTATTTAATCGTAGGCCCTTTCAACCGTCCGCCCGGCATCAAAATAAAACATCCAATCTGGCCGTTTAGAATTATATTCAGAGGCAAATACAACCGCCAATTATAATTACAAAGTGGTTGGTTGATTCCTCTCTGTATAACCGACAAAACAAATTAGTTTTGGGGTATTAATTCGACTAAAAATTTCAACTACACACGGACCGACCGACGGGTTAGTTTACAGAACGTTATTCGGTGTTTATTGCAAAGCACACATCAATCACTTCAATACTTTTACCGAATGATTGGACTGAGTTGATGTAAATTTACGAAATCCGAACAAATCAGTGAAAATACACATTTCATACACCAGGAAAATTGTCTAGCTTTGCGCATGTGGAAAAAGTGGAATAATTGAAAAATTGCATAAAAGGTTTTGTTGAATCCATGGAAAGCTTGGATCGTATAGCAAACAAAAAAAGAATCAGCCTATATAAAATTGAACACCAATAATTATCTTTCTAGTTCTTCTGTGAACTGTGACTCAATTTGCTTGAACGTCCTTGAAGAACAGATCTAACTGATATTTTGAAAAGTAACTAATGGACCATGGGTTTTTTCTACAGGTTTTTTTCATGGTTTGTTGTTGGATCTCGAACCCGCAGATGTTCCGCTTTTCCATCTCAAGGCCCAATTGTTGTGTTTTATATTATTTTTTCAGCCGCGCAGACAAAAACCTAAAGGATAAACAACATGGTCCCCTTTAGGTGTCGACATAGTATTTCTCGCGTTTTAGTTCCAAAACAATGTACTTGCAACATTTTCGTCAAAGACTGCAGAACAATTACTGGTGTGCTACAGTTTTAGGTGGATTTTTGTGTTTACTGGAGGGCTTTTGGTGTTTTCGGGATTATGGACGAGGGAGACGTATCGGGTAGATTAAAAAACGACAGATAGTTTCATGCTAGCTTGTCATTTTGGAGGGCTGAACGTCTTTTGGAAACGGGAACGTCTACCCCATGCGACCATTGTAGTAACTTTCTGTATAGGAATGTGACAGTGAAAAGAACACACAGCTGTCACCTGGAAGACAGATAAAGAAAATATATTATCGTTGTACTGAAGAAGATAAAATTTGTGAGTGAAAGATTAACAGAAAAGTAGATTCTGTCAATACATGCAGTTTTATTGTCCAGATAAGCATTGGGGGATTAAAAAGGTTTTGTTTTCAGTTCTCAGAGCACCATCACATTATTATACAATGAAACGATGATCAAAGATCAAAGTGCAATGTTACATTCGAAAGTTATCATGTGCTTCTCTCGCTGTTGGTTCTGCACACAGGGTGGGTTTTTAGTGTGGACTCGGTCAATAACTACGTTATCACACACGCTATCCGATAAAGTTAAATACAAAACTTTTAGGCTACAGTATGCTTTTGACTTGGAAAATCTTTTTACCTCTACAGGGTTTCTTCATAACTATGTAGTGTCATAAACAAAGACTCTTTTTAATGGAAACCCCTACATTCTACTGCAGATCTGGATGGGTACTTTTAAACGAAGCAATTTGGTATAACATACTAAAGGATTTCACAAGTATTTTCAAATTGTTGAGATATTGGACAGAATAACGAAAAAAAAAACACTTGATATCTTGAATTTTTCCTCAGAGAGATATGATCTCATTTCTTGTTCCTACCTAGTTACTTTTTTAATTTTTTGGACAATCTAAACAGCGTGGTCAAGAATGCAAAATGATGATCTCTCAAAAATTTTAGGTGAAACACAACATTTTCACATTCCTTGATTCCTCTTTCTACAAGCCTTTCTGATAGTTGGTTTTTATACAGACTTTGTAAAACATTATTACAAAGTAATATCCACGACTGCCAGACACCTCCCGCCAGTCGTAACTTTTGTCAGGCGCTTGAAAAACAAGGCGAATGAGAAATTTTTGTATACCGGATGTCCGTGCTATCGTATAGTGTTACGTTTCAAAAAATACGCTTTGATGAGTCTGGCAGTTCTGGAATCTAACTCTATCACGTGAAACAATTTTTACGAGTATTTTTGTGGCTTACTACGCTTTGCCATTCCACGCACAGACACAATGTACTCTGTCATCCGAAAATGCACAAAAGGCCGTCTTTTGGCGACCATTTGAGTCAAATGAAGTTGGAGGACGTTTGGAACAACCTTTTGATGAAAGCACATAACTAAGCTAAACAGATACTGAATTATAAAACCATGTAAGTATAAAGTGTGGAGACTATGGCGGTTTCCTCGCTATCTAACGCCAACTCTTTTAAGCGGCTTCAACCAGAAATAGAAATACTATACTAGAAATCTTTTGAAGGTTCTTTGTGTGTTCTAGGCGTATTGCGAGACCTGGTAAGCGAAGAGCAAAGCGCACAGCATTGGAGCTTGGGAGTTGCCACAGTAATAGCTGGGTACACATAATCTGCATAATACACCGAATTCACGGGTGGTCCTGATGCGAGAAGCGTCTGCCTGGCCTGGCTCCGTCCTATTGCCTCATTTGCAACCTGCAGCTCGAATCATTTCCATACAATAACAAGCCAGAGGTTGTTTGTCTGCCATTTCAGCCTCCACTGCTTTTTCTCCCGTGTTTTCCCTTAGCTTGTTTCCGGATGCACAGCCTTAGGCAGTTTAGCCAGAAAAGTTATGCATCGCATAGACTGCTTACTGTGAGAGGAAATTTTAATACGTATACAGGATTTGAAAAGTAGCAAAAGTGGGGTGTCCCAGAAGTCGACGTCAGGCCGGAAACGGGGGACAGGCTAGATCAATTAAAAAAAATCTAACTCGTGTACTTTCAAATTATAGGAAAAAAAATCGGAAAGAGCCTACCCTCTGTAAAGATCTTCGTTCCCCTTCCGAGCAGCAGCCTTGCTGGTACATGTCTTTGTAAATGATTGGTGGCACGTCTTCCAATAAATTTGAAAAAAGTCTAAATAAATTTTGCCACTCAAGAAGTCTGGCAGCACAAAGGGTACAATGATTCCCAGTCCATACGTTTATTTTAAAATGATACTCTGATCTAGATTGTCTAATCATATGTGGGTTTTTTACATGTAAGTGGTGTAGAATCATGTAACCATCTTTTTTAATTATTGACTTATCAGTCTACAGAATTTTCTCTAAGAATTATATATTCCCGGTATCTCTGTAACATTGTTTGACAAAACTCAACTTGGAAGATAATCCCGGGATTGTAGAGATTGTTCTCGATGTACGTAATACGGGAGGAGCTCGTACTTTCGCGAGATTAGTGGGCTGTACTTTTGTGGGCACTCTCGTGCTTCCTTCTATTTGACGTACTGAAGAACTCTGGTCTTCTTCGACTGCTTGTAGTACGATGTCTTCGTAAGGAAAGACAAGTTTTCCTTCAGCATGTGCCTGATTTGCGAATCGTCCTTCCGAGAGTAAACAGTGCACATTCACAAAAACTCGGTGATCGGGATGACGAGAAGCATTTGAATAATTCTCAAGGTAAAGCCCAGCTGCAGCACTAGCATTGCATACAAACTTCCCATAAATGAGGTGCATGATGGCACGAACATAGCCATGAATCAATAAAAGTGGCGTTACTATCTGTCTTGCTGTCACTACGTAGAATGAGACTGTCGGCAACTCCGTCTAAGAAAATTTTATCACAGGGTGTATATTTTTTCAATTCTTTTCAAATCTATAATTTGAAAAGTACTCGTCATACTTTTCTGATAACTATTATCAGTTGGCCTATCCCCTGTTTTAGGCTTGACGTCGACTGCTGGGACACCTTGTATATCGTAAATTATTCGACAGAAATTAAAACAATACGGAAGCTCAGCCACTCTGGTGAGTTAAAACTACTGGGGCTCTATAGGCACAATTTTTTCATCATGATCTAAAGGCTCAAGTCATGTCTATCGTTAGTGCCCCTATATATTGTGAATTTTTTTGTAGGTTATCAGAGCAGTGTTTTTGTTTCACGTGGTTGCAGGTTGCGATGCAGTTGGTCTTTCTCAAAGCGTTTTTATACAAAGATGACGGAGATCGATTCAGCGACCTCTCTACCATCTATTCATACCGAGTGGTTTATTCCACTCTCACCGTTGAAATCTCGAAAACGGTTAGATTCACGAAGTCGGTTAATTAGAGTCGAAGCTGCGCATTTTGGAAACGAGGAAAGCCTCAGATAAATATTTCTCAATTCGTAATATTTCTAGAAATAGATATAAAATCTGAATTTTCCCAAAATTGTTCCTATTTTTGGCTGACTTCGTGGTGGAATTTCAAAATAAACTGCACACTGGCGTTGCTAATTTTTCTCCCCTACATAGTGGCTTAAGAATTTCACTGTAACGTTTCGTCTCTTGCACTCAATCAACTCTATTTTTTCTTACTATTCTGGACGACATGTATTTTTGCCCAGGTGGACAAAGTTTTTAATTCTGATCCCAAAAAAGAATAATATGAAATACGGTACATTGGTATTAAAAAACATAGGCAATCTAAGAAAATATTTTCATTATCATCACCGATTAAAGATTGCTTCAGCTCTTGAGAAGCATATTATTATAATTTGAGAATTTCTCAGCTATAACGAATGTTATTTTAGCACAACGCAGCCTCTCTATATGATCCCTTGACGTAGATAAATATTATTTACATAAAAGATATGTGCATCAGTTTAGGTATAATAATAAGAATAATAGGTTTTAACCATTTCCGGCATACCAATGTGTAATTTGAAACAGCTGAAAAAAGATTTTACAGTCTTATTGCTGGCCCTGGTATTTTTTGTCGGTTTGAATGAGGCTGAGGGATATTATAGCTATGAACACACAAACTTTCTTTTATTTATATTCTCAGATGTATCACTCTTTTAAGAGGAAATGATAATCTATTTCAAGCAATCATATAACACCCGAAACGTCAACATCAGAGGTATCCTACGACATACTTTAAAAAGTTTCCTTTCTATAATTGTGTCAACCACAAAGTATTAGGGCAATCAAAACCTACAATAAATTCAAAACTGAAGTTAAAAGCCTCCTTATGAGACACGCATTCTATAGCATTAATGAATTTTTAAATATGAAGCCATACTTTTTTTAATCATTTTTTTATTGTATTACTACATACTAGATTGTTTTTACGTATTTTACACTGTACTGCTGCATTTTAGATCCACTTTTACCTGTTTTCTTTTTAACTGAAACCATGCTAATTGTCTCCATTGCATTTGTACCTATAGATGACATGCCACATGTACACTGTATCTCGAATTACTATATACTTTCAAACAACGAGAAGATGCGCATGCTTACAGTTTCTTTAAAAGTAGGTATTCTGATAAATATGAGATATCTTTATTTTGCAAGTTTAAGCTGAATAGTCCTCGCCAGTTCAAAATGCGCTAAGGGCTAATAATAGGCGGTATTATTTCGGTGGTAAAGAGCTATTACCTCGTTCACATCCCATCTCATTAGAGCACCATCACTGAAACTACTTGACATTACATCCACTCAGGCCCTGAAAACAAGCGCACACTCACGTTTCGTCACCTGTTTTCATTAAGCGCCCACTAGATTGCACCGCCAAAAACACGCGCCACCGTTTAAAGGGACGATAGTACAGGAAAAGCAGGATTTATTTCAATGAGTATTCTGGACAACAAAATACGCACACCTTAAATCTCAGAACAAAGGAAAAGACATTTTCGTCAACTGTTTTTACTTCCCTCGCCTACTGGCGTTATGTTACATGATATGTTTTTGAATGTTGTATAACGTGTACATCACGAAAAACCATGCCACTCATTTTCGTCGTCTGTTTGTCGGTCTGTCCGCTAATCGTATCACCGCCTATAACTTGGAAACGCAAAAGCTTCATGAAAAAAATGTAAAAATCGCTCAATTTTCGTTTTTTTGACGTTTCAGAGAATCATGATAATTTTCGAAAACATGGCAGCTTGGTGGAACTATGATAGTGATAGTGATGGGGTTGTATTATTAATCAATAAGCTTATGTTCAAGATAGTGTGGTGGAACTTAAGTGCTCTGCGTCATAACTTGACGGGGTCTTTGTTTTTGAAAAAGTTGGACACTGTTTGACACAAACAAAATCGGAAATAGGACATAATCTGGATCTACAGATTTTGAGCTTGGTGTCTTTTAAAAATGTAACTACTGCTACTTCAACGATTTTCCCAACAGGAGGTATAAGCAAAATTCTCAATTAAAGAATGTAAAACAAGAAAGCTTCCCTGTGAAACTGTATATTTGGACACAATCTGCTTCTGCATTAAGGCAAAAAATTGCATACACATCTGCACATTGACCACAGGTTATTTTGGTTAAATTCGTGTATAATTACATGTTAGACTAATTTTCCCGGATTAGCGAAAGAGCGGGTAGCGAAACAGACATAAACGTTTTGCGGACTCCAAAATTAATGGGACTCATTCCATAATAGGACGGGGCGATTAAGGCCGGTTAAGTTATGTCGCATTATGCATGAATACACAATTATGAGACGACATTTTGGATGGCGATAGTGAACTGGGTCGTTGTGGAGATCTGTTAAACTGACACTGGGAAGACAGACGAAGGGTGAGAAGGGTTTTGTTTGTGCAGGTAAGATAATTTGCTGCGGCGGGGGTGAAGATTTATGTTGTGAAGTTCAGAGAAGACACGAATTTCAGGACCTAACGCAACGCGGTCTTACAGATCGTAGCAATAAACTCCATGCAACAGATTATTTCCATAAGACTCATTACAGAATATTGGAATATAGTCAGTATCCTAAATGGTGAGGTATATATAAACAATGAACATAAAACAACTATTTAATAAGTATAACAAGGCACAAACATATAGGACTTACCCTAACACTATTATTCATATATTCATCTAATGAATAGAACGAACACCCTAAAAATATTATTTCACTTTCCTTTGGAAGAGGCTAAAGCATGTAGTGTCTTTGAGAAGTTCCCGAAATGAGTCATGCTTTGTTTTGAAATACATGGTTCCAATAATTCTTTTTGGCATAAGAAATACTTCGTTCATACAGAAACAGTTTCCACAGCAAATAATACCTATAGTGACTATATTTGCGCAATTAATTCTTTCTTCCTTGTGAAATTCACCACCTTATCTACATTTAGTGTTAATTTACTGTTGTTACACCAGTTCTGAATCAGGTCAACACGGCTCTGAAGTTCCAAGCAAGCAGTGACATTAGGGAAGTCAAGTTTTTTTATTGCTAAAGCAGCCAATAAATCATTTATAAGAATTAGAAATAGTAACGGTCCCAAGTTTGATCCACGTGGAACTCCAGATATAGCTCCATAGGCTTTTGACTTATACCCATTATACAAGACAAATTGTTTCATATCTGTTAAGAATTTTGTCATAAATCCTTAGCTTCATCAGAAAATCCAAAATCTATTAATTTGTCAAGCAAAACAATATGATCAATTTTTTCAAAAGCTTCAGTGATGTCCGTATACATTTCGTGTACCTGGCTACTATCATCAAGTGGTTCTGATATTTATTGAGTAATTACTAGGCACCACGCTAGCGGCTTGACATCCTGGAACAAGCACCTTTTATATTCTGAATACTGGTCACTTTGGACAAGCCAAATATAATATTTTTCCTGCGTTCTTGTTCTTCAGCTAATCGATTAATTCCTCAAACTCCATATCTCTTGAAGCACCACTTGTAGTAAACTTTTTCTCCCAGTGTTCTTATTTCCCCTGTAGAGACAGTATTATAGGTTTTAGATCATCAATTTTATTTCCAATTTTCCTCCAACACAAGGACCACGTGTAACCTTTATCTGCATCATTAAGTATGTTGACCACATCCAGCGACAAATTCAAACAAATAAGATAAGCTGACATATGCCAAATTGCGTTTCTACGTTGTTATGTAGTCAGTTTGCTAGAAACAAGATCCACTTCAAAAGATGTACGCCAAGGTGAACTAAAAATTAAATGTTCTACTTTGGGGCAGAATATGTCCATTTTACTAAAAGGCTTAAGTGTTCTGGTACTGCATAGAATAGCCTCTATTTTATTAGCGGCTAATACAAGAGCGTTATTCTTGCAATTACTAAGCATGCAGCTAGATGCCTTGGGAGCATTCAATCATAACTTGAATTTCGCATATTTTTTTTATTTGAGCAATAATATACACTAAGTGGCGTAGAAAGAAGAATAACCATTAATAATGAATTTAGTGCAATAATATTTTGTGTGCACGTCTCTTAAGCTAG
Organism: Acanthoscelides obtectus; assembly: GCA_963669975.1. Taxonomy (NCBI): domain Eukaryota; kingdom Metazoa; phylum Arthropoda; class Insecta; order Coleoptera; family Chrysomelidae; genus Acanthoscelides; species Acanthoscelides obtectus. The sequence goes on along the minus strand of CAVLJG010000007.1, from coordinate 73,184,245 downwards.
GTGAGTGGTTTATCAAAATTTCAAAAAAATTCGACCTTTGGAAAAGGTTTAATCAACTAATCATCCGAGGTCCCAGTTTAGTCATCTCTTCAGTGAAGCCAAATTTGAAGGGGTAAATTTTTTTACGTATTTTTAGGAAGTAAAAAATAGTTCCTCAATCCAGAATTTGCCGTTCAACTGATTTGAAATTATGGAGAGAGAGATCTCAATTCTCCGTAGTTTTACATTCAAAGTTAGGCTATTTTTGTATGAATTTATCGGATCTTAAAATAAGCTTAGCATTACCGATTCTATCCACCAAGTCAGTGAATCACTTCGGTGCCTAGGAGTGAGACGTAGGACAAACAGAGGACGGTATGCAGTAGGTCAAAAACTGTCGATCCGGTAATAAACAATTCACATTGTAATATGCTTTCTATGCTCTCCAAACCATTGGATTGCAACCTGGGTATCGCATCGTTCTTCTGACATGTCCTGTACCTTTGTTTGTGTTCGGCACTCCTAATCCCATGGCCGACAGATTAAAGCAGCATATATCTAGAAACTCTTTCTAATAAATCCATCATTACTTAGAGTTCTCTTTTCTATGTCAGTATAGTTAAAACGGAACCATTCTTAATATATGCTATACGTCAAAATACTGAGAATCAACCAATGATAGCCTTCGTATAGTCGTTAGAGTAAACTTTGCCGGGCTCATAGTATAAAATTAGCATTACCGAAAATTACTAAATACATAATTATACGAGATGTTTTCTAGTTTAATTTATTGTACAGTTATTTTCGCTGCATAGAGAGTTGGAACGGAGGTATTTTTAAGAAACCATTTTGATCACCAAAGCACAAGGTAGCAAAATGAAAATTCGATAAAAATCACCTCAAAACCGATAGGGATATCAACTTTCCAAAACCTCCACAAAACTTCTTATGTAAAACTAAATAGTTGTTCTAAGCCAGCTACACGTAAAACCTTCTTTTTTCAAATCAACAATTGTGAGAAAATACTGAATATCTTAATTGGTGGTGCTCTAAATAAAAAACCTTGCGAGTGCCACACCTACATCTTAGCGACTTTCAATCTCTCTCCTCCTCAGGCTGGCGCATAAATCATATTTAGCTTTTTGTATGAATAAGGCGACCCCTCTACGCCCTTAAATAAAGGGATGCACGCATGGGTGCCTGTATTTTTTGTTATCAGCTTCTCAAAGGGAAAGGGACCGGAAGATGTATTGGCTTGCACTTTGTTTAGGCCGGCCTGTACCCAGGACGAAGTCTGGGCAGCGAAGATTGAATGGTTGCCTTAGGATCGTCAAAGTCCGATTGCCCTTTGAGATGGATTTGAAGGAACGGTCAGCGTAAGTAGGTCGACCTAAGGGCTGATAAATTTGATACAAACGATGTGTTTAGTTAGACGCGTACTCTGTATTCGGTGCCTTAGTTGGAAAGAAATAAGGTCATAAAAATAATGGACTTTTTGAACAGCACTGCTATGAAATTACCAAAATGCATACTACCATTAAGGTCGCGCATCCCCTTTTTGTCAACTGCCTGATTATTTTGTGATTTGTATAGAGATGACTGAAAAACAAAGTTATACATCCTTTTGCTTAATATGCATTGTTTATGCATTTTATTGTATATTCATTCTTCAATCGTAACTTGTTAAAAAAAGGTAACACAGCTCTGAGATTGTATCGGATTATTCAACGTTTATAGTAGATTTGAGCCAGTAATTATTTTTCTCTTATAATTTTTTCTCTTCAAAAAATCATTGCCTTTCCTAAAAACTCATTTGGAAGCAAGATTTTTTGAAGAACAGAACAAGTTATAAGAAAAAAGTAAAATTGGCATAATGGCTTTGCGCAATCTCAGAATGCTACAGAAAACAAACGAAGCGTCACTTGGAAGACAGATTTTTTTATACCGAAGCAGCCTAAATACCAGGGCACCACGGCTGTTATGGGAACTCTGCTAGCCCGACTTTTGAACTGCCTAAGAAAAAAGCCTTCTCGGATAGATTGTTTCACAATCTCGATACCCTGGGGATAAAGGAGCGGTCGTATCGCCCAGTTATAGATGTATGAAGATGAGATGGTTAGTATGGGCGGTCGGAGTCAGAAGGATCTATCTGGTAGGCGAATCGCTCGGCGAGATCATGGAGGAGAGCTCTGAGGAGCAAGGACATTTGGCGTAGTGGTAGAAGAAAGCTACGACATTAGCCTCACCATAAGACTGGATGAGCTTAATACATAGTTGCGTGGCGTAAGCTAGGAAGCGCATCCTTGGTGCAAAAAACCATACTGCCTGTAGCTAACTAAGCCGTGACGTACGAGGTACTCCAGAAACTCCGGATTTATGCACTTCTCTATCACGTATAACAGAAACCAGAGCTAAAGGCCTGTAGTTTGAATGGTCGATATATTGTCAAAAGTGGGTATTGCGCTTGAAAATGGTCATAGTTGGGACGCCGTACAATAAAGAAGAATTTTAAACATATATGTGGGATATTCACATGCTATATCAGAGCTGTACTATTCAACAAATAACTATAGAAGAAACAATGCATTAGAAATGCTCAAAAAATGCAGTATTTAGACAATGGATAACATTGTTTTTCAGTCATTTCTATACTCCTTGAAAATCATAAAAACATACAAAAACAAATTTTGTGGACGTTTAGATTTTTTGTTTTTGTTATAGAACCAAAGAGGAAAATGGAAATGCATTTTAAAATTTGAAGGCGTCTTAAATAATTTCTTTTTCACGATTGCAGTTCTCTCTTTGCTTATTGGCCAGGAAATTTAAATGCCCCATTCTTCAAAAATTAAAGAGCAGCTTTGGCAAGAACTATTTCTCCGCATTTTTCCACTGGACTCAGTTTACATAATCTTTTTACAACTGAGAGCTCAGAGGAACAAAGCTCGTTGGCACATAGAATAGAAAAAGTTCTTATGGTGTCAACAAGTTAGTGTAACCAGTCCAAACTCAAGACAAAGAGTTTCTTTCATAGATCTCGTCAAATTAAACTTTACAGACTTTCGTTTTTCTTATGTGTACAAATATTTTAATTGCCAGCCTTGAATTCCTCGATTTTGTAATCGAAACAAAACAAAATATAATGAATACTGCAAAAGCTTTTAGTAACCATCATCAACGTAAATATTTATTACACATAAAGGTGTCCTAGACTTTTGGTCACAGCTGTCAAAATTGTGCAACAAGGAAAGGAATAGAGCCTTACATACCGCCATATTTCTGCAGGAGGTCGGATACAGTTGTTTAATCTTTAATTTACCATTTGAAAGATGCCTTTCTAGTGAACAACTAATCTCTAATTCTGACAAAACAATCGTAAGAACTTATTTGACAGTCGTCTGGACTCGGTTGATAGACTTATTTTGAATTAGTTCTTGAAATGACTTTAAAATGACATTAAGATGCCCTCTGATTCAGAATTATCAACCAGAAAAACCTAAACAACATGCGGTAGTGCTCAACCGCTCGGCTTCTTTTGGAAATGTCGTTGGTATGACCTTGAAGCGATTTTCAAGTGACATTCAAACGTCATCATAAAGAAAAACTAACCCAAGATTTGGAATCGGTGATCTAAGAAGCCCCGTTGTACTGAAAATCGTATAAATAACGATTTCATTGAATTTTTTGCTAGCTTAACAATATTTCATGAAAGCTGGACTTAAAACTTTATAGGTCTCGTTTGGCGCCACGTGATCTTGGCTTTTTGATTTGCAAAGCTCCCAGCGAAAAATGCGCTGGTTTGCATCCGAAGACGAGCTGGGAGACGTTGTGTGATTATATTGAGAAACAATAACTGTACTTACTTGTATTCTTGGGCTTTTATCCCCATAGTAAGAAGCACTTATTCGTTCATGATTAACTTTAGTCTGTTTAATTACTGTTGCTAGGTATTGCAAGGTAGTTGCGGTCATTCCTATGCTACCTACGAGTATATTACTTACAATGTCTAACAATTGCTAACAGTGTTCGTACCGTACTAAAGGAAGTGTTGGTTTGTCGATTGTTTGTCGCATATGGTGGCGTGTATTTATTCAATTTGATGGGAATAAGGTTTAAAAACAACATAGTTTTTTGGTATGGCACAAGTTCTATGTTGTGACCTACGTATCGGTCTTGGAGATAGGCAATAGTATAATCATATTAGCAAACTTCCCTGTAATAGTTGTAAAGCCTGGTAATATTACTGCAAGTTGTTCAAGGGGCTATTCAAAATATGGACGCATAAAATGAGTACACCAATTTTTGTGGGAAAACTTTTAATTTGACAACAAAGAATGAGAAAACGTGTTTTTTGGGATTCAATCGAAAAAACTTTTCATACAAAGGTTTTTAGGTATTTATCAGACCTAGAAAATGAGACCACCTGTAAAGAAAAACGACGAATAGCAAAAATGTTATGTCCGAAAAACGAGGCAAAATTCAGGTTTTGTCACTTGTTGGTAATGCGACGATAATTTCACGTAACTACTTGAAATTCTTCGAATCCGTAGGATCAATACTTCTGAATAATAACAAAATTGGGTTATATTGTTAAGTACTTTTTTGAGAATTTCTAATTGTTTATCTCAAAACACCTGTTTTCCGGCCAACACTACTAGTTCATTGAGCAATATAGAGGGTTCGTTCAAGGAGCACTAAATAGCAAAATACACTTTAGTTTACCTTGCCGATATGAATCGCAGACCATTCCGGAAGATAAATGTTATCCTGAAACAAAGGCTACGTCTTTTCTTCTAAACAAATTCAAACATTTCGTTTTTGTGAGTAATTGAACAAATGCGCTACGATATTAAAAAACATTATATTACACATTTTAAAACAAAGCGAATGTGTCTATCATCATTTGATTCGAATTACTCACAAACACGAAAAATTTGAAATTGTTTAGAAGAAAAAACATAACCCATCGTTTTTTGCAAAAAAATAACATTTATCTTCCGGAATGGTTTCCAATTCATATCAACAAGGTAAACTAGTGTATTTGGCTATAAAATTCTCTTTGAATTAACGCTGTATATTGCTTAATAAACTAGTAGTGATGGCCGGAAAACAGGTATTTTGGAATGAACAATTAGACATTATCAAAAATTGCTTGACCAATCTACTCCAATTTTGTTGAGTTTATTCAGAAGCACGAATCCTACGAATTTAAAGAATTTCAAATATCTGCGAGAAACCATCGTCGCATTACCAACAAGTGCCAGAACCTGCCATTTGCCTCAGTTTTCGGCCATAACTTTTTTGCTATTAGTCGGAATTTTTTACGTGTGATCCCACTTCGTAGGTCTCAATATCTAAAAGTCTTATATGAAGAGTTTTTTTCGTTTCTTCCAACACTTTCGATTGAATCCCAAAAAACATGTTTTCCCATTCTTTGTCGTCGAATAAAAAGTTTTCCGACAAAAATTGGTGTACCCATTTTATGCGTCCGTGTTTGGAATACTCCCTTGAACAACTTGCATCAATAAAACCAGACTACAATTATTTCGCAAACGACGGGTATTTTCGTCTAATACGATTAAACCAGAAAGCGGGAAGCAAACAGACGAATACATGCAGTATTCTGAGTTACGCAGCAAATAGTGCATTAGGAGGTAACAGCTCCTACAGTTATTTCTCGAAGAACAGAATAGTCGTCTTTGGAAACCCTGTACGATGGAACTGATTTTGTCCTTATTTTTACACACGACTCAATCTACATAATCTTCTTATAACCGCACGGCAACCCTTCATCAACAGAACAAGCATCGCTCGCATCACTTCCGTAAACAATCCGCCCTAAAAATTTTAATTGAACTCATCTCCGGTGCTGGCACCCTCGTTTCCCGGGACAATGCACTCTTCTCGCCCTTACCTCCCTCGTCCCTTCCACCCTCATATCGTATATCACCGTAAACCGGGATATTGCCCCAACTCCCGACGTGCGACTCCTAACTTCCAGGTATATAGGAGACAGTGTTAAAGGACACCGCTTAAATCTTCGCCTGGATCTGCCCTGGTTTTTTGTCCTCCTTCCAATATATCATGTTTAACTTTTTGCCTAGAGGGTAAACAAATAACGGGATCGTGCTCTTGCAAGCTGTAGCTTTTCAATTGTTTTACGACTTGATATGTTGGGCAAGGACGAAGTTGTTCATTTAATAATATTGCAGAATTCCCAAGCTTAGACAGCAAGAATATCGGGTTGGATAATGAATAATGAGTGACACATAACGTCATCTATGTACTGCTTCAACTATGGTTCACCATCTAAGCTTTTTTTCGTAAATGATAGCTGAGTGTTCGGAACAAACTAAAATCTGTCCGGCGAATACGAAGATAGTGGCACTATTTCAGAGTTCAGTTCCATTAGTTTTTGTCTGCCAATATGAGATCTAGCGTTGTCACAGAAAAGATATTTTGTCATGTTATTATTAAATAACAAATTTGAGTTGAGTGCAAGAACTATAAACTCAAACTCTTAATATTTGATAGTGTAGAGAGAAATACCATACGCAAGTGGCGAATGGTATCACTACTGAAGCAAACAAACAGTAGAGGGCAATAATATGTTACTCACTGCACTGCTCTGTCTATCGTTTTTGAAACTATTTACGGTTGTAAAGATCGCTACTGTAACGGTTTCACCGTCCGATTGTATTTATTAAATCATTTCTCGATTATCATTTCAGAATCGCAACTCATTAATCCCATCTCTAGCTTTTTTACTTGGAAAAATTTCCGCTTGGAGCGCGCTTGATGCGGAGTTCCTGATCTGTGACCTTCCTCGCCTCGCGCTTCCTTTTCACTTGAGCCGCCGATCTAACAAGAGCTAAGAATTTTGTTCACTGTAGCATGAGGTCATATAGCACCATGTGCTAGCATTTTGTAAAATGTGTGTCCAAATAGGCTAAAATGGTGAGTTTTATAATATTATACAGTTTTATTGCTGGATCTGCCTGTAGTTTATGGATAATCGATATGTAAGTGATTTATTTCTTGTACGATTTTAAAATATTCATCGAACGTCATTTTCGACTACTTCGATCATTCGCCATAACCTTAATCAAATCGAGGTAGAAATCGATCCATATCGATTTTACCTCTGTGTGCGTATACATATTCATAGTTCAGTGAAATTATGAGTACGTTGATTATGAATATTCGATATTTGTGTTTTTATATCAGAAGTATGTGAAGAAATTTTTGATGACCACCATCTTGTTTTACGCTTTTTTTGCTATTTCATGATTTTATTTTATGAAAGGCATTTCCAATTTTCGGTTTGATTTTATCAAACTATGTAATGTAATTCTAACCTAGAAAATCGTTGGTTCTCTTTTGAGGCAGACTGAGATTGGAAATGCCTTGGCCATTGGGGCACGTTGCTAATGCACACGGTTCTTTTTCAGATTGGGGCCACCCCCTTTCCCTTTGCCTTTGTCTTTGACTTTTGCCTTTGTCTTTGACTTTGCATTTGCATTTGTCTTTGACTTTGCATTGCTTGGCCTATCACTTCACCCATGCATGTGCCTTGGCAGCGCCATCACCTTTAAGTTCAACTTCACTGCATCCTTCGCCTACAACTAGTTTTGAAGCCACTAAATGTGAGGTCACCCCTCATAACTGGGACCTCCACTTGAAGCACCTGGCCATCCTCGCTTCAGTCCAGTCAAAATGGACCAGCTTAGCGAAAGATAAGTGTATAGTTTTGTAACAGCGCCAAAGATTTAAAACTTTTATTTTGTTCTTTAAAATTTCAATTTCAAATGTAATGAAAATGCTTTTTTGTTAAATAAAATCTGTTAAATTTTTTGTTCTGTTTGTTCTCCTATCCTCTAGCCATGCCATGGTCGACACACAGCTACACGCCTGTAGATGTCTTCATGCCACCGACTGAGCTACCGGAAGCTAATGGTAACCCACTTTCTGTGATTGTGCAGAAAAGTTGGAGTCTTCATTGCATTCCATCTTTTCTGGACTTTTTGCGGAAAGGAAGGTTCACTCTACGTGAAATGGAAGACTTAGAAAATTCGGTCGGATAGAAAGCGTTGGAGGACAGGAGTTCCAAAAGGTTCCTTCTGCAACTTGAAATGGTCCCTGAGGTTATTCGATATCGGACGGAACAGGTGCACATGTTGTAGACGTTCGCGACTGAGGTCACGCTTCAGATGTTGATTACAGTATACTATCGTAGTAATCGTGATATTAGTAGGAATATTTTGTCAGTGTGTTGCGTCATGTACATCCCATAGCACTGAGAGAATCACCTTGTGAGGATGAAGACCTCTTACACCGCTACAGAGCTCTCCTCCGACTTCCGCCTCCCATCCTAACCGTGACGAACTTCATACATCCGGAACTGGCCGATACGACTGCTCCTTTGTCTCTCAACAGAGTTTCTTTGGGATGTTCATAACAGCGGCGGTGCCTTGGCATGGCTTCTGCCTGAGCAGCTGGTTCAATGTAAAAAAAGTCATTGCTACAGAGGCAGACTAGACTAAATTTCTGTTTTTCCAAATTCCTAATTAATTTAGCACCAATGTGAGAAGGTACTCCATTACATATATCTGCTAATTTCTCAACAGTCCTTCCAAAGCTCATACCACAATCATTACGAATACAGGGTAATTCACAAGTCGTGACCAAACATGAGTCATAATACACAGGATTGCATTTTAAGGTAGGTCTTCTCGAGGGCTTCATTAAAAAGATACGGGGTGATGAAGTTTAAAAATAAAAAACAATTTTTTTTCATATCGTCAAAACTTTTTTTTAGCAATGATGAGTACGCTGATATAAGTTTTGTGTACCGGTTCTGTAATGGAAATGCTTTCAAGAGGAACTGGAAGTGATCAATTTGGCGTTGGATGATCCTAGTACAAGTACTAGGCGGTTTGCAGCCCAGTTACCATGTTCCCAAAGTCTTGCGTGAAGAATTTTAAATCGCGAAGTTTCACATCCTCATCATCGGCAAAATGTGCAATGTCTGCAACCCGGCAGAGAAGTGCAACGGCAACATTTTGTGTGGTTACTGAAAATGTATAATCAAAATGCAGATTTTATTGATTTGGTTTTATGGTCAGACGAATCGCTTTTTACGAGGGGTGGAACATTTAATTCTCCTAATAAACATATCTGGTCGTTAGAAAATACCCGTTCTGTGAGAATCCACTTCGTTTCAACACAGATTTTCAAAAAATTTCTGGTGCGGCATTTTCAATGGTCAAATGTTTGTGCACGTATTGCCACATCGTTTAAATGCAAACCCATACTTAGCTTTTATAGAGAATTACATAGAAAATGTGTTAGATGGCGTTCCGTTAGCAATGAGAGTACGAATGTGGTATCAGCATGGTCTCCTGATTTGGACCCCCTGGATTTCTTTTTGTGGAGCGCTTTTAAACAACTAGTGTATGCGGAACAAATTAATACTGTTGATCAGTTACAATGCGTTTCATCAAATTCAAGCCGCAATAAATTTTGCAGAAATACGTTTTTCTTTATTAAAATATGCCACATCCGTCAGAAAGGTGGTTTTTGAACATTTATTGAAATAGAGCTTTATCTAATTTGTTTTGGTTGATGTTTACGAAAATAATGCACTCTAGAAAAAAAAACACAAGAGTAGTTATTTGTAGCAAATTGAAGGTAAAATTCGAAAAATTGAGCGTTTCGAAGAAAAAAAAACAGTGGCGTACTACTTTTATTTGAAAAAGATAGTGCATCTAATCAACTGTATCTCTGCCACTGGTGCACGTTAATTTTAATCAAAGACCTAACAAATTAATTCATTCCAGTTGACGGTTTTGAACAAAAAATTGTTTTTTATTTTTAAACTTTAATGAATCCCTCGATGAAAAAATGTTACATTGAAGACCCCCCTTAAAATGCGGTCCTCTGTATGATGTTTCATTTTTGGCTGGATTTGTGAATCACCCTGTATCTTAATCCTGTAATTTTCTTACGTATGGAACAAAAACAATTGATCCTTTTATCTGTCATACGAGTATTAATACATTTTTTCGTACCCACGTGCTCGTGCTCAGTTGCTGATACTCTACAGTTTCTTCCAAGGAAAATGATGCCTCGAACAATTTTTCAAATTTGACCGGAAAATCTACCGTGAACAGATATATGACAACATCATGCCAAGGGAGCCGTGGAATAGTGATGGGATAATAATTATATGTATTAAAGGTTTTTTATTTCACTCCCATTTTGCCATGCCTTGTTGGTTTATTGATATTAAACAATATTTCTGCTTGCAATTCGTCTGAACTGACAAAACTGAAGTTGTTTACTTTCATGATGACTGCAATAGATAGATTGAGATAGAACCTGAAATTCATTTCCTGGCCAGTGTGCATATGAGTTCAACCTCCAATCACACAAGCGCCACCTAGCGGAAGCAAACCCGGTCAACGCTGTCATTACCAAGCTCTATGTGTCAGTTAGATATAATTTAATTTATCTTTACTATCACCGACAGATAATTATCTGCGTTGCTCTAATTGGCGGAAATCCTGTAGGACTCAATTCTGTCCCGCTACACCTTAAACACTTGAGGCATAATTAATTTCAATACTCATCGTACTGTGCTTAATCGGATTTAGCACGATTCCGATATTTTGCATTGATCCGATAATCACCAGCAACACGTAACAGAGAGCTTAACGATAGAGTGTGTTGAAATCGTTGACAAATGTTAGTTACTGATGCGTTTAACTGGTACACGAGCCGCCATTTTGCTAGAAGAGCCAATTAGTAAGCGAATAAAATCACGTAGTCGGCTATGGATATGTTACGGCAATAACGATATTCCGGACATTGACATTAATGGCCAGGCAGTGATGCCAACGTGGGCATCGTTGTTAGAAACGTAGTGCAAGTGCGCTGTTTATATCATTGGTCGGTACTCGTATTACTCATCGTAAAAAGAGACGTCATATCACTGCTTTATGACAGTATGTAGGTTTTTTGATGTTATGTAGGTTTTCCTATAAAATGTCACCCTTAAAGTTTTAATTCAGGCTCACTTGTAGCATGCTCGAAATGAACTAGCGATATATTAGCCACTACCTAGTGCACACGTTGACATTTTATCGATTTTTTTGATATTATATAGGTATTTTAGGTGGTAACCCTCCAGAAACGATGTTAGTGCCAGTCAAGCAGCAACCATTGGTGGTATTGTAGAATGTAAGATTATCTTATACACAGTGTTTGGCTCTGGCTCTGGCAGGTGAGTTAAATTTAAGTTGATTTTACTATACAAGCTGGTATGGAAATCTAATGTCATTTTAGAAACCAATCACGAAGACAACATTTGTTAAGGTACAGCAACTGTATTGCTGAGACTAACGCAAATACTTTAACGTTAACTTCAGGTTTCGCGCTATTATAGGATTTGGATACTTGTCATGTACGTGCGATTTCAGTTAACCTCTTGTTGATTTCCGATATGAAATATTGCAAAGTCTGAAGAAACAAGTTCAATGTTGACAGTATGAGTTAAATTCTTTGGATTGGATCGAAAACAACGGTCCTCTATAACACAATGCATGTATGTGTGCAGCCGTGAATGTCAGCCGCATTAAGGGTCAGTTTGCGCGGGCTGCAATTTCCCAAATCACGCTAAGTGATACAGCTAAGATAATCCGTTTAATTATTTCGTAACGTTGAATCGGGTTTGAAAGGCGCGATGTCGCACGATATAAATTGATTAGAAACAACGATATCTCTTGGTTAATATCGTTGTAAACACACGTAGCCACGATTGTCCGATCTTCTGCCACTTGCACAGCATGGCGTAAGTGTGACTTTTGCCTAAACACACACGCCCTTCTATGGAAAATTGAAACCCGAGAGTAAAATTATGTTACGTAGACCATGCCATGAAAAATTTAATATCTCAAACTATCTTAAATCGCTAAGTTTACCTATTATGACTTAAGTATATTAGAATCTTAATATCCCTAATGTGGTTAACGTTTAATAAAGCGTTAACGTTCGAAACATGTAAATTTTATGTGACTCGCCCACGCAGAAGGGGGAAAGTTCAGATAGAGCCTGAATATAAAAAGCGCTGTTTAATCATGTCTTGATTATTTCTTATCACGAAACAATTGGTGTAATTGATCAAGGTCGACACCCGACGGGGACTTAATTATACAGGGCACAAATATTTCAGCGAATAGTCTATTGCATCGCGAAACCAGAAAGCGGAACAGCTGGAAAGACTAGAACTAGAGATTCCTGGGCGTATCAGGTGAAATAAATGGAAACCGTCAAGTCTTATTTTAATAAGAGTACTGGTAAAAATAATAGTCGGCCTTATTAACAAAGTTAATAGCGGACTGATTGGCGAATCTTAGTATTTGTTACTATTTCACTTCCTTTTACAGTTAGTTCACAACTTATTCTAAGTTTACTAAGCGGAATGTATACTATGATATTTGGAGATGTGACATTCAGGACGTAATGATCAAGCGGTTGATAAATTGAACTTAATTTTTAAAGAAATGGGAAGTTAAACTTCTTCATACACCTCAAAAATATGATATAACTTACAAGTATGATAAGACAAACTAAAATAATAAATATGGAGCTTCTTCTAATTGGTTTAATCCCTGGTTACTACTTATTCGGAAAAATTGCTCAATTACTGTATGTGAAAACTGATACGAAATTAATCAAAGTGGTGTCATTTTAATGCATAATCCTTTTTTTTTAAATAGTGTGTTTTATTTCAAGATTCTTTCATAAGTACTGTACAATTTATTTTAGCTTATTACCAATTGTTAACAACATATTCATAAAAGTTAAGCTTACCACACCTAGAGGAAAAACAAAAACTGTTGGTGGAGCTATAGGTATGATCTTCGGGTAAATTCTACTAAATTATGCATTTCCATCCATCTTATTATCTGACCCTTAGCTGAACCGTAATCAAATTTACATGACCTACTAGACCTGTACGTAGGTTTTTGGAGTCGCCGGGTCCGAGTTTGATGTCATTTTGTCGTTATGTCGTTTCAAGGTAATTTCAAAATCATTACGGAAAGATCTGGTAGGCTTGATTTTCCGGCATTTTCTCAAATTGAGCTTAATATAACATTGGAATCATCCCGAAACATCCTTCAAAGGACTTTCTACGGACATAAAACAAAAACCTATAAGTATGACAGTTATGTACCAGATAGCTAACTATCTGCTGTGTAAACCTGAAAATTACACCTAAAAGTGGCCTTTATCTGACCAGGAGGTTTCTATGAACGCCGTTTAGTTGATCTACGAGTATATAGATGAAAAAATAACTTGAATTCTTTTCTTCAAAATTGTATTCAGACGGCCTTATGGGCGCTCCTAATTATGATGACCAAATTAGGAGATCAAATCTTTGGATGCTGAAGACAGGAAGCTAAGGCCATGCCCTTCGTGTCAAAAACTCGCAGTTATAAACAGTACTGTAGAACCTTGAGCCAAGTATATGTTTTGCTGAGTTCCCGGTATTACTTCTTCAACGACTTGACAACACACATCACTCTTTTTCACAGAACAAGATGGAAAAAATTACATTTCCAGCCCTTTGTCTTACCCTACTCTTCGAAGAAACGAACAGTTTAGATTACGTAGAAAGTTAATATTCTCAGGATCTCGTAAAAAAGGGTGAATAGCAGTAATAAATTCGACTATATTAAAAAAGAACAGCTGCGGGTTGCGAGTATATTACTAGAAGGTAGCTACTTATAATGATGTCTATACGATAAACATAAAGGTTAATAGATTTGACCTTTGTTAGAAGAGCATATTTGATAAAAAAACGCTTCGTCATATTACTTGTATTAGAGCAGGTAGTTGAAAAATGATTAGCATTTATAAGTGTGTATTATTTTCTTCAGATACGCTGTAAAGGAAATACTTGTGCATTATGATAGAACCATAAAAATCATTGAATAAACTTTTGCTAACCAAAAAGACTCCGCAAAAATATTATGACAGAAACTACATTGAGGAGAGTTCAGCATCTGCTTCAAAAGTGAAAGTTATTGTGATCCCAAAGCTGGGCTAAGTAGACGTTTTGTAATATTTGATGCAATGCGAATGTCACGCGATCAGTATTCACTAAAATTCACCAATATTTATCATTAAATGTAATATTTTTTAACTGGGTATCCTGCAAGTTAGTAATTATAGATGGTTACGTAGAAATCCAGTGACCTGACACTGACGGAATTATTAGTAAATATTGTTGGACCAGCGAAAGATTGCAAGCCGAAAGAATGCGGACAAAAAATTGCGAAGTTGTCAGATGTTCTACATAAAATGCGGTCCATACATATTAACATATTTAAGATATAGAATTGTTCCGCTGAATTTGGCAATGTAGCTGGAAAACCCAGGCCGCAGGTAAACATCCGGTCGCTGATTGGTCCAAAACTCTTATCTTATCTGAAACTAGAATAACGTGCCGATGGCACGGTCATTTATAAACCTACTCCCATAGGCGTAGGCAGTTGGCAAATACTTTGAAAATATAATTTACTGTTTAGTGGTGATAATGGAATTCAAGCATGGGAAAGTTATTCACAGCCAGGCAAGGGAAATAATAGCAAACGTGATACGTGCTTGCGATGCAGAAGCGGCTAACAATACTTTCGTTTATCCACTGGTAGCTAGAAATGCAAGGGCGGCATATTATACGGGTGTTAGTGAACGAACTATAAGTAAAATTAGAAAAGAAGATAAAGACAGGCAAAATGCAACCTCCACACAGCCTTTAGCTTCTCCCGGAAAAAAGAGATCACGCCCTTCTGTGATCCAAAAAATTGATGGAGTCGATTTTTCCATTATTCGGAGAATGATAGAAAAATTTTACTGTGATTTTAAAGTGGTACCTACTTGTAGTAAACTTCTAATCAAACTGAAGGAAGAAATGGAATTTCCATTTGGTAAAGAATCGTTGAGGCTGCTTTTAAAAGCAAAAGGATTTTACTGGCGTAAATGCCACAACAAAAGGAAATTACTAATGGAAAGACCCAGTATTTTACATTGGCGATACAAGTATCTTAGGTCTATTAAAAAGTTCCGGGAAGAAGGAAGGCATATTATTTATTTGGACGAAACTTGGGTTGATAATGACCTCACTTTCAAGAAATGCTGGCAAAGCGAAGAAATTATGGGTGTCCTGAGCAATATAAGTTCTACAGGTAATAAAGTTTCTTTCACCTCGATTTTGCTTATTATACATTTTTCTCAATTTTGGAATATTCTTAATAAGTGCTCATTTAATTTGTCTAATTGAATACATAATCCCTTGCAAGTATTTTTTTCTCAAAAATATGTTTTTTATACATAGTGATTCAAAAAGGTGTTGGCAAACTTAAAATAACACTAAAATGAGGCTATTTATTCATTTCCAGGACGACTTATAATTGTTCATGCGGGTTCGCAAGATGGTTTTGTTCCTGGAGCCTGTCTCATTTTCAAGGCTGGCTGTGCCACTGGTGATTATCACGGTCAAATGAACCAAGAAAATTTCACGAAGTGGCTTACTGAAAAACTATTTCCTAACATTCCTCCTAATAGTATTATAATAATGGATAATGCACCTTACCATTCAGCTTTGGAAGACAAGCCTCCAACTAGATCTTCTCTAAAAAGAGACATCATCACGTGGTTGAGCAAAAAAGGTATAGAGCATGATCCTAATGCTAAAAAAATGGAGCTTTATGAAATAGCTTGTCTACATAGGCCACCATCTGATGAGAAAAATTATAAGATAGATAATTTAATAAGAAGTTTCGGACACACCCCACTTCGAACGCCACCCTATATGTGTCAGTTTAATCCCATAGAGATGATTTGGGCACAAGTAAAATTTTTCATTAGAAGCCATAATACAAGCGGCGAATTTACTATAAAAAAACTAGATGAAATTTCTAATAAGGCCATCGCTTCAGTAAGTGCCAGTGACTGGCAAAAGGTTATTGGACATGTTATAAAAATTGAAGATGAATATTGGGAAAAAGACAGTCTCATTCAAGAAATACAGGAAGAAATAATAATCAACATAGGAGGTGAAAGTGATAGCAATGACAGTTCCTCAGACAGTGATCATGACTCTAATCAGGATTGAAACTATACTAGATTGGCTACCTTTTAGAATTTTTAGATATTCATTTATTATACTATTGGTTTGTGGCTTTTAGTATCTCAGTAGAAAGTCTAATTCTATGTGTTGTTTATGGGTTATTTCATCAAGAAATTACTTTTTGTTTTCCTATATTTTTCTATTCAGTCAGATATTTTTGACTTGTTGTATTCTATTTTAGAAGAATGCATAATTTGTTTTGCTGTTCAATCATAATGCGTACATAGGAATATTACTTGTTGCCTAAAAAATATATTTATTTTGTTCTCAATATTCAGTGTTTGTGTATATTTATTTCTTATAATGTATGTTTGGTATCACGTCATTATGAATCGCAAAAAAATATTAATACTACCAGTTGTAATAAAATATAAATTCAATTAATAATTCAAGTCTCTCCGATCTCCGCCTATGACTCCATATAAAATCGTCTAATGGTAAGGTTTTTTCATCGCATTTCCCCCTTTCGTCCCTAGCAATATTTGGCTGGTCGATCTTGGTACAGGCTACAGTAAACACTGATCCTGATATTCGCTTTAGACTTTTGGATGACAAACATCATGAAAATTAACAATCATCAGTGCAATGCAGAGTAAGAAATAGTGGTTAGAACCGCATAATTTGTAGGAAAATAAACAAACGGCATATTTTTTTTATTATAACTTATCTGATCGAATTAATTGGTGTTTTGTCTCATGTCGTTTAAGGTGTGTTGATTAATTGATCTGCTCACCTGGTCTGAAATATTAATATTTTCCAATAAAGCCCTTGCGCCCCAGATCAACTGTTAATATTTTGATCAGCTCTACAAGGAACCATTGGGCTTCCTAGGAACACTATGATATCAAATATTCATATACATATCCACCCAGAATAAAAAAAGTTTGGAATAACCAACAGTTTATTTACTTGGTAGATAGAGAGATAATTTATTGATCATTTTGATTATTTATAAAATGATATAGGATAGGTCAAGGCTGATGAATACAATTACACTTCTCTAAGGACAGGAAAACGTTCCCTTGCTATGTTTATCGTATGGAAAAATGACAGATGTACAATATCACTGTAGCATATTAATTATTGACGACTCAATAAAGATAATATTGCGATTCAAAGTATAAATAAGAAAGTATTTACTACTTTAGTTAGGACATTAGAAAAACTTTCTATAAATGATTAAATATTTAAATAGTTGAAATATATAGAAGGGCAATCACAAAAGTACATAAAATCAAGCCGCTTAAACAATCACATTCAATAAACCACGGTACACAAAACATCACATAAAATGAATTGGTATACAATTTTATATAGATTGTTGAGTGTGTGTGAGTAGAAGGAATTTCAGTTCTAACAGATAGCTAGATAGCTTGCTGTTTTCACTTTTCACTTTCAATTTGTCATTGCATGGCAGTAACTACGACTCTACAATAATCGACCTTGCAAAAAGCGTAGTCTTCCATGGTCTACCCATCTTATAAGGACCGATAAGTTCTAAAGCATAGATCACTCTGATCTCCATCATCTGGTAACGTGTGGAAACCCCACATACATTTTTGCTGATGGGGCTCACAGTTATGTTTGTGCTGAGGCCATTTGATAGATTTGAACACACCTCGTATGTACCTGTTGCAACATAGTAAAAATATAACTTTTAATAGTAGTGTACTTACCGGCATAGTTTGGCTTCCGTGTAAGCTATTGATAGCTGCTTGCGCTTCTTGATGTGAGCTGTATTTCACAAAAGCGCAACCTGCAAGGAACAATAACAATAAATTCTCAGGCGTTACTAAACTTTTATTACAGAGGTTGCAAACACTTTGAAAAACAAGGTATCGACTATTATTGGGGGACGATATTCTCCTGGTGGAAAAACTTTTTGTTCTGCCAGAAGAATACTCGTACTTTCCAGATTCAATACTTTGACAACATAGACCTACGTAACACATTATTGTAAAAGCAGATCGTTGCATTGGTGATCTGATGTAATGTCTAAAATTGTTCTTTGGGGTTGTTTGGAATAAACAGTAAGCTACCTAGTCGTACGCAATGTAAGCCAACTTAAATGAAATTATACACAGTTGTATGCGACATACATGTGTTTATTTTAAACAAACAAAAACCTATCTAGATAGAAAATACGTGTTCAATGAGAAGCCTGACTTTCAGACTCACTGAAAATTTTTTTAATGTTTGGAGTATAATTTGATACCGCCATTCGAATACAATTATCCAAATATTCATCTGTAAGTCGATGACGCTATTTTTTTAATAAACTTCATATTTGAAAAAAAAAGATTCACTCAAAGATTGAACTAAATAACGCTTTCACTTTCAAGGCAACACGACATAAAGCTCAATATTTATCTTTACTTACTGAAGGCCAGATACATTTTGTATTTGAAACTAATGATTTTAAAGCTCGCAGCGATTTTTTCGCTAAAATTCTGCGTAGCAGTAGTTGCAAACTGTTGGATATCAATTTCTATGAAGGGTGAAACAAAAAATTGCGCCACTATAGAAATTTCGTTGAAATCCTTGAAACGATTTTTGAAGTTATCCTTCAAGTTAGAGACTATTTCTACATGATATTTACTGTCATATGGTTCTAATGGGCTTTGAGATATGTTATATTTTCTGAAAGGACAGGAAAATGCCTGGTATCGTCATCGACTAAGTTTTGTTCCCAAAACTCAAACTTTTTGATAAACGCTTTTATCCACAATTAAACCAAAATCTCTAAGCCAGATTTAATTTTACAGTCCCGGAATCGGTTCATCACTTTGTTTTGAAAAATTTAACTATTCTGCTCAGTAGTCTGTCCTTTTAGTGGAATAAACTTCAAAAGATCTTCTTTATTCGCAAAAATCACTAAAGACCTGACGAACACGGCCATCTGAGAGGTGTGGATTCATTTAGCTGCAGTGAAAAATAAGCACAGTTATCGAAGTCATTTCTTAACTGTAAAACTATATCATTTCTCATTACATCTACTCGTCTTATCACTGAATTAGTACAAAGTTGCATAGATCTTATAGCAGACGCTATCTGGTCTTTATTTATAAAGTTGGCAAATAATGAATCTGCAGCTTCTAAAAACTCCTGTTTTATCATTTCCCCGTGTTCATAAGGTTTCTCCTTTTGTGTAATTATCAGGGACACCCGGTATGATGCTTCAGTTGCAGCCTTATTTTTGTCGTTTGTTTTTAAAAACATTGTCTGTTGTCCAATTAACTGATTTTTTAATTGTTTCAGTTTTTCCGTTCTGGTTGCCGAACGTAATAGGAATGACTTTTCAAAATTGGAATGTACAGCTTTATAGTGCCTCTCCTTTACCTTTAACTTCTGTAAAGAAATATTTTTCTTCCCATTCCGAATGGAAATGGTCTTCATACTCTTACTACTGCACCTAATGTCTTTAATTGCAGGCCAACTCTAACCCAACCGCAGGACCTTGTAACATTCAGTTTTAAACTGAGCGCACTGTCGCCGCGCCTGGCATATTTATTCTGTTCAAAATAATGGAGGTCGTTCTCGAACAGATCGCTCACCGCAGTGTTGCCGGTGCTTGTATTTACTATGAGAATTTACAAAATTTACGGAAGCCCATGTTTTTTACACCTTTTTAAAATATGTTGTGAGCCTCCAGAATTGCCTTTGCGAGCTACCGGTAGCTCACGATTGACGGGTTGGCGACCACTGATCTAGATGATACGGATTTTTCAAAGGCGTTAGGTGAAGTTGATCACAGGATACTTCTTGCCTAATTGAATTTGTTTGTTTCACTGACAATTCGACATCTCTATCAAAGTACTATTTGTATAATAGTCAGCTAGTCACGTCATACAATAGCTTCTAATCTTTTCGCTATTCAGAATCTTCAGGAGCACCACAGGGTTCGAAATTGGGACCATTGCTTTTTTTGCCTTTTGTTAATGATATATATATATATATATATATATATATATATATAGCAATATTATTTGTAAAACATTACTGTTTGCCGATGAGATGAAACTGTTCTTTGAAATCAACAATATCACTGATTGCGAGTACCTACAGTGTCAATTATCAAGTTGGAAGATTGGTGTCGATTGAATAAACTGCATCTACATATCCCTAAGCGTTATCCTGTCGAAAACAATAAATAGCAATTTACCCTTATAACACCGGAGGTAATGTAATCAGTCGGAAGGAAAAGGTTTCTGATTTAGGCGTGACAGCTGACAATATGCATTTTGACACGTTAATCACGTTACTCAAATCGTAAATAATGCTAATCGAGCTTTGGGTTTTATTGTTCGGAACTGTAAGATTATTCAAGACTTGGCTGCATTAAAAACATTATACTTTGTATATTACAACTGTTATACAATAAATCAAATCGATCATGTTCAAAAGAAATGTCTCAAGTATCTGGTTTTCAAGATTGATTCAGTTTATCCTCAGCGTGGGTCGGACTACCAAGTTTTCTTAGCAAGATTCCAAGATGTCGCCTTAAGAGAGAAGAAAATACATTTCCGTCGTCTTCTTATATAAACTTTTGCATGGTATTGTTGATTCTTCAGAACTGTTATCCCAGCTCTAATTTTTATTTCCAACGATATGTTCAATACCTTCACCCGTGCCAATATCAACTTAGTTCCAAAATCTCCAGTAAGAATCATGTGCATGAACTTCAACAGAATATGTAGTATTTGTGATAATATCTTTCTGTGTTCTATTCCTCATATCCTGAGCAAGTACCTTAAATAGCGTTATACATGTTATATTGTTACTTTATTCTTTCAAATTTGAACTAATTAGTATTGTTTTTTTACTGTAATGCCAGGTTTCAATTCTTTGTCTTGTGAAGGGAATTATAATAACTCTGTTGGGGGATAAATGCTATTATTATTATATATCTTAACTTATAAAGCTATACGTATATGCTGAAATCTATAAAAAGACGAACATCTTTTCTCACATACATCTTTTTGTTGATATAAACGTTACTTCCAAGACAGATATAATCAAGCATTGTCAAAAGAATGTCTCCCAGAATCAACACTTTGTCAGCATATATGTTACACAATCTTCCAAAGGAGGTCGTAGCATGAAAGAGCTGATGTAATAAGTCTGGAATTCTCCCTGGCTCGCCGTATTTTCAGTGCACACGGCTACAAATATATTCATATTGGGGGCGCCGCGAGGGATATTCAGAAATCCCTCGTTGCCTGCTTGACACACTTTGAAGTTTGTTGAATTCGCATATTTTCGCTACATTTTGAGGAAACACTGCCATCTGTGGAGAACAACCCGGCGTTTCAGCGAGGAGGAGAAAAAATCAGCCCAGGGTTCAGAGTCTGCACAGAAAGGCACTATAGGACCATACATATTTTTGTTTGCTGATTTCGTATACATATTGTCGCAACATTTTTGCGAGAAAATATGCTGCGACGCAATTTGTTTGGAATTAGATAGTAATAAAAATACGCCTTATAGTCCTCCTTCATACCACAATATGAACATGAGTGTTTCCCGAGGACCGGTTTTGACCCTAATTACTAATTTTCATTCCTTTATGATATATCCGCTTCGCGGATGACAGCACTTCATATGTAGACGAGGAAGATTTATCATCGCCTGTGTATGCAGTAATTTGGAGCGGTCTGGTGTTGAGACGGAGTACCGTCTCAAATAATAAGAAGCATCTGACCACACATCCGGTTTTAATGGACGGTCAGTGAACTGTTTTTTTTGCTTACCCTTGATTTTGCAGTTCTCAATGCCTCTCCTTTCTAGATTTGTTAGACTGTCTCGCATTGGGATCTGATTCTTTCGTTCCAAGGGTACTACCTTAAGAATACTAAAAGCGATTAGTTTTCAGTCCAAGCTTTTTGTTATTAGCAATTTTGTTTTACGAGTAGCACCTGAACAGTAGGCTTTCGCTAAGAAAGTAATTCAACACCTCTAAAATACTCCATTACTTTGACCGTTCCGGATAATACCGTCCCGTTTTTTCTCCGTTAGGAAATGCTAATAAAGCACACACCTAAAATAAACCTGGTGTGAAAATTACCGCAAAATGAGTTATTAAGCTGACAAATGGTGTTCTGTAAAAGAAAAAGAAAAAGAAGTCTATAAGACAGTGAGCGCAGCGGCGTAACATAGAATGAAAAATCTGATCTGAAAGCAGATACAAGAATATGACTACAAGAATACGAATGTGGTTTCGGAGCTATTTCAAAAGCAAAGCACAGATGATATCGTAGAAATGTATGAGCCCACGAAACTTTTTGAAGAGCGTTAGTAGGCAAATTGTTTATGGTCACGATTTAAAACAATGCGTTTCCTCATATTATTTAGATACTATAGTAAATTATACGAACGTATTGCTGATGACCCCTTGAGTAAAATATGTCTGACAGTCACAACAAACATTGCCTTCATTGCTTGCTATATTACTTCTCACGCCTACTGGCGGGAAAGTATTGTCATTGCGAAAATTTATGAAAATATATTTTTTGGATGTTATATGACATGTACAGCACGAAAAACTATATCACTCATTTCCGTTGGCCTGTCTCTGTTTGTCCGTCTGTCCGATAATCTGATAGCGCCTATAACATGAGAAGTACCGCATAGATTTCGACAAAATGTTTACAACCTGTTATTACTATGCCAAGGACGCAAAAGCGTTGCAGTTTTTAAAAATCTTTCCAGTGGCGGCAGAAAAAAGGCCGAAAACCAAAAAAACTAAATTCGTCAATATTTGTGCAACGTCGTCCCCCGATGGGCAAGTGTCGTCGTTGGTGGTCGTACGTCGCAGTCGGCAATCGCTTCCACACTACTGTGGCCTGCGTGCACTATGCATGATGAAGGCCAATATCATCATTCACGTGGAATTAGTTATCGCAACGATCTTGTGCGTCTGCAGCAGTTCCTCTTAGGGGATTAATTTTTTATTATGTTCTTGGTTAACCTTTTGCCAAGAATGGATAACTTGTTTCAAGCATAATCCTTTACGAACTGATGTCAGCGTAACGTGGGAAGTATAGAATCAGCTTACTTGACGGCATTTTTTCAAATTATTGTTAGAATGTGCCACAGGGATAGTGGAACGGCTCCACCGTCTATGGAAACCGAATACTCGGCCCATCACCTGTGCTTATCTCCGTACCAAATGAACAATAATTTTTACCTGCAGAATAAACTCTACTTTTTTCCTCTCATTTATTTTCTAGTCATTACAGAAAAAACATATGCAATATACTGCTCTAGACCACGTAAAGTTTAGAGCACTGATGCTAAAGTCAATTATGCGTATGTCTAATTAGGCAAAATTAATGAGGGTCACCGAGTTTTCAGACCTTTCGCCTTTGGCCACCCTCTTAGCCCGCTTTTTGTATCTTTATTCGGACCTTACGACTTACTGACTTACTCTTGATTTGGCTTGACCCTCATCCAAGATTTACTAATATGAAGCCTTATCTACATCTTACTCAAGGCTTCCCTTGGGTTACTTACACCTTGGCACTAATGAAGAGCCTTTGCTTCTCCCAGGATATTAGCTAAATATGGCTACTCGAACTTCAGCTTTGCCATAAATCATGGACAAATATACATCAAGGTTTTATCACTGCCTGCGGCTGTCACAAACACTGGAAGCTGAAAAGATGTGCCGTACTTTTTTTTTAATTGCAATGTATAACTTGTTTGAAAAAGCTTATTATGTTTATTGTAATGGAGATGTTTCTTCTTAATATTTGTTTTCTCTTCTTTTTCCATGACATCTTCAACTATTACTCTTTGAGCCTCGTGCCTCCAGCTGAGTTACCAGAAGCCAGTTATGGCCTCTTTTCTGTGCGAGCGCAGAAGTGTGTGGTACATTCACTGTGTACCGACTTTTCTGGGCAAGCATAAAAAATATCGTTATGACACCGACGGGAATCCTACCAAACCCAACTTCATTGTCCGGTAACTAACGTCAATATCAGGATTATTTTTTTTTTGTAATGATTGTTCTTGAAAGCTTCAACTAACTAAAATGATTTATTTTTTGAGGGCAGAAAAATGAAGAATCATTTCAGTTGTTTTCCTTGATACAATAATAATCAAAATTCGTATAAAAATAGCAGAAATCTCAACGTGTCCTCTACGCTACTGATTTAACATCTCCGTAAACGAGCAAGCATGGGGTTGGTTGGCTTATGGAAGGTGGTTACGCTACTGATACCATTTTAACTTTTTGATACCATAAAATGCTACTAAGGCTTTCATAAAAGTTTAATTAGAAATTTTCTTCATTACGTGAAATTAAGTTAAAGAGTACTTTGTTTCTGTTAACCTAGTTTTATCGAGAACTCAATTAAACGCCAGATAAAAACGACGAAAAATAATATTGGATGTAGGCGGAGAAGTTTTCTAATAAACACAGATTCGCTTTCTGCAATTAGTCTTCATTTTCACGGGGTATGAAGAAAGCAAGAGTATATTTTCATTCAACTGAGATGAAACAAAGTATGAATGAATGACCTACTAGCGGCAACATATTTTTGTTCTGTTGTAAAATTGAAAAAGTCTGGTAAAGCAAGATTTTAACTTCCAATTTAGATAGCTGGCGACTTTAAGTATCAATTTTAATTGAGTTTTAAAGCACTGAATATGTCCGCATGATAACTCAGCTCAAATTTGTTTAAATATATAACAAAGAGATACTCGGTGATTAAAAACTGAATGAAAACTGTTGAGGTCACAGACTGTCTAGATTAAAAATTGAACCTTGCTTGACAAGACCCTGAAGAGTATTCTGAGATGACTTCAGTTTTAAGTTCAGTTTTCGACCTTGTCTGTCAGGCCAAAATTGGGTAACTTTCGGGTTTCGCTGACTACGCGCAGCGACGCATTCTCAGTGTTACAATATGGTGAATGCGCATGCATTTTTTATAACGAGCGCATCCACCATAACTTGAAAATCCTTCATAATTTTCAGTGCTCCATATTGATTTTTTTGAAAGGGTCAAAAGTTAGCAAGCTGAAAGTGGTGATCAAATTGATGCATAAATAAAATCGTTTTTTCCTAACAATGAATTTCTGACCATCATATACCGTCACATGCAGCCATCGAAACAAATATATTGTCATTTTGCCTAACTACGAGCTGAATTGTTGGAAAGAACCGTGTATAAGTTTCAGGCGTTTTACATGAAGCATACACCTTAACTTATTTTATGAGATTGCAGGGTGGTGGCTGAGGGTCATTTTGGAGCACTTTTTTCATAGAAGCTGTGGTAGTATGAACTCTCATCAGCGAGCAAACTTTGGTTCATTTCTCCGTTTCTAATAGACAGCAGCGATTTTTTTCAAAGAAAAGAGTAAAATGCAGATGATCTTTACTATTTCTGGCTTCTATATATCACAATGACACCGATATCACACTTTACAAATTGGACCAACCGGTTGCCATACTGTCGAGCTAGTCATATCAGTTATTTAAATGATAAAGTGGTCTCGTTCTCAAATTTCAAGATTACACTTTTCCAATAAAACCAGCTATTTAAATAAAAAGTGTAGTTTTTATAGCCGATTTATGGCCCACCTAGGTATACACGGTATCCTTAGAGTTGGGACTTTCTTTCACACGGCGTATAGATCTTGGAAAAATGAGCAGTGCTTTCTAGTAACCTATACTATATTGAAATTACCAAGATGTTATTTTCCCTAACATAAATAAAACCTAAGCAAAACCTAATCCGGTGCTGCACCACGATCAGATCAAATGTTAATAAATATGATACCCATCAGTACTTAATCCAGACGCAAAACCTTTACACATCGATTCTAAAAAACAAAACACAAATGGCATTAATACAGTAATATCGGAGTTGTCTATATTATTTTAATTTTCGGTGAGTGTCCTCAAAATGCTACCGAGGCTTCGCGAGTGCATGCAGATCATTTTTCAAGATCTTACGTGATTTCGTTTTTTGTTTGGGGCGATCTGCTGTAAGAAAGGCAATCGATTCTAGAAACCTACACTGATGATTGGCTTCGTCAGGCACATACATGTGTCTTTGACAGACATCACTGAACAATACTGACAAGTAAAGGAGCTGTGCTAGATTTATTTTTGATGAATGGAGAGTACTTTTTCATTTATTTTTTTCACTTTGTCGGTGTTGTTTCATCACACATTTGCTTTGTTATTAGAAACGTAGTTGCAATGACTAGGAAACTCCCAACTTTCAGGACATCCCTGTATAACATAGGACGGAACTGGGAATAGAATCTAGAGCAAGTTGTTAGTGGAGGCTCTGACGTTCACGTACACAAGCAACAAAGTTAATTTCAAAAGGGTAAACGTTTCCATAACGCGCACAGCTACGGCGATGCTTGAACAAAGTTGACCTCATTAACAACTTTGCGCTACGCAATAAAAACCTGATCGATCGTACGATACCGAAGAGAGCTGAGATGGTTAATTGGAAGACAAACATGGGGTGCGGTCGAGTACAAGTACAGGGTCGCGCACAGTTAACGTTATGCTTAAAATTTTTCATAACTTTGTGGTGAATGTCAGCCACATTATGCCTTTTATGCTCATTCTAGTGTTTTTATACCCTCTAGCAACACTTCGGCCGCTATGACTACATCCTTATATTATGTTTTAAATAGGCACTGTTTCTTGGATTACAATTTTACACAAACTAAGTTTAATTAAACCAGAAAGCAATCGTTTTCAACTTTATTAATCCGTTCGCTTATATTGAGTGCACCAATTTATTTAAAATTGAAGAACTACTAAAATGAGTCTACCTGTATCAAGTAAAACAATTTATTTATATTTATTGCATTTGTTTAATCAGTCTAGGTAAGAGTACTTGTCTAGTTTTGACGAATTATTATATTTAGATTTAAAAGCATTTAGGGATAATATTTTAAAAGAACACATTGCATCTCACTGTATGATGTATATATTTATATTATATGTGTGCTCTGACAAATCTTAGATATAAAAAAATGTAAAACTTGATATTGACATTTGATGTTTTCGAATCAAAATAAAAACTTTTACATACTAGCAAAACCCGAATTTTCATTGATTGTGAACTTGCCATATATGGAATAAAGCTTTTCCAACTATTAGCCTGATTGTCGAGGTAAACAGGTTATAATATTCATTCACTAGAAGCAATTGTTTCTTTCAAATTCAGAAAGTAGGGATATCTCAAGGTAAATAAGGGATCTTCTTCATGTGCACAAAAGTTGTACTTTTATTCTTAATAATAAAGCAATATTGCACTCCGCATTCAACACATTTACATATATAAATTCGGCATGACTTTAAACAAATTCGGACATTCTCAAATACGAGTACTACAAAGTCTGCACCAGCAGGAGACTTCACTTTCTATATACAATATAAAAGAAAAGCACACCAAGCCTATGTTAAGCACATGTTTGTTATAAATGCTTTTCATTGTCCTAAATGTAGCTGCATAAACACAATTTCAAAGTTCCAATTCCGTCACATCAACAGTGACTCTCCCATAGTGTTTTATTGGAAGCGACAAATAGTTGAACCATGGTTGTGGTTATGCTCGAGTGCTTCATCACCAACCTTGATCCGTTTTACAGCTACTATCAACGGCAATATTCGAATATGTAGATCCTCGCGAAAATCACAAATGAAACTGAGGAGTGCGAAGCGCGTCACCGGCACGGCGCTTGTCACATCCAGATAATCCCGATCATTCACCAATGAAGGGCCGAGTCCTGCTGAGTCCGTGATTAAAATTGACAGTTCAACTATTTTTATGAAAGTGTTTAATTGTCCTAAATGTACAGTTTAATCAAACAGGTTTATGGTTTAGTATTTTTGCTATTTTCAAGCAAATTACTTCAAAAGTATATTACTTTCAAATAATCTGGTTCCAGTCAAATCAGTTTAATTAAACCGAATAATTTAATTACCTACCTAGAAAAACAAAAAATTTCATTACAGATAATGAAAATTTTCTAGGACAACTGTTCAACTGACTACGTTTTCTCAGTGCATATATATTGTTTGATAAATATCTTTTGACAGGAAGCGTTTATGCAAGCGAAGTTAATAATTTTCTGGATAACAACTGATTATGAATTATTAAATGAAGTCGTATGGAATCTCCACGAGATGAGATTTAGGGATTATGTGCAACTGAATACAAACAGACGTGAGACTCACTCTGAAATTCCTTCCTTATTT
This sequence comes from Acanthoscelides obtectus, assembly GCA_963669975.1. NCBI lineage: Eukaryota > Metazoa > Arthropoda > Insecta > Coleoptera > Chrysomelidae > Acanthoscelides > Acanthoscelides obtectus. The sequence goes on along the minus strand of CAVLJG010000007.1, from coordinate 73,155,842 downwards.
TCAAGTCTTAGGATTTTAGGAGTATACTACACTACCAAGCCTTCATCGCACAGAGCTGCGGCAAGATCGCTTACCCGAAGGCTGAGAGGTCTCCTTGTGAGATAAAACACCTACCCTGATCTTTTAAAATAAAATTCGACAATTTTAATTTGTTGGTTCTCCGTGCAGTATCATTTCATATCCTGTTCCTCAAATATTAATAAATAAATTCTGAAAAGTAATACAAATCATACCGTTTATTTTGCACCACCCGGTATAACCTCCGGAATATTCATTTTCAGATCGTATTTATAGGACCTTCGTTATTTGGGATTAGGGTGTATCTTTGATGAAGGTACACCTGAGTTAATTATTAAATGTCATGCAATATGTATATTGATCAGCTGAAAGCGATGTGTTATTAGTTGATTTGGTTTGGCTTTGTTATTAATTAGGTTGGAAAATGTATGTTATAATTAAGAATGTATATTACAATTAAGAAAATTTAATTGTATTCGAAATAGATAATTGCAATCTATTATGTAGGCTCTGGATGACGAAAACAAATTTGTGCACAGTTCATTAGCATGAGCGTACTTGTATCTTCCTCTCATGGACTGTCGCATTTTTTTGAGTACACCAGGATAATTTAATACTGTTTACTCTTACTTACTGTATATATATACAGGTACACCACGAAAAACGCCTAAATCGAAAAAAATAAAAATGGTTCAAACTTCGTTTATTGACGTTTCAGAGGATTATGAACATTTTTGAAAAACGTTTAGAGACAACAAACTTGGGAGTGGGGGTTGTGTTAGCCCTAAAAGGTATTCTCGGTAGATGGATCGCTTACGTACCGGCCGGGGCTACTGTTGACGTCGCGCGCCGACCGTGATGACTGTTCCGGTACGGAATCACACTATTTCTGACGCGCAACAGCATAGTGTTTTCTATGCGCCAAACATGCTACCACGGTGCAACTTCTGCCCGAATAACGTATCGGGGAGATGCGACGTTTCCAGATGCACTACCGGTAATACAGGGAAAGAATGTCTATGCACTAATTGTATGGATCCGTTTGACTTTTTTCTTAAAGGATTTAATTTGTGCTGGAAATATTCCTTTATGTATTGATACGGGCGTTGCATGGGAAGTGCAGGGTCAGCCTACTTGACGCCATTTTTTAAGATTGTTTGTCCTGAAGCAGGATTTCAACGCTCACATCCTGAAGAAGAAAATAAACACCTTCGATAGCTTGTCATGAACAGAGAACAAACTTTCTTTCCAGCCCTCTGATAATAGATTGCGTCACGACTGTAACCTCGATAGATCAAAGAAGAGCTGCAAGATCTAAGTCCTACTTAACCTCTTTAAGTCCGGATTTCATCTGCAGTTCTCATCGCAAGAATCTCATGTCGTCAAACAGCGCATGGAGTTGCATTCTCGAAGCAATTCTCAGAAATATAACATCGCAAGCAACAGGTCAAGATTCTTGCCTCCACCGGTAATATTTTAATATTAAAAGCTCGACATTTCATATTTCGTGCAATATTTTTTTAGCTCCCTCTCGTCGCGGCGGAATGAATTTCAAACAAAGCAATAAATAAAAATCTTATATTCCTTTAAAAATGGAGGTTTCGCAGGAAGGCAGCCCGAGCATGCAATTATGTTCATGTTCTATCTCTGTGGAGCGGCGTGCTCCTGTATATCTAAATTAATGTTGACAGTAATAGAGTGGCTGCGCAGCGAACCGGCCGCCTTGGATGGGGATGAAAAAACCTCCCTTACAGACAACAGCATATTTGCATCCAGAATCTTTCAGACGAGATGCGCCTCAGGGTATTTACTTCTATTTCTTTGTTTTTACTTGCAAAACTGGCGAGGAAGTATTGTAATGACGAAATGGAGATATTGTGTTTTTTGGATGTTATATGATAATTAATAATAATGATTAACGTCTTTTTTATTTGTAATTATATTACAGGAGGCAAGAATTCGATACTAAATCTATTCTACCATCTAAGCACCTTAAAAATATGAGATAAATCTAAACTGAAAATTTCTTGAAAGTTAATACCTGTACATAATAGCGACAAAATAAAGTATAATCAATGTGAAGACATAAAGAAAACATAAGGTCAGTTAACAATTATGGGTTAAAACAGATTTCGCTGCTGATCAAGCTGAATTTCTTTCACTTTTTTCTAGAATTTTGGTAATGAATTAGCTTCTTTCAAACTACGATCTAAAGAATTATATAATTTGATCGCATTGTAAATATATGTATTCTGAAATGTGTGTTGTGGCATGGAATTGAAAAAGCCTCTTTATATCTAATATTAATTCCATGCATATTCCCTCAACGTATGAATTTGGTTACTAAATATGATGGTGCTTTTGAATAAAGAACCCTATAAGTGAGACTTAGGAGCTGGTATTTATACATTTTATCAATATTCATCCATTTGAGGTCATTAATAGCCTTCTGCCTATGAGCATATTTTCTGAGATCATTCACAAGTCTGCAAAATGTATTCATAATACTTCGAATATGATTTCTTGTTCTAATATCTAAATAGTGAAAGTACACCACTAAGCAATATGATATTTTTGAAAACAAGACAGATTCACTCCATTGCTTTCTCGCAGATTCATGTAACATAAACCTTATTTGCAAATAAAACGCTGAGAATAGCCTAGCAATGAGAAATTAGATCGTTTACGTGTTCAAAAAATTTTAATCATCATCCATTATACTCGTAATACCTAGAATCTTCGAATGATGTACTATTTTATTACGTTTTAAATTTATGTTTATGTCCTTTATTAAAACACTCCTTTTTGCGTATACCAACATATTTTTAAAGGATTCAAACGAAGAATATAACTACTGCTAAGCTTCTCAATTTGGGCAAAATTTTGATTAACTTTGTTGCTAGTCATTTCCAAGTCATTACTGCTAAATTAATAGAAAATCAGCTTGATTATTACAAGGTTTGACTAAGCGTTTCAGTTATTCGCTGTAATGACGGAACAACTTCAGTCAAACACTGTAACAAGCACAATAACTTCGTTACTGCATTTGAATGATTCAGTCATTCATTGTACCAGTTTTCTGTTCATTTGATTGAGTATAAACATTGTCTTTTATGTGTTTGTAAAAACCTCGCAGCATTCAGAATTGTTTTACAAGAAACTAAGTGAATATAGTGACAGTGTGAATAAGAAAAAACCATGGAATGCAAATGAGTTAAAAGAGGTAAGTTCAGTTTTATAATTTCGTGAATCTAACCTAAATTATAAGGTACATAGGCTCAACAGCAGCATCCATTGTTGCCGGATTACATATATATGGTAAATACTTGATTAAAAAAACAGTAATGTAATGAGACAACGTTTTAATCTATTCTTCTTTCCTTTCAGATTAATTCATGCTTGATTATTTTTCTTTTAATATTAGTCATAAAGTAGTCACTTGTTATATCATGTACTTCACTGGAGCAACATTGTATTGATTAAAGCGTTTGACTAAAATAGGCGAATGCAGTAACGAAGTTAATGTGGTATTTGACTGAAATTGTTCAGTCATTACAGGGAATGACTGAAATGTTTAGTCAAACGTTGTAATAATCAAACTATCACGGTGTTTGCCGGCAATACCGGGACACACCAGGCATTTCAGGGAATGACGGATTTCACCGTTTGACGCCGACATATACACCAGAACAAATTTTTTGTGCGGTAGAGCACTGTTGATTTAGACGAACTTTTTGAAACCGATTTTCAAGGTATATACGACATCTACACCACGAAAAACCATGCCCCTCATTTCCGTCGGTCTGTCCGTCTAATTGTCGGTCTATTCGCTGATTTTATAACCACCCATAACTTGAGAATAAGTAACTCTGCAAATTGAGATGTACCGCTCAGATGTTGATGAAACCTTCACACAAGGTTACTACTATGCCAAGGATGAAAAAGCAAAACAATAACGGCCAACCAGTTACACACTCCATTACCTACAGATAACTCCATCGTTAAGGAGCGCTAGAAGTTAAGTAAAGTTAGTAAGAACCTAAATCCCATCCAAGATACCCAGAGCTACCATCTACCCCTAGAAGCGTAGATTTTGAATTCGCTTGCCTGCTCTGGTTCTTTCTTTTATTTACGACTTGAACAAGCCAGGCTGAGGGCCTAAAAACCTCTTAACTCTTGTCTCCTCAAAACATTCATGATTGAGTAACATCATATAAAGTTGGACATTCTAAGCCATTAGTATTGTTAGCTGTCCGTTCCATTTTTTATTATTCCAGTCTGCTAAATATTTAACGAATGCGAGACGTTTAAGTCTTAAGCTACGTGTCGGGTGTAGGAACTTTTTCAAAGAGTGGCATTTTGAGTTCCCCCAGGAAACGACTGTCTAAATTTAAAAGTCTTCACAAATGTTGCAGAGTTGCCTTCGCTCCCCTCCTCCAGGTAGATTCGGTAGCGCTATTGAGGGATTTCATCTTGGAAATAAAAGAATTCCACCAACAATGCCCTTAACTTTGCCGTCTGCAGTTGTTTTCGTCTTTGACTTTTTTATATCGTTCGCTTTCTGTTGAAGGTTTGTAGAGGATTAGGGGATAAAGGTAAAATTCAACGAAATTAGTAACAAGAAGTAACCTTCAGTACAAGAGAGTGTGTATAAATTGAATTTGCCATTGAAAGGCCCTAGCGACGGTACCATTGGGTTTACATTCAGTCCAGTCCTATCATCGTTACTGCCAATGGCTACTTTACAATTCCACTTTTATTTGAATTAGCAATGATTTGTAAGCAAGTGCTTCAAGCGCAGGTTAGCTAAAAGAAAAGAAAAACATAGTATTGTTAATAGATCTCGAAACTTATCCTGGGCACCGCCACGGTGACCGAAACGTCGTACAAAATACAGAAACTAAAACATACTATACAGGGTGTCAGCGAAATGTTGAGAAGAACTTGAAACTGGAGATACTACAGACCAAAATATGTGAATTGACCTAAACATACCTTAGTCAGGGTGTCAAAGTTACAATTTTATTTTCTATTTCTATGATGGATATTCTGATATGCAGTTAATGTACGGATTGGCAAGATGTAATGCTTTAAAAGCACGAAGATTGTACGCTGACAGATTCCCTAATAGACACCTGCCTAATTCAAAGACTTTCCAGCGAGTCGATCAGCGGTTACGAGAAGTATGGGCCGACATACTGGAGCTCCCAGAACTGTACGCACCGCTGAAGTTGAAGAAAATGTCTTAGATGCTGTCTTTGAAAGTCCTTCAGTTGGGGTTAGGAATGTAGCTCGAGAATTTCAATTTTACATGTACAGTAAATACCATTTTTCAAGAGCAACTGCTCCATCCATACCAACTGCAGAAAGTACATGGTTTAAGCGTGGATGATGGCCCCGCAAGGATAGACTTTTGTACATGGCTCTTAAGGAAAAAACAATGGTTTTACTCTGTTAATATTCTTTTTTGACGAAGCAGGATTTGGAAGAGGTGGGCCCATTATCTGTAGATGATCTTCGACAGAGAATTTTCCACCATAGCCAGGAAATGAAAAATAACATCCAAATGCTTTGGAGAGTGGAGGGATTAGTTCGTCGAGTTCGAGATTGCGATAGACAAGGTGGTGCTCATTTAGAACAATTTTTGTAGTTATTATTTCCGTTTATTAGTTTTGTTACCATCCTCATTTGTTATTGTTAAAAAACATAGCAGTGCTACTCAGATATTATCCAAAACAACTTGATTTATATGTTATAAACATGTTTTATCATCATGGTACTAACAATGCATTAGAACCTTTAAAAACAAATATCTCGAAAACTCTAACAAGTAAATCTTTTTTATTGTGGAGATATGAGAATACAAGATTTTTCGGTCAGTTGATGTATACAGGGTAGCACAAAAAAGGTATGCTCAGTTATTTACCGAAGTAGTGCTGTAAGTGGCGTACTCTAGAAGTTTGGCCATACAAAATAACGGATTCTTGTTTCTCCTACTGGAAAACTTCCCTTTACCGAGTTTTATGCCAAAATCTGGAACACTTCTCAAGCAATAAGGACAAATAGAAAACAAAATTGTAACTTTGACACCCTGTATCTCCCAAACAATCAACTTTTGCACTGAGGTATGTTTAGGTCAATTCACATATTTAGGTCTGTACTATCTCCAGTTTCGAGATTTCCCAACCTTTCGCTATGGTTTGATTCGGCTAGAGAATTTAGCTCTATCAACTTTATATTATCATTTTAACACAAAATTCCATCAGCTTAAAATATAGAGAATCGCTCAAATATGAAGTGTCAGTCTTCTAAGTACCACAGAGACAGGTATACCAAAATAAGATTACTAAACTACTACTACTACTACTATTTTTACTGTTCATAAGCGATCTGTCTTGCAACTTGTCTTGTTTGAATTTTTTATAAGCTGGTGTTCTGAAGGTCCTTATAACAATTATTGACATCTCAGATTGGCGTATTCTACAGCATAATCTTGGTTCTGTCCATAATTGGTGTCTAGTGAACAAGTTCTACTTGTATTTAAACACTTTTATTTAAATGGAAATTTCTAACATTTTCAAGAACCAAGCCAATATAAGGTTGCCAATGCTGATCTCTCAAGAGTCGATCAAATTAAGGATCTGAGTGTATGGTTCAATGGAAAATTAGCATGTAACTATCGTATCAACTTAAGAATATCAGATGCATTCACTTTCTATGGATGTATAGTCAGAAATTGTAAAGCGTTCGGTGATATGCTTTTAAAAAGGTATATTGTATACATGTTTGCTCTAGATTAGAATATGAATCTGTAGTTTGGCAGCTGTCCTATATAACTTATACGACCTCACTAGAACAGGTACCAAGGCGTTTTGTTCAAATATTTATGTCCAAAATATGATGTTTCGTATCCAATAACGAGCATTTCTAAGGTTAACTTGTATTATAGGTTTGCCTTGTCACTCCTCGATTTGGGGCGCGTCCGTTTTTTTTAATATTCTTATATAGTGTTACATAACAAGATAGATGGTATGCACCTATTATCATTGTAGAATTTTGTAAGTCGTACCCATACTTTAAGTTAGTAGTTAGGAAACTTCTTCATTGTCTTACATGCAACCTAATTTTAATATTATTAGTGAGGTGTGTGATGTCAATGCTGACTGTCTGCACATGTGACGTTGTCGTTTGTTGTTGGAATGTATTGGAATGTGCTCGTCTAAACGTCGTCCACACCTAAATTTAGTTTCTAGTTGAACCGCGTCGGGTTAAGTTCGGTGTCGAGCGATGAGTCTCCTCTCATCGGTTGCGGACAAACGACTAAATACGGAAGCGCAAAAAATCCTGTCCTGACCAAATCAAACCTCTGTTTGATGTAATGATCGAGGGGCGCACGCAATCGAACGCCAACGCCGACCTTGAAGGCTCGCGCCGTACACACCGATTCGAACACCTCCAAATCTGTTACCACATTTGCCTTGGCTTGCATTGGAATCTCGGTCTGTACTCAGCTTTAGATAGATAATTGCTTCTTGTCTATATTATTATTTTTATTTCCTTTAGATATGAAGATATATATATATATATATATATATATATATATATATATCACCCTGTATATATATATACTTATATATATATATATACAGGGTGACTTTGAAGTTGAGTCATTAATTTTCAGATAATGATTGTAGAAGGAAGATAAACCAAAATATGTGTGTAAAAATAAAAAAAAAATTAAAAAAAAAATTTACCTTGTTTTATAAAGTATCCTCCCGACAAGTATTTCAGTGCGGACCTGTATTTGATTCTCAAAAAAAAAGTATAAAGAGTCCTCTTTGCTTAAATTTTGTCGAAGTACCCAACAAAAAGCGGAAGCTTTAATTTTTCACCTAACTGGCCTAGACGACAATGACCACGTCTCAAGTTATATATATATATATATATATATATATATATATATCATTTCGAAGATATTTCTTTTGAAATAATCCAGCTCTTTATCTAGAGTTTTTACATTCGCGAAATCAAATTCATGCCGATTGTGAATTGCATGTTTGGCTAAAGTTGATATATCCACCTATCATATTTATTTCTTATGCCATACTCATGGTTATACATCTTTTTCTTTATATCTTGTTTAGTCTGTCCTATATATAAACTTCGGAAATCCTTGCATGTTATTATGCAAACCAAGTTGCTTTGCATCTTTGTCTACTGCAGGCTTGATGTTTTTTAGTTGTTGAAAGAGGTTTATGCGCTACATGAGCTTTGTGCTTCAAGAATAGGTACTTCATTTATATTCTCAGATAGACCTTCGACATGAGGCAATGATTTAGGTTTCTTGTTCTGTTCGTCAGTGCGTTCTTTTTTCTTATGAATTTGGTATACACTCTTCTTTATGCATCAACAAAAGTTCGGGGGTAGTTATTTCGGTAAAAAATCTCGATCACTATCTTTAGGCTAGCAGTTCTAAAAGGGTGTGCTAATAACACTGCCCGGTCTGTCAAACTTCTAACGACACTCTTTTTGTATGTATTCGGAACATTGTCATCATAATTTACCTTGCCGTATTCAAGAGTTACGAGTATATAGAGGAAGTTAATCTCTCTGACAGTTCCACCTTCCTTTTCGAAATTATTGAATCCATGACAAATGCTTTCGATGTGATCTTCATTACGTATGCAGAGTAGATATCATCTACATATCGCCTATAAAAAGGTGGTTTGACTGACAAATTTTCAAGTGCAGTATTTTCCAGTTCTTCCATATTCAAGTTTGCAACTGTAGAGTAAATTGGTGAGTACCTTACCTTGGTCTGCTAATAAGAGTTCCATGAAAAAAATGACGTTGAAAGTAAGAGTATCTTCTCTGTCGTTATCACGCACCGTGGCCATCGATTTAAGTTCTTTCTTTGTTTGTAATTGATTTATTATCGGCCTGTAATTAAATTATAGCCATTTTACGTGCCGTTCCTACTACTTTCCCCCTTTTTTCCAACAGCATTGGGGGCAATCATGCTTTTTTACATGCGAGCCAGCGCTTTGCCTCCCATGGCCTCCCAGGATCGACCGAGCCGTCGAATTTATCTGGAGGACGTAAATTAGGGTGATATGGGGGTAGCACACGATGCTACGGCTACCTAGACGGACTGATAAATATTTTTTTTCTTTCGCTTGGGTATCGTGTTTCAAGGCTCATGGATGACGCAGGGTCAGTGAGGGTCAGTTATTTTATTCCACTCAGGTGAGCCTCAGCATTTTCACAATCAGAAATATATCTCTTTGTAACGTGATTTGTTAATATAGAACCTTTTTTGTATGTGTGCGATCAGGGTCGCTCAAATCTTAAGCTACGTTCTCATAGGGTAAAAGACATCCGCGTGTCATGTTGTCGTTTGCTCTTTCGCGACTATTGGCTTGAGTGGGGAGTAAAAACAGTTAACCAGCAAGGATCGTGGCTACGACTTAGTTCATTCAGACCATGGATAAACATTGTCACGCGAAGAGTTGACAAAAATAGGAAGAAATAGCATTTTTGGGTGACCATCAAGTGGTGATTACCATGTGTGACATTTTGTTCTATACAAACATATGCTGATGACACACAATTATGATTTCAATTTAAATATTCTCAGTCAAATGAAGTGTCGTTTAAAATTGATGCTGGCCTAATTAGTATTACGGATTTTTGCAAAAATCACTGTCACAGGATCAATCCTGAAAAAATCAAGTATGTTCTTTTACCGAAATACTTGAATAATAACTTAAAACACGCAATTGTACTGATTATAAATCACGAGTGCATCCCCATTCTAAAAAGCCGGTTCATTTTAAACTTTAAGACTAAGAAAAAATTAGTAGAAGCTTGATCCTGTCTTCGTTACAATATTCCTTGATCTTATTCTATTCTTATTTGAATTCGTCATATCGGTATAGGCTACAGAAAACTCAAAACGGCTGCTGCAGGTTTGTGTTTGGACTCCATAAATATAGTCATCTCTCTTCGAAAATTCAAGATTTAAACTGGTTAAAGATGGAATCACAGTTTGTTTATGCTATGAAGGTGTTTGTCCGTAAAGTAGTTTGCACAAAAAAGCCACCGTACCTTTTAGAAAAGCTCGTACCAAGAGGTAACATTAATCAGAAAAATCTCAGACATAACCTAAATTTTAGTAAAGGATTAACTCACATTGTTCTAAGAAAAATTGCTTAGATGAATTTTACGACGGAATTATATTCTTGCGGCTGAATGGAAAAACCCTCGTTTAGAAATACAGAAAAATTGCTGTAATACAGTTTTAACAGGCAACTTGCTGTTTTCACTCTCGCAGTGGTCGATTCTGGTAATAGATAGCACTTTGTGCTGTTTTATTTCCTTTATACACTCGATAGAGAATAGTTGCTTAGTCTTCGTTGGTTGGCTTACCTGAGACCTAGCCTAGATCATGCTGAAGAGTTGCCAATTAGCATTCAACAGCTATCCATGGTTAGCCATCTGTGATTGGACAAACGGATATAATTATGCAGTCAGAACTATGGAGTTCTACCAGCATAAAGATCTCAGGATAAGAGGATAAGTTTTAAACATTACATTACTACATTTAATGCGGCATGATACATGACAGATAACTTTTGTTTTAATGAAGTTATTCGTAAAATCTAACAGTTATCAATCTGCTGATTGGCTTTTAGAGCCATGCGCGGAGACTACATGATTTAGTTTTATATCAAAAGGGAATTGTCAGTACTATGTTAATTTATTTTCTAACTTCAATACTCCTGTGGACCCCGCTTCAACAGTTCACTGCGTAACGCTACTGTCATGAAGCGTAGAGACTGTTGAAATTGGCCTTCCGTGACTTCCAAATAGGGGGTCGCTGTAATTACAGGGTTGTCCTTAGGCGCAAGTTGTCCTAATGATTCCAGAGAGAGAAATGGTGATTGAAACTAAGATCCCGCTGAGGATAACACCACTACCATCAAGATATACGTTTTACAAATGAGCTTCATAAATAAACAAGAATGAGAAGTTAACCGATAAAACAATTAGCATAGCTTCACTGATTCACTTATAATTTCCAGTGACTCAACTATGTGAGATTTAGTATGATAAGGACCAAATGTATGCTCTCAACGTTCTTCAAAGCCTCTTTATTGTGAGGACGCCTTATTTGCCTTGACACTTCGGAGAAACAGGAGAGATATCCTTATTCAATCTGAAGCCTGGGTTACCTACACTAAGAGGGAAGTAACCTCCAGCACAAGACAGGCATATAATTTTGCCTTCTGTTATAAGTAAGGTGACTGAGAGGTGCATAAATCAGGAGCTTCTTGAGCACCATGAACGCCATGGCTTGACTAGCGACAGGCAGCGTGATTTCCGACATCAGCAATCCACGGGAAACCTCCTGGCTTACGTCTCTCTCTCTCTCTCTCCACTTTTAGGACGAGGCTCATGTCGTAGCTCTTGACAACACCAGAGCGTTCGTTCACCTGTGGCATGTTCCCTCTTATGCAAACTTCCATCCTATGACCTTCCAGAGAAGATTTACAGATTAGCGAATGACTTCTTCCCCGGCTTCAAGATATGTGTCGTAATTGACGGGCTCTCCTCTTCACCTCACAATGTCAACGCGAGTATTCTCTAGGGATCGGTCTTGGTTCCTATTACATATCAACGATCTCCTTTCCTGTACGATGAATCCAAACCACAGGTTTGGTGATGTCACCACTCTACATAAAGGAATTCAGGGGATAAGCCAATCTCTGCCGTTGAGTTGGAAAAAAGAAAACTAGTAGCGACTTCCTATCCGGCGAGAGACCTGGAGGTTATTACTGGGGACGCAACAATCTGGTACAGATTAATACTTCCAAAACCCAGACTGTACCTCGACTAACAAGAAGTACCTTAGGGCTCATTCGGTTTCGATGTATGACCAAATTCTACCAAAGTGGTGTTCACTTCGGCTGGTCAGTGCCCAGATCACCAACGTCTCGTCAATCGCGACAGCTGCTGGGAAAAAGTTTTTTCTTCACATGGCCTCATCGCTTTGTACACGGCCCAGATAAGACCTAATCTTGAATACTGCTCACATATTTGGAGTGCTGCCACCATAACTATATTGTCCATAATCGACGCTGATGAGACGAGTTAAATAAACTATTCACATATTGAATATGATTCGTTTCTTTTCCGTGTCTGCGACCATAAGACGGTACGGTATAAGCCTGGATGATGCTTATGTGGTGAGCGACGATTCGCCATTTTAACGAAGTGGACTGTCATTCAAGATGCCCAGAAGCACTCTTAGTTGTCCGCTATGAATAGGTGGCAGTATCACTTCTTCGCGTACTATGATACTAAGCACTTAAATAGACCCATAATCGCGTGTTTGCTTTCCGTTGTCTACCTCCAATGACTAGACGTACCATACTGATGATTCCTAAACAGTGTAAGATAACGTTGTATACGGTTGGTTATAATCACAGAGACATTATTAATTTGGCGCATGATATGAAATACGTTTTCTATAGAAACAGGAACATAAATGGATATTTCTCCGAATTATCTGAGGGAGGTACTGCCTGGTTGCCTTGAAGGTAACGACTATGTGAAGCAATTACGGGGCGTGCGTCCCTGAGTTAAATTTTGTGAGGGAAGGATAAACTTCTTGTACGTAATCCGATCGAATGTACAAATTATTACACTATGAGACACTGTCCGCCACCTGATAACTGTGACTGCAAATTTCGCGAGTGGAGGTGGAGCCAAAAGTGCTGTGAATAAAGGCGAGCTATCAACCACGGCCATCGCGTCAGAAATATATTTTCGGTTCTGCGTATGTGGCATCTCTCGCAAGTATGTTGCTTTCATCATGAACATAAAACGTAAATTAGTCCAGATCTGACGGTTCTAATTTCTTGGTGCAGAAATGTTGCCTAATATCAATAAACCAACAAAGCATGGCAAAGCGGCGAATGAAATTTTTTTAATTGCATTTCCGCATTCCTTACCGACGGTATTGGCTTCATATGAATACGTTTCCTGCCTTAGGCAGGTTACCCTCATATGTCCAGTTTTCTTATTACTATGGTATTCGCCTGAGCACCATCTATGGAGGAATGGCACAACACATGGATATTTGTCCAAGCTACTGCAACCCGCACTTCGCTACTAATGTATAGATTCAATGTCCATATATGTATACATTGATAAGCTAGGAAGGGTTTGACAGGGTCAAAAAAGCGGGTGTCATCCCTAGAGCAGTCCCATAATCTCACAGTAGACAACATTTTCAAGTATTGTAAGATATATGAATTTTGCACAGACTCCAATCTAACATGAGTAATCGCCTGTTGACATATAATGGACTGCAATTTGAATGATACAGTTTCGTAAGAAATAAACAAATAATGACATAAAGCAAGCACATATTTAACTTCTTTCTCCATGGCTTAAGCAATGAATTTTTTGTATGAGATTTTTATGGTAAGATGTTCTATTCTGAGTCCGCCTCTGTTCCGTCAGATGCCGCGTCAGTCTAGCTTGGGGCCATGGTTGCTGTTAACACATTTCAAAATGGAAATTAGGCCGTACCGAAGGCTGTCGGGGTGCGTTTATTAAATTTTTGGTCTGCCCGAGTCTTCTTCATCCTATCCTCCATGCTACCCCCGAACACTTATTCAAATAACACTCGGAATTTATCAAGCGTACCCCAACTTTTGAATGTGTGTATAATTTCTTGCCAGACGGATTCATCGTACGATAATTACATGCATATGGAATTCAAATGAGCCATTTTATACGAATATTATAGAAAGACTGCTTTCTACGTCAATTGGCGAGAAAGTGTAAGTATATTTCCGTAGTATGTCTGTTTATCTGTTGAAAAACAAAATCTTCGATTTGACGACAGACAGAAATTCCTAGTTATTCTCATTTTTGCATCTTTGATATCAGTGCATTAGGTTCTATTAAAAGAAGCATCTGTCTGATCTCAGTAATATTAAGGATCTGGCAGATATAATAGTCATACATATATCAAGTTAAGACGTTGGTAAGAATAAATCACGTTACAGATTATCACGTCTCGAGCTGTCCGTGCGTCCGCCCGAGAACACTGTTCGATCTAACCCGTCGGGTCGCTAGACCATCCAGCATCGCTTGTCCATATCTCCATTATTCTCGTACCAAACGTGTTTACCAAAGTACTACGATTTACATACAAACTTTGGAAAGACCTTGAAAAGTTTGCAATTTAGGTCACTTGGACTAGGAAAAGTACCTTTTAAACAATTGTTGCACAGTCCAGAAATAAAAGAACGGTCTTATCGGCTAATTCTCGATATAAAATACTCAACTGACTGAAAACCGCTTGTTTTTGATTTGTCGCCAGTAATTCAGCAAGACCTTTGAACCGTATTGAGTATGGGCAGTGTAGCCGATGTCGCAACTCCCAAGATGTGTAAGTAGCACACCAGGTCTGTCCTATCTAGATCTGGTAGAAAGTACAGAAGTTAATTGGTGAAAAGTAGCTAAGGGGATCTAAACCAGCTTCTTCATTAGATTAAGCACCAAACGAAATAAACAATCCTTATTACCTGTTACGACAGTTCCAGGATGTTTTCTCTGCATCGAACCTACATAGCGTAAATACTATTTCTTATTGTTAGATCTCAACTTGTCAAACTACGATTTCCTATATCAGGTTTTTAAAATTACGCACTGACTACCAGTGGCTTGCACTAACCCTTTGTTTTGCCTACTTTGAGATTGCAACACTGCACCAGAGGGGGCACCCGCTTTGCATGTATGGACCTTATTCTCGCAACATCATTTTTGGAAATAATACGGTCCTGAGGTATACCCATAGGCAACCAGTGATGTTCTTTGTGTAGGTCCGTCTGCGGAACTTTTATTGAAATTCGCGTCAGTCATTTTCCTGTTGAGGTGAGGATCTTCGGTCCTTGTTTGGGCCCCAATTAGCAGTTAATGGAGTAGCAACTTTTTTACGTACCTAACTGACGATTAGTTGTTTTGGTTGTTGTTTGGGAGCTACCTCTCTATTTCTTATGGGATTTTAACCTTTTCAGCACAGGAAAGTATTGAGGACAACCACCAAATGCACTCCTCCAGCTTTGTAGCTGTTTTGTAGCCGATGTTACTGGAAGCTACCTCTTTCCCTTGAGAACTTACGAGAGAGTATCTGTATTCATTATTGGGCCATACTACTAATGTCATCATAACAATCCATTATATTCATATAATAAATTCATATGTCGTTGAAGTCAAAAGGATATACATTATAGCTATAACACTTTGCTGTTTCGACGTAATTTTATTTATAATGTCACTCAGCTCTAGAATAAGGAGGATAATTTAATTTTTTTGCAGTGAATACCTTAAAAAAATAACGCTGTAACCAATGTTGTATTTATATCTAATACTGATTACTTTTTTATCCTCGCTGTTATATTCTTCTTCCAGCAGTTGTATTTTTTACTGTACTTAGGTACTTGTTGCTTTAAACCCTTCTGTCGATGTACACGTATGGGTGAAGTGGTAAGCTAAATTTCTTCCAAATAATTTATTAAATTGCTATTATTATTATACTATCATTTGCTACTCTCCAAGATACAACATGCTCAGCCAATAATGGCACATCCCAATTGAGATACGTGATGTACCATAACAGTGCCATCAAGCAATTTCCCTCATTCCATTCTAATTAGTTTCAATCAGTGAGAATACCGTTTAACGTGTGATACATCCCATTATAAAATAAAATGACGATGATTTGTGTGCGCTGTGCGTAATTTAATCAGCTCAGTATGTTCGTGAGTTTGCCATTTCAACATCGCTTCGGTCCGACAACGGGTAATAGCCATAATACTGTCAACAGTAATTGAAGGAAGCCTGATAACAACATTTTAATCGAATTTGAACATGCTCGTTCGTACAATAGGTATTGAGGTTCAGGTTATTTATTAATGGGACTTTGTATACAACGACACTTATCTGCCAACAAGGTATTGTGGAGCCTGTATGCCGCAGAAAACTGTGGCTGAGGCTACACTTGCGCGAAAGGGCAGGATGTTGGAATATGTCATGCTAAATCTGGCCCCAATGTCAATAAAGACGATTATTATTATTTTGCATTAAATTGCAACACGGGAAAACGTAACAATAAAGAACCCCGCAAAAAACGTATGGAAAATGGGTCATATCTGAGCAAAAGTTTTCATGGGGTCAAAGCAATCCTATGATTAGTTTCTGAGAAATAAGGGAAGGAAGTTTGCCCGATTTACAAATAATGGTGAATGCGCCGATTGTAATTCTCAGACCAAATACTCGTTACTCGTTGTTATACTCCAAGTATTTCATTTTAGGCAGGAGTGTTGGAAGGAGTCATGTCGATCTTGGTCATGATTCTCACAATGTCAATTTAAGGGCAGGCTTATTTCAAGGTCATGTTGATTTTGAAGGCGAAAAACTAATAAAGAGAGTCCTGATATGAACAAAGCGTTAGGATATTTTATCTTACTGGCTACTGATTTGAGTTGTTATTTGGTTATAGGTCAAATTTATCGAAAGGTAACGAGCTCCAATCCCCTGGAGAGCGTATCAAAAAAATCACGTGTGCCTATAATTCGGCAAATCCTCGTTTTTTCATAAACCTGTCGATAAGATATAGACGATACTTTATTGGGTTTATAGAAAGCGAGTTAATTCTTTGTACCTTCTACTTCATCTAACGTTAGACCGACGTTGGCCTCTTTGCACTATTTGATTTCGGCTGAGCATTTAATAAATTCTAACCAATTGACTTTGAAGTTGAGTCATTAATTTTCAGATAATGATTGTAGAGGGAAGATAAACCAAAATATGTGTGTAAAAATAAAAAAATAAATAAAAAAAATGTTACCTTGTTTAATAAAGTATCGTCCCGACAAGTATTTCAGTGCGGACCTGTATTTGATCGTGCGGTCTTGGAGCAGCATGCCCTGACCTGTGAGGTCTTAAGTCACCTGATTCACGAGCCCTTTGTACTACATTAACAAAGGCACGAGGGGTTGGTTGCACTCGATTGGGAAACCGATTCGCATAAATCCGTGATGCATCCGGGAGCATTTTGTAAAGACTGCCCCCCCGTAGGTAAATAAGAATCATGTCCACAAGTTCAGCATTTTCGTAAACATGTGCCATTTTTGATTTCGTTTGAGCCACGCAACAAACACTACTATTCACTAACGCGTTATCGACTGACGAAAAACATCGTGATAAACGTTTCAAATTCTTTCGCTTTTTTGTTTCCGATGCGATGAACCGGTCAGGCGGATTATATCCGTTGTCGCCAAATACGAACATATAATATTATTATTGAGACAGGGCGGTACTCAAACTTCCAAAGGGCTATAACTTTGTTACTTTAATTTTACCAGAAAAATGGTAAAGGAAAAAACATTTCTTTTGATCAGATCTACTCACTGTTAAAATAAATGACTCAACTTCGAAGTTAGTATAGTGATAAAAGTAGTTGTCAATTTCAATTCATGAGTAAATAATCAGATTAGAGCTTGTTATAATTTTCCGTCAACTGTTTGGGAAATTCTAGATATGTTTGATTCTTTTTACTAGAAACCAACTTTCTTTATTTGATGCGTTCACGTATTGTGATTTGAGTTTAAAATTACAATCCTTACAGTTGGCTTCGCGCTTTGGTTTTGATTTAGTATTTATCAATTCAACAGAAATAATGAGTTTGTAAGTATACCGTCATATTTTCTATTGATTAGGTACAATTTTTCATTATACAGAGGTTGTGTTTGGGTATTTTTCCCCTGAGGTTGGTATCATAGGAGGTTACTATCTGTGTTGGTATGCTTATCTTGAATAAATTTGATTAAGTAATTTAGTTGGTTGCTAAAACTATATGAAATTCCTGGGAAAATTGGTTCCGTTTATAAATGTAGTAAAAATCAGGATCAGCGTTATAAATATTATCCCATTATTAGTGTACAGAACTCCCCAGCTCGTCAATTTTATATATTTTCGGCAACATACACATCAGTTTAGTTTTGTGTTCTCTTGGTTGGTGCTTGCCGCCTTATCAGGACATTTGGAGGTCATTTCAAGGTCATACTAATAGTCAAAGAATTGAGCTCGACTATATGTCATTTAAGTTTTTCTGGTCACGTATCCGAATCAGAGGTCACTATAAGAGCATTTGCAGGTCATTACATGGTCGCTTCAAGGACAAGTTATAAATAAATCTAGCATTCAAGGATTATTTAGTCTCTAGGAAGACATTTGAAGGCTCTAAGGTTATTCATAACATGGCAGCGTATGAGATTATATTTCTCAATAGAATAATACGTTAGCAAGAACTAACTCTAGATTCGGTCTAGCAAGACTTCAAGGTTATTGCTAGACAAATAAGTCGTTAACTCCAGTTTAAGTAAAAGGCGGAGCCTTATTAAAAACTGATTACAGTACATCTGTAGAAATGAATCTTTACTGACGTTTGATTTGTGGTTGGGAAAAGACCATAGTAGTAGCTGAAATATCTGTAAAGAGTAATTTCTACGGATATGAATTTATTTGGCCAGAAAGCACATAATAAGTTTTAGATGTTACTTATACCCTTATAACCTCCCTGAATAATACTGAAAGCTGAAAGAAGTGAAGATGATATTAATGATCTATTTACCACATGAAAAATAAGCAAGGATGGCAGATTTCTATTAAATCAAATAAAAGTTCATACTTCGTTTATTATAATCTATATTCAGATGTTAAGCATTTTTCAACAGAAAACACAACGGATAAAACAGAACTTGTTCAATTTTGTCGTAAAAAAGTGGTCTCGAATGATAGACCACTTCAAGTCAAGTAATTAAAGTATAATAATCTGGCTTGGTAAATGTAGCGTAAGTCAAGTTCTGCCTTCAAGGTCAGTTTACTATTTTGGGTAATGAATTTCATTAATTTTCGTTTGTCCTTTAAATTTTGCCAGCTTTTCTCGTAAATGGACCACTGTTGAGCGTCTTATTTCTCATGAAGGCTCTCACATATGTGAGTGACAGAAAAGTGTTCAAATATTTCTTAAAAAAAATGAGATCATATCTGATTTTGCCTGCAAGGCATCCGTATTTCATTACTTTTCTCAAAGAATGCAGGGGCTTGCTTATTTTGCTTCCCATGCCTGTAGGAAATACATTCCAAGTCAGATGTTAAATCATAAATGCTAGATAGGGATGATAAGAAGGCCTAAAACCAGAAAAATGTCGTTTTTTGGTATCTAACAACTTCCTTGTCACTCCAAAACGACAAAGCAAATAAGGCATCTTCGCAATGAAAAGATCTCAGGAGATGACTATCCGTCCAGCACCTAGAAAGAGATTTCTCTGTTTT
Source organism: Acanthoscelides obtectus (assembly GCA_963669975.1). Lineage (NCBI taxonomy): Eukaryota > Metazoa > Arthropoda > Insecta > Coleoptera > Chrysomelidae > Acanthoscelides > Acanthoscelides obtectus. Next base: position 73,136,408 of record CAVLJG010000007.1, on the reverse strand, counting down.
CATATTAGTGTGAATTTAACTCTGTTAAAGCATATTGTAAGATGATCTGGAACCACCCTTCCCAAGCTAGAATCTGCAAACGTCTAGGGATAGGTGTTATCACTGGGGCCGACAGACGGGTCCGTTAACAGGAATGAACGCCTGCTCGTCAACAAAACACACCTTTAGATATATGATACGATATTATAATGAGGGTGTTATGTATAAGATTTCTGTGCATAAAATGGCGCCAACAAGAACTTTGTCGGTGATTGTTGGAGTTCTCCCAACCTCGTGATTGTTCATAGGAGTTGTTAGATTAGAACAAAGACGGAATTGTTTCATCAATGGCGAAAGACGGTGGGAAACTTATAATACTGCTATAGTCCATCTAACCAATCATGTACAGCACAGTTTTTTGCTTACTTCTTGGCTTAGGTGGGACTACTCTCAGTCTATTTTTGCTCAATAGTTCAAAGTCTGTTCTGAGATCAATTACTGTTACTTTACCATGCCCATATGGTAGCCTGTTAACGTAGTTCTTCGCGGTGCGTTTCTGGGGCACGAGTACAGATTCACAAGCTGTAACCCATGTCCTTAAAGTTTTGGCAACAAAATATTTTTTTTTTAATGAAGAAATTTATTTGAACACTAACTAAATCATAAATTACAACTCGATAATTAACTAAACTATACTATCGAGTTATGTGGAATGGCCCATTTTGAACTACCAGACTTCGAATGTATCTCATGAGGTCCTGGACAGAATTCAGATCAATTTCTCTCAGTTTTCGTAAATTCGCCGACTCAATTAATTATTCTTGATCTTGGGCTTCCCAGACTCCATGATATTATTGGGCGAGCCAGCGGCAAGTTTCGAGGATTATCGTTTTTGGGAAAAAAGGTATGTTGTGTTGTCGAAGCCAATTTTGGGTATCTCTTGAGTAATGGCATGATGCTAGGTCTGTCCAAAACATGGTATAGTCATTAGCATCATTTTCGTAGACAAACTGAAGCAATTTGGAAAGGCAGTTATGAATATAGCTGAGTATTCAAAGCGTCACCCCTCACTCTTCCCACAAAAGAAAGGGTTACAATCTTAGAAATTGCGCATCAGACAAGGATTTTATCTGCAACCTTCTTTCACTTAAGTCTCTTTCGATATTTAAGACCATTTCTCCTCAATTACAACTATATCGTGCTCTTAGAAGATCTGTATTGACGAGCTAGTCTCCTTGTTGACATCCCAACCTGATTTTTTGCTCTTGTCACCAATCTCTCTGACCTCTTTGAGGTAAATGTACATGGTCTTCCACTTTCTGGGACATTCAGATATGGTATTCCCTGCTGACACTCCTCTATTGTTCAATATATGGTTATGCGTGAAATGTTTTCATTCTGTAATATTCGACAGATTTCAGCTCTTGGTACCCGCCCAACCAACTTATTTCTACATACGAAATCTTAAAGCGAAAACAACAAAGTAAATAAATGTCAGCTGACAGTAAGACAGTAAAGTAAGTAAGCAAACTTTTCCCAAAGTCAACTTGATATTATTTTGTGTTTGTTAAAATCAAAGCCAACGAATTTTGTGGCAAAACTTTTAGGACATGCGTATTTGTGCCTCTGAACAGAGTAATTACAGTCTGGTACGGCTACACAGAGTCTTAAGAAGAGATTTTTAAAAATTTTAATATTCAAAGCATTGTCTCAAATTATCAAGTTCACTATTTCTTTTAATTTGCGTTTACTTTGTACGCCACTGTCGAGGAAGCATTCCAATCGCAAAAAAATTGAAAATGAGATATTATGTTTTTTGGATATTATATGACATGTGAGACATGTGAGACATGTCAGACTATCTGTCTGTCGGTCTGTCTGCCCACTAATCCTTGGCCGGTCCATTACTTGGGAACAACTGCTCGGATTTTGATGAAATTCCAACACAAGGTTATCACTATGCCACGGACGGAAGTGCTTTATAGCTTTTGAAAAACATAAAAAATAAGATCGATTAAATTTCGTTTTTCAACGTTTCAGTGCATATTGATCATTTTCAGAAAATGATGTTGGACATCGCAGGAGATGGAGGAGATTATACTATATGTAATTTTTTTGCTGTTACCAATTTATGCGTATTTAGCCCCAGTAGTTCTACGCACTTTTTAGACATACTTATTCCAACATCAATTTCTCCGTACATGTGCTCTTCAAATATTTCTTATAATGCTGAGAGATAACTCAGTGATGATACATGTGTATGCAATACCGTGCTGGGTTGTCTCATTATTGGGTAGGTGATACTGTAGCTAAGGCGGTAGGCCGGATCGCGATCTTGTCAAATGTGATCGGACTATGATGTAATTGCATCAGCCTGTCTGAAGGACAAGGTCCATTTAATTCCTTTAATATACATGTTTCTTACAAAGACTAACCTGTGCTCAGTATCAACCTTTATGAATTGATGACAGAGTTACGTAAGAAGTGCATAGTCAACCTACTTGTCGCCATTCTTTGGTTGAACATTGTATTCATAGCGTGGTCTCCATGTAATGTAGTATCATGATTCTGATGGCAGATGGTATTCAAGCAGTCAAATTTCTAAGGTAAAAAAGAAATGCAATCCAAGAGACCAGCTTATTTTTCCTACATTCACACCAAAAGAAAAAATTACGCATTTAACCCATATCTAAACATCGCTTACAAGAATCTAGCAAGAAGAAAGGCTGAAATGCAGCAGATAAAATACAATAGCAAGTCAATAGCTTGAAAAATCTCCTAATTTACTTCGTCCTTAAGAAAGAACCTCTCTGATACGATTGTCCTGTTTTTAATTTTGAAAAAGGGCAGATGCGGCCTGGCGACGAGGTGTAAAGCCAGCCATACATGCTAGGGAATTCTGGTAGTTTCATCTAAACAGTTAAATAACTGTACCAGTAAGACAGAGCGTGTATGTGATCCCTCTGCAGGTGAACTGAGCAAATACAAATACTGTTCAACATGGATGAGCGCTTTTTGATACATCTTGCTTGCTTAACTTACAATATTAACAAAACCGAGCTACCACTTTACCTCTATACCAAACTTGTTAAGAGATCGGATCTTCATGATAGGGAAACTCGTTCTTGTAATCTCTATGATGTTCCGTTACATAGTACTGAACAGTTTAAAAAGTCATTTACTTATGTTGCATCTACAATATACAATTCATTGCCAGATACAGTAAAAAATTCGATCTCACTTAGCAGCTTCCGAAATAGAGTCAAATCCTATGTGAAAAGTGCACAATAGTTTCATTTTTGTTCTATTAATTACACCCATCATTTTTCTCTAATTGTTAGTTTAGTATTATTCCCGGGGGTTGCATGGAAGAGCAACTATGTTGAATGCCGCCTCCCTCATCAAATGAGTTTTTTCCTTGTTATTCTTTTAACTAAAAGGTAAAGACATATTATTATTATTATTTAAATTTACCTCTGGGTATACCGGCGCAGCTGTCCGACGGTTGCTGTACAGAATGGCTACGGTTTCAATTGACAGCCTGCACACTTTTATCGTTATGTATATGCCCTCTACTCAGATGACCTGACGGGTGTGATCGTATTATACGTAAATATATATCGGCGTGTATGGTTGACTTAAGATGAAAAGTCGCGCGGAAAATCCATCGACAAATGACGACGTTTCGTCGTTTTGTCTTTGTCTGCCAAGACAGCCTGGATAAAAAATGGCTGTTCACTGCTGGAAGCAGCGCAATTATCGACGATAGGAAAAGGTGCACTGAACCTTCTCAGACGCCTCTTCGACTTGATGGAGTGATTTGTCACTGCATTTTAACTTCGGAGATTTTCTTTTCCCTTGCCACGGCTTCTTTTTATGAAGAACTGCTATCACTGCTGGTTGAAGAAAATATGTATTTTGATGCAGTTGAATACTATTTCAATCACAGTAGAGAAATATGACAGCAAAAGGACCATCCATTACCAGAATCGACCACTGCGAGAGTAAGCAGCAGCTTCTTAAAGGAACTGTACAGTATCTTAGTTCGCGTCGACAGCCCAGTCAACATTATGGCCGTTTGATGCCGTCTATTCTGGCAGTCTAGTAGATAAACATCTATTCGTCAGTGAAAATTAATAATACTGCTTTTGTCCATTCGACAGGTCAAGCTTTCGCTCTGCTTCAATTCGCTGTTCTATCTAGAGACCTAGATAGTGTTGCTGATTGCCAATAATCATGGATCAACTGTACATGGTTGATTTTTTTTTGTCGGACGGACAGCAGTATTGTAGTAGTAATAGTTTTCAAGTTACGCAGTACCACAATATTGCTGCGGCATACGTAAGGATGCGCGATGAGGGAACATTGGTATACAAGAACCGGTAATTGGTCACTGCAAGATCGGAGAGAAATAAACTTGCTGCTTGCCTTCACAACGATCTTCCAGGCAGATATTTTTGCCATCTTAATGGTGGGATATTCAGAGGAGATTCAGCCGTGCACCGAGCGGAGCATATGCTCCGACAATCAAGCAGCCTCTAAGGTAGTCGCATTGCCGAGGATAGGGTCTCCCTTAGTTCAGGAATGAACGTAGACTCTAGCCCGACCCAAAAAAGTGACCCTGCTTTGGGTCGCCGGATACAGGAGTGCCGGGAACGAGACAGCTAGTTACCCTGCTAGGCTCAGGGACAGAAGCACCCTCATAAGCTGGCTATATTCTGGTGACAGGTCAACACCGCTCTGAACAAGTAGGTATATAGGGACATGGGAAAAGCATGTCGAGAGAGAGATGACTCCAAGCAGGTCCGCGTAGTGGGCCCCCATAAACGTCGCTGAATACTGAACACTCCCTTCAGTGGGCGTTCTTACTGGCCTCTGTACAATGAACAGCAACTTATCAGTGCATTGCAACCTATGCAAAGCTATGGAGTTTGATAGTGAAGTTACTTACTCATCGGAGTGGTCGTACATTCTGACTTTTATTAGATCAGGAAAGTTCGACATATTGGCGGAAAAACATTTGGAGTACACTCGGTACTGGTCACGTCTCGTACAGCGCATCAATTTAACGCTGGTTTGTTCCGGGAGTTGAATTTCAAAAGTTAAATTTTTGTTTTGACATCTAGGATAGGCAAATTGATTTAGATGTTCCTGCTACATAGCCGTAGGCTACCTTTTCGCTGTTTAATTTTCCTCCGTCAGAAAACTATCTAACAGAATCCGTCTGTAAACCTAATCTGACTTGATGAAGGCAAACGGATATCTAAAGCTCAGATAACAAGATCATCGAGTTTGTTTATTTAATTCTTTGTAGGCAAATATTGCGAGATCCAACCTTTTTTTGAGAACATTTAATTAGCGTTCCATTAATTACTTTAGTATAAATTTTGTTAAGAGCCAAGACACTTAATTGCCTTCCAGTTTTCATTTGAACTCGGCTCGGATCTACTGACATGGGCGTCCTCACGGGAAGCGATAAAGGATTATGATTCCCTTGTACGCCATCCCCAAGGTAACTCAAGGATGGATCATAAACCCACCCACCAACTATTGGACAAGGTGATGACACGAACCATTAGAGTCTTGCTTGAGTTAGTTGTGAAATGTCAGTGCTCACCACAACTGATTCTCACCTAAATAGGTCGCCGAACAGTCGCAAAACAAGTGCTTAACTGTCTCATCTTCCCTTTTTTTTATACTCCAACTACCACGAAGACCTAAGGCCTAAGCACCCATTGGGTACCGTGGGGCTATAGGGAGATACATGGGAAAGGGAGGGACGCCACACGGACTCTGGCGAGGGAACACCTGTGCATGCAATATGCACACACTCTGGCTCCGCCTACGAGAACCGCCAGGTGGTACCTCCGCGTTCGATAGTCAGAGACCATCTACCACCAATGGACAATCACAACATCCATAGCCAAGAGAAAAATTTCTCCTGGGGCGGGACTTGAACCCGCACAGCGCACGGCGACTGATCAGGAGACCAAAGAGTCTACTACTGCGGCCACCGCTGCTGCCAACCTTATGATGTACCACTATTCCATATTATAGAGATGATTCCTTACCCGACAGTAGCCATTCGCATTATTAGTAGCAAACCAAAGCTGTTGTGTGAATCCTGGGGGCGGACACTATTATTCGCCGGGAGCGAAGTGCAGAGCGGAGGTAGTTGAATCGGTTTTCGCAAGCGTTGTGGACAAGATACTGATAGTGGAATACATCCAGAGTCTCTAGGGAGAAATCTATGTGGTTTGGCGTATTACAGCAAATAGAACTAAAAATGCGACAGCATACTTCTACGTATTAATCTAGATCCAAGGGTTACCAAGGAGGTCAAGATAAAGAAGATCCAACGAAATCTGTGCGGACATTTTTTGGTCACAAACTGTGTCACTGGATAACCGTTTAGTTAAGACCTAGACAAGTAATAATAATAATAATAATAATAATAATAATAATAATAATAATAATAATAATAATAATAATTATAATAATAATAATTATAATAATAATAATAATTATAATAATAATAATAATTTGCCAAATACAGTTAAGATAATACAAATTTCAAAGATCGTTGCCACAAAGAAGTATCAATGACAAATAAAAGTAATGCTACGAAAGAAGAATCTTGTGTGTGGCCATCCCATTTTTGTCATTTATACATACGCAGTTATAAATAAATCTAGAAAATATTTGGTAATGCACTATATGCTATATGCTTCTATACTCATGCACTGACATACTTTGGTGTTATAGGATCACTGGCAGTAAACCACAAAACTTTGAACTGACACTGTGGCACTTTAACTAAATTCAATACTAAATAACATCGACTAAAAAACGAAACATATTTGAATGCAGCATGTACATAAAAAAGACATATTGAACTATACTCTAATAAACACTTATATATACTGAGTGACAAAAAAAGGTAAACACCTACGTATATTTATTAGAATTCAAGAATTTTTTACATATCGATTTATCTTGCCATGAACAACACGTAATAAAATGGTCAGGTTTTTCTGTGAAGTTCTTGTGGTGTAGAATAGAATAAAATTAAACCAAAATTGAATTGTCAAGATCCGATAAAATAAAATATAATAAGATGGAGGAACACTATAATTAATCACAGAACGTTGACTTCCCTTGGGTTGTGAAAAGTGACATGTATGTACAGTGTTTTGCCTTATATATCATCATGTATTATAGACGACAAGCTTGTCATTAAGCAGTAGACGTTCTTTTTTTTATTTTCCGAACAGTCGCTGATCATGAGCGTACGACAATGGCTTTCGGCGATGTTCCAATCCACGGCTCATGTAATTATCTCGGAATGGCAATTTTATTAAGCCTTACATTTCAAGAGCATCAAATCCAACCTTGTAATTTGAAGCTAGGAAGGATCGCTGGGCAAATATTGATTTCCGCCACGGAGAATAAAGAGTCTTGAAACTATTAAGTGAAGTTTGAAACTTTGAACATCACAGCTGGTCTTGATAGTATAATTACCATTTTCAAGTGAAAAGTCAGGCTCATCCACAATTTTAGATTTTTAGATACTACGTATGTAATATTTTCAGATTAGTTAAAAGTAATAATGATAGACTATGTTGTAGGCCTTCGAGTACAATATATCATCATATACAGAAACTTACAAGAAACGTAAGTTTGGTGTAAATATTGACAATGTACTATCACTAGTCACAATTAAAGACTCCTGATAAACACTGTGGAAAGCTCGAGGTAGTCTTTTTTGGACATGGCCTATCACGTAGAGCGCGTTCAGCTATTGAGAGCGGTCCATAGTTTCTATGCTGATTAGCAGTAGCCTTGTCACTTTGATGGCAGTTTTCACTTGGCTCCTAGATTTGATAGATTGTTGATTAAATGTTGCTAACTGCCAAAACTATTCCATGTCTACTGTCATTCAGCAAAGAAGCGTGACACCACATGACTGCTTTACGTTGGCAGCACAGTAGTATGGTGAGATCATACTGTATCATATATTGTTATTAGAAATTTGTTAGGTATTGGAAATTATACAGGGTGCGGCAGATACGACGGACGTTTTTGGGATGGGTAGTACTCTCCGCCTCCGACTACGAGAGATGTGGGGAGGGTGTCGTTTGACTCGTTAGATCCTAGCATTATTTTACCAGTTGTCGTTATGGATCCTTGAACGGTGGAGCACCGCGTTTTCGCCTATGATTTATTCGTCCGAAATAATGAGTCAGTCATCGTCGTACAGCGTGAGTTTCGTCGCCACTTCAACATTCATCGGAATAGAGCTGTTCCCTCACGAAACACCATCCTTCGTTGGCCTGAATCACTTCGCAGGCACGGTGAACTGATCAACACAAGACCAAGAGGAGCGCCGCGAACAGTTCGAACTCCTGAAAATGTTGAACGCGTTCGACAGGTCTTTCTTCGCAGTCCGACTCGATCTGCCCGGAAACATTCTGCTGCACTTCGCCTTAGTGATCGTTCGGTAAGGCGAATTTTGCATATGGATCTCCGCTTTCACCCCTACAAACTGGCCATTGTGCAACAGTTACAGCCCGGAGATTATACACAACGAATGAACTTCGCACGTGAGATGGAAGCACTGATCAATCAAAATGAGAACCTCATTTTGTTTATGAGTGACGAAGCCCACTTTCACCTAAAAAGCATGGTTAACCAGCAGAATTGTCGCTATTGGGCTAATGAAAATCCGCAACAGTTACACGAAAGACCGCTGCACAGCCCAAAAGTAACGGTTTGGTGTGCTGTTCGCAAACTTGCATCATTGGCCCTTACTTCTTCGAAGACGGTAATGGTCGTGATGTTACCGTGAACTCAGAGCGCTACGTCGACATGATCACCAACTTTTTTCTCCCTGAATTACGATGGCGACGTGTTCCAATCCGACGTGTGTGGTTCCAGCACCATGGCGCGACCGCCCACACAGCCCGAGCATCCATGGACGTTATTCGCCCTCTTTTCCATGGTCGCCTTATTTCCAGGTTTGGCGATGTTTATTGGCCTCCTCGGTCCCCAGACTTATCCATATGCGATTTTTTCTTATGGGGACACCTCAAGGCTAGAGTATACGCGAACAAGCCCCGAACTCTGGACGAATTGAAGGGCGAAATTCGCGTGGAAGTCGCCCAAGTTGAGAGAGCGATGTTGGAGAGAGTCTACGCGAACTTCCAAGAACGCCTCCAGCACTGCATCAACGATTTCGGCCACCACATGCCTGATGTGATTTTCAGACTTGACTGTCTCAAATGCTATTTCCTTGTGAACCTGATTCCAACAATAACTTTGTTTTCGAGTGAAAATTAATTATTTTATGATTTTTTAAAAACCGTCCATCCTCTCTGCCGCACCCTGTATAATTCGCCGAAAATGCTGCGCTAGGCAGAGGAATGACCGAGGTACCTTGCAGTACCTATCAATATACATTTTTAGACAGAATAAAGTTAATCATCCTGAAATCAAGTTGCGTTACTAAGGGTGAAAAATCCCGAAATAGATAAATCTATTACAGAACGCTCTCAATGTCTATTGTCAATTTACGAGTGATGATTGCGATCGCAAAAAAATCGAAATTGAGATTACGTTTTTTGTATGTAACATGACAGTGAGGTAGGTCTGCATATTTGCCTGATGGCCTGTCAGACTGTCCGCTAATCCTTGACGCCTCTATAACCGCTCGGATTTTGAGGACATTTCGACTCAAGGTAACTTTAAAGTTGGGATCTGGAGGTTGTAGGGATGCAGGTGTCAACGTTGCATCGTTGGTATCAGTGAAATGCGTTCTATTATTAAGCAGTTTCTGTCCAACTAAGTTTACTGCACCTAATTCTCCTTCATTTCCATTGATGAAACTTTAAGAGAAACTCGTGAAGACTTACCCTTACTAGCTCCGTCTGGTCCTCTGAGGATAGTGCACTCTTCTATTGTACCGAAGGGAGCAAAAAGTTGTCTGACATCTTCTTCAGTTTGTTGCTTACTAAGCATGCCAACGAACAGCTTTCGATCTAAACGGAAAAGAAAAGACAGCAGTTAGTACAGGAAGGGTAGTGCCTTTGTACACCAATACAAACTAACATAAGTGCAAGTCCATTTAGAAACCTCTAAATTGACATCAAGGTATACGAGCTTTCGAGCTAGCGACATCGTGGTGCTAGAATTGTCCATATATTAATCTGATTTATGCAAAAGAGTACGACAGATAAGACATCGGTGGTGTGTTTTCAAGAATGTCTTTGTGATAATATTATTGCCACACTAACTTAGAGCCACACATTTTAGTAGCATAACACAGAACGTCTAGGAAATATATAATGTCTATTTTCAAGGTTGTTGTGAAAAATATACGATTATCATTTGCGCTACCTTGACACAAACAGTTTGTTATTAAAACAGTGTTTAAATAAGACTGTCCATAGAATTACTCATAGTTACAACTCCTAAGATCTGGTAATAGCTGTAGTACTACTTTTGCTTCAAGTCATAGGCATTTCCACTAGTTTTTGTATTGAACAAAGTTCATGGTACATAATTCTTAGAATCCGAATAAGGATCGATATTCAATAATTTTTCCGTAGGTGGAACAGCTTGTTTTAACTGGACTACTAAGTTTCATATTTTCTATTATGAAAAGAAGCTCTTGCAGCGTATTTGCCCACTTTCATGGTGAAGCAGAGTATCTCATTTGCCCTACCTCGACACAGATACTTCCATTAAAACATAGCGTATTCTAACAAATAGTAACAGCTCCTAAGATTTATTAATAGCTCTGTGCTACTTTCACTTCAAAGAAACGTAATCATATTTCCACTAACGAAAGGTTCCCATTTTGAGCAAAGCTTTCGGTGTGTATCCTTTACTAATTCATATGCAAACTGGACGCCATTTTGGCCTAATTGACTTACTTACCTTTTTAAAGGAGTCTCTTTTCTTTTAATGCTCCCGTCGGGATTCCCTTTAAGGGAGGACGGAAGGAAAATGGCGCATTTGAATTTGAATGGAAATTCTCTGAACATGAAATAAACCGGCGAGAAAATACGGAAGTTGCTAAATGGTTGAAAATGTCGCTAAGAGCTCATTAGCTTTAGAGCTGCTTTGCGAAGGTACTCTTAGTTTTGATGTAATCTGTCTTCGTTGAAAGTATGATTACCGGACAAATAGGAGATGTTTGTATAATGTTGATTATGGTATATATAAGGTGTCCTAAAGATGGTATGTGGCCACTATCAACGGCTCATACAAAAGATAATATGATGAGCTTCTATCAAATAAGGTCTCAATAATTTCCCAAGGAGCACTCCTAAGGAGATGCAGGTATCTAAGGAGACACATTGAAAATTGGTAACCTCTGACCGTCACTATGCAATTCAAGGGTATCCTTTTACAGCATGACAACCATATATGGCATTTGTAGTGCCCTAAGAAAGCAATTGACTCGTTCAGACATTTTGATAATTTTCCATATTCTGCTTAGCAATGGTTTAACTGTACTCGGTTTCGAAAACAAAATAGTCGGTGTTCGTCATATCCTAAGATACGTCAGGTCAACAGTTCCGAACGATCTGTTTCCAACAAATACATTTGAACTAAATACGATATTTTTGAAAAACATGTGATCCAGTAGTGTAACCGATCAAGTCACATTGCAGCCGACTCCCCAAAAAGTGACCCAAGTCTGAAAACCAATTTAAGTGTTCTGAAAATTAATTCGGGTAGATAAATGCACGGCATTAATATGCTACTGTCACCTGGCGTGTCAATAGGTTTCGATCGCTATATCAATAATGCAGAAAGCTTCCTACACCTTCTAGACCTACTGCAGAACGATATTGCCCTTCTCTAAGAACGGAGGATGGAATCCACCATTATAGAATGAAGAAACCATTAAGCGGGAATATCGAGTATCCATCGTAGCGTACTATGGAAAGGTATATATATATATACAGGGTGACTTTAAAGTTGAGTCATTAATTTTCAGATAATGATTGTAGAAGGAAGATAAACCAAAATATGTGTGTAAAAATAAAAAAAAAATAAAAAAAAATGTTTACCTTGTTTTATAAAGTATCCTCCCGACAAGTATTTCAGTGCGGACCTGTATTTGATCGTGAGGTCCCCTGTGAGGTCTTAAGTCACCTGATTCACAAGCCCGTTGTACTACATTAACAAAGGCACGAGGGGTTGGTTGCACTCGATTGGGAAACCGATCCGCATAAACATGTGCCATTTTTTATTTCGTTTGAGCCACGCAACACGTATCACTATTCACTGACACTAACTGTATACAAATGAATGAGATACCTGCAAAAACATCGTTCCAAATTCTTTCGCTTTTTTGTTTCCGATGCGATGAACCGATACGGCGGATTATATCCATTGTCGCCAAACACGACCACATAATATTGTTATTGAGACAGGGCGGTACTCAAACTTCCAAAGGGCTATAACTTTGTTACTTTAATTTTACCAGGAAAATGGTAAAGGAAAAAAACATTTCTTTTGATCAGATCTACTCACTGTTAAAATAAATGACTCAACTTCGAAGTCACCCTGTATAATCAAAATCCTATCTACCCGAAGGTGTAAGGTGTATAAAGTACTTCCCGCTCAAACTTGTATTGAATATATCATTGCAGCCCACTGCTTTTTGTTTTTTGTTAGTTTTACTGTATCTTTCCAGTTTAGTCACCTATGTACCAGTGCCACTATCACCTCATCGTTCCATTTCTTTCTGGGACGTCCTCATATTCATTTTCTTTGAACTCTTGCTTCCCACACCCGTTTAGCTGGTATACTTTCCTTCATGCGGTTCAGGTGTCCAAACCATCTTAATTGTTGTACTTCAACTCTATGCAACTGCCTGAATCTTGCTCTTTAATCTGTTTGTTAGCACCCAACCTTCGCTACCATAAATTAATGTTGGCCTAAATACGGTCTTGTAAACAATCGTCTGGGATTTAATACTAATTTTCTTGTTTCTAAGGAAGGCTTTGCTCATTGTATGATATGTCTTTACTGCTTTATTAATTCTTTCATTTAGTTCAGCTTCCATACTACCTTCACGCTGTATCATAACTCCAAGACATTTATAGACATTTACCTGTTCCAGTTCATTGTTTTTAATTTTGATTTTTATTTCCTTGACATTGTTTCCGATGACCATTACTTTAGATTTGGGTACATTAATTTAAAGATATACTGAGTGATAAAAAGAGGTGAATACCTACGTATGTTCATCCGATTTTAATAATTTTTGGCATATATAGTATGTTCAGTGTCCACTACTAGTAAAATGTTTAAATTTTCAGCTTGATTCGTCAACCGACTGCAGAATCTGGTTCAATAACGTATTGAGGATCCACGATTTCTTATACTCGTTCTGATAAAGTGGTCGATATCCTTTTCAGGTATCTCATTCCAGGCTTTTGCAACTTCGTGAGTAAGAACTGCTAAAGTCTGTGGAGGGTGTTGCAAATTGAAGAGCCTGCGACCTGTCATGTCCCAGACATGTTCAATTGGTACGTGGTAATGTCGCAGCGCAATGGCAGTCGGTCTTTCTGGACGCTGGCCAAGCAGATTGAAAAGAACTTCTCACACAGTAGCCTTCCACCACTTACGTGTCAGGATGGAACTATTGTATTTAACTCAAAGGCCAAGGAGAAAGTGCTAGCCAAGATCTTTGCTGCCAACTCCACCATGGACGTTCCCCCCAACGCCCAAGTGCCGTCAATTCAAAGTGTTCCCAACACTATGCGGGGGGTAATATTCAGGCATAAGACCGTAAGACGAGTGCTCTTGTCGCTCGACATGAACAAATCTTCTGGTCCGGACTTGATTCTTGCCATTGTACTGAAGATGTGTGCACCGGAGCTTGCTCCAGTTCTTTCGCGTCTCTTCCAGATATCTTATGGATCCGGCACCTTCCCAGAAAACTGGAAATTTGCTCATGTCCCATTTAAGTAGGGTGATGGAGAGGTGCATAAATCGCGATCTTCTGGACAACCTCGAACGTCACGGCTTGACTAGCGACAGGCAGTATGGTTTCCGGCACCAACGATCCACAGGGGACCTCCTAGCTTACGTCACTCAATTGTGGAGTAAACTCATCCAGTCTTATGGTGAGGCTCATGTCGTTGCTCTTGACATCACGAAAGCGTTCGATCAGCTGTGTCACGCTGCCCTCTTAAGCAAACTTCAATCCTATGGCCTCCCAGAAAAGCTTTGCAGATGGGTGGCTGACTCTATTTCTGGCCACAAGATATCCGTCGTAATTGACGGGTTCTCCTGTTCATCCCACAACGTCAACGCGGGTGTTCTCCAGGGATCGATCTTGGCTCCGACACTGTTTCTCTTACATATCAACGATCTCCTTTCCTGCACGATCAACCCAATCCACAGCTTCGCTGATGACAGCACTCTACATGCAGAAATTCAGAGTGACAAGCCTATCTCTGCCGCTGAGTTGGAAAAAATAAGAGTAACGATGACTTCCTCTCTGACAAGAGACCTGGAGGCTATGACTGCTTAGCGACGCAACAATCTTGTACAGTTCAATGCTTCCAAAACGCAGTACTGTACTTTGACGAACAAAATGCGTCCCCGCGCTCACCCGGTTTCGATGGATGGTCGAGTTCTGCCAAAGAGCCATTCATTTCAGCTGGTCACCGAGGACCTGATCTGGCATGAACACATCTCGTCAATAGCTGCAGCCGCTGGGAAAAAGCTAGGCTATTTGTTTAGGGCTAAGAAGTACTTTTCTCCGCATGACCTTCTCACTCTATACAAGGCCCACATAAGGCCTAGACTCGAGTATTGCTCACACGTTTGGGGTGCTGCCGCCCCAACTACATTATCCATGCTCGATGCTGTCCAGAGGAGGGCGGTCCGACTGATCGATGACTCTTCTCTAACAGACAGTCTCGGGACTCTTTCGTACCAGCGGTCTGTCGGCGATCTAGCTCTTTTCTACCGTTACACCAACGGGCTTTGCTCCTCAGAGCTCTCTTCCATGATGCCGCCCCGCGATGTGCCTGCCAGACAGACCCGCCTGACTTCGGCGTCCCATCCTAACCGTGTCAAACTTCGTACATCCAGAACCGGCCGATACGACCGCTCCTTTGTCCCGAGTGTGTCGAGATTGTGAAACAATCTACAAGAGGAAGCTTTCCTCAGTTCTATTAACCTTAGGCAGTTCAAAAATCGTAGTAATAAAATTTCTTTGGGATCATCATAGCAGCCGCGGTGTTCCGGCATTTAGGCGGTGCTTCGATATAAAAAAAAATTGGAGATATGTCAGGCGATCGTGGTGGCCAAGGAAAGCGGTTGATGCGATGTTGACTATAAAGGCTAACGATGCTCTGGCAATATGCGGCCTGGCATTGTCTTGCCTGAAAATCGGGTGCTTAGGTATGGAATCAGACAGGTTCCACTACTTCCTGAATAGAGCGTCGGGATGTCATATTGCCTCTGATGAAAATTAGTGGTGGTCTGCTACCATAAGCGATAGTACCCCATACCTTAACTCCCACGGTCTGGTGAGCGTGATGCTTTCTGTCAAACTGTGGGTCACGTCTTCTGACTTTTGCCCGACCATCGTGCATCCTCAGACAGAAGCGTGATTTGTCACTATACACCACCTGGTTCCATTCCCGGTCCCATAGAATTCTTTCTCTACACTAGAGCAAACGGTTACCCCGATGTTCAGCTGTGAGAGATAGCACCCAATGTGGGTAAGAAAACAAGCCAAACTGTCGCATTCAGCGATATACCGTACGTATACCAACCAACCTTCCATGCTCTTCAAACCACTGATTAGCGATGGCTCGAGTACTACTGAATCTAACCGGCGGTCTTGTCGCTCTGTGGTCCCTCTGGAACGTCCAGAGCCCCTCGCTCACTATCCTCGGCCTTCCTGAGTCCTCGCTAGTTGACACTGCAGTATACTGCGGAAGGATCTGTTGGTTTTCCTAGAAACTTCTCTTATCGATAGACCGGCTTCACGCAACCCGACAATTCGACCTCTTTCAAAGCCACATAGCTGGGAGACCTGGCGAATTTTACGCACTCTAGGCATTTTGAGCCATCACAAAAAGTCTTCGCAATAAGTTACATGAAATTTAACATTTAATTGACACCCTAAATGTACGAATACTGAATGCTTCTTTATCACCATATAATACATGCAGCCAACAGAAAAACTGACCATTTCGTCACTTGTTCACCTCATCGCGCACTACCTCTGGGTTTTTCAGTCAACCACATCCGCTTGTTTACCTTCCGTTGTCTGTCTCCTGGACAAAATATATACCTAATTGATAATTACTAGCAAACGTGGAACAACATTGTATGGGGTTGGTCATGAGCACAGAGACGGAAAGCAAATGGATCCGGATTAGTTACCAATATGCTATGTCTTGTCTGTCGTACTCCCCTTTCGTAGACTTTCAAAGCGCTGTAAAGCGGCTCAATTGGAAATTCTTGCACCAAGGGTAATATAACAGGAGGCTATTCGTCGGATAAACGGATTTTAGGAATAAGGTTAGGTAATGCTAATTACATTGAAATCATTTTTGAAGAATCCGACGTTCTCAAGCGAATGCGTAATTAAATATATCACACCTTTGATAGAACTGCCCACAGACCTTTTGCATGTAGCCCTGTGGAAACTAAAGATTGGTGATGATGAAGAAATTTACATTTCCGAACGCAAAGCTGTGCAGTGAGCGATAATAATTTTTGATATATGCAAAATATCCCTTAGAGAGATAATGCCAGAAATTATAATTTGTTACGTTTCTCTCCAGCTCGTGTTGAGTGCGGTTAAGATTTTCTTTTTAATGCAAATCGTCTGCTGTATTCATAGCTTATATAACTTTACTTAGCGGTTTTCAAATTGGGATTACATTTTTTGTATCTTTACACTTTACGTTTCAAATGGCTTTAAAACAACCTCCAACCATATAGAGGAGTACCCGGGTAGAGATATCTAATCGAACTGGGAATAAGAGCGTTATTTCAAAAATAAATTCGAAAGTAGCCGAACTATCTGGATAGGGACGTAGCAGTGGCTTCCTTCGGGATAACACGTAAGCGACTCCAGTAAATCAAGGAGGCGGGATGCTTTGAAACTTGATGTTATCACTCTCTTCCTTCTCTTCCAGCGAACTTTACGAACGCTTAAAAAATAACTGGGATATTATCCGGAGTTTTTTCAGACGAAGTTGCAACTTTGATGGATTTGTTGGTATAAAGATTATAATGGCAACAATTGAGACACCCATCGTTGACGGTTTCTGCTTTCTAACTTGATATATCGGAATCTTATATTAATCTCTTGCTGCTTCCTGTGTTCTTAATGAATACAAATCATACTCGGGGAAAGGAAACTTGAATTTATGCAGAATTATCTTACACATGATAAAAGCCTAAAGGTATGAAGGAACATTAGATTAGGTTTATACTGAAGCGACACACACAGTCGCACAATCCACCGTTTTTCTGTACTTAAGGGCTACGCGTTTAGACTTACCTATCCACCATAAGATAAAGATCATGATTTATACCCAGTGCCAAAAAAAACAGAACACCCAGCAAAACTGTATTTCTTTCAAGAACCCTCCGTGATGAATATTGTAAAGGTGAAAAAGGATAAAGTATTGTATATGAACCAGTTGAGGAACAGCATATACAATTTCATATTTTACATTTCAGTAGTTTCTGCAATAGGTGTGAAGCATATGAATTTAATACGCCCATTTTAGCAATATGCTTGATTTCAAAAGATTAAAAAGTCATATTTCATGTATACCCTCAACCACTGAAATACACACACGTAAGCACGAACATCGATCTATACAGGGTGTCGCATCGGGAACTCCATCGATAGATTTCTCGAAAAGTAGGCATATGATATTTTTGAGAATTTGGGAGTATACTAATGTCGATGGAGCAACGGCAGCTAAAATATTTTCAAGATGCTTGTACTTCCGGTTATAGTGGGAGTTGATGCCAACTTGCTTATTTCATGTATAATCTCCTATACCCAAGTCTAACCGTTTTACATGTTTCAAACTTTATGTTAAAAATGACGTATGCAGTCCCTAAAATAATTGTTCATTTCACCTTATTGTTTAATGTGGATTGATTTTCTGGTGAACAGGGATATAGTTTAATAGACTTTGTATGATATTCCGATAATTATTTATACAGGGTGGTCAAAGAATTGGTATAAAAATTGAACGTCCAAAATTGACAATGTTGATTGTTTCAAATGAAAACTCGCTATTTGTATAAGTTTATCGCATCAAGCATTACACATTAGTGCAACTTTATACATGGTTATCTATCCCAAAAATGTTTACTTTTAGAGTAATTTGCAATTTATCACTTTTGTACTGTAAAACTCCTAAGTAGAGATATAGTTTTTTAATTAGTTGTCTATGACGGCGGGACGCGAAGAACAAACAATTGCGCCCTATAAAAAATCGTCACTTTATAATAATGTGCTGAATTTGACATTTATTTATAAATTATTAATAATAATCACGCTCGCGCGTTTAAATTCCACTTAGGAAGACTATATCAATTTATTTGCAATGCAACAGAGTGATATCAAGAACATGTGATGTCTTTGCTCATAGATACCTAGAAAAAAGAACTCCAGACGCTTAAAGAACTACAGGAAATTTAAAAAATTTCGGTTGTGTGAAGCCTAAGATTCAAAGGAATAAACCTTAAGTTAATGAAGAAGCCATTGAAATAACAGTTTTGGGGTATTTTTATGCTTTTCCAATGATGTCTTTACGACAAGCTACACGAAAGATACCAATAGCAGAATTTTGCACAAACACAAGTTTTATCCATACAAGATATCATTAGTCCAACAATGAAGAGAAACCGATTTTTTTTAAAAGAATTCAATTTTGTGAATTTATTATGACAAGGTATCAAGAAAATGATTTTTTCCTGAAAAATATTATATGGTCAGATGAAGCAAAATGTACCAAAAATGGCCTTTTCAATCGACACAATTCTCATTACTGGGCAAATGAGAACCTTCATGTAATAAGAGAAAGAAACTGTCAGATATAATCAAGTTGTCTGTCTACAGTTTTATGAAGAACATTTAAATGGCAAGTTAGCAATTCACAGCTTTTTTATAAAAGTCACTGATAAGAATGTGCAATATGTAAATACCAGTAGTATAAGCTTTTTAACACATAAGGTCAGCATTGCCAACATTAGTACCTACATCTCATTTAAAAATATTTGGATATTTAAGAAAACATGATGAAGTTATAAAAATTATTATTATTAATACCCAATAATATTTTTAGGCGAAGGTTGCTTGAACATTCTTCGGAATTTAGAAAACAATAACTTGGATAATTTACCACTTGCTGATCATCGAAATGCATTCTAACAACATGACGGTGCCCCACCCCACAACGGATACTTAATAAACAATTTCTCAGAAGCTACGTTTTACCATCAATGGTTTGCCAATAATGGATCATTCAATTGACCACCCGTTCGCCAAATCTAACAGTCTTGGACTACTTTATATGGGGGACAGAACCAGAACCCACTGACCACTCTGGATGACTGTAAGCAGATAGTAAGAATAGTCCAGAAATAATAAGAACTACCACACATCAGGAGTAAATACGTAGATGCTTTAAATGTTTGGAGGTTGGGGTGGTTATTTTAAACATTTACCAAAATAAGTTGTTTCTTGTTATGTTTTAATTTTGTTTGTATGAAATTTAAATATAAATCGAAATAGCTTATTATTTCCTGTTATTCATTTCACTGTATGTGTGCTTGTTTGGAAATCTACTAGCAAACTTATCATAATTAGTCTTCATATTATTCTGATTACGAATAAATGAGAATTATTAATCATATTATTATTGAAAGCTTAAAATTAGACGTTGTGATATTTCTGTAGTGCTCAACTGTTTATTCTCTGCGTCCCGCCGTCACAGCTAATTAATTAAAAAACTAAATCTGTACTTATAGGAGTTTTACAATAGAAAAGTGATAAATTGCAGAAAAGTAAACATTGTTGTCACAGATAACCCTGCGTAAAGTTACACTAATTTTTGAAGCTTGATGCGACAAACTTATAAAAATAGGGGGGTTTCATTTGAAAAAATCGTCTTTTGCCAATTTTTGACGTTCAATCTTTATACTAGTTTTTTGACCACCCTGTATAAATAATTGTCGAAATATCATACAAAGTCTATTACACTATAAGGTCTTCTACATAGGGGAATAGAACTACAAAGAGGAGACTCAATTCTTGACTCAGGTGTCCATGTAATAGAATTTCCAAAAATATCCGTTTCAACAAAAGTAAAACTAAACACTGCTGTATCGGTGAGTTTACTCTCTTTTATAGCAGATAAATGCCACATAGATCCAGCTCTTATTTGAAATATATCCAGTTTCACAGCTAACGTTTAGGTAACAACTGATTACTTTGAGGATCAACTGTCATTGGGGTTACTTTTCTTAATCGGTAGCTTCTGGGTCATATTGGACGTTGATTATCTGTCAAACATTTTGATCTTTTGTCACTAACCAAGAAATCTTACTTGGCGAACCAATGAACTAGGTATGTACAAAGGGATGGGATTAGTAGGATCTGGGAGCTAAACACAAGGGTACATGACAGTGCATGGTAGTTGCGTTGTAATACATTTAGACGTCGAGGACAACGAAAATACTTACCGAGTGGCATTCTGTGTCTAGAATAGCATTTTAAGTGTTTTGTCCTAACAGTTTGTGTTTTTCATGAAACACTATTCATTAAAAGCTGTATACAGTGAGGAAAACATTGGTATATCGCACTATACATCCATAGATAAACACAACGTCTAGACATAACATCGAAACGATCCAGCTGACCATTGACTGCAGAGGATTTGACAACGCATACTACAACGACATCGTCTAATACGCACGACACTGTCACAATGGCACAACAATTGGGGGTCTTTCCATTTTCCACTTTCTCACGAAAGGTTAGCTTACCGCGATTCATAAATAGACAATGAATGACGTAGTGAATCAAAATGCTCGAACATGTATTACCTGTTTATTGGCTCTGAGATTTTTTTTATCAACATAAATGAAAAATATGCCATACAAGTTTTCTGCATCCATGTTCATTAAAAACAGTCAACTATTCTTTTGTTGATTGCCGGTCTTTTCCTATTTTTTTATGAAATCCTTATAGTCGGAGTATATATATTTTAGTTCTTGCTAGTTGTTCCGAATTTATCTATTCAAGTTCAGTTTGGAAACATCATACTGAATTTTAGCTACCAAGTTCATGAAGGAAGTCAGTTTCAACGTGTTACATAGAATTTAGTGTTTCGGGATTTCTTATGTTTACAAATATGTTACCAAATATACAATTTCGACCAGTCAATGAGTAGTTTGATATGAAAAGTTTTGAAAAAGGTTTGGAAAGCTGCTATCCTCATAGATTTTGACATCACCTTTCCGCATTATTATTAGGTATCTCATAGGGTGTATCCATAAGAACGCAATATTTGAATTTAGCGCCATTTTGGCAGTCATAATGTCATAATGATTGTGACATGACAGATCGATAGCATACAGGCGGGAATTTATGAAAATGAATCATTACACAATAGAATAGCGTAACCTAATTGTTAAAAATTATTACCAATGTGATGAAAGTCTAAATGCCACGATTCGAAAAGTGCAGCTAATATTCGGTCAAAATAATGTTCCTACCGTATCCACTGTGAAAAGAATAATAAAAAAAATTGAAAGCACTGGTTCTGTTAATGTTGTGAAACATACTAGACGACCTCGTAGCGGTCCTTTAGAAGAAAATGTCGGAGCAGTCCGCGAAAATGTAGCCGAGAGTCCAGGGACATCGATTCGTCTTCGCGTTCAGGAATTGGACATTAAAACAGCCATTCTCCAGCATATTCTAACGAAAGATTTACACCTGCATGCCTACAAAGTCCAACTGACTCAACAGCTTATGCCAACAGACCATACACAGTGAAGAGAGTTTAGCAATTGGATCCTTGGCCAACAGTATCTGAATGGTGATTTTGTAGACAAAATCATTTTTAGCGATGATGCCCATTTTTATCTCGATGGCTTCGTCAATAGACAAAACTGCCGCATTTGGGGCACAGAGAATCCAAGAGTAATTCATGAGAAAGCCTTGCATCCAAAACGTGTCACTGTTTGGTGTGCACTATGCTCGGGAGGAATTATTGGACCGTTTTTCTTTGAGGGTAATCCACTAACAGTGAATGGCGAACATTATTGTGCAATGATTACTCAGTTTTTTGTGCCACAATTAAAATTCAAGGCGCTTAGTGACATATGGTTTCAGCAGGATGGTGCCACATGCCATACTGCTCATGAAACATTGGCAGTTTTGCACGAGTTTGCTCCTGGTCGAGTCATCTCCCGGTTTGGTGACCAGAAATGGCCGCCACGCTCTTGCGACTTAGCACCTGGGGGCTTTGGGGTTATCTGAAGTCACAAGCTTATTCCATCAAGCCTGAAACCACCGAAGCATTGAAAGCTGAAATCAGACGCTATATCAACGAGATACCTCGACGTGTTCAAAAAAGTTGCCAGAAATTTTATTAAAAGAGAGTGCCAGCGGAGCCGTGGCAGCCATTTACCTGATGCGTTGTTTCCCACATAATTCCAAAGTGTAAGTTGTTTTTTTACGAAATACTATGTTTAATAGAACCTTGAAATATTGCGTCCTTATCGAAACACCCTTTATTTTCAACTCGCACTGACATATCCGAAAAAAAAGACATGTTGCACAATGCCTTTTTACGGTAAAACTAGATAACAGAAAGGCAGTTTCGGCGTATGGGGGCGGCAAAATTTAGTTTTATAGAAGTAACTTTATGAACTTCCCTCAAAAACATTCCTGGTAGCTCTACTAAATCATTGACTTAAGGAACGATTTCCTGTAAATTTGTATTAGAGTAGAAGTTGCCGATTCCGTCAATTGAATAATATTTTCTATAATTTAATTTGTAATGTAGTTACTTTTATCTTAAAATAAGTCAAAAAGGAGACATTTCCAAGAAACTCGATTTGGCAGCCATTGTTCCATTATGGTGGCTCGGATAGAATCTTGCATTCGGAAACAGCTCATCAAAATTTTCAAACTTCTCTCAAACTTCCCAGGTGATGCCCTTTTTGAACACCAGTTATTTGGACATTTATTTATTTCTCTCACGTCGGAATTTAAACTTTATTTTTTGTTTCGTTTACAGGATTTAATTTTAGGTCGGTACACAACTTTGAAAACAAGACTCTGCTATTGTTAAAAAGTTCAGCCCGATGACACCCTAACAGGATTCATAACCAGACCTGTAAAAAATAGCTTTGGATACTGTTCAACACCGTCAGTTCTTCTATTGATTGATTTTAGCTTTTATCGTAAGTATAAAAAACGGAAAGACCCCGGAGGGAGACAAGAGGACGTGGTCTTACTTGACCGGGAGGTCCAAGGGCGGGTTGTTCGGGGAGCTAGCTATCTCCTCGTTTTTACCTTGCCCCTACTTCTGACAGAAGATGCCACTACTGCCGCTGCCACTGCTACGATGCGACCTCTCCATCACTACCTCTGCAAATCAGATATCACACATCTTGCAGCGGCTGGCGACATTGGGACACCCAGCGATGCTTCGGGCAATCTTTTAAGTAATTCTTGCTCATTTTGCCGAACTATAAATGACAGTAACCATCGGTACCTATACTTCATGGTTCTGAACATTACTTTGAGGTAAAGTGGCAAAGGTAAGCCTTGCCGCTTTTTGTAACGTCCTAACAAATATGCATGGTGCCGTTTTATCTACACTAGGAATCATCAGTATTGCATGGGCGCGACAATAATGCCTTTGCATTGTCTCAGTATTTGATTCTGGCACTTGCAAGTTATGGTTCTGTTATCAGATCTTTGATGGGTTATTACTATGTATTGGTTTGTTGATCCATCTATACCCTACGAGTGATTTCTAATGAGAAGGAAACGGCAACCGCATATGGCTGGAAAAAAAGCAGACTAGTTTTTGGAACATGCATGATAAGTGATTGACAAAACTTGGTAGTTTATATTTGCCCGAAGCTCGATGGTTACCCTTCTAAGCATCATTCAATACTTAATAATGAATAATGATTGTGGTACACTATATCCGAGATTTTATGATTGTGTAACTACTACTGAATGAATTTCCACTATGTAAGCCGAGCGTTTTTTCAAATTATAGAAATATAATTTTATTATATATGGTACATTGTGCACCTGCTGTGTCAAATAACCCACTCTTTAAACTTGACCAGTAGTCTTCCTAAGCCCACAACTCATGAAGAACCGATTGACTATAGTGAGGTACCAATCAAGTTAATGTAACATCTTAAATTTATTATACTGGAGAATACCTTTGTGACTGAAACGTTTGCAGTAAAGAAGATTCTGCGAATACATGTGGTTTTGTTGGCCAGGTAATCATGGGGATTATAGTTATTACCGGTCAGATGTTTACTCTGTCTTTAATGATAACAGCCTGAACATATTGTAATCTGATAACATAATTATTGATTTTTTTTATCAACTATCTCGTGCATGCATTGATGTAGCTGTTCCATTTTTACACAAAAGTACACCTTGTGTATGGATGCTTTGTTCAGTAGGAGTAACAAGTCATTTTTTTCGAAAATAGTTCAATACTTTAGGGACTTAAATCAGAATCTAACCTTGTATATCCACGACGATTGTTGATTCGGATTATTCTTTGGTCATCATCGTTGTCATTTGTAATAAATTAGGTCTCACTAGCTGGGAGTCAAATTTAAGAGGTTCCCGAGTTTTCGACATTTTGGGATTTTTTTGGAATCTGATGTCACCGAGAAGTGAAACTGTTATATTAATCCTTAACTGATAGAATCCTGAGAGCTGACAGGAAAAAGATCGGTCGGGTCTGAGGTGTTTCTAAGATGATTATCAGTTTTCCAGCTTCCAAGTGAATATGAGTTCAGTGACATGTCAGCTAATCCAAAAAACTTCAACAAACAATCCATAACTTGGAAACCTAGTATTTTTGATCTTCCATTTAATACGAGCTAACTTGTTGCAAACGATCTCTATTGAATAGATCGAATTACAGATTACTCTGTAAGGTAATACGTAACTCCAAACCTCAATGAAATATTAGGTAACATTTAAAAAATGTAGTACCTACGTTGACCCCAGTAGACCTTTCGAACCTATGGGGTCAGACCATTTTCCTTTGCCCACGAGACGCCTAAATTGAATATTTCACCGTCAAAATTAAATTATATATCCTTACTAATCTCAGTATATGCCAATTTGAAGAGGATGGTTGTCGAGTTTCATTATATATTCAAATTGACTTTCCCGAATGACTACACACATTTCATTTGCATAGTATAGAGAAAGTTATAATTTTGAATATGATGAATAAATTGTGAATTTTTATAGAGTTCGGCGGTGCGGCGACTGGAAGCTACCAATGGGTAGGCAAAGGCAAAGCTGGATAGGCGGAAAGTAAAGGCAAAAGAAAAACAAAGTGGAGCTCTGGGGCCTGCTTCAGTTCCTGATTATGATACTGAACATCAGTACAGTTTTTATAACATATGAAGTTGGACCACAATTGTTACATTTCATATAGTATTTAGAACCGACAGACCCTTTTTTTGTGAAAAAATATCTGGAAAAGTGGAAATAGCTATACGCTTCTTACTAGGACAATATGCCTCTCTCTAAAGCGCGATCACTAACAGCGTGTCAACACAAGCATTTGAAAGCCTCCCACCACGGATTTATCGAAAAACACTGATTAAAAGAAAAAACGCTGAGACACGTCAAAAGATTTGTCAAGGGGGACAACTTTTTACCAAAAACTACCTCACTCCCTTTCACCATCGACCCCTAGGGTCATTCCCTTAAAAATTTTAAATGAGATGTCTTTCGAAGTCCTTTATTTTGACGTTTGATTTTTAAAAATTAGTCGATTCGTTCAATTAATTAATTTAATTTGTTCAGATAGAAAACAAAAACACACGAAATTATATCACTTTTTATTTCAATAAGTGTTCAAAATGTTGCCCGTTATGGTTTGCCAAATCTACAATTCGTTTATAATTTAAAACGAAAACTAACAACATAAACAGCAATTCGGAAGGTTAGACGTGGCAACCACTAAATAATAACCCGAATTTCATCCATTCAATGGGCAGGCATTTTAGGAAACCGAGTGATTGGGCCATTGTTTATCAATGGAAATTTGAATGGAGACATTTATTTGGTTATGTTGGAAAATACCATCCATCCGCTTATCACTGAAACCATTGAAAACCAAATCGAAGAGGATGGAAATCCTATACTTGATGAGGCCGAAATATATTTCCAGCAAGACGGCGCTCCTCCTCACTATGTCCTTCCCTTTCGGCAATGGCTAGATCACGAGTTTCCAGATAAATGGATAAGGCGAAGAAGGCCTATGGACTGGCCTGCTAGATCTCCCGATTTGACGCCGTTAAGCTTTTTTCTATGGGGCCATTTGAAATCTATTGTGTTTACTCCCCAACCTGAAAGTTTGGACGAACTTCGTCTACGCGTCATCGGAAGCTGCCATGATATCCCACAACATGTTTTTGAAAATGTCCGTCAGGAATTTGAACATCATTGTTTGGTCAATAACGGGCAACATTTTGAACACTTATTGAAATAAAAGTGATATTTCCGTGTGTTTTTGTTTTCTATCTGAACAAATTCAGATAAATAAAGATTTTTCTAACTTTCTCGAAAACGAATGGACCGATTTCAAAAAATCAAACATCAAAATAAAGGCATTCATAAGACCTTTTAAACAAGCTATTACTCGATACCCATTGTCTCTAAAATTTTTAATTGTATGACCCTGGGAGTAGAGGGTGAAAGGGGGTGAAGTAGTTTTTGGTTAAAAAGTTGTCCCCGTTGACAAACCTTTTGACGTGCCTCAACGTTTTTTGCGTGGTTGAAAGTTTTCAAGTGAACATCCTGTATGAATTTTTTTAAGCGAGGTACCCTGTATAATCTTTATAGATTCTGAAAGGCATCCTCATGAGACGAGGTCTAATATGGCATACTGTATGGTATGGGTCGCTACTTCTGGATGTGAGAGATATTTTGTTCTACAAAACACTGAACCATGAGAGGTTGTAAGTCAGTTGATTTCCCAGATATCGCAGCAAACTTTTCGTCAAAACGAGGATCATATCCAAAGGATTTCTGATCAGTTAATAGCTCCTAGTTTGGGGAGCGATCTCTTACTATACCAGCACTTTTATAATCTGAAGCTCGTAGCGCCGAATGCATAACGTTCGGGACCAATGATAGCCTTCTCAAACGAGGTATGTATAGAATTTTATCCACTACTTGCGCTACATATTGCACAATATTTGAGTTTACCTCACGATCATGACGTTTTCAACTCATTTCACAAATACTTAAGAATATCTAGTTTCTTGGTGTTACCCTTTACGGGTGTGGTATTTGTGACTGCTTAAACTCTATAATATCAATGTTTTACCCCATTTCTCTCAACTTCAAACGTAAGACGACCGAGCAAGCTTTGACGTGATGGGTTGCTACAAGTCTCTTCCACTACTTGGAATAGGACATATCATTCACGTACCTCGGATGTGAGAAAAACATAACCTTATAATCTGTGTGTGTCGATGAAGCTTCGGTGAAGCTTCGTGTTGGCGTCGCTCATTTTATGTTCTTTGTTTGATGCAATTGTTTTAATCGATTGCGTTACTGTGGCAATTTTATCTAAAAACACTAAAATAGCGAGCAACCCAAGTTTATTGGTATTGGTTATGCAATTCTCATATATCGAGTGTGGACATCACCTATGCAAGCCTGCCTCAGCTTTTGTAAAATTCAAGGAAAATAACCATTATTTTCTGATGCTTCTACATTGACATTCCATCGGTATTCTGAATAAAAATATAATATTCATTCCTTCAGTAGGAAATACAGAGAAAATCATACTTGGACAATGAATATAAGCAATTTATTTCAGCTTTTAAACATGTAATTTTTGGTGGAAGGCACCTGATTGTAGCTACGTACGCTGAGATGTGGCTTCGCTAACGTGATTTTGAAAACTTCTCTACCTAAAAGCTCTTCTTGTATATCGAAATAGTGTCAAAACTTCCTTATCCAGAAAATATCAATTTCTATTTGATACTGAAAGCATACGCAAGGTTAAGCGCAAAAGTTCGACTAAATTCGAACTTCAGTGCCCTTTATCTAGCTTGAAGCTAATGCAATATAACGAGGGATATTCTCCAACTGCACTTTAATTCCGAAGTTTCTGTTATCCATATCCAAGGTCACATCTTCATTTGTTCCTGTGCAAGCACTTCGACGCCCCTAGAACTGAATGAACGTCCTTATCTGTTTTGAGGACGAGGTTTATGGTGCTTTAAGAATTGATAACCGGTATCTGGAGCGCGATGCGGAATGAAACGTAGAAGTTTATCTCATCTGAGCTTTTTATAGGTTGGATTTCTGCTTGGGAAATATGAAAATTTATTTTAAAGGTCACACCAATAAGGCGGTTAGGAGACTGTGATCTGGACTGTAATTTTATGGAAGTGACGTTGATAATTGTAATGGGTAGATTTATTTGTTTTTCTGCGCTAACTAGTTGACATTTGGGGGAACTGTAGTTAAAAACGTGCAAGTAAGGCCGCACCAAGGTTTTTGCTATGTTCAGTGAATCCATGCGTCATCGAGGAGAAGCCAATTCATCCGAAAATGACTGACTGTTTCTCACTCTCACTAAGAAGGTTCCATTTCAGTCAATATCGATATTCACCGTGTTATTGGCGACATATTTTTGTCTGGCATGGACGACATTTTGTTCCAACACGACGGCGAAACTTGCCACGCCTTTTGGGCATGGTTTTAGAAAACTGAAGGGTCAACGAAAATTCTGTTACCGACTGGCTGTTGTGGAGCTGCAATCTGAACTTTGGATCATTTATGTTATCTATTGAGAATTCAAAACACAAAATTTAAGCACAAACAATCGAAAGCTACTCTATATCGTGTAACTGAAACCAAAAATCTAAGTTTTCTGCAAATCATAAAACTTCTGGTAGAAGATCTTCCAGTGGCGACGTGTGACTTCCCCTAGACTGTTACCAAGACCAGATGTGAAAAATCTTATTAAAAAAAGTTTATTTTTCACCTCCCAAATATAATTTTTTGCTTATTTTAGGTATTTTATTTAAACTATTTTCAAATTAAGGTAAACATTCCTGGACTGAGCGTCTGGGGCACTTGATATACCTAATCGTCTTATGCTATGACTAATCCAAGCTGTCCGAAAAAACAGTCGACGTTTCTAGATGTTCGGAAAATTTTTGATCTTTTTTGGCAATGAATGTTAACAATTCCCTGTAATTTCCTCTATTGTCACAGTCATCCCCTTCAAAATGAACGGAAATTCCTGTTTTGCCAAAAAGCATACGGTATCTAGAAGTGTGCTGCCTAAAAGCTTGATAGACAACTTTCGATTCTTGTTTTGCCAAACGGATTTAAATTGGCTACACATCTCACATGTAACGGAGAAATTTCATGTATCTTCTTTAGAACCCTAAAACTATTTCAATCGTTGACTCCGCTGCTGGTAAACCCATTTTTTCTGTATAAAACAGAAGACATCGCCTACAATTCAATCTGTTCTTTTGCAACCACATAACCAAGAGTTTCCATATTCCAACTTAATTTAAAATATCAAAGTACGTTTTTTTATTCCTCTTTCAAATTATCTAAAGTAGGTGTTGGCCTTCCATTTTCAATGATATCCTTTTTTTTCTTAAAAATTATACAAGCAGAATGACTTTTCAGGTAGTTGATCGATTACGCAGCGATACTCATCTATATAACCAGAAAACCAAAACGGCTACTAACGAGTGAGATGTGAGTAACCAAGTCAAAAAATGGTAACAAGCCCACATAGTAGTCGCAGCGCCCCACCCACTCGGGCGACCGCGATCAGACACGAGCCGGTCCCGACGGTGCCCGACGGACAACCAAGTGTATCCATAAATGAAAATGGTAACAACCGAACCGACAACCAATTCGAGGCGAGTCAGCTTCATCGTGTTCGCAAAACCTAGACAATATAGGGCGCATTATTTTCGTGGGGCTAGTTTGCTATTTACTGAATTACTATTACATACCGCTGTTGGTAAACAAATAAATGAAATTATTTCACAGTAAGTTAGTCATAAAATATATATTTTTAAGATTTTAAACTGTTACCAATGGTAAAAATGGTTACATGGACGCTTCGCCACTGGGATCTTTGAAGCTTGGTAGCTACAGAAGAAAACTGCCTACTTCCGCTCCTCTAAAAGTCCCCATGGCTCTTATTTCCCACGATATCTGTCGGAGCTGTTTCTGTTTTTCAAAGGAGTTTGGAAGCACACCCGTATGCTTGTTCTTGCCTTTCTGGTGAAAATTCCTGCAAGCCACCATGATAATTACTAGGATAGCTGTGAAATAGTTGGCGATACCGACGATCAAAGAAACTGACAGTCTCTGTCACATCAATCTGTACGTATGACGTGATTTCCTTCTATTCTTGAATGTCAAGGTTCAACTTAGTAAAACCAGTAATTTGAAGATATTTTTGTTAGCTAACCATTGGGTACTATTGTCCAAACTTTACAACTATTGTAAGCAGTGTTAGCTCTTGACTAATAATTACTTATGTGATAGATCTCACATAGTAGGATATGGTGGGTTTACATTACGTAGTATTTGTGTAACTTATGGAGTACGACATGGTTCCCACTTAGGCCTGTTCTTATTTAATATATTTAATAAGGTTAGGTAATAGATGTATATCTAGTTTAGAAGCATTTGGGACTCCTGTTGATGAGTCTAAATGAAGTGTTAGGAACATTACAATATAATACTTTACCTCCAGACTGTTTTGAATTTGTAACAAGGGTTTCATTCGTTGACTAAATAAACTAATAGTCTTTTCACACTGTATATACTTTGCTCGAAGCTCTATGATCCAGATACCATCCTTGAAGTGTGTTTCTTTGCAAACACCCCCAGCATTCATTATTCAGTGCACGTATGCAGCCCTACAACGCTCGACAGCCAACACTCGAATGATTAACGTGAACTCTGAACGTTTAAGTCCGCCCTTTCATCTGAAGTCGTCCGCACTTGGCGCGGTTAACGGCGGGCTGCGTTTGCTTTTGCTCATCTTTTGCCAGCGATGCAACGGGTGCACTTTCGAGGGGCAGCTTTTCAATTTGCACGCTCGCTTCGACACGAAAACACTGAAAAAGTCTTGGGGAAAGGCAGCATAGGCAGCAATTACGAGATGCATAAGAGCCCTTCCTGACCTGCAGGTATATTACGTAAAAAGTCGAAATGTCATTAAAAATCGGCATAACTTGTATACTAAGTAGTCGATATCTCATTCTGCGTACCGTGTACATCACTCTCGGCCTTGTTCCCGAAAACGCCAAAACCCTTCCAAAAAACGCGAAAACCCACCGAGAGCTGTTGTCGTAACTCACAGGTTAACTTACATGAAGTTCTCGACTAAGATATTGTAAGGGCAACTAAACCGCGAGAAATACTACTTCGACCTCAAAAACAACAAGCCAAGAAAAAACCTGGACAAAAAGCTCACGGTCCATTAGTTAGGTGGGAGAATATATTTGAAGGGAAGATCTAACTGATTATCCACCCTATCTAAAGAACACTGCGTCTTTGTGGAACGCTCCAAGTAAAGAAGATTATGTCACTACAAGTGGTTTTTGAATTGAAGGGCGCCAGATGGAGTAGCAACAAGAAGCCAGGCGTATCGTCTCCTTGTCAGGTGCCAGAAACGGTGTCATCAATTTCATCACTTCATCTTCGAGTTAGAAGGACTCGCAAATACTTATTATCAACGGTAAAAAAATGAAGAAAAAGGGAAAAAAGGAAGCTTTGGGTGCATCCCGTTGTCTATGACAGAGATCGGCGGGGGTATTATTAAAAAAAACGCCGAATCTCAGACCTGGTAGTATTTATTGTGCAGATAGTCCATTCCACGTTTGCTCGCTATCGATGTTTGCTGACGTTTAAGCATCACGTGCTGCTATAAAACAAGTTCACAACAAGTGCTGCTTGTGCTAAGTTAACATCTTGTAGAAAAACCTACGTTATGTCACAAAAAACCCATGAGATGTCAAAAAAAACCACAAAATGCCACTTTTTAAGATACGGAATACGCGTGCCGAGCAAACCTTTTTAAATGAAAGAACAATACAAATGAATACTTTCAAATGTCTCGCTGACAGCGGGCATATATAAGCCCAGTTTCGAACGAAACAATTGGCTTCACTCACTGACAGAATTCGAGAACATAGAACTATTAGCCATGAAATAGACTTGTAGACCCTTGAAAATCAGTCATATATATTTTGGACGTCACCCATTTTAGCATCTATTTACTGATACTATCCCTTCTAAGATTCACAAATCCCAAGCCTCTAGTCAAATTTCTTGAAGCAACTGGGAAAACAAGCAACAGAAGCTTGTCGGAAATGAGAAGCATTCGGAAAGGGTCGAGCCGGCGCTTCCGAAAAATCCTAATTGCTCCAGCTTATCCGTGAAGGCTACGACGTAAATTACTGTCACCGGTTTCCGCTACAAGTGTCTGAAGGGAACTGAAAAGGTGCTTATGAACAGCCTCGGCTGCTGAGATCCCAGATAACGGGCGTACGGATAATAATATAAATGCTGAATGCTGCATAACAGGGATTTTTGTTATTTTTGTTGAAGGCATTCACAGAAGATGGAGTGGCGTACTGCTGAGCCTGCCGACAAAACAAGTTTCTCATATTTTATTTCTTTAAGCAAGCAACATTTTTGTTGCAATATCTGGCTATAACTAAGGCAACTATAGCAGAGCCACCATTAACATATTGTAACTAACGAATTCGATTAGATTAGGAGCCAAGCACATACTCGATGTTTACTTTGCATTGTTTGTCGCCAAAATTGCGATCGACATAATAATAATGCTTACCGGTAGAAAGATCTACCTTCATTAAGTTTGTGCCGTTATTTGCAAATTGTGCAAGAAGAACCATTTCCTGAGATCGTCTAACATCACATTTTTTTGCAAACACTCGCACTTTTAAAAAATAACTCTAAAATATGAGTTTGATGACAGAATACACTTGACAGAATTTGTTATCAGATGGACTACAAAATCGGGCAAGAATGGCTGACAAAGTTGTACGCGTTGCATCTGCCTTCATTTCATTAAGATTCCGATATTTCGGCAATCTGACAGCCATATATGAAAATATCACAAATGTCAAACACCTCTAGCATAAGTAGCTGGGTCATATGAAAAAGTAAGTCGTATGCCATTATATTGCAGCTAGATAATACTGTAAAACTATTGCCTGCTTAGAAGCGCAATTTAAAACGCAAGATTGGAATCAGGTTCTTGACCTAGGCACCCGATTTACACAAGAAATAGTTTACAGTGGAGATTACAGATACGTCTTCTTTTTCTCAGTAGGACGTCTTTAAAACTAAATGTTGTCTATAAACAAAACCTCCATTTTTGTCACCCGTTGACGCAAGCGAACATAACTTGGTACACTGATATGGTTATGCAAAAATGCTAGATAGTCACGAAACCCTATTAGGTGTAGAAAAAAGGGCTTCCCGCGGTTCACCAGAGCGGAAAACATTCGGGACATGGGTGAGTGATGTGCGGACAAGATATAGGAGAAGTAGCTGTAGTAGCAGTAGTCCGGAGGCGATGCCAGCTTTAGCGCTTTTTGTAGACTCCATGTGTGCCAACCCTCTTACGTTACATGCTTATCCACTAAATTATAGAACATTCCCGATCCTTAATGGAGGTCAGGATGTCCGATCACCCCGCCGAGTATGCGACATCGTCTTCAAAACGCATGGCTCCGGCTACTTCGGCTCAGGCTGCTTTACCCAAGGCAAAAGCCTATGTAGTGGAATTCTGTCTTTCCTGTTCTCAGAAAAAAGGGTCAAACAAAATCTACTTACAGTTAGGGCCGTATCGTCAGTCGTTCCTACAGTTGTAGGACGCCTGTTTGGCCTCCTTGATTTTGATAGTCTTCTCTTTCCTTCAGAAAGGCTGGGGTATTTTTAGATTTCTACTGTTCCTTGTAAGCGTCAGGGCTCTGTTGCTGTGAGGCTGTTTCCTTTTTGAATTGTAGGAAATTTCAGATGATATGAATTAAAAGCATGTACAATTTGATGCAAATAAATATTTCTAACATTACCTCAAAATATCGCGCTGATACGGAGTAGTAGAAAACTATGAAAATCAAGGAGGTCTTAAAGGCGTCCTACAACTGTAGGAACGACTGAGGATACGACTCTATAGAGTCCGGTAAAAACCTCTACCAACAGGTTGAGCGATTCTTTACCAGTGTCCAGTAGCCAGCGCATCCGATGTTTGTCGGGGCCAGCTACGATCCTCTTGGCCTGCCTACAGAGCCACTCTTTTGGCACACTTTTCCTAAGTCTCCATTCGCACATTTACTCAATGCGACGTCGATCCGGCGCCTGTTCAAGTCCAACCTAGGCTCGGGACCGATGCAGGAGCTCCTGGCCCCTAGCCTAGTGAGAAGTATTCGTTACACCTTGAAATAAACCAGATATCTACTCCTACTTCATCGTTATTCGAACTCATGAACAAACTGCCTCCTCCCATCCCATTCCAACCCATAGCAGATTATTAATAATTCCCTGGTTGATGAGTGAGTGTCAACGGGGTGGCATGCCATGCGGCACCCCGTCATAAAGTGCTCTGTTTGCAGGATCCTGCAAACGTCACAACCAGAACACACACACAGAGATACACAGACTGCTGGTGCGCCTGCTGACTTTGCCTTCACACACCACACCACCACACGCCGATGTCATCCCGGTTGAGCACCTCCTCGTGCTGATTAATGTTAATTCGGATTTTGGTGGCAACGCCACTAGTTTGACGGTTCACTCTGGGATGGGTGCATTTACACGACACAGGCGCACAGTGGTCTAGAACATCCAAAAAGCTAGCAAAAATTCAGGAAATGAAGTAATGAAAATAGATACAATTCATCTCGTATTCGAAAGAAAGAAGAAATAATTAGTTGGCGATGAAAACAAAATGCTTTTACACTATCTTCGCTATCATAGATCGTCAAACTTGAAGTTTGTGTTTATTTGTTTTAGATTTTGGTGGTGAAATCCGTGACGTTCTACATTATCCAACGTATTGTCTTTTGAAAAAGCCAAGATATCTCAATATGGATTCTAGTAAAGAATTAAAAAAATATATTCCATCTGATATATAATAAACATGTGCCTTGATTGCTGTATTCACGTACACCGTGGGTTGTATGTACCATTACTTTTATGATACTATTATTTAGAAGGGCTCTTGATAAGATTTCGCCCTTTCGCCATTGGGGTTAATTATATTGGAAAACCTTGAAGTACTGCCAGACAAATGCTAACTCTCAGAAAGTTTTTAGAAATATGACCTCAATCAATCCAAACTAACTATAATAAATGCTCGTATCGACACTTTGCTATACGAGTATATTACGTTGTATTACTTTCAGATTCAGACTTAATCTTAACATACGGTCATTATTTGTTCAACATGCTGCATGATTTTCCATAAATTACAAGCCGAAATTCTGAAACAAACAGGCCAAGAAAGGCTATGTAATACCGAAAATAGACATTTAGATTTATATCAAAATTTAAAAATAAATACCTGCAGGTCAGTCGAAACAGACCCCTTTTTTAATCGGAAACAAAGATTGGTTCAACTGCACAATAAAATTGGCAAGGAAAATTAGACCAACAGAATCAATCATCAAATGCCGCCTAAAATCTATTTTCGGTGAAAAAATTAAAAACTTTCGAAGTACGAACCAGCACCAGCGTTCAAATGCAGCACAAATGGAAGTAAGAGAAGATGGAAATGTAAAAGCTGCAAAATTAATCAATCTTATTTAACCTCAGGTTCGTTCTTTTAACTTCAATGGGTAGTGCTGTAATCATTTAGTATTATCTTGTTTGTTATGTATTGAAATATAATATTTCTATGTTCTTTCAAAGAATTCTTCTTATTCGGCAATCACTATAATACTATAATGATCCTATCTCCTATCAAACATCAGTATATATCGAATTTCTGTTTTTTGACAGCAGACTTGGAATTAGCGACCTCAAAACCCTTCTGTGCCAAATTTCATGAGTTCAAGTTGCATTCTTTGCCAGCTTTTTGGGTGTTGGGTTGGATTCGAAAACGGCAGACATCACCTTAGAGCGGTAGGTTATTTTGAATTTATTTAGAGTAACATGATGCGACGGTGCAAGCACTTGCCTAAGCAGCCCATTGGTGATGATTGAAGAGGAGGGGGTGGCGTCAGGTGTAATAATACTTCAAGGAGGGAGGGTGGTTCCGGTTTTTATACCGATGCATCCACGTAAGCAGAAATGGTAATACTGAGGCACCGCGAGTGCTTCAAGGACATTGTAAGTCCGATTTCTGAACAGCTTAGATAGATTGTTCCACAACCCCAATGCTGTACAAAAAAAGAAGCGGCCATACCAGGCATGTACGAAAGCCGATTTAGTTAGGATGAGAGGCAGACGGCTCTGAGGAGCAAAGCCTGTTGGGGTAGCGGTAGAAGACAGCCAGTAACACAAGTAAATAAATAAAAGATAAAAACAGTAATTTCAAGCTGTAACTGTAGAATACAAATTATGAAAATGGGCAAAAATTAGTCACAGTGGACGCACTTACTTGATGTTCGTATTTACGAGTTTATAAATTTCAGTGTTAGATATTGAATGAATCTACTTTTTGGAATTTCTCTTGAAGTAATTTGCGAAATGTAAATCTTTTAAGTCTTTAAGTATAATTTCATAAAATATTGGCACTGTATTATAGATTAATGGCTGAACTACTGTGCTACGTATGATGATTATGTTTGATTGTTTGATCGGTGTTATCAAATTTATTATAGAGAGCGGCAATGTGCAAGAAATAAAGCTATCTTATAAATACATACATTTGTACATCTGCGTATAATTCATCAACAGGATAAAGTGTCGATTATTTTAACACCATTTTTAGAATACTTTTCTGAAAAATATCTAAATTACAGATATATGTATGTGAGATGAGGGTCAATACGTGTATGGTTTGATGTACGAAGATACCTTTCTGTGAGTGTATCCGGAAGGCATTTAATTTTGTACAATTTGAATCTAACTTTCTTTAAAATATAATTGACATGGCATTTTATGTTTGGCACTCTAATAATTTGCAGTTTTTTGTAATTAATGTTGAGGGAGATATTTGTATAGTTTGACAAATGTCTAGCATGAGATGCAAATGGTAGAGAGTGTGTTTTAGAATATGGATAAAAGTAATTCTTGGTCCTGAACGATTCGTGCCAAATCAGGACCCCAATGACCTGGACTCCAACCAGCGGGAACCAATGGATCCTTGTCAGAGCTCAGCGATTTATAGAAAGTGGATGTACTCTAGGGCGCTTCTTCGATCACCTCGTATCTTCCTGGATTGCCTCAGATTCTACGACTGCTGTCGCTCAATCGATTTACTCACTATATGGAGGACGTCACCTATCTGATTTGATTTTCAAAGTCATGCAAAACAAAAGTCAGACAAAAATATTCTAATTCATGCAATATGATTCATTAAGTTTTGAAAAAGGAAGTTATGCTGCCGCATCCTATTGTATGGAACGCTATTATTTGAAACAAATATTGGAAACACTATTTTATCACACCTAAAATTACAGGTCTGCATTTCTCAAGCGTCTTGCAGTTCTTCGTACGACTCCCAACTGAAGTGTCTCCAGACATGGTTCAAAAATGAATCTTCCAAATACTTTTGTATGTTAAAGGTTACTCTTCTGATCGCCCGCCCACGATAATAGTAGAAGGCAAAATGAGAAGTTCTGTATCAATTCGAGGGTTGCCCGAAAACTTCTAGGACCCTCTGTATATTCCAATATATTCATAACCCTTACTAATCCTTAATTCCAGTATCTTGAGAGAACGTACTCGAATCGTACTAAGTTTCGGCAACTTAATCAAAACACCAAGAAGATCTATACGCTACGGAACGCTCTACTTGAAACACATATTGGAAGCATTTAACCTAGGATTACAGTTCTATATTTCTTAAAGTCTTACAGTTCTTCGTACGACTCCCAACTGAAGAGTTTCCAGACATGATTCAAAAAGGAATCATCCAGATTCTTTCTTATGTTAAACATTACTGATCGCCCACTTCTGTGTAAGTCGAGCGCTGCCTATCAACTTCCAGGACCCTCTGTATTATCCAATATATTCATAACCCTTACTAACCCTTAATTGCAGTATCTTGAAAGAACCGTACTCGAAACGTACTAAACTTCGTCAACTAAATCAAAATATAGTCGAGAGGATCTATAGTCGAATATATTCAACGACGCGTAGCTATCTGGCAGCTGAATTGGTATAGGGAAGGGCAGGCAATTCCTTTAGAAATATGTGATGTGAAAATTATTCACGCACATTACTTATCAGAGAACGCACGCGACGGCAGCCTCCTGCTTCTTTGTCATTCGGAGTAAGGAGGACAATGTCTGGAGTGTTAAGGACAAACACACAAACACACAGCGCCATGTTGATTTAATAGGATTACGGAACTAGGTGAGTGGGTTGTTCAAGTGGAACGTAAGCTGTATACATGGTACTTCCGAAGATAAAGGAGAAAAACCGATTTTTCCAAAATGTTTGCGTTTTCCTGACTTTATATCAAATGGCATTTTAGAATAAACTACGCAATAAGATTGTCACAACTTCTGCTCTACAAGGTGGCATAATTAGAATTTTAAGCTGACGTTTCGTCTCTTGCGCTCAATCAGCAACTATACAGGGTGTCCGCAAAGTTGGGGTTTTCCTTTTCAGAAACAACTACCCTTGAAATAACAAAGGTAATGTGTAGTGAAACGAGGGCGACCAAGTAAAAAAAAATAAAGGAAAAAGTACTCACTCTCCAGTTGACGAGAAGGGCTAAGTACGTCTCTGCCCGAAATCATACCGCTCCAACAGAAAATGAAATCAGCTGATCTGCTACCGAGCAGACGCAGAAACCACATTGATTGTCTTACACTTAATGGCACATCTTCTAACAAGGAAGGCAAAATGTTGCGTAAAAAGTCTAGGTATTGCATCCCGTCCAATCGATTTGGGAGAATAAATGCTCCAATGAGCATACCGTTCACCATGCCAGCCCAAACATTCACCGAAAATGTTTGTTGAAAATGTGCCCGACGGACAGCGTGCGGATTTTCTACTGACCAAACATGAGTGTTGCGAAAGTTATTCACCCCATTACGCGTGAACGTAGATTCGTCTGTCGCCAATATGCACTTCAAAAAGTCCGGATTATTGTCATGTTGATGCAACAACCACTCACAAAACCGCACTCTTGCTGGAAAATCGTCAGGTTGAAGGGCTTGTACACGTTGGACGTGAAGCGGATACAGCCCCTCTTCACGCAGCGTTTGCCACACTTTAGTTTTTGATACTTGCACTTCTATAGCCACGTCTCTAGTGCTTGTTGAGGGATTCTCGTCTACGCGATTACCTCTAGATGCGTGACCGTAACCGTCAGTTGAAGGTTGCATACTGACCTGACACACTGACCCCGACCCAGTTCTGTCGTCGGGTTGAGCCAGTGATCTTGTACCAGTCGGTGATGTCGTGGCTACAGGACGGTATTCAGATATTTTTGATGTTGCAGAGCCCTTTATCTCGATTCCCTTAAGACATTGGTGTATATGGTACTAAGAAAAATTGCTTATGTTTTCAAGATCTACACATCGCGTAAAGGAAAACCCCAACTTTGCGGACACCTTGTATATTTATTATAGACGCCATTTTGGATTTCTGCATAGGTTGGTAAAGTTTGTAGTTCTGATTCTAGAAATGTATACAATGACTTTGCCAAAGCTTGGTCATTCAGTGAAACCAGTATTTTCATAGTTGGCCCGGGAAATGGCTTAAAGGGTCATTCAGATGAAACTTGCCTATTCATCGACTACAACAAGCCTTTTTATTTTAAGAGAACCTCCTCACTTATGTAGGGGAACCTCCGAACTAGACTGATATACCTGGTGTGTCAAATTCGACCCTCACCGGATTTCGGAAACGGTAAGAAATACGCTTAAATGGGAGCAGAATTGCGTATTTAAGTAACTAACAAAATGCTGCTTAGAAGATTGAGAAACTCAATAGTACTTCCAGAGAGCGAAAGAAAAAGCCGAATTTTCACAAAATCGTTATAATTTTACTTATTATTATATTATCTTGAATTGCACATTAATATTCTCACTTTTTCTCCTCTAAAAGATGGATAATTAGAATTTCAATATGACGTTTTCTCTCTTGTCCTCCAGCATCAACTGTATTTTTTTCTTTCAGACGCCATTTTTGACTTTTGCCCATATTAATAGAGTCCTTATTTCTGATTTCAGAAATGTCACACATTGATATTGCCAAATATCAGTCATTCCAAGACAAGAGAAGTTCCTAGGTTGGCATTGAAGTTATCAGATAGTCATTTGTACCGTAGGTGTGCTAGACGAGACCTCAAACTGACCAAAGTGACAGAGTTTGAACATTTTGAGCTATGATTTACCCCCGCTTATTTATGATTAGTATCGTTATTACCATCAATAAAAATTTTCTTTTGTGATTAAGATTATCCATACGTTCTTATTTCCTTCTAATTTTCATCCAACAACAAACACTTGCACAACTAAGGACAATTCGTCTCTACATTTAGGGCCGAAAAGTCCAATATATCGTCCATGTGGAAAAACAAGGTTGGTGATGGAATTCCAAATAAGGAGATACCTCGAACTGAAAATTTGAACATGCCACCTAGTAGAGGAGAATAAGTAGCAATCACAACCTGCAATTCATTTTGAAATACCGTCAAGTTGGGAAAGAATAAAAATGATTATGAGATAAATCTGGTATCTGAAATAAAGTACTATTTGACAGCTTCAACGCCTATCTTACAAATTCTGCTTTTTTGATATAACTAAAGTTTGGCAATGTCACTGTATGACGCATCATACATTTTCGGAATCAGAATTAACATTAGAGGAAAAAAGTGTCAACGTTATTCATTCAATTCATTACGAAATCCCACTAAAAAAAGGTTACAAAAATAATAAAACGATTTTAGGTATTATTTAGTTTTTTCTGTCTTACTCCGGAAGTTACTTTGAATTTAGAAATTTTCTAAGCGTCGTTTTGTTATTTTTCCCTATTTAAGCGGCGAGGTATCTCTTACAGTTTTCGAGATCTCAATGGTGAGGGTCGAATTTGAAACACCACTGGTGTATATTGTTTAACTGCAATATATATCCAATGGTTTAGCTTTTATTAGTTTTTTGAAATTGCTCCAAGACCATATATCTATGCCCGGTTCATGAATATTGAAGGAATGATTGGCTGACAATATTATGATACAAATGACTATCTAACAGTTTCAAGGCCTACCTAACATATTCGGTTTTTTAACAATTATTATTCCACTATATTAATGTATAACATTCGAAATCAGAACAAAAAATCTGAGCAGGAATAAAATATAATAATGATAAACGGCTTTATTGGTAGAGCTCAGCAGAGCTACTCATACGCTCATCCAAAACTAAAGCTTGATTTGTCATTTTTACATAAATGAGTGGTAAATTATTGTATGTATATGAAAGAATGGTCATAGATCACATGGTTTATAACCAAAGGGCATTTATTGATTGATCCTATGCTGCTTTACTAGGAGATGAAGTCCATTACTATTTGATATATCAATATTCCTGCTATAACTGTTAACGACAGATACTACATTATACACATATAAAACAGTGATGTTATGTTATTATATTGAAATTATCTATATTTGACCTAGGGACTAGCTTTTATACTAAAAATACAGTGCTCTTAGAATGTATAATAATATACGATCCGGCGTCGTTAACTAAAAGTATTGGTTTAGAAAATTGATATTAAGCCATTGTAAAAGTCTGAAACTATTAGATATGTGGTCAAATTTATGTAAGTTTCAAGTTAAATGGCAACAGTTATTCTGTAATGTCTGTAAGAGCATTTGAGTTGAATACACGTACCTACTCCAGGCATGGATAAAAAACTGTCAAACCATAACATTGATCGATAGCATTAAACCTTCAGCCGGCTTTTTCCTCATCTTAAAGTTAATGATGCACTTATTGGCACTCACAAATTCAAATAACACCTCTGAGATACCGTTTAAATGTGCTGTTGGTAGCGTAATTTGCCATCTATGATCAAGCCAAGTATCTCACATCTAATTGAGAAATGAAGTTGTTGTTCATTCAAGAAGAGGGTCAGACCAATGCATAAGATTTTCGTTTGTGATCAAAACAGAAAGGTATGAACTTTCGTTTTGTGTTGCTTACAATTATCATATGCTGTTTGTAAGTCTGTAATGATTAAATCATTTACCTGTTCCAAGAGATGGTTCAAAATCAAACAGAAGCTGCGTGTCATCAGCATATGATTATATATGTGTGAGTACTGTACAGATCTTAAGATATCGGCTGTGTATATAATGAATAACGATGGTCCTATAAGGGAACCTTGAGGAACTCGTGATGTTATTGTTGTTAAGAAATTGCAAAATAAGTTCAATGCCGTATGGTCATACTGAGTTTATAAAATAAATAGAGAAACGCCATATTGGAATTACAATTATACCACTTTGTAAACGAGGAAATATCAATGTACAATTTAATCTCACCTGAAATGAAAACAGAAATTGAAGCTATTTTGGGTAGAATCAGTTTTTTTCCCTTTACGTCCAGAAAGACTCGGTACTGTGAATCTTTCTAATTTTGCTCCCATTTAACCACCCTCCTGACATCGGTCAAATTTGAGACACCCAGTTTACATTGACTTTAACTATATGGAAGTACAACTTTCACAAAAAAAAGGGTTGGACTTAGTGAAGCTCTATAATATCGATATCCAAATGAGGGTAGAAACATCCCCTTGAATCTCGGATTGGCAACATGTACTCGGGTATGATATTCCCCTTTGTCTGTACATCCGTAACTCCCTCTCCCTCCCTTATTACGCTTGTCATTGACAGCCGCTGCCGACCGACACTCGCTATTCCCTTCCTACCCCTTCCCACTCCATTTTCACTGCTGGTCTCGGCATGACGGCCAAGAGAATTACTAGGGATTTTTTTTATTTTTGTTTGTTCCTTTGTACGCGTTATACCACACAGGAATTCTTTTTAGTCACACTATGACGGACCGACAGGCTCCAGTGGCGGTGCTAAAGGAAATTCTTGAATCTATTTATGTAATCAACCTCTAACATCATTCTTGGCTGCAGGCCACCCCTCTACCCATAGTGAATTGCATTTCAGTTTTGTGACACCATGATCATCTGTTTGCAAGTAAAGTATCACCTGCGAAGCTCCATTTCAGTGTTATCACCTGGAGTATCCAATTTTGATTTATCTATGATCCACGAATTTCTTTTTGTGTACGAGTATCCAAACCCGAAGCCCAGCATCTGTCTTTGAAGTGTGTGTAAAGTGTGTATAAACACATATGATAGAAAGGAATAGAAGCCGGCTAGTAACGCTGACGCGGCAATCTGCCATGTTGCCAATATGTTGCACCACCAGAAAATATGCGTCAGTTAATCCTCTAGGCCTGTACTTTGAGCGTACACATTTTTGAATTGTGAACTGTGTCGAATCCGTTTAGGATCGATTCCGGACCGGTCCTGACGGCGCTCGATTTTAGATCGGAATGAAAAATCACAATAGCCACAAATTCTACAACGTTGCATCATTGGTTCGCTTGGCAACACCGCATCTCGTACATTCCACGCCAAGGTTTCCACCTCCATGATCACAGATAAGCTATCTTGGTCAGTAATCATTGAGGAATGTCGTCCCGCTACGCTGTTGCAAAATGTTATAATAACTCAGGGCGTGTTAGATAATAGTAAAATAAATTACAACAACTAAGTCGCATCAAAATTGAAATACATAATTCTAATAAAAAAAAAATTAAATGTTCGGACAGATCTCCTTCCTGTGCGAACATTTTCTGGTGTAACATATTGGCAACGCAGCAGTTTGCACGACCTTCCGCGTCACCGTTGCTGGGCAATGTGGTGATCACCTTCGCTATTCAGCCAGCTTCTATCTCTTTCTAACATGTGTTGATACATACTTCACGCGCTTCTCTCTCGTACACGTTGAACTCAAGCCGTCAGAAAGGTGGTTTGGGTTTCCCTGTATAATAGCTGGTAGTACGACTTCGTTGATGACTTTCATTCGGGTACTTTTTATTTTTCAGTATATATAATAGTTTACCAAATGACG
Source organism: Acanthoscelides obtectus (assembly GCA_963669975.1). NCBI lineage: Eukaryota > Metazoa > Arthropoda > Insecta > Coleoptera > Chrysomelidae > Acanthoscelides > Acanthoscelides obtectus. The sequence goes on along the minus strand of CAVLJG010000007.1, from coordinate 73,091,796 downwards.
CCAACGCTAGTCTAGTTCTGTTTATCTCCCTATTTGATTGTCCATGTTCAACTTTGATGTTGGTTTCAAGTAAATGTATTATGTAACCTAGGATTGTCTTAATTTTAGTTTTCTACTAGATCATTCCTAGACCTAGGTTGCTTTTATGTCAATCTTCTTCCGTAACTCTTCTTTTTTGTCTGTAAATTCTGAAATGCTCATCAAAAAAAAAGCTTCAAGATTTGGTATTCCATTTCAAGGAGATACTTAGATTCCAGCACTCATACGTCTTTCCTAGAGTTTCCTTGGGGGAGATACAAAGTGGTAGATGCGAATATCATGGGGACGATTTTGTAGCTGGCAATGTCCAGTCGCAATTACGGTAGCAAAAACAGTAGCCGTTGCCTGGACAGCATTAAAATAGCTGAGAATGGGATTGTGAGTTACTATTCATGCTTATGACAGCTACATTCAGCGTAATTTTGATACAGTATGCAGAAGTATGGTATTTATTTATAGATATCTTCAGATCTTTATTGTATACGTATAGTTTCAAACCACTAAACTTCTTGTAATTATTGACTCGTAAAGGGGTTTAGACAACAGTTAGGCTCCCTCATTAACCTACTGACTTCTGGCTGCAGATACCCAGCGTGGGCTTGAGATTTATGCGAGTCCCTAGGTTCAGTTTGTCGAGCCTTGTCCCTGAGCCCCACATGTCGATATGAACGAAGGTCTATTTTCCGAACTATTTTGCACTACCTCTTTTTTAATTATTCTTGCTCCGCCGATGTGCTCCAGCACGCTGGAGTAATTTACCCTCTCTCTGGGCGTTAATTAATTTTTTCAATGAAATGTATAATTAAAACTCCCGAAAAAATTGCTCGGCGCGAATCAAATTTGAAAAGAAAACCCATCTCGTCCCTTATTCTTTCATATTTTATGGAAATTGCCCGAACGGACGCATTTTGACCGAGTGCTTCCATCAAAGCTTCTCCTTAATAAGCGTTCCCTAATCTGAGTACCTCTCAAAAATTAAAGTCTGGAGTAGAGAACGAAACAAGAAATTGAAATGTCTTTGTTGGAGCATTTCTTACAGCCCCAATGTCGACTTGGTCAGACTTCTGATACCGTACCATAATGAGAAATGAGGTCATCCAGAGTCTGAGTACTGTTGAATCAAGACTAATGTTTCGTCATACACATATTCCCAATACACCCACATATACACAGTTGCAAAGCTTCAGCCGAGTAAATACCATAAAGATGAGCGTTACAACATCATGGCATCAGAAGTTTACGTAGACGTCAGTTTTTAGTGAAGTGTCTTAAGAAGTGTATACTATAGCTGTCAGTAGCAGAAATCGTTTTAAGATCTTATTAGAAATAACAATAAATAATTATGATAATTTCACCTGGTGGGTGTACAGATAGAACGCGCTTTCAATACCATTCTGGGCCAAGCAAACATTACAATGCAGAAAATATACATTTCAAGCAAGATAAGTGTAAAACGAATAGGTAAAACTAAGAGGTTAAAATACGGTAAGATGAAAATAATGCTTAAACTCAACAGTAGACGCATGTCACGTACAATTACAATAGAAAAACTCCACACTAGGTTAAAACTAAAATCAGGAAAAACTTAAGACATATTATCAGAGACAAACTTCTTGACCTTGTATTTGAAAGAAGACATTGATAATGCTTTGAAATAGAAGAGAGCTTATTATATAGATATGGTGTTAAAAAAGAAAAACTCTTAGTAAATGAAGTTCTTTTGCGGGAACGTCGTATTGAGAATGTAACCAACGCATCGGAGATTTGCTATATGGTACTGGCTTCTCAAAGATTAATTATTATTTGGATATATATAGGCTATTTAGAGAATGTCACTCTTTTGATGCATTGTTAGCCAGTTTACTTTTCGTATAAATGGAGAAACTCTTTCTCTTCTGAGGATCCCTACAGATCATCGATGCAGTTGTCCTGCACCTATTGAACTCTATTAGCCTCAGCAAGGTCTTAAAACAGCACAGCAATATTAAAGTTTGCTTAAAATGAAGAACCCGCAAAGCTTCATCTCCTGAAACGTTGAATGCTGATCCAAAAATTACTCATACTTTTTTATTGATGCTTTATGTGGCATCTCTTCGTTATTGATTCACAGCTTTATTTCATATTCCAATGATCATTGTTCATTTGCATTACGCAGGTTTTATTTACTGTTAATATCTGAATAGCTATATAAGTAGTAAGTCTTTGAGGATTCCCTTTATTGTAACAGTCTTGGTAACTGTGGAAATATGTCATTCTTCATCTTACTCTAATCAGGCCAGGTTCTTTCGGAGTGTGCATGCCGATGCATTAGTCAATACCCACCTTGGAAAAAAGACATCAATTTTACTATACCTTCCCGGTCTTCCGTTAGCCTACTTCTGCAAAGCTTCCAACTCAATTGATTCATTAAATTTCCTCCAAATCGTGTTTTCATAATTGAATTATCTTTCCATTCTTGAATATTGGTTTTATATCAGCTCACTTCATCTTTCAATAGCCTTTGTTGGGGCTACAATAGCGCGGGGTAAATAAAATAGATAGGTTTATACGGACCCCCTTCCTGTCAGATCGCTTTGTGGGATGCCAATAGAAATTTAAATGTTGTCACCAAATCCGTCGACAACCTTCGAGTTATTAAAATTGTCGCGTCCATTATTGGATTATAATGGTTCTTAATTTTAAAAGGGAACTAGTACTTTCTATTTTAGCTATGTGGAACTTGTTCCAAAAATTTAATGTTGTGTGAATAGAAAAGATAAAAAAAAGATTTTCTATCGTAGACTGAGAAAGTTCTTGGCAACTTGAGGAAATTCGAGGCACTCCAAGGAGCTCCTGAAAAGTCCATGGAAATCTGATGCAATAGATCGATTTTCTTTTGATAAAAACTAGCGCCGCTTCCGTGTTTGCTCTAGATCATCCTAAGTTCGCCACAATATCCATTTCAAGTCTCGTGTTGTCATTTGTCAATGAAAACATTTCTTCCATTTCTTTGCCATTTCTCGTGCTGTTATGGTCAATTTTCGAAGAAGGGAAGGAAAAAGCCATGATCTCAAGGAGCTTGACTATGTACTTTCCGCGCAAGGCTGCCATCAGTTCATAAAGGATTATGCTTAGCAGAAGTTAGACCCTACCGAAATCAGACAGCGCTTTATACTCGTACCTTATATCCTTGATAGACGATAGTTGCTATGCTTCCGTTCGTTGTCCTGGAGACCAAGCCTAGATCATGCTGATGAGTTACTAAAAATCACGAAGCAGCAATCCCTGAATCGCTGTCTTTGGTCGGACAGCATATTCCAGTTAGACCCTATGAGAAAAAAGTTAGTTGCGAATATGTATAACAGAGTCCGTCAAAGAGGTCCATTCAATTAGTTTAAAGGTATTGTCTCCCTGCCTTACCCGTACTACCGTTCATTTGGCAACGTTGTCTCTCTCCGACGCTTCAGTTGCGGCAACGCGGACGCCCGCCGGTAAAGCCAGAGATCATACGCAGAGACGCGTATCGTTCTAGATTTTAAGGGCAAATCTACGGGGAAGTGTGCGATGTGTGAGATATATCTAATACATGCTTAGAATTACTAAGGTGAGAAGTGTATTAATATACTAACGTTAAAAATTGTGATACCCGTTCCATCACTCCCCAATTTTTCACTCATAATAAATCTTCAAAAACTGATCACGATCCTCTGAAACGTTAAAAAACGAGGATTGAGCGATTTCTATTTTTGATGACCGATAGGAAAGAATGACAAGATTTTTCGTGAATATCTCAAGTTTTTCGCGATTACAGGACTTCTTCTCCAGTAAGCGTGGCAAGTAAAACTGACTATAAAAGCAGCATGTCTAATGTGGTATTGTTGACAGTTGAGAACACTAGCACCAAATTCTACACACCGTGCAACGTTTTTGCAATCAGAGCGAAACTAGTTGGTACGGACCGAAAGAGCATGAATGTTTAAGCTGGTTTTGTCAAAATACCATAGAATATGCACCAGTGTCACCAAAACAAAACGCTAGAAGATCTGAACCTAAGTTCGTCCGAGGCAGCTCCTTCATCATTTATATAACATCCATCATCACGGCATCCAGATCTGCTGCAATCTATAACGTCATATCTACTTACAATCGCATTCAATCCTGCCATTGCTGCACTTTCGAAGCAGTGATATTCCGCTAAGAGCGCTCAGGTTCGCGACACATCGCATCGAATGTATCGGAAATACGATGAGACAGGTAATGAGTATCAAATCGCTCGTATAAGAGTACACGGTATTCGCACTTATGATATATTGAGTTCCAAATTGCATTTCATCTGTATAAAAGGATGAGAAGTGTTCGGGCTTATGACAAATGCGGAGACACATCCGTTTAGTTGTCGATCGTTGTATGTTTGATGTAAGGAATAAAGTAAAGAATCATAGTGAGCTGAGCTGATTTGCTTTAACGTGAAACTCATATTTCAATATAATCCGTTTTAAAGGCAGTATTCGATGAAGTAGATAGGACGTTTTCCTTTCGTAAATTTTTATCAAGACTTTTTGCCTTCATGATAATAGCCTCTAGTCATTAGTACGTTTGGCAGTCTACCAGTCTCCTCACCCAGAAACCACACGAAGTCAAAGGAAAAAGAGAAGGCAACATAGAGAACAAAAATGGCGTCAAGTAGGTTGCACTTCCCGCGCAACGCCGTCATCAGTTCATGAAGGATCATGTTCAGCACAAGCTGAACCCTCTGAGAAAAAAGTCAGTCAAATACGTCCGTACAATCAGTCCATTGATGTTATTTCCCTGCCCAACCGGTAGTGCATGTGACAACGTCGCCTCTTTAAAACGCCACCTCCAAGTTTTCAAAACACCAAATTTTTTTCAAGAGACTGAAACGACTAAAGACGAAGTTTGTGAGGTTTTTATTTTCTGTTTTTTGCTTTTTTCTCTTCTGCCACTGGAGCTACTGTCAAAAACTACAAAGCTTCTACGTCCTTGGTATAGTCATAGCAGTAAAATTGTGTAAAAATTTCATTGAAATCCGACAGACATACTGACGGACATGAGTGGCATGGTTTTTCGTTATGTTGATGTCATATAACATCCAAAAAATATTATACCGAATTTTAGAAAATTTTCGCGACCACAATACTTTCCCGCCAGTAGGCGTGGGAAGTAAGAAAGGAGAGGAGCAAAGAAAAAAGTGCAACGATCAGGAGTGTGGCATCAATTAACTGGAATAATTTATAACCTGACCCCAACAGCAGTTTTTAGCACGGTGTTTCATTAAAATGTAATTTTGGTATAGTCTGAAGTGTGACTAAGTAAATGTTGTTTTTTCACAATGCGAGCCGCAGTCAGGAGTGTTTAGGAACTTGCTCCAATGTGTAGACCACTGATTCACGCAACAAAGGGCTGCAATGCGATTTAGGTTTTTCGAAGCGTCTCTGTGCCTGCTGCTTAATTTAACCCTCCAAGTAAGAAATGTCAAGGTCTCAGTGTAGTGTTTTATTCGAGGCATACCATGGGGCATTAGTTATAATTCTTAAAGACCTTTCTTGCAATACCTGCAAGGATCGTATGTGTGTTTTAGATTGAAAATACCAAGCTGAGCATACGTAGGTACCAGCAGGTCTGATGATCATTTTTTAAAGCCTTCTTTGTTAACCAAGCTTAATCTTGACAGTCTGCACAATAAACTCCAAGGTATCTAGCATAATTTTTCCCATGGTACTGAAGTCCCAATAACAAGGACCTCTAGTGGGATTACCCGACGCTTGGCAAAATCGACACGTTAATAGAATGGTTAACCCAACACCTCCTCCACCGCACTTTGCAGTCTGTCATGGATTAGGTTACCAGATCAAGACTGGATCACCACAGGGAAAGAGTTCAGAGTCGCATGTATGAGCGAGCAAAGGAATGACCCGAGGATTGAACCCTGAGGAGCACCGCAAAGGTCGTGTTGTAGACAGAACATTATTAATTTCAAACTTTCAAGAAAGAATTTTCTAAGCTTTAGAATCCAAAATATATTTCAGTAAATCCTTAAATGACTGGAGTAAAATTCGTGACCCCTTTTCCACCAATCAAATCGTCTAAAAATAACAGCGACGTTATGGACATTGTCAAACATAATCAATTTGGTAGATACGTCGCTTTGCCTTATCGATACGAGCATTTCTATGGATAACAAGGGAAGGGCAACGCAAAAACCGCCTCCGCTGCAACGTCGTCGTAAGTAACGAGCAAAAACACCTCTATTAGGGAAAGGTTTGAAGGAAATGATTGATCGATGCCTTGTTGGCAGAGCAAACAACGTGTGCCTCTACCGTTTACACAAGACACTTGTTGGATACGCCCAACAGTCATTTTAAATGGGAACTCCTCGAAATACGACGTATTGAACAACAAGATGGATCATGCTTAGTGTTGACATGTTCCTACACGTTCAAATGTACGTTGATTTGTGTATTCCTTTTGTGCTATACAGGCGAAGACTATGCGTATAAATTGAACCGTCTTGAGAATTAAGAAGCCTGATGTGTAGAGAACTATATTTTCAGATATTATTTTAATGTATACATCCAGTTCTAGCGTCCCAAAAGGCATTTGCTACTCATCATATTCCTGAATGACATTGTTAATGCTGTTGGTGAGAATTGTTTACTTTGCCATGAATTTAAAATGTTTTGTCGCGTTACCAATAAATTAGATTGTAGTAAACTTTTGGTCTTAACTGACAAGTCCCGTCCATAAATTTCCTCCCTACCAAATTTCATTTTCCTACCTAAAGTAGTTTTAGAGATTTCGTGATTAGTGTCCCTTTTATATAAACAACTATTAGTCCTTTTCTACTTAAGCATACAACTTGATTACATAAAATGGCTCTAAAGAATTGTTATTGCAAGACATGTCAATTTTTGCTTTAACTTTGTTCCTTCCTATCTCCAAAAGTTGGAGAGATATCCCTGAAGATGTTTCTTTTTTTCATTTATTCAGAGGTAAATAGTTCACTAACTTGTGCTTAACCTGTATGTGTCATCGTCTGGAATGAAAAATCAACCCCTACAGGAAGGGTGCATATTAAGTTCACCAAACAGATATGGTACATATCTAAGTTGGACTCCAAATGTTCGTTTCAACACCTTAAATGTAAAAACAGCCGTCTCTAAGGAGGATAAAAATTGACAAGCACCACCGAGCTGAATGAAGTTTATTTCTTTGTTTAATCCAGCTCTGCAGAAATGTAGACCTCTCTACTTTTTCAAAGGATTTGATTCTGGTCTCAAACTGTGTATCAAATGGAATATGTAGAAATGATTTAACCCTTTGGAGATAATTAGACTGCAGCCAAAATAAACAATCAAAAACTTGATGCTGTAGCTGATCAGATATTTATTGTAACTTGTCCTAACTCGCCGGATACCATCGAGATTTTGCCTTTATTGAATACGATCAATGTTGTCGTGTCCCGGCTATGAGGCCAAGCACACGGACTTTAGCGAGGGAACACGTGTGTATACAGCATGCACACATTCTGGTCCCGCCTACAAGATCCGCCGGGTGGTATCTCCGCGTATGACAGTCAGAGACCGTCTACCACCTACGGACAATCACAACATCCATAGCCAAGAATGTTTCTCTTGGGATGGGATTCGAACCCTCGCAGCGCACGGCGACTGATTAGGAAGGCAGGCGTCTACCACTGCGGCCACCGCTGCTGCCTAGCCATGTCTGCCATTTCTCTTTTATTTAAATGTATATCTGCCACTTATTATGGCCCAGTTTAAAAATCTGTTCTTAGCTTTTGTGCATACGCCACCTCCATCCGAAATGTAATGTTCATAGGTTAAGCAGCTTTCGAGATTTCGTGACTAATGAGTTAGTCCCTCTTCACATTTATATACAAATATATCTGACTATAACCCCCGTTATCCAGCTTTGTCGCAAAATTAGTTCTCAGCTGACTCGTCCTGTCCATAAACTACATCTCTGCCTAATGTCATGTTCATAGGTCAGTGTTCGAGATCAATTTCAAAAAACTTGGAACATAGGATTATTCTACCCGCTCCCGAAACTCCTTGTTAATAATAATTATTTTAAAGATAAGATTGAAGACAAAATGTTATATATATATATATATATATATATATATATATAATTTTAAGCTGGATTAATTTGGAATATTCTATAGTCTCTACAAAAACTTGAAAAGTGTGAATTCCCCCTTTGGGGTGGAATTTACAAAAAAAATTGCAAGTGCCCATTTGCACTGTATCAAATCCATATCTGCATAACTAGTTTAAAAAAATAGTAGTTTCCCCACAGTAGCTTTTACCCCTTGTCTCAAACCGATCAAGTCTAATTTTCATAACAAAGGGCAGCCTATGTCCGTCACCAAGGTCAAATCTATATGTGCCAAAATTCCTCAACATCGGTTAAGCCGTTTTAGCATGAAAACATACAAATATACCTACTCACTTTCACATGTATAATATATGTACATGTATTCCTTCTTTTTATTTTTCGAGGTGAAAATAAAATGACATGGGCAACTTTCTGTTGCGACAATTCTTCCGTAAAGAATAATCATTGATATTTTTGTTACTTGGTAAATACAGTATGTGCTGTTTCATCATTCGGCAAAAACTTTACAGTAGCCTTAGTCCGTCATACATAAATACGGCAACAACTTGCTTCGTGAACGTAAATATTCAAGGCTCCTTCGGTGTTTTAAAATAAAGCAATAGAAAAGGAGCGCACGAAACAGTGGAAATTCATTCGTAATAATTAACGCTTCGGCAGTATTAAACTGTTAGAGAAACTAATTGAAATAATGTATAATTCATGAAGTGGGAAAAAGAGAAAGCTTACCTCCGCGGTTTTCACTGTCCGCTGGTTTCACTTGGATGGGGCGGTTCATCTGGAAGAATGAAAACAATATTAGCATCTTGCCGCAATTAAGCATCAGGTATGGTGGTTTATGGAGTTATTCTCAGCCACTGTTCTCATCAAAGCGACACGTTTTGAGAGGCACGTCTCATTAGTAAACGAGCATGATCGGTAGCATTTATTCACAAAATAAGATGGTTGACAGCGCGAGTCTTTTCACTAATTTGAAACTATTTTATAGTTTTAAGGGCAAATGTACGGGGAAATAAGAGTATATGATGTGTGAGATGTGTCTATTAGATGCGTAGACATACCGGGATTGGAAGCGATATATATCACCTCAAAAAGTTGCAATGCATTCTAAAATATTTTTCAAAATTGATCATGTCATATTCACATCCAAAAATCATAATATCTCATTTTCTGAGCCTCTTGGTAGAAAACATTAGCAAAATATGGGTAGTTTGGTATCTTCTCTCTAAAAATTGAAGAGTAGGGGTTTACTTAACTGAAGCAGCACTTCTGTAAACGGGTGCCGGCTATTGAAAAAGGAGCAGGGAAGGGGTGTATGCTTGAGTAGCACGTCTAAAAACAAATGCTTTTATCACAAACGGATGAAGAGAGAGATGAAGAGCATGAGGGGACACACCACATTGGGGAATATCCCAAAATATTGATAATAATTACCATTCCAAAAAAAAAAATGGTTAAAAGTGAAATGAAATGAACACCCTGCTGAGCTCTCTCCTGAATCTTTTTCTGCATACGAGTAGACAGAAATATACGAAAGTATATCACAAATATCAAATATGTCTAGCTTTCGTAGCTAGATATGGCGGTAAAGATATTGCCCGTTCAGAAACGCCATTATACATAAAAGTAATTTAGCCTGGTGAAAACACTGTACATTTGCGAGGTACTATATGTACCAAAACATGGGGGTGTACTATTTAATAATGTGAATTTCTCAACTTTCTCTTTGTTCCCGCACTAGTACTAATCGAGTCATTTTTCAGCGCCGACTTGTTAGCTGAAACCAATTTAATAGACGATTATAAAGCACCCACGGAAACTGTTTGAATAAACTGCGAACTTTCTTGAAATACGCTTAGTAAACTTCGAAAACTTCTCCCTAGGTATCGTTTTTACGAATCTATCCAACAAGTATTATATAAAAATTTTCAACTTAGAGGAACAAGTTCTTAATATTCTGTTTGTCTATCATAAATCGCTAAGGGCGACTTAGTTGCTGTTTTTGTTTACTAGACTGTACCTTTGTTAGCTGTTCAACAGGGACTGTTTACATGGATCAAAGAGACTGTAGATGTAATTAAACTCTGGAAGGAAAACAAAGTGAAGGCAAGAAATTCTTTAAAGTCGTTGCGTGGCAGGCCTTAGGTCGTTTCGTGGAGGTGGATCAGGCCTGTATTTACAGTCGACTCGTGAGGACTGGCTGCTAATTGATGGTTGATCAGCCCTTCGAAGGACAATCTATCACTTTCTGGAAAAAGGAATTAATACACTCTCAATAGTTTTTAACAATATTCTTACCCTCTGGCTTAAAAATGGGCGTCAAAAAGCTTTGTTTCCAGTAATTTGGAACTAGTCCCAACTGCAGTGATCTATTAAACAAACAGCACAATGGTTTTGCTAAAGTAAATATACATTTTTTTCAGAAACATAAAGGAAAATTATCAGGGCCAACCTATAGTTTCACGCAGAGACTGATAGCTTCATTTATTATATCGGTAACATCAATGGATATAACAATTATGACAACCTTAGATTTGAAACCATCCGAAGACGTTTGGTTGATATCTATGATGTGATAAACGGTTAAAGGTAGTCCACAAAAGGTTGAACCGTAGTTGAAACATCATTACTAAACCTATGTCCATAAGACACGCCGGAATATCAGAAGAGCATGTTTTGTTATCGATAAATTTACATAATCAACGAGGATTACCCGATATGCAGTTTTCAACCTTCAAAATGTACTACAGGTAACAAATGTTTCGCAGACGATTGCAGCGAGCTCGTAAGCCAAGTTGGATATGAGGAATTCTCACCTTGGTTTAGCGGAATAAACATTTCAATACCCTTATACAGATAACCATGAAATGCTTGCACAGCACTGTCAGTAGACTTGTTAACCAGTATTGTATCCCAATCAGCATAAGATGAATTATTATTCACTTGCTCATAATCTCCATTACGCAAATCAAGACAATATTCTCCATATTGCATGCAACATTCGTTAACTAGATCAAAATATACTGAAGGCTGACAGATTCCATACAGGCGAATAAACATTATATTTAACGTTGAGGATATAAGATCTAGCGATGCATTTGTTGAATTAGGAATGCTATTAGTTTAAGATTCGAAAAACTAAAAATATTGGACTATTCCACAGTAGATGCATTAGGCCTGCAAATTACGTTCAGCCCGAATTCATCATTCTCATAAACAGCATTGTGTAAATAATAGTCTCCACAACAAGATTACAATCAACAGATATACCAACACTAATACACTATCACTACGCGCACATGCACTATCTGTAGTATTCCTGTAGGTACTGAATATGTTATACTTGGTATTTGACCTGATTCTTTGCCCGAGAAATCACTATTAGGCCAAGTTTCCCCCAAAATTATAATTTGAAGTCCATGCACTGAACTGCTTCTTGCACCATCTTTAGTTCTCAATCCCCCCACATTATGGTAATAGACATATACGACTGCCCTCTCCATATTTTCATCACTGGTTTCCTATTTGGTGTAGCTAAGCTCCTCGTTGTCCCGCATTAAACCTTTCAAATAACTTGTGCAGTCAGGATCAAAGTCATGGTGATCGTACATAATGTCGGGTACCTTAAAAAGCATATTTAAAATTGCTACTAATATATTTGCCTAGGCTACTACATTGATTCTCTTTATGGTGGCCGCTGCAACGAGGGCATGTTTGCTGTGATTGGCATTTAACTGTACGCTCACACTATGCCCAACACTTGAAACATACATAGTGATAAATTCGAAAAATTTGTATCCATCAAACCTAATTTATATTCTGTCTTTTTCCACCACCAAGTATCTAAACACTACTGGAGGTAAGTCCAGTACAATGTTAGCACTATTTTCTTAACTGTTTAGGGTTTGGTACTTATGAACCAGCTTCACTTTGCCAGTAATATCCCCAGGAATGTTTTTCTTCCGAAGCGTACTTAAAAATTGCGAAACAGTACCTAGTGAATTCATTAACATTAAGTATCTTGATCTTCGGATTTTTCATATTACTCACCTGAACTTCATACTTCCTATCAAACTCTTTTCACAGCGATCAAACTCAAATTTTCTATGTAGTCGGCTTAGCAGCGAATCACTAGTTAACCGTGTGAACCCTGCTTTACAATGCTGACTGTCCACTGCCCCCCTACAAACCCTCATCTCCCAATTTCTTACTCCTAATTTTTTTTTAAATGATCAGTATCGTCTGAAACGTCAAAAAGCAAAGTTTGAGCGATTTTTATTTTTTCATTTTTGGAATTTTGGATTTTTTCTCCGCCGTCACCGGATTTACAAAAACTATAAGGCCTTTTTATCCTTGGCAAAGTTATAGACGGGCCAAGCGGACAGACAGACCTACGGAAACGAGTAACATGGTTTTTCCGCTAGTAGTCATTGGATGTAAAAACATTATTACTCAACGAATACCTCCCAACTATACTGAACTGATATGTCATTATTTTTCCAAAAAAGGGTGTCTTTATTCGATACTGCTCCATCCAACGCAACGGGTAGAATGTAAAAATATGCGAATCTCGCCTTGATACAGCTCCCCAGAGTACAGCGGTCGTTGAATCCTTGTATTCAGGAATTCAAACACATTGTGTGAGGCTGCATCAAAAAGGCTGAGTAATACGATTTTATGTGGAAATATGAAGGAGTGTTTCAGAAAATACAACGAGGGAGGTTGGAAAGGATAAACTTCATTTCGGTTCCGGCGGGGTATACTTCAAAGAACAAGTTTAGACATGATTTATAATTCATTGTTTCCTTCGGGATGACGCGACAGCATGTTTGGAAAGTCTATTAATAATAAAGTCTTTCACGAAATGCTCAGGAAGGAACACGTGCGATGTGTGGTTTCATTTCACTGCTGGTGTTTCTAGAAACTTGGATTAACGGCTCCTGCTACGTAGTGGTATGCATAAATATTTCTCTTTTTCAAGAAAACGAGGACTTTAAAGGGTAAATGAGGGATTTAGGTCATTAACCCTACAAAGCCTCCAACAAACCTTCAAACAGATAATTGAATATCAAAAACCTCATATGTCACACAATTTGAATTTTTCAGGATATAATTAAAAATGTGTCATTCGCGGATAAACCAGTTTTAAAGAACTTTTTTTGGTATGGTATGGTATGGGCCTTCTTGGCTTATGTTGTTTTAGCTAGAAAGAGGGTTAGTAACCTACAAGGAGAACCAAATCTGTCGGTCGGCTTGAGCTCAATGTGTACTAGAGAGAAGTGTGTATCAACACATATTAGAAATAGATAGGAGGCGGCTGAAAGACAGAGGTCACCACCACATTCATTGCCTAGCAACGATGACGCAGAAAATCGTGGAATCTGCCGCGTGCGAATATATTACTTCACAAAATGTTCGCACGTGCTTCTACAATAGGTTAGGTTACTGTAAAAGCCAAGAGCGAGATCTGTTCGAACATTCGATTAAATAATTTGTTCTCATTTTTATTAGAATTGTTTATTTCAATTTTGATGCGACTTAGTGTTTTAATTCATTTAAGAATTATCTTCGATTGCTACCGATGGTGGTAACATGAGTTATTGTTACATTTTGCGATAGCGAGCAGTCGGAAAATGTAACAATACAATACAAATTATCACTGCCTGCGTCTCCGCAGGTGAAAAGTATTTCGAAGCAGGGCGACACTCCCCAATGAGCCCTAGATGATACTGACCTCATTTATGGAGGTGGAAAACTTGCCTTTGAATGTACGAGATGCGGTGCTGCCAAGCGAATCAGTGATGCAATATTGCAGAATTTGTGGCGATCCTGACCTTTTACTTCCACCTAAAATGGAGCGCCGTTAGGACCGGTTCAGAATCGATCTTAAGCAGATTCTACACAATTCAGAAAAGTATGCGCACAAAATAAAACCATTATTTGGGCGTAATGACTAATGCATATTTTCAATATGCAGTTAATTCAAGGAACTAGTGCAATGCGGTGTTGAGCTTTGCTTTCCAGCCAGCTTCTACCTCGTTCTAACATATGTGTCTACACACGCTTTTCTCTCGTACAGATTGAACTCAAGCCGTCAGTCAAATTTGGTTCTTAGTGCATAACTTAAGCCGAATAACAATATTAATCACGTTATTTATTGCTTGCTATTAAATCACGATCTTCAACTATGTTTATAAATGTGAATTTCTGTCCAGTCTGTCAGTATCTCATCTGAACCACAATAGACATATACTAAAAAGTTTGTACACTTACTGATTGAAACTCGAGGAAGGTGAGCTCAAAGAATTTTGGTTAATCCGATTTTTAAATTACTTAAGGTTAGTAGAACTGGGAAAAGCCTCACCAGGTAGATCGCTACACAATCTCCATACCCTATGGACAATGGAGCGGTCGTATCGGCAAGTCCCGGATTTATGGAGTTTGACACAGTTAGGATGGGACGTCGAAGTCAGGCGGGTACGCCAGACAGGCACATGTGCACCCCAAATATGTGAGCAGTACTCAAGGCTATGTCTTATCCAAGCCTTGTATAGAGTGAGGTTATATGGAGAAAAGGACCTCTTAGCCCTTAATCAAAATCCTATCTTTTCCTAGCGGCTACCGTTATGTAGAGATGTGTTCATGCCAGATCAAGTCCTGGCGTGGTTTGGACTCCGACCAGCCGAAATGAACGGGTCTTTGGCAGAACTCGACCGTCTGTCGGAACCGGATGAGCGCCAGGGCGCATCTTGACAGTTAAGGCTCAGTACTGTGTTTTAGAAACATTAATCTGTACCAGCTTGTTGCGTGCCCAAGTAGTGGTAACCTCCAAGTCTTTCATCAGAGAGGAAGTGGCTGGTAGTCTTCTTTCCTCCAGCTCACCGCCAGAGATTGGCTTGTCACATTAAATTCCAAGCAGAATCCCCAAGCTGTGCATCGGATTGATTGTACGGGAAAGCAGGTCGTTGACAGATCCCTGGGGACGTCCGCGTTGATACTGTAGGATCAAGGGGAGAACTACTACGATGGATAGCTTGCGACTAGATATGCATTCAGACACCCATCTGGAAAGCTTCTCTGAGAAGTCATAGGATCAAAGTTTGCAGCAGAGGGCAGCCACAGCTGATTGAACGCTTTTGCGACATCAAGAGCAACGACATGGGTCTTACCCTAATACAGGATGAATTTGCTCCACAGTTGCGTGACGTAAGCTAGGAGCCCCTCTGTGGATCCTTTTATATCAGTGATGAAAACATTGAATATTGGCCTCCTCTAGGGGACCTTTGACATTGGAGGGTTAATTTTTTATGTCCCGTTTGCGCTTTTGCCATTTGAACGCCGTCGAAACGGCTTCATCATTTTTGCATTAACAGGCAGTGAAGCACCCTACACCCAAGCCCCGTGTAGAGACAAGCGTTTGACACTCTCGAAAGAATGAAGAACGTCCTCTTCACGATGGATGTATTTGCTTAGCTGAGTAAACTGCTAGCAAGCACATTGCTCCTCCATTCAGTCGGGGAATATTTACAGACGGCTATGATGGCACGTCGAGGACGACTCCCAGAAAATTAATTAATTAAATCCCCCTCTCTCTAACCCAGCATTGAGAGGGGTGTAGCGAGGGTCTGGTAGTATCTGCTTGGTCTTTACGGTTCCACATGTATTAGTGTTGGCAGATATTTTACGAACCACGACTGTTACCAAATACCATGATAACATTATAATAATAATAACTTTAGTTCCGGATGACTACACAGGTAGTACTGGAATCGTCAATTTCCGGTATATCATGTATATAGGCAAACAAACATAACAAGTAACATAACAGAACAGAGTTTGGGACAAGCGTTGATGAACACAAAATGGTATGTCATTCATGTAGATAATTGAAATATTTATCAATGCTATAGAAAGCGTTATTCAACATAATTGTAATTTTTGCTTTAAAAACAGAGACATTTAGTATCGTTTTTATGCAAAGTGGTAACTTGTTGTACAACTTTATAGCCACAACATTAGGTCCTTCAGTTAAAGATAGTCTGCGTGGTGTTATAAGTACAATTCATAACATTGAATATATCTCCTGTGAATTGTCATTGTATTCAACTGTTTGAATACCTCTCTACACGGGTAGCGCCAATGCTTAGAAGCTATCGTTCTTGATATTTTTTTATAAATCATAAATACTCTATCAATACGAGAGCAGACCCTCAGCGAACTATGCTAAGACCTGAACGGACATAGTACAGCTTGAGAGTTTCAACACTCACAAAACTGAAAAGCATAAAAATAACAGCAGTTCTTCGACAGATTATTAAGATTGGCATTAACTTGCTCGTTCCAGTTTAGAAGTTCATCAATATGCACGTCTAAACAAAAAGATTAAATATTAAGTTCAGCGTAATTTAAATCTTCTGGGGAAAAAAATCAGTTTTGAAGATGCACAATAGAGAAATTACACGGATTAAGGCCCGTATCGTCAGTGGTCCCTACAATTGTAGGGCGCGTTTATGGCCTCCTTGATTGTCATACTGCTTCCTCTCCTTCAAAAATTTCTAGATTACACTTGTCCCGTGTCAGCGTTAGCGCTCTCCTATTGTGAAGATATGTTTTCTTTTTAAATTGTAGGAAATTTCAGGCTGATAAAACATGAGATAACTCAAAAGCAAGCACAATTTGATGCAAATAGATGTTTGGGACATAACCTCAAAATAGATTTCTGACACGGAGAAGTAGAAAACTATGACTATCAAGGAGGCCATAAAGACGCCCTACAATTGTAGGGACGACTGGCGCTACGGCTTAAGTCAAAGAGACCCATACAGCTAGTCCATAGGCATTCTTTTCCCTGCGGTAGTTACTGTTCATCCGTCCACATGTGCGCGACATAGCTGCAGTGAATTATCGTTCATTCCGTATATTATGGTCGGTGAATATGTTTTTTTGCGCTGCAGTACGACTAGACCAGTCAGCCGGACCGGTTCACCGGGCGGTGAGTAAGGATGGAAGGAGTACGCGGATCTAAAAGGGGAAATGGCTAATAGGGACATAGAATTATGGGCCCTTGATTTACAACTAAAAATCGAAGGTTCACAATAACAACACCTCCTCGGATGCTTTGGGATTTTGTTAATAGGTATTTGAAGCATATCTAGCAACACTGTCAACATTAACATTGTCATTTCTTCATATTGCCTTTCAGAGTCGATTATTAGATGGTTCGCACTTTTTTAAATATTGCTTACATCTCGAAAGCTATAAACTCTAGAGGAATGTTCTAGAGCACAATTTTTGAATTTGTTTAAAGACTCTTCAAAAAAGTTTTGACGCAAATTTGGGCCTCAATTATGCAAGAAATTCGAATCAGAATATTTGAGATACAAAGATATTGCCCGGACTATAATAGGTGATTAGAATTTTCGGTATTGGAAACGTATAAATATGCTTACGCCAAAGCATTTCACCCCTAAACTACTTAGTTTCAAGCCCCTACAAAAATGACCCTTAAAAGGTAAAAAAACAAAGCTTTTTAATACTTTTCGTCTTTGCACCAGCGGACAGATTTTCATAAGCTATAAAGCTTTTTCGTCATTAGCATAGTGGCAACCTTGTGTGAAAATTTCATCAAAAGCTAGACGGGCCAACGATCAGCTGAAAAAGCGTGACATTGTTTTTCCTGATGTACATGTCATATACATAAAAAAACACAATATCTCATTTTTGCAATTTTCTGCAATTACAATACCTACCTCCTCGCCAGTGGACACTGAATGTAAAAACTGAGAAAGCATATTTTTCCGAGCGGACCCAAATATAATTCCTTGATCAAATCCATATTTGTTCTTCACAGAAAGTACTTGCAATCTCAAGTTCCAAATAAATTTCCACAAGTTTCTATCTAATAAATTCTCAATTACTCCGGTGTTATAATTTGAAGCAAGAGCAACAAAGTAATTTTAATAATTGGTGGGAACGCTTGCACGTGTTTGCGAATAAACTGAAGCTCTCTCGAACGTTGCCTGTCGGTAATTTCGATGTGAACTGCCGGCCTGCTTTCCGTATACACATACACATCATACGCCGGATAACTTCCATATAATTTTGCTGAAATCTCCACGAAGTTTTATCTCTCCATCGGGCTGTATTTGCACCCAAGCAGTATCATTGTTAGGCATGAAGTTTCCTAGAAGCAAATGCAACGTTGCTAATTCCATGTTCAGAACAGTCCATGGTTCAGTTGCAGAGTATTGAAATGAAATCGAATCTAATAATGCGATTCACAAAGTAAGCCTTCAAGACCCACGACGTGAATGTATCTTGCCATTGTCCAACCCAACGAAATCAGACTAGGAGGAAGGAGCAAGCGTATGACTTGTCTTTAACCAAAATTATGCAGTCAGTAGCCCAAACGCCCAAGAAGGAGAATCAGGTTCAAGCCACTAGCTTGACTGTTGTGTTCTAGCCAGTTGTGTCGAGAATTTTGAAGGTTTTGATGCATTGTAAACGACAATCTTAGCTAAATAAAGTGTTGATATAGGATTGTCATCGGCGAGGCGAAAGGGCATGGTGCCTCTCAACTTTGGGGTACAGAGACAGTCGTGAGTAATTTTTCTCTATTCCTGTTGTTTTTTAAGTGCTAGATCTCAATCTAAGCTTTGCTAAAAATGTTACATACCAAACACAACATTGAAAAATTAAGAATGTTGGAGACAAACCTGAATTTATCATAAATACTGAACATCGTTAACTGGAACCTTAACTTTGGATCTCATCTACTTTTTATTTTGAATCTAAGACCTAATACTCGTACTGTCGTAACCCCAAAAAAATCCATTATTTCAAATTAATTATATCTTCTCCAAACTTTTCATTGGATCAACATACTGGCAGTTAGTAATAATTTTCATATTATGTTCAACTAGGTGTTTACTCTTAGCCTACGATCTGTTTGGATTACAGACAGCATATACACCTGTGTAGAAAATCAAGTGGAGATCAAGCAATGTGCCCTACTACGTCCAATATCGGGTATATTATATTAAATTATTACTTTTCATATTATGTTGACCTTCCAATTGGAATTGAGCTTAAATTGTGCATATGTGGTATTGTCAATAAATATTTGCTTTCGTTTCTTGGTTTTATTTAACTTATTCCTATTTTAAGAATAACAGAATGATTCACATTGCAACAGAGATAGTGATTCTGTCTTGCTTTCTAAAGGAAACAATGTACACCAATGTACTGGATTGACACTTTGGTTGACATCCGAAACATTGGTATGCAAATCTAGTAAGAAGTATTCACTAAATTTACGTAACTTTGGCGACAAACACTGTCATGTGGCTTGGCTCCTAATATATTAGAACTCGATGGTTCAGAAAAACACAATAGCACTTTTATGTCGATTGTCTTCATGGCTACTGCGTGATGTACGAGTAAATCGAATTCAATAAGTCAAAGCGCTGAGATTGTTTTAGGGAAAATGTTCGCCGCTTGTAGTAAGGAGGCAACCAACCAGCTTTTCATTTCAGTAACAATGACCAATCGCGTCTAACGCTGTTTCATGCAACAATTACCAGCACGGTACAGGTATAGCCTATTGGAGTCAGACAAGCGGCGATGGTTGACTGAAAAACTGAGCATGCTGTGCGCAAAGAAAATACGTCACTATCACGTACATGTAGCTGAGCAAAGCTCGGTACATCTTCGGTTCATGAAGATGCAGAATGTCCCTACGTCTCTGGCCTACACTAAAAATGACACATGAACGCATCGATGACGTTCACCAACATTTAAAGGACGACCCGCCAATCAGCCGGAATATGAGGTATTGTTGAAGTTACCAGCAATGCTGTGCTATACAAAGTCTGATAAATAGACACAGGCTGCATTGAATCTGTTTGCTCTCCGTCTCTATAGCCATCACCAGCTGCATAAGACGTTGTTTCATGCATTTCACCAGTACTACCAGTATAGTCTTGTGGAGATAGACACACAGAAATCAAACAAGCGGGCATGGTTACAGTGACAATATTATCGCAAAATTTACTAGTTTGACCGAACTATGAAATTTTGTGGTTGGGAATCGAGACCGGACAGCGCGACCCGGATTGGTCAATTCAAACGGCTTAACTAACAGATTCAGCGTAAGAGAGTGAATCGGCATTCTTATCCCAGTTTTCTTTGTACTCACGAATAGTGTACAAGTGCTCAGCCTGATCTTTGCTTTTGACGATATACCTGAGAGGCGTATGTACGTAGTGGCTGAGGCTATGCTAATTAGGATCTAGTTTTTAGCCAAGTTGCCATAAATTGAGTTCTTGATCAAGTTGAACAGCCCTAATTGAGATCGGGCGGCGTGGTCAGCCATTTTGTCGAAGCCTGGCATTGGCTTGGCTCTCACGGTGCTGCAGCAACAAAAGGGCGAAGGTCACCCTCAAGACCATTCCAGACCTTCTCGAGCGACACCCAAGTTGACTTCCTGTAGTCATTATTTATGACCATATTGTGTGGTAAAAAGGTAGTTCTCTTCATGCCTATACAGGGTTATCCAAATTAAGTGTCCACCATTAGTAACTTTGTTATTAGTGAAAATACAAAGTTGTTTGAATTAGCAAACTAGTAGCATTTTTAACGCTGGTAAAAATGAGAAATAAAAAAAAACAATTGAGAGTCGTTATTTTGATTTTTTCAGTAAAATAACATTTTTTTAAATGGAAACCCCTGTATATTATATTTTTTTCTGATAAAGCATCAAATTTTAAACAAAAAAGCTTACAATAACTTTTCTCCTAGGTTACAAATTGTTGAAGTTATGGCCTCCAATCTGAAACAATTAAATTGTATCGACAAACTTTATTTTCAACATCAACTTATAATCTTACAAAATACAATAACAATTTTTTTTAAAGAAGATGCTCGAAAACACCACCTTGTTCTTCAATACATTTTTGGGCACGTTTTTCAACTGCTCGAACTGTCTTAAGTATGGTCCTACCATCTATCTGGGTTATCTTTTCCCTAACTGCAGTCTTTAACGCGTCAAGGTTATCGTACCTTCGCTTGTAAATTTGGTTCTTTAAGTAACCCCACAAGAAATAATCAAGTGGGTTTAGATCTGGTGATCTGGGAGGCCACTGTATTGGGCCATTTGTTCCTATCCACTGATCATTAAAAGTAGTACTTAGAAAATGATAAGTACCTCTGGAGTTGTGGGCAGGTGCGCCATCTTGCTGAAAATGCAGATGATGTCTACTTATAAGATCCAATTCGTCTAAGAAATTAGTCAGAATTTCTGACATAAATTCCACATATCTTTAACCAGTTAGGGTTCCCTCATAAAAGAACGGGCCAACAATTTTTGAACCAATTATACCGCACCAAACGTTGAAACTGAAACGGACTTGGATGTACTAACAAAATATTTTCTCTTGACCAATAATGGTGGTTTTTTCTATTAAACATTCCAGAATTTGAAAAATTTGATTCATCTGTCCATAAAAGGTAACGAAAGTTATTTACATTTTGGCGACAGAAGCTAAGATACCAATGGCAAAAAACAAGTCTTCTCTCTGGATCCCCTGCCAAAAGCGTTTGAACTGGTCGGTACTTATACGGAATAAATTTGTATTTTTTTAAAATCCTTTGAACAGTACCATAACTGAAATTAGAGTCCTTGAGAATATCTGCTATTGAATTCTCACGATAAGCTTCAAAATATCCAATAACTGCAATTTCCGTGGCCTCGCTTATTATGAATTCCTTTTTTGCCCTTGTTTTAGCAAAAACATTTTCGTTGCCCCTAAATTTTCGATAAAGTCTCAGAAAATATCGTTCATACGGTTGAATGCGAGCGGGATATAATTCACCGTAGTATTCTCTTGCTCTCAAGGAGGATTTTCTGCACACTAAATAGCATTCTAACATATCACACTTTTCTTCATGGGAGAACATTTTTCTTTAAATTAATGACACAATAAAGCTTATAAACAAGTATTTACACTAATGTTTGACATTATTTGATTTTATCATTGTTTTCCAAAGCCTTCTAGTTGCGAGTATGTCCAGTTTAACAATTTGTCGCTTATCTTAATGCTGTCAAATCGCGAACGCCATGTTGTTTTCATAGCCGTCTTAATATTATAATACTGCAAATAATTAAAAATATTTATCGTTATTTTGACTTTATTTTTGACTTTAGCGGAAAAGTCATTATGAACTTTTTTGTTTAAAATTTGATGCTTTAACAGAAAAAAATATAATATACAGCGGTTTCCATTTAAAAAAATGTTATTTTACTGAAAAAAATCAAAATAACGACTCTCAATTGTTTTTTTTTATTTCTCATTTTTACCAGCGTTAAAAATGCTACTAGTTTGCTAATTCAAACAACTTTGTATTTTCACTAATAACAAAGTTACTAATGGTGGACACTTAATTTGGATAACCCTGTATATATAGGTAAGTAAGTGCACCGCTACTAGTGATCTCCATTGTTCGAAGTAAATTATTTTTTTAGCCCTCATATGAAGAGATTTAATAAGCAACTCCCGACAGTGTGAGACAGCCGGGGGTTCCCACATTCACCTTGCTTGTATTGTGTAATGGCCTTTGACACCGGACTATCGCGGAATGCGGTGTGAAAGCGTTGGCCGGCTGTTGCCATGGAGATAGCCGATAACAACATTCCTGCCATAATGGACAGAAGCTCGACTTTAATTTCCTGTCATCAGAGTAAATTAGGAGCGTGTTCGATGCCGGACTGGCACATGTGAGATATGAAATACATTTGTAACTGCTCCGCAAATGCCAGCCAGAGACAAAACCCGGAGATCGTGTTCGTGTTACTTGAAGCCATGTACTACATCGTGATCATCAATCAGGGTATCTGGTCACCTCTATCCCCAGGGAATAGGGAGGTTTGACTAGCGATATGAAATGTCTAAGTTTACCCCTGCGTCCCTAGTAGGCACACAGTCACATGGCGCACGGTGGTTCAGAGGGCATCATTTACGCGAAAAAAGTATCAAGATTTATTATTTTGTTACTGGTAAACCGATTTTTATGAGCCATACCTCATTAAAAAGCTGAAGAAATGCATGGTCAAAAATTGAAGATGGCGGCACTATATATTGCGTCCCTAAAGGGTCTTTACAAAATTTTAGCACCTATTCCTAAGTTCAAAATAAGCCGATTTGAAGTAACTTACCTTAGTCCAAAATTGCTAATTCCGAGATACAGGGCGGGAAAGTTAGAAAATAAAAATACTTTTTTTAATTCACGAAATTTTCTTGACGTATCATTTCAAAAATTGGTATCCGAGGGTTTTTTGGGATGCAAAACAAGAATATGGACATTTTTTCATTATGGCCGTTAGAAGGCGCTTTACACTGCGCTTCGGATCGTTATAAATGGCCATAACTTTTTTCTTAGTGTAGTTTTTTTACTTTTTCTTGTTTAAAAAATAACAATTTCCTCGTTATCCTTAAGCAAAAAAGGCACTCCTGTTAAATAGGGTATGGTGAGCAGTTTTCTAGAAATTAGCAAATTTCAGCATCAATGCCCTAAATCAAAATGCTCAGAACTTTACAAAACTGAGTATGTGATAGATCCTGTCAAAATGAACGGTTTTTTTCCTATAATGAAGATGTGTATCAAATTTAGTAAAAATAGCTGTAGTCTCAAAAAACTTATGACAAAGAAGCATTATTTTTTAAACATATAAGACCCTGTATCTCGAGAATTGATCATTTTTCACTGCATCTTTATAGAGAAAAATGTTTAATTTATTTGCAGCATCTATAGGGCGCTACGTACGCTATAATTATTAATTAATTTGACCTAACTTTTTTGACAACGTCTGGGATGCTTTTATTCACCCTCACCCGGTATGATGAATAAAATTAATATATTAAAAAAGCATCACAAGATAAGGTTTAAATGCAATATAGTTTTCGCAGAAACAGTCTAAGATCATATCAAAAATCAAATCAAAATCTAACCAATCAAAAGTGAAAATGAACAGTAAATAAACGTTTAAAGTGTAATTAAATAAATAAAAATGTTATTTCGCTTGTTGAATGGCTAGAAACTAATGAACGAATTCTCAATTGTTCACCCCTTTTACCAAGGCTCTGAAAATTCTTCAATTGCCTTCCAAAGGTTCTTGTTGATTCTTGCTCTGAGGTAACAACGATTTTCTTGGAAGGCGGAAATTCTTGGTTTAATCAAGCCTCATTTTTCTTTATAAAAAACTTCAAAATTTTTTTATAAAACTCGTCATATGTTTGGCTAATGTTTTTACATTAATGTTTTTTAGGTCTAAGAAATATAACTTAAGCATTTTAACAGTTGAACATTGTTTTTGGTTCAGTTCAAATACCACTCGTTCAATGAGTCTAATTTTTCATTTTGGTTGGCTTCTGTCGCGCACTAAATTACTAAACATTTGTCTACAAAAGTTGAAAATATTTGAACTAGTTTTTTCTTTATGTACCTATTAAGGTGTCTCAAACGCACATTTTAAACTTGTTTTTAAAACATGTAAATACCTGCATTTTTTTATCCGAACCCATTAGTGTCAAAGTTCTGAAAAAATTGCACGGTGTTACTAAAAAATATGCCACGACAGCGCAAAGCGACTGTCAGCATTTCTTTCTAATTCAGTTGATTTTCTGCCTTCTGTGATTACAGTTACGCCTAAATTTTAACAAAATATGATGAAAATTGATAAAAAACAGTTTTTTGTTTGTTTTGAAGTTAAATAGATGAGGGATGAAATAACGTAAGAAAAAAGAAAATGTTGCAAATAGGTAATTTTGGGTTTAAAATGATGATGATGAAGATGTAATCAGACGACCAGGGTTTGGGCTTATCGATGATGATTACTTGCTTATATTAAATTTTGCAGACCATCAAGTGGATATTGCTCAGGTCTCCTGTGATTTATAATTTATGATTAAATGTCTGTAACAGAGACAATACTAACAACAGAGATGGTAATTCTCCAGCTTAGCTACACCCGCCTGTTATGGTTCTCTGTCCGCGTAGGCACTAGGTTTGGGATGTAAATGATAGAAATGAGATTAAAAATGCCAGCAAGTGGGTTAGTTGCAGATTATTGTTGATATCATCTGGGTCTTGGAAGGTATAAGCACCTTCTTATTTTCGACATGTGCAGAATGGTACGGATCCTAGTGTATAAATACCGCGATGTTGCCATATTGAAGAAATACTAGATAATTAACGAAAATACGCATTTCCACGCGTAGCAGAATTTGTTCTTCTTTGAGTCGCGAGAGCATACCGCTAGTGCATTAAGGCGTTATGTAGGGTTGTGTGGAGTTCGAAATCATACAGACAAATTTAATTATCAAGAATATCCACCAACACGAAAACTTGTGAAGTAATGAAATCTGGCAACATATCTCAGTCTTTGAAAACAAACATTCAAAAGAAACCCATTATATAGTAAAATATCTCAGTCTCATTCCTTTCATCTACTCTCAAAACTGTCTATCTATCTACTATCTATCTTATATCAGCTGCGATCAGAGACCGTTTAGCCGAGAATTAAATCAAGAATTTTAAATGCCAAGCAAAAAATAGGATGTATCGATATTATTTGGTAGTAAAGACATATATGGGACAAGCGGTAGCTCAGCGGGTTAATTGCGGCTGGTTAGAAACAAGCGGATGAAATCTGGCAGCTCGTAGCTGAACAAGTTTGAGTGCACTGTGTGACGCAAAACGTCTGTTTCGTGCAAGTATCCCACTACTTCATACAATCGGCTAATTGGTCATATATGTTCATCCGTTTCTTAGGGTGGAGAACATCAACCGGTCAAATTTGCTTGTTGCTACTGCGGAAGTTAGATACTTCTACTATATCCATACGCGGAATTACTGACGTCAGATTCATTTGTTTCCAGTAACAAACTGGTTTAGTTATGAATGGTTCACACTCATGGTGTTTGTTCCTTGATTCTTTACTTCAACATTCTGCTTTTGTGTACTGAACTATTTTTTGATGTTCCATTTAACTATGATCCCCGAAAGGGGTTCCCGGTTCATGTCCGTCATTTTCATAGTGAAGGAAGGCTACATTAATACCTAATGACCAGCTGTTATAGCCTACCATTCGTGACCTAACGGAAAATCATTACGTTCTCCTCTGCATATTTTAGAAGTCGAAACATTCTCAGCGCTGTTCATTACGTTGATTGATTGATAGACGTAGATACAGTAACTCGTTATACCCAAAACTTATAAGCTGCTACGCGGGATCGATATACATAATTTATACTTGTACGCCAAAGGATCTATCATCACTCACATCATTAGGAATCTCTCATCGTTTTGAATAATTGTAACAAACTGAACAACGCGTTAAGACGATCAGAGCCTGCAAGATAGCATACTTTTAGTATATGATGAGACATCCTGAAAAATATTACATACTGTAAATATTCATGCAAGGACGAGGAAAAGTGAGGTAAGCTCTCTGGAACATGTTGCTTATAGACAGTATTTGAACTTGTTGCTGTTCGATTCAATAATACAAGTGTTTTAGCTTCTGCATCAATTTGCTACAAATGGGCTGTCTAGATCTGCTTCTGTGCCCAACTGGATGTACCTACAAACGATCGTTGTTGAGATAAACGAACCTAAGCGCCGTGGGATAGAAACATCCAGGAAAGCGATTTGAAACATCTTGAAGACGTTTACCGTAAACTTAACATCAAATCAACAACCAACTTATCGCAAGCGAGTTGGATACTGATATCGTTTGAAATACAGACTGTAACAAAAGTTTCTAATGCATCAGATATCTGACGAATGATCCGTTGATGATATCCGCGATGTTCCCAAATCTTAAGTTTTTCAGAAATAGATTGCAACTTTTGTTTTTTTTAAGGAATGGTATATATTTTATTCGATATTTGTATTCTGCGAGAAACTTGGAATACTTTTTATAAATTTACTTTGACGTAGATCTCATAGTTTTCGGAATAACAAGGAAAAGTACCACTGTGGGTTTAAAAAAAATAAGGAAAAGTAGGTTTTTCACCTGAGCAATGACGGTATAGAAAGTAATTGAAAAGTCCATTGAGTTTTGTTAGCAGAGTCATTAAAAATATGATTTATTTAACTAAAACAATGAGGATATGAATTTTAATATTGATTAAAATAGAGTATATGTGATATTTTACAGAAACAAGAGAAAAATTAAAAAGGTCTACGTCAAAGTATGTTCAATAAAAAGTATTCAACATTTCTCGCAGAACACAAATATCGAATAACATATATAGCATTCCACAAGAAAAACAAAAGTTGCTCTCGGTTTGTGTTTCTGTAGATTTGGCAACATCGCGGTTATCATCAACGGTTCCGCCGTGGTTTCGAACCTAAACCTACCAATTAAAAAAAATAGATGGGTCATTCGATGCGTGCCGAACTCTTGTTACACTCTGTATATCCTTGCATGGAGGCAAAGCAAGATTTGAATTGTCAGATCTTTTTCTGGAATGAGAAACCAAGGCAAGTACGATCTACCGTATCTTACATAGAGAAATAAAAGAAAAAAAAGCGCCTAGGAGAAAGAAGAACATTTGTATAGCAACCAACAAGATTATGATAGCCAGAATGATCGCCGAAGTTTGGAGCGGGAAGGCTTCCTAAGAACAAGAAGGTTTTTTAAGAACCTGACGACTAGGTTATCTAAGACTTTGATGCATGTATTGCTACGAAATAGTACATGACATGTTGAGCGGAGCATTATTGTGTATATACCGTACAAGACCAATAATTGCCTTCCCAAATGAGGCACGTATAGAATTTTCTCCACTACCAGCACTATGTATCACATACTATTCGATTTTATATCACGATCATGATTTTTTCAACTCATTTTACAACTGATTTAAAATGTGTAGTTACCTGTTGTCAAATTGCCAAACTCAAATTGATGGATGCAAAGAGGCAACCGATTTGGTTTGGACTGGTACATCGCAGGGGAGTAAGGTGAACATGTTTTTTTCGTTAACATTAAAAGCCGTTTCCAAACAGTATGTCGATATTTGCGATATTAAAAAAGAAAAGTCTGTGATCGTATATACTCAAAATAGCAATTGTTCAGAATAGCAAAGATTTCGAAACAGAAAGCGCAGTTGTCAAGCTGACCCAATGGAATTGACAGGATACAATTTCAAATGACATTGTTGAAAAAATTTGCTTATTTTTACTAGAGCTACACGCTATGTAAGAGAGGTATTGACTTCACGAGCACCGTATATTATATATAATGCCATGTCATGGCATTATGTCTTAACGTCACTTGGCGTGAACTGGTGCCTTTGTTTTGTAATAGCATCTAAAATCATCGAAAAAGTCGAGACTTGAGCTGGTGATTTGATCGATAGCCCTAGTAAAGTATTAGCATATACAGGGTATTGCTTAATGATATGCAAATATTTAAGGGGATGAATCTACATAAAAAATTAATGCCAGTTTGGGTGTTGAAGTTAGAGGAAAAAATGGAAATTAATTGATATTTGCAGAACCGCTTCAGATATTTCACTGATATTTAGTATGTAATGAAAGTTAATAAAGTTGCATATTTCTTAATGCAAAATAAATCTTTAGCTTTAACAGTGGCGTGCGTACGGGTATTGACTTCGATGTTTTTAAAGAAAACAATGGTACGCCAATGGTTTTTTGCCAAATAAAAATTATTTTTGAATTCCCCGTTCAATTTATAACAAATTTTCTCTCTCGAGTTGCTTTCTTTCGATGCGCCATTTTTGAGTAAGAAAATAAAAACCGTTCTATGGTCCGAGAAAATTAATGTAATAATTGAAGAATGCAATTTAGCAATAAATATCTAGTTGCTCTGGAATATGTCACTGGCTTTTGACATCTGACAAGTCTCTGGTTATTCAAATCTGTTCACTGTGACATCTTTTTCATCACTTAGTTATTACAATCTTATTAATAATGGTGAATTATTCAAATGCAGAAATGGCGGAAATGCATTACGTATTTGGCCTTGCCGACGGTAATGGTGAGCAAGCCAGACGGATTTATCACCAGAGATATCCCGCTCGTGCTTTGCCAGATAGTCGAACCTTTTCTAATATTCATCGTCGTCTGGTTGAAACTGGTTCTTTTCGAAAAGGAACATCTGAGGGTAGACCTCTAAGTGTGAGAACACCTGAAATTGAGGAAGCAGTGCTGCACGAAGTCGAAGAACATCCTGAAACGAGTAAGAGGAAGATCGCTAGACACTAAAATATTTGCCATCAAATTGATTGGAGAATTTTAGTGGATTTTTTGTTATATTCTTAGCATATTTTAGGAGTACAGGCATTACTTCCCATTGATTTACCAATGCGTGTGACCTTTTGTCAGTGGTATCTTCAAAAAATTACACAAAATCCGTAATTTGAATCAATGATTCTGTTCACGGACGAGGCTAATTTTTCTCGAAATGCCATTCAGAATTTTCACAATAATCATTTGTGGGCAGAAGAAAATTCCTATGCCGTAACCGAAACCCATTTCCAACACCAATTTCCGGTTAACGTATGGGCAGGAATTATCGGCAACCACTTTATTGGTCCATTCTTCTTGCCGGGACGACTTGACAAACAGACTTACCTCAATTTTCTTCAACAACAGTTGCCGTTGCTGCTTGATGATGTTCCATTAGTAATAAGAAACAATATGAGGCGCATTTCAGTGTAGCGGTTCGTAATTATTTACAAACCGTTTATCCAAATCGTTGGATTGGCCGCGGTGGGCCCCAAGAATGGCCACCAAGGTTCCCAGACCTCAACAGTTTAGATTTCTTTTTGTGGGGCTATCTTAAGACACTAGTGTACACAAGTCCCATTAACACTGTAGAGGAATTAAGAGAAAGAATAGTTGCAGCTTGCGATAGAATAAAAAACACTCCAGTGATATTTCAACGAATGCGCAATTCCATGAGGGCGGAAGCATGCATACTAAGTGAAGGGGGCCGTTGTCAACAATTTTTGTAACCATTTCGTTGGTTTGAATGTTATTTTTATGTTGTCACTTGTTGTTTATTACCCCTAATGTGTTTAATTTTTCCAATTAAATTAATAATATAATTTAGCAAGTTAGACAATAGAACGGTTTTTCTTGTTTTACTCAAAAATGGCGCACCGAAGGAAAGCAACTCAAGAGAGATCAGTTGTTTCAAATTCAACGAGGAATTCGAAAACAATTTTTTTTTGGCAAAAAACCATTGGCGTACCATCTTTTTCTTAAATAACATGGAAGTCAATACCCGTACGCACGCCACTGTTAAAACTAAACATTATTTTTGCATTGAAAAATATGCAACTTTATTAACTTCCGTCACGTACAAAATATCAGTGAAATATCTGAAGCTGTTTTGAAAATATTAATTAATTTCCATTTTTTTCCTAAAACTTCAACACCCCGAGTTTTTGTAAAGAAACATTTTTGAACCATAGCAAACTAACATTAATTTTTCATGTAGGTTCACACCCTTAAATATTCGCATATCGTTAAGGAACACCCTGTATAGTTACAAGACTCGTTTTATGTTCCACCGTTGGTCATAACAGCATCTGAGAAACGCTTACTTATGGGCAGATTTTGGTTTGTAGATTCGTCTGAACTCGTATTGTGAAATCATCATCATCATCTGCTAAATAAGAAATCCATAATATTAATCTGCCTGCCTTTGTGCAGAGAATAAAAGACCAGGCACTGTTCTTCCAGCAATTTACATTGCATTTATGAACAGAGGACGAACTGAACAAAATCGATATAGATGTAATCCAGCGAGCGAAGCCACAGGTGTAGATTATTTCGATTAAGCCCCGTATCTGCTCTGTGTGCGGTGTTATCTAATTTCAATTTAGCGATGGACTTGTTGGGTATGTACTGGATGAGTTGTACATTTTAGGATTTTCGCCACAACTGCTACTTTTCTATAGGTATATGTGGGTACGCGGACTCAAGCTGATTACGATATTGCGATACCGATCCAATAATTCAGTATGTTACTTTTTTCACAACTTGCTTACCATTATTGACTGCAATGCCCTAATGAGAACTAGCTTTTCGGTCTCCAGGTCAATAATGGTAGCAAATGGCGCGTATGTAAATCCCATTTGAAATGGTACCATGTCAACTTATGTCAGTTTGACAGCTGAGCCTTATATTCCGAAATAATCAAAAACGAGAGAGAAATAACTAACATTATATCCAGCTACCTCTCTCGAGTATTTCAATAATCTGGATAGCACTGCAAAACGGCTTTCGATGCCATCAGAATCGAATCACGTTAGCACCTTCCCTCCTAAAGCTTCCTATTCTATTCGTTTAGGTTTTTCGATTTACGTATTAGTGAGGGTAATTGAAAAGATTTAAGCCTTATGGAATCGAATGTAGTGATATCTACTGCTGGGAGTAAAGTCTAAGCATATTAGCAAATTTCCCCGAAATAATTGTAAGGTCTGGTTTTATTGGTGCAAGTTGTTCAAGGGCGTATTTAAAACATGGACGCATAAAATGGGTATACCAATTTTTGTGGGA
Organism: Acanthoscelides obtectus; assembly: GCA_963669975.1. Classification (NCBI taxonomy): domain Eukaryota; kingdom Metazoa; phylum Arthropoda; class Insecta; order Coleoptera; family Chrysomelidae; genus Acanthoscelides; species Acanthoscelides obtectus. The sequence continues at coordinate 73,060,029 of CAVLJG010000007.1, read as the reverse complement.
AAACTGTTTATTTGCCCACAAATGATGAGAAAACGTGTTTTTTGGGATTCAGCCCAAGGTGTTGAGAGGAACGGAAAATTTTTCATATAAAATTTTTAGGTACTTATGAAGCCTACCAAAATGAGACCACACGTAAAAAAAACGACTACTAGCAAAACAGTTATGGTCGAAAAATTAGGCAAAATGCAGGTTTTGGCACTTGTTGATAATGTGGCGATGATTTCATGCAAGTACTTGAAATTCTTGAGATCCGTAGGATTCATACTTCTAAATAACAACAACAAAATTGGATTATATTGGTCAAGTAGTTTTTTGAGAATTTCTAATTGTTTATCCCAAAATACCTGTTTTCCGGCCTTCACTACTAGTTTATTGAGCAATATATACAGGGTCCGTTCAACGAGCATTTAACAGGAAAATATACTTGTTTACCTTGCCGGTATGAATCACTAATTATTCCGGAAGATAAATGTTATTTTTATGCGAACAACAAAAGTTACGTTTTTTTCTTCTAAACAAACATTTTGTATAGGTATATTCTTTAATCCACCGGTTGATTCCATCACTGATGGATCCGGTGAGCTTATGGTTGACAGCTGATGTGATGACGTCAGCAACCGGTTCCGTAGATTGGTTGTTAATAAAAAGACGCATTTTAGCCTTCCGGTTGCTGTCATATGAGAAAACCTAACCTTTGTTTTATCGTAAATGGATACTTGTGAATTTGAACACCGTATCATTTTAAACATTATGGCAATGTGCGCAGCAGTTGTTATTATCGTGGAACGTTTGTTAAGTGATTCGAGTAATGATTCGGATGAAGAAGTTATCCAGCGGAAGAATTTGCGCTCCGAGAATCAATATAAGAACTGTAAATCAGAAAAACGAGAAATTTTCAGATATCGACTATTTCAAATCAATACGAGGTATTGATTCGAGATCGTCAGTATCCATAATTCAAAACAAGTTCACTTGCTCTCAGATGCTCTGTTTATTTCGAATTGTGTTGAAAAAAAAAAACAATAAATTTCACGCGACACCTATGCTGTAGAAAAAATCTTTTCTTCTTCCATTTTTTCACACTAAACTGTAGTTGTCAAAAACTGATAAAATGTAGAGGTTAGAATATCGTGGATCAACCGAGCCCGTACGTCGGTGGATGCTGTTGGCACCGGTGGCATATCCACCATCAATATAAAAACAAGTTTGATGTACAACCGGTCGTTTCAGCGGAAATTAAAGGACGCAAAATTGGCTAACCGGTTGCACCGGTAGCTCAACCGGTGAATTAAAGAATATACCTAATTTGTGAGTAATTGAACAAATAAAAACATACATAACTATACACATTTTAAAACAAAGCGGATGTGTCTATCGTCTTTTGTTGCCAATTACTCACAAATATGGCATACTTGAATTTGTTTAGGAGAAAAAGCGTAACTCAAAATTTTTTGCATGAAAATAACATCTTCCGGAATGGTTTGCGATTCATAACGTCAAGGTAAACTAGTGCACTATGCTTTATAATGCCCTTTGAACTAACCCTGTATACTTTGAAGTTGAGTCATTTATTTTAACAGTGAGTAGATCTGATCAAAAGAAATTTTTTTCCTTTAACATTTTTCTGTTAAAATTAAAGTAACAAAGTTATAGCCCTTTAGAAGTTTGAGTACCGCCCTGTCTCAATAATAATATTATGTGCTCGTGTTTGGCAACAACGGATGTAATCCGCCTTATCGGTTCATCGCATCGGAAACAAAAAAGCGAAAGAATTTGAAACGCGATGTTTTTTCTACAATTTTATTTCAGTTGTATTCAGTCAATGCGTCAGTCGGTAACGCGTGAGTGAATAGTGTTTGTTGCGTGGCTCAAACGAAATAAAAAATGGCACATGTTTACGAAAATGCTGAACTTGTGGACATGACTCTTATTTACGGTGGGGGAGTCTTTACAAAATGCTGCCGCGGCATCACCAATTTATGCGGATCGGTTTCCCAATCGAGTGCAACCAACCCCCCGTGCCTTTGTTAATGTAGTACAAAGGGCTCACGAATCAGATGACTTAAGACCTCACAGGGTAGGGCATGCCAGTTCTCCAAGACCGCACGATCAAATACAGGCCCGCACTGAAATATTTGTCGGAAGGATACTTTATAAAACAAGGTAACATTTTTTTTATTTTTTTTTTATTTTTACACACATATTTTGCTTTATCTTCCTTCTACAATCATTATCTGAAAATTAATGACCCAACTTCAAAGTCAATTATTATATATATTGCTCAATAAGCTAGTAGTGATGGCCGGAAAACAAGTATTTTGGGATAAACAATTAGAAATTCTCAAAAACTACTTGACCAATCTACTCCAATTTTGTTGCGGTTATTTAGAAGTATGAATGCTACGAATTTGAAGAATTTCAAATAATATCTGCGAGAAACCATCATCGCATTACCAACAAGTGCCAAAACCTGCTGTTTGCCTCGCTTTTGGGTTATAACTTTTTTGCTATTAGTCGGATCTTTTTACGTGTCGTCTCATTTTGTATACCTAAAAATCTTTTATAAAGAGTTCTTACGTTCCTGCCAACACTTTCGATTGAACCCCAAACACACGTTTTCTCATTCTTTGTTGTCGAAAAAAAAATGGTGTACCCATTTTATGCATCCATGTTTTGGATACCCTCTTGAACAACTTGCAGCAAGAAAACCAGACTTTACAATTATTTCGCAAACCAGGGATAGTTTCGTCTAATATGATTAGACCAGTAGTAAAAGTTGTCCCATAGTAGGGAAAAAAGGTTCTGTACACACCTTGATTGAGATTACCATTATGGACCAAAAATGGATTGCTTCTCAACCTAGGTATGTAAGGTAATATTCTGCATTACCATTCAGTTGACAACTTCCCATAATTAGAACTCAACGTGGCCTCACAACCTGTGCTGACATGAATTTAACTAACCTTCTGTTTTCTCTCCAGACATCTTTTTTGCCCAAACAGACCTGCAAAAAGCTGCGGCTAAAAGCTTCGGCGACGTATTTTAGTCATTGAAAAAAGTCGACGCGACACGTCAGCAGGATTATTGAAAAAAGGGTGTTCAGGAGCAGGGAGACTATGACAAACATTTTATTAAGCTAGAAAGATAGATTTTGTTTGCTTTGGTGTTTGCTCTTTACGAAATAGTATGGAACCAGTTGACAAAGATACTATGAAGAAGAGAAAATACAGGATAGACAAAACTCATATTTTATCTAAACCTTTCTTCATCGTTTCTCGTACCTTTTTATAGTAACGCGAGCGCAGGAACATAAGCAGTGTTTGACAGATCTGAAGAGGGTGACAATACTGTTTTATATAATTTTCAAATTGTCCAAGGACAGTAGGTGTAGAAAACATATCTTTGTGTAGATTGTTCCACAACATAGTTCGACATCATTAGAATGAGTAGCAGAAGCCTATCAGACTCAACTACGGGTAGTTATTCAGTATGAAATTATCATATGATAATTAACTTCAAATAGTAGCAGTCAATCCTTTCGGGTGAAAAAATTCCTATAAATTTCACTTTGTGCGCGGATATATACATACGTATGAGTTATTATCTGCCAAGCCTCACGCTGTCTACATTAACCATTCGATACAATTTATGGCTCCGAAAAAGCCATAATGATGAAAAACTCTGATGTGTAATTCGGGCCTACGCGTACCTACTTCACCTTTATACCAATTTTCTCCGTTGCGGAAAAAAAGTAGATGGCCCTCGGGTTTGAGTTTCGGGTATCCTCGGTTACCACTTTGATGACCCAATTTAATTACCTATTGATTTATTCACCCCTTCAAACGAACCAGGGAATATTTTATTCCCTTCCGCCGAGTGGAAGCGTTCCCCTATATGTCAGATTTTTTCTCATCCGTAATAGGCGTATTCATATTTTCATTAGGGTTCGACAGCTTAGAAAGAATACAGGGGATATCGGTGAAGTAGCAATGCTTAGAAAAGTCAAGTCTAATAAACAAAAAGACTAATTTGTTGAAAAAGATCTAAGTTGTCAACGTCTTCAGGGCTGTTCAATTTTGTTCCCGCAAGGCGGCGTATGTGTGGTTCGGAGTCAACAGGTTTTATAGAAAGGTAATCTATTTTTCATAACTTCATCATGCTTTAACGTCTATTGACGTGATTATCCGTCCAGCATTTGACACAAAGAAGACAGCTTTAATTGAAAGGTAGCCTATTTTTCACAACTTCATCACGTTATGACGCATATTGATCGGCAGTTTACATCTTTGCATGATTATAACCTTAAGGTCGTCTGTTATGATACGTGATTGTGCTGAATTTCGTACAAAATTAAGGGTAGTGTTAGACTGCACTTGTTTGAACAAGTTTAACGTTAAATGTTGCGGAACCTGTTCTACATAATATCATACTAAAAGTGCGCATACGACTAATGCACATTTGAAGCATTAAAATGGCTGATATAACCTCAAACACTTTCTATAACTAATGTTGTCAGTTGTGTTCATCAGTTTCGCGAAACTCCCCTGCGTATGTTCTACTTATATATTGAAAACTTAAAAGATGTCATGACTCAGCGAGTATGAGAAATATGATTGTTTATACGCTATAAAAAGCGAGGTCTATAGAAACAGAAAAGCCAAGCAACTCTGCATGATTTCGTACGAAATTTAGTACAAACATTTCTTTACGTGTCAGACAGGATTTATTTTGTAAACAAATTGGGAACGAAATTCAGTAATGAACTTTTTCACGAAATTTAGTACCAAATTATGAACAAAATTTTGTATCGGGACAGACGGCTTTTAGATATGATCCCCAAACCATCTCCTAGCTTTCCAGATTACCCGACGTTGATAGATTTTACGTCGTCTGACAGTAGTTCCACAGATGAATCCAGAGCTACTATCCAGTGGTTCTTGCTTCGAGAAGGATACGCTCCTGAACTGCTCCAGTTACAATGCTTGAGAATACAACGCGCAGTGGCACAGTATTGGTGCTGAGCACTACTGAATTACTCCGAGTTACTCAGAGTAACTCAACAGGGTCGCTGGAAAGCAGCTCTGGAGTTCCTGATTATTCTCGATCACACCTATCTATATTTCTTCTATCAGCTTTACTTTTCCGAAAAGATCGATTGGCTTGATAGGGAAAGTATCTTCCAGGTCTTGTGACTTTTATCACCAAACAGACTTTATCTGGTCATCTGCATAGGATGTGCTCCGCGAGTCCACCTCTGTCCAAGCTCACTATGTACAGGGTGATTCACAAGTCGTGACCAAAAATGAAACATCATATACAGGACCCCGCATTTTAAGGAGGGTCTTTTATGTAACATTTTTTCCTCGAGGGCTTCATTAAAAAGATACGGGGTATTGCAGTTTAAAAATAAAAAAGATTTTTTTTAATATCGCCACTGTTTTTGTTCGAATCGCTCAATTTTTCGAATTTTGCCTTTAATTTAATACACATAATTACTTTTGTGTTTTTTTTTCTAGAATGCATTGTTTTCGTGAAAATAAAAAAAAACTAATTAGATAATCAAAGCTTTATTTCAATAAATGTTCAAAAAGACCACCATTCTGATGGATACAAGTGCGGTATCTTTTTAATAAAGAGAAACATATTTCCGCAAAATTTGTTGTGGCTTGAATATGATGAAACGCATTATCGATTGTTTCTTGTAACTGATCAACAGTATTAATTTGCTCAACATACACTAGTTGTTTAGGTGCCCCACAAATAGAAATCCAGGTGATTCAAATCAGGAGACCTTTCAGGCCAATGTACGGGTCCATTTCTGCCGACCCATCATTGTCCAAAATGATTATTTAACCATGTGGTTAAGTCATGACGAACATGCGGTGGGGTACCATCGTGCTGATACTATATTCGTACTCTCGTTGCCAACGGAACATTATCTAACGCATTTTCTATGTAATTATGCATTCAAACGTTGTCGCAATACGTGCATAAACAGTTAGCCATTGAAAATGCAACACCAGAGATTTCTAGAAAATCTGGGTTGAAACGAGTGGAATCTTACAGAACGGAGATTTTCTAACCACCAAATATGTTCATTATGAGAATTAAAGGTACCACTCCTCGTAGAACGCGATTCAAATGACCACAAAACCAAATCAATAAATCTGTATTTTGATTATGCATTCATCATAAAAATTTCGCGGTTGCACTTCGTCGCCGAGTTGGAGACATTGCACATTTTGCCAATGGTAAGGACGTAAAACTTTCCGATTTAAAATTCTCCACGCTAGACTTTGGGAACATGGTAACAGTGCACTCTAGAAAAAGAAACGCAGGAGTAATTATTTGTAGCAAATTGAAGGTAAAATTCGAAAAATTGCGTGTTTCGAAAAAAAAAACAGTAGCGTATTATTTTTATTTGGAAAAATAATGCCACTAATCCCATGTATCTCCGCCACTGGTGCACGTTAATTGTAAGTAAATACTTCGGAATGTGGACAATACCTAGGTAAATCCACATACCAAATTCTAGTTCATTCCAGTTGACGTTTTTGAAGATATTAAAAAAACGTTTTTAATTTTTAAACTCCAACACCCCGTATCTTTTTAATGAAGCACTCCAGGGAAAAATGTTACATAGAAGACCCCCTTAAAAATGCGGCCCTGTATATGACGTCGCATTTTTGGTCACAACTTGTGAATCACCCTGTCTATGCTGCACAATAGTAAGTTTGTCGTGTTTACCTGACAAAAAGGTAGTTTTCCGAAAACTCTCCCACTTTGCCAAAATATGTGTAGACGTCACCCGTTTGTATTTGGGTGCACTGTAAGACGCAAAACCTAGCGCAATTTAAAATCTTGTTTCTGGAAGAAAGGTTACGTACATGTACGCGTCACTTCTTTTAATTAATGTCTCAAATGGACATCTAGAGATTGTAATTATTTGGTCTCAATTCCAATATTAAACTGCAATATCAAAGGAGTAAATACTGAAAATGGTCCATCGATGTCTCTGTAGCTCACAGACCCTACACAGCTCCAGCAGCGTTGAACCTGTCCCACCCCTCTACTTTCTACATTTTGAGAGCCCCAGGGCACGAGTGCCACGCTGGAAGGGAATCAGTCATCCCTTTCAGTGGGGCCGGTCCTTTATTACTTTTATCGATCCGATTTTGATACCCTGTCTTCTTATTAAAAGTATACTCTTGAGTGATCAGCCCGAGTCAATGTCGCAGAAATTTTAACGAGAATAGAGACCGGAGGTGCTACTTCCCACTCAGTACCCTCACAAGCATGGGCGGAGTTGAAAAATCGAGGGAAGCACAATATTAGATCCTTTACTTTGATTGTTTACCTTCATAAAGTCTCAATTTTTCAGAAGTTAAGGCAGGCTTTGAAATAATAGCTCGTCCTGGCAACTCGTTACATAGTTTGTCATAGGAATAAGAATCCTTTTTTTCGCTTAAACACGAAAACACAAATCAAGAAGTGCAATTTAGTTTTCATAGTTAACCCCCCACACTTCCCAAAATTTAAGATGTTTAATATTTCAACTGCCTAGATCATCGTTGCCAAATATTATTCTCATTAAATTAAATACTTGTGTGACAATAACTTGATAATTTGCGCCTATTTCTAATACGTGTATCACAGCGTGTATTTTGAATGCTTTTTCGGTCGATATGACAAGTTACTTATAAGCATCGTCGCCACCGAAGGTTAGTTTCCCAAATGATTGCTGACATTCTGTTCTATATTATGGTAAATCGAGAGATAGCGGACAACACTACTAAAATTTGTTAAAAGATATATTATTTGGACATACTTGGAAGAATATGGTACGCTTTATTTGGATAAAAGGCTTTTCGCTGCTTTGAAAATTTGCAAACCTTCAGGATTTTGATTAAATGCATACTTTTTGAGGTTTTACATTTCTAGAGCTATCGGCCTCTCACTGGCAAATTAGACAAATTTCACAATTTTTATTTTAGTTTCCTTTTGAAATTTACCTTCCAGTAGCATAGTTGGTGAGTGCTGCTCGTAGCCCTTCCTTAGTTCCGCCTATGTTTGTAGCTGCTGTTTCTGGCTGCACGATTTTATGGGTCGTAAAGGGCGTCTTTCGCTTAAGGATGGGATTCTGACAAAGACGGGGAGCATAGAAACGTCTTCGGCGTAGATGATAGTGATGATAGCTCATGTGTTTTGCATACCATTTACTAAGGCTGTTTAAGAGTCTACTGTAGGGGAGCATCCTGTTCGATGGAGTAGCTATTGATTCAACCTTTGGTGCCTGTACTGTTTTTTTGTTCATCGAATCTACCTGAGATAAACAAGAGATCTTTCAGTAAAAAGATACAATTTATGGAAAAGACATTCCAAAAATGTTTGCTATAGATGGAGATGGCCACAGGCTCCTTTATTTGGTACATCACCCAATCAACTCCGAAGTTATCCAGTCTTGGACAAGAGAAGTTCAAAATTTCCTAAAAACCCCAGAGAGTAGTGTTCGAACCACAATCTATACCTTGGCACTATCTATTTGTTCTTCAAATGATACCCTTCCCGTACCAGGAGATTGTAGCATTGTAACATGCATTTTGGCTCCTGATCTTAAACCACCCAATATGGACGCTACCAGGTAGGGATGGATGAGAAAGTTGAAGAGAATGAACTAGATTTTGGCAGTTCATAAATATATCGGTTTGTGTAGGTGAACCTTGAAGTATTTTCGAAAGGCAAACATTTCAAATATTGACGTAATAAGCCAACATGACCTGAAACTTAGAACATTACTCCCAACAATGCTCATATTAGTTTCAACAGATGACCCCCCGTTCGTGAAACAGCTCAAGATAAGCTGAGCTACACGTACGCGATCTCGCAAAAAGTTTAACGTATACCTGTTGAAAATGTAACTCATAGGTAAGTGCTGGGAACCCAACATGTGTCATATGTACGCTTACCAACCGGAAAATGTGAACAGATACCGCGATGCCGTGGAAATGACAAAGTGTTGAACATATTTAAGGCCCAAAATACAGCTTTTTCTAGACAATCAACGGACGGGAGACAGGATCGGATCTAGATTGATACACCTCTCAGGTTATTGTGTTGAAAATTATTGGATGCAGCCTGTTTTGCTTTATTGTGGATAGTCATTTTCATTAGAAACCTGGGCTTCTCTAGAGAACTCTCTAATACACGACTTTTTGAACTTTCTGGATTGTACTTAATTATTTTTTGATATAGGATCAGTTACGGAGACAGAGCTTGAAGTACTGAAGTATGGCTTTATGTGGTTTAAGAAGTTTTTTGGTACTACCGTAAAATCAATTTTTTTTTGTTTGTAGATTATTTATGTGCTTATTAGTTTCATATGATGCATCACCAGTAACACTTGTGGAGTCTGGAGTCAGACTCGTCTGAGAAATGAACGGAAGCCGTCTCTGAATTCTGGCCAGTGCATTTACGCGATTCGCGCACTGGAATAAATGGATTAACGTGAAAATGTTGCAACGTATTTTTTCTGTTTTTAGGAACTCCCGCATTTTTGGAACGCTATTCGGATGTTTATGGTCTACATGAAACCGTCCTGCCGGAAATGTTCGCAATACATGAAAAAACCGTAATATGTTGAAGGCAGTGATAGCTTGAAAATGTGTAACGTCATATATGAACTGCAAGAGGTATACTTAAACAATATGAATAAATACTTTGCTGTTTTGTGTACTTACTGCTTGGAACTAGCTGGTAAAATGAATTTATTTCAGAAGGCCAGCTAAAGTTTTAAAAGAAAACAAAAGGAGTCAGGGTAGCTAGGTGTGTTACGAAGTCGGGCTGCTAACATGTCGACTCGGAGCTTTGGAGGTTCAAATTCTTCTCTGGTCAGCTGCGAATTAACCGCTCAGCTCATATTCGGACAACCGGCAGGTGGGCGGATTAATCCCGGCTGCCCGGAGATGAGCGGGTGTACTCTGGCAGCGCATAGCTGAGCGAGTTTGAGTGCACCCATTGGCATAATCTGGTACTGGTTTGTCTGAAACGTATATGCACGCACCAGATCTGTGCAGGATCGGATATGTACATCAACTAAGAATGCGAGATACTGTATCTGGGAAGCTATCCATCGTAGAGGCTTGCGGCAAAAAGCGTTCTCACTAAAATGGCATTTTTTTTATTAAAAAGTAGCTAAATGATGTCTAAACAAGCTCACGAAAACCATATTTCGATATCTTGTTTCTATCCTAAAGTTTAGGCCAAACTAATTTTTCTGGAATTCTTTTTTATTCATCAGAATAAAATCACCCTTTTTGAGAATATTACAAAATATCGCTGAGAGGTGAGTAAGTAATACTAATAACAGAAGGCATATTTTTTGTTTAAATGCATATTTACCAAGGGTAAATACCTAATCAAAACATGAATAATCCTCAAATTGTCAATTGTTGTCAATAGTTTCACATTACTTTGAGCAATTTTTGTGCTTACCAACTGCGTTTTACGAAAGACGAAGTTGTTGATATGCTTGCAGTTTATTCAGAATGTTTTCAAAATGCCGCAGTAGCGAAAAGAGTTTGCGCGACTGGATATCCAAATCGGCATCTTTGCGATGTGAGAGCTTTTCCCGATTAGTCGCGAGCTTTCGAGCCAATTGTAATTTTTGGCCTAGGTTTCGACGGTAAAAAAATATGAGAACACAAGAAACTATTAGCCGCGTACTGAGATATATTGAAGGAAATCCTCATGTTAGCACAGGGGCATTATCATTTGACTTGGGCATATCACGAACAACGGTTCGAAATATTTTGAAGGACCATAGGTAAGTTCTAATAGCCATGAAAGTATATGGATTTATTTAAATTTAACTTTTCTAATTACATTTACAGTGCACCCATATCATGCATCAGGCCTTGAAAGAGGAAAACTTGGACCGGAGGTTGACATGTTTGGCATGATACGCAAAAATAGAGAATTCTTATTTCAAATTCTTTGGACCGATGAAGCCACCTTTTGTAGTGACGAAAGACTCAATCTTCACAATATGCATTATTGGTCTCCAGAAAATCCTCATTGGTTGCGTGAAGTTCAACACCAAGAGCGTTGTAGTTTAAATGTCTGGTGGGGCACACTTGGAGCCAGAATTATTGGGTCATATTTTTTCGAGCAATCCATAAATGACAATGCCTTCCTTAACTTTTTGGACATTCAATTACCGTTGTTGGAAGATGTGCCACTATTATTGTGCGAGAGCATATGAATGCATTACTTCAACAGAGGTGGATTGAAAGAGGAAGTCTGTTTCCACGGTCTTCGCGATCACCAGACTTAACTTGTCTTGATTTTTATTCATGGGGACGTTTAAAGGACATCGTGTCTCAGACTCCACCTACAACCAGTAAAGATATGAAAAACCGGATTCGTAATGCAGTACGTAACAGAAATGCATAGAGCGTGATGGTCAGCATTTCGAGCATTCACGGGTTAACTAAAAACTTTTCTTTTTCAAATCGGTCCTTTTACGGGCTATAACTGAATAATAAAAAGAAAATCCAGAAAAGTTAGTTTGAAAAAATGAAAATTTAAGGGATTTCCGTAAAAAACCTTCTTTGGCCTGAATTTTATGTTAGGAACAAGATCGAGATGCGGTTTCCACGAGTTTGTTTGGACATCAATTAGCAACTTATTCGTGAATAAAATCATACCAATGCATTTTTTGAGAAAATTAACCATTTCTATCGGAATGTTGAAAACAGTCAAACTAACAAAACTTCAAATATTATAACGTTTGTAGCCCAAGAATAGCTCCTTTAACCTAGCCCAAGTTTATTGCAATCGCCACCGCCACCGCCACTTCATAATTAGCGATACAGCAAAAATTGTCAAACAACAAAAAATCATATTATCCTTGAAATTAAAGATCAGGTATTTTTTTTAAGTTAATGAATCGGAATTCACAGAAACATCACTTTCTTAGATTCAAAATTGCAGTTACGCCCCCTAGCGGATATTTTAGAAACGTGAAAGTATTTTCCAGGTTTTTCTCTTGGCAGTCTTAATCACAACTTTTTTTGCCGCAGTTACCAATAGATAAGCATACAGTTTTGATACAACGGGGTTGGCAAAAAAGATCAAAGGTGGCCTAATGCCAGTCCCCCCCTATTATGAATCCTGTACTAGAGGAAAGACAATTAGCTAACAGCACAATACATAGGCTTTGATAAACTGTATTTTTTTCCAAGGAAATTCCTTAGGGTTGGATAATCATCCACCTCAAGCTATCGAAGCAGTTGCCCTAGTACACGTTATGCTATATCCACAGTTAAGTCAACTAATTTGAGCAACGCAGGTTCAATTTCTTAGAGACCTCTGTCACGATATCTCAAACCCACGCGTTGTTTTACTTGGCCATTTCAATGCCAAACTGTTGTGACCTACGTTATTTTCGCAGAGGACAAATAACATGGTTCCCTTCAAATGTCAAAGTACTATTTTCGCGTTTCATATCTACAAAAGATGCATTTACAATCTTTTTAGTCGCATATTGCATAACAATTAACCGGTGCCTTACGACAATCTTTCTGGACGGGCTTTTGCGTTTATTTGAGGGCTTTTGGCAATTTTGGAACAATAGATGTGGGTGACGTGTCTGGTACATAGGAAAAATACAGATAATGTCAAGCTCGCTTGTCAGCTTGGAGGAATGCCTACCCCATGTGGTTCTGGGCTATGCTGGTTTTGCGTAGTGCTATCTTGAAATTTAAAATGATAATTTCGCGCAACCTGAGCATGTTACAGGACCTCGCAAACTATCGTAGTAACATACTGCATGGGAATGAGAAAATGGATAGAAAAAACAAACGAAGTAGAATATATTGTCAAGAAGTGTTGGTCGCACTAAAAGTCACTGTTGGGTGCGAAACCTATACAGCAAAGAAGAATTTTGAACAAATGTGGTTTGATTGGCCAGACAAATGGGGGATTGTAGGTTATAACTACAAGGTTGACAATTTTCCCCATCCAATAATTTTAAATTTCACAGAAATCCCGTTGTGCATGCGATGCAAAAAGTGAAATATACAAATATAATGAAATATTTCATTAATAAATACTACCCGTCCTCATCCTGTATTGTTTCGCTGCATATAAAGAGGAATGGACGAGCTTTTTTTCAAAAGGCTGTACGAGACCGCATTAATAAAATAGACAATTGTACGCAGACGTGTCGCAAATATATGAACGCACAAAAAACAAACGAACAAATAGTCATTTGGAGTGTATTCAGTGTCCGAATATTAATCATAAACTCCATTTAATTTTCAAATATATGCATTTTGGGATTAATATATATTTATCATGTCTCTTGTATGCTCGTGCTTTCTGCTGCCATGTAATAAACCGGCATTGAGCTGCGCTGTTGAAATTTTTATACGTCCTGATTGAAAACCAGAAATTCATTGGGTTTCAAATAAAAGGTTTCTTTAAACTGCAAGTTCTTCGTTTACTTGTACTTCTAAAACCTCTTTTTATCTGTGAATCATTTCTTCATTGCACCCAAAGTATTAGTTGACAAAATCTGAAATTTTGAACTGTCAAAGGTCATATTTTATCCATATGAAATTGTTATACGAGTCCCACTTTAGCGTCGTGGGTTTTCTACTATTTGGAGTGTATGAAAGTAACCGGACTTTCTGAGATATAAGTGAGGCTTTCCACCATCTATTAAATTTTTTATTTTAAATATTTTAGAATACATATAATACAATACTTTCCTTTGGTTTTTGAAACGTCCAAAGGTTGCAATTTTGGTACTTTGTCCAAGATTCACCCTTTTACGAGTATTTAACTTATTATTATTGAGCTACGACACTTGATTTGTTTCAACTGTTGTTTTTATAATGAGCGCAGTGAAGTGGAAAATGCTTGGACTATGTCAGCCGTCATATAAAATGAATACAAAAATAAAAAGAGAAATGATAGAATATTTAGATGGAATCCCATAGATGCGATCACCTTGACATTTTAATGACTTTCAAGGGCCCCCTTGTGGACGTTGATACTTTGAACATATCTTCAACATCCTTTCATTTGAAAGGATATGTTTTTCGGAAAAGAATCATTTCTTTGTAGTGATACTGAAGAATTAGCTTATTTCTCCAATGTATTTATGTATTTAACTAGGAAATAAAGGTATTGGGAAATTTTCCTCCAATAAATAATCGATGAACCCTGAATTTATAGTAGCAAGCTTTGGGTGTTTGACTATTAATGAAGGCGACACTATTTTCACCCGGAAAGAGTAGATCTTGTTTCAAAAAGCAATATATGTCCTTGTCGTTTTGATCTATATCTCCAAAAACCTCACTATGGTGGCCGAAACGTCAGTACGTATGTGGTTTCATTTGGCCACAAAAAAGAGTTCCAGAATCACTTTTTTCCAAAAAGGACCAGTTATAAAACTCGCCACAGACAGATGTTAGATAACTTTATTAGATACTTTGTAAAACTCTCTTGAAGTAAACTTTGGTGAATATTGAAAAAGCTTCAACGTTTGGAACAGCTCAACTTTTTCGTGTTTAAAAACATATTTTTCTACCTTTACCATTTTTAACGCGCTTTTATTAGCTTGGCCTGTATGTATGTATCTAACGGAATGTTTGAGCATAATTTTCACCAATTTCCAGAAGTTTGATTAATTCGAAACTATCAAATATCAAGGACCGGTGACAATGCAATAATTTGATAACAGTTTTCCATTATCAGTAATTTATCTAGGCTCGCGACTGTTTGCTGCTGGGCAAGCTTATGTAGCACTCAGTCGTGTAAGATCTTCAGACGGTATTCGGATTGAAGAACTTGATTCCTCTAAGTTAACAGGAAAACCCTAATGCAACAGTGAAGCTTTATAGGGAATAATTAGATTACGAAATGATTCGTAAGATATTTCAGTACCTCAGGTCCACAAAAAAATAGTTGATAAATCGAAATAAAAAATTAAAAATACTTGATACTTTAAAAAAACTAAAATAATTCTGTTTTATAGTTCACCAAACTGAAAAGTAGAAAATAATTTTTAGTTAGGGTAAATCGTACGTTATCGGATACCTGACAGTTATTGGACATTGCTGTTTCAAAACCGAATACAAAGAGTTCTGTATGGCATATTTTGTTCAGTTCTCGATAGATGGTATCTCCATAATATATGTTAACAGATTTATAGGTTATTTATAGGTTATGTTCTTGACTCTGTGTTAGCGTTGCGGTTCAGGTATCGACAAAAAATTCTACACTTGTTCTCAAGGTAAGCATCTATTTTTGTATTGCGCTCCTACTGATATCTGTCCAACCACTGAAAAATGTTAAGTTGTTCTGTGTTCACTCGATTCAGTGAATCTTTATACAAGAAGGGATATTTTTCTATTTATATTAACTTGGAAATATATTTGATAGTTATTGGACAACTGTCCAATAGCTAACCTTGATCGTCCATTAGCCGAGTTCGGGTCTCTAATATTTGGTCTACACTTTAGGAACTAGCAAAATGCCGAAATTAAAGCAATGCGATAAGTCGAAACTTGAATACGCTCTCAGAGACATACAAAACGGTACAGAATCTTACCGAACAGTACAGAATTCTGACATCCACTTTAGAATTTAAACTGAAGCATCCCGGTCATAAAGAAACCTTGGGTCCATCGCCAATTTTAACAAGTGAAGAAGAGGCTTTGTTAGTTAAGTAATTTGTACTTTATTAGTATCTAATAACACGAGACTAATTTTATAAATATTTACCTGCAGCTGGATAAAAGATAATGCTGCAAAGGGTTTTCCAAGAAAGGACAACGATTTGAAGAATAGCCTACAAAGATTTTTGACTGTAAATCCGCGCCCACACAAATTCAATGATAACCGACCTGGATATGGGTGGGTTAAGGTATCTCAGCAAATATGTAATGTATAACTAGTTACTAGATATTTTCAACGTTACAGGGATTCTTGACAAGGCATCCCGATATCTCTAACAGAACAGCTGAAGGGGTTACTTCGTCCAGTGCATTTGTCTCAGAACAGGACATCAGAGACTGGTTTGTCAATATCCATGACTACCTCAAGCAAAACAATCTAGAAGATGTGCTTAAAGATCCTTCAAGGATTTTTAATGCTGACGAGCAGGATTTGAGATTTGTTCTTCCACTGTGAAGGTGTTTGCAGCAAAAGGACAAGAAATGTGTATTCTGTAGAATGCGGTTCTTCGAAAGAAAACATCACCGTGCTGTTTACTTTCGCAGCAGATGGTACAATTTGCGTGCCAATGGTAGTTTTATCTTATCGAGGCATTCCTGAAAAAATAACTAAAGGTATTAATCCTAAGTGGGGCGTAGGAAGAAGCGACAAAAGATGGATGGACATACGAAACATTTTATCAATATATAGCAAATGTTTTCTATCCCCATCTGAAGGAAAATGCCATCAAATTACCAGTGATCCTCTTTCTCGACGGTCATAAGAGTCACCTGAATTATCATATGAGCATTCTATGTAATGAACTACAAATTGAAATCATTTCACTGTATCCTAATGCTAGAAGGATTTTGCAACCCTGTGATGCATCCATTTACCGACCAATCAAAGAAGCTTGGCGTCAGTCAGTACGAAAGTGGGAAGAAGAACATTCAGGGCAAATAGTAAACAAAGTCGTTTTTGCTGGAATTCTAGAAAATGCTATTTATAAGAGATTCAAAGCAGAAACAGTTGTAAATGGGTTTAAAGTCTCTAGCTTGTATCCTTTCAATCCATATAACGTCGACTATACAAAATGTCTAGGAGTGGGGACCATGCAGCAACCAAATATTGCTGTAGAAAATCTTACTCAGCCAAGATGAAATACGACAAGTTCGCAACAATAGTTGGTCCCAAAAAAATCGAAATGTTCCAAAATATTGATGGAAAAACGGAAGAAAATGAAATTTCCGATGAAAATTTGCGTCTATCATTCAAGACTTGGAGATTCTTCCGAAACGGTGATACAATACCGACGGATATCACAGAGCCAAAAAATAAAATTAATATTGTATAAAATATAGTTATAATGTCCCTAACAAAAAATTCTTCATTTGCTTCAAATTCTAGTGAAACTGAACAAACCGCAACCCTTAGTCAACCGAGTACCAGCAAAGCTACCGTCAATGTAATGTGTAAGCAAATAATTCCTCCCAACCGAGTCTCAGTTACAAACAATTTGTTAGGAAGCTTCCTAGAGTCATCTTCTGCACCAGCAAGAAAGGGTAAACGGAACATAGAGAGATTCCCTTTTGCTATAACATCTGAGCGATATCAGGAGATGTTCAGGAAAAAAGAAGAATTAATGAAACAGCAGGAAGAAGAGAAGGAAAATAGAAAAAGGAAGAAGAAGGAAAAACGAAACGAAAAACAAGGTAAAGGTAAGAATTAACAAACAGCAACAGAGTGCTCTGCCTGACTAAAGACCATCAGATCATGTGAACTACAATGTGATGACTGTAAACGATACTATCATAAAGACTGTGTTCCACAAAGAGACGAACATAACATACCTAGCGATGACGAGTTATACATATGTCATAACTGCTATAGATTGAGTGATAGTGACGAGGATTGTGAAGATATTGATGATCAGGAAGTCGATGAATTATACGACCAATATAATCATACAAAAAAGCATTTTAAAAATGTTTATACCACATTATATAAGACCCGTCCAATAACCGGATTTTGAGTGTCCCATATCTAAATGATGCGTCCAATACGTATCGTTTTTTGCATACGTTCAAATTATCATTGTTAGTGTAAATTCTGCAAAGCTATTTTCAAATATGTTCTAGCAGTCTAGTTAATAAAGCCTCTAACTTCCTTTATATGTAGTTTCCGGTGTCTCTTTGCCATAACTGAAAGTTTGGCTCTCATTTAAAGTTGTCTAAACCTTAACTGTCAAATAATTGTCTGGTTTACCCTACAAGGAGTTTATATTACAGTAGTACTCGTAGATGGTCGAACAATCAATCATAATTAATGACCTCTAAATAAAATTATAATGAAATTTAGGTTATTAACAGAATAAATCAATTCAGAGCAAAAAGCTCATAGATAGTTGCCAATAGAATCATTGTAACATTTAATATATCAAGCACCCCACGCTTTTTACTCTGAATTGAATTATTCTGTTAATAACCTAAATTTCATTATAATTTTATTCTGAGGTCATTAATTATGATTGATTGTTCGTCCATCTACTGCTGTAATATAAAATATTTGGAATTAGAAATTATTTTCTATTTTTTTAGTTCGGTTAGCTATAAAACCATTATTTATTTGGTAAGCCTAGTCAATTAATCTATGTTTCGAATTTGATCATGAGAGCGGTATGCTACTGATAACAACAAATTTGAACTTCATAAGTTGACTGCATATTTTAACGCTATCGACTGAGAACAGGGTAGTTGTTACATAGTAGTATCACAAAGTAACCCTATATCAGGATCTAACTATGCTTGTACTACAAGGTCCGCCGTTCCAACATCTTGGAACGAAATCGAGGAGAGCTGACGCTTTCTTTATCGGACCCGAAACAAACGCACCAAATTAAGGGTAAGTGAAGGGCGCAGATGTTTTTGAAGGGCGACAAGCCCTTACGATCTCTGCGAGGATATCGAGTGAGAGTGTTAGTGCGCGCAGTACAAGGGTTTGGCTCGTTCGAAGGGCTCTGCTGTCCGTGATTACGGGATCAATCGACTGGAGGGAAATTTATTTAGGGCTCAGGTCAGGCGCGAGGAACGGCCTCGACGTAGATTCCGCCTATTACGCTTTTTTGGAAAGGTTTAAAATTTGTGCGAACGAGACGAAGGGCCGGACATTGTTTGCTGAAAGGCTTATTGGTTCGTTACGTTTTTGGAGGGGCAGATAAATTTTGAACAAACTGAAAGGAGCGCCCTTGGATCAATAGTAATTATATCGAATAGAGAATATCGCTAGATGCTTATTTGAGCTGTCCTCTTCATTTCCTGAAGCAAGAGATATTATTTTCTATAAATTACGACAACAACATCATTGGAACTAGTAGAAAGTAAGCGAATTCAAAAGTTTAGACGCGCTATAAAAGTCGCTATGCTTCGAGGGCTGCTGCAATGCACTACGTAAAATCACATTACCTTTCTACAACTCACGTAAAAAATCAAGCACTGAAAAAACGGCCAAAGGAAATGGAATTCAGATTGATTTCATCATTATCATTTCACTTTGAACTTTGAGTGACTGTAAATCCTAAGATTCTTTGGAGACCGGAGGACATTATGTGGAAGAAAATGTTTAACATATCCTATTATATTAATAACAATAATAATATCAATTACAATGATAACAAGAATGAATGATCTTTATTCGTCACAGCATTACAAAATAATAGACTTGATATGAAGAAAAAACAAATAGCGTCGAAAAGGTGAAATGACAGCTTACGCTGTTTTTCAACCCGTCCTAAACACATAAACACAATTGACAAACTACTATACAATATTGAACATGCGTTAAAGGTAATTATTTCTAGCCCTCTCTAGCATATGTGGTTATGTGTAAAAAATGCAACCCATATTGTAATAATAAAAATAATGGTTTATTGGCCTTATCAGACAGAACGTGTTTACAGAAGTAAACATAGAAGCTTAGTTGCCAGAAGATAATAAATGACACACAATACATATAAATAACAAACACTACAGATACGCACATAAACATATGGTTACAAGGGTGACAATAGATAGTATAAAAGACAAAATTATAACAAACTACGTCAAATCAATGAATAAATGGCACAAGAGATAAAACTATTATAAATATTATATACATCGCTCGAATGAAAAGCAGAAAAAGAAGATATAGCATGAAATATAACTATTGAGTATCCGTCAAGAAGTTGTGGTTAAAGAAAACTTGTCAATGGTGAAAAAAGCTGCCGACAACAGCAAATTCTTCACAGCACTACTGAATTCATTGTATACTAGAGATCTTAGTTCCTTAGGTAAAATATTATAAAATTTCATGCCATGGTAGTTAACCCCGTTTCTTGTTTTAGCAGGTCTGTGTTGCTTTGGGTACAAGTTGTCTTTGTATCTGGTATTATATGAATGAGTTTCATGGTGGCCTTTATAAAAGTCAGGATTTGACTTGACTTGCAAGAGGCAGCCTATACACATATGCACCAGGTGAAGTCATGATCTCTAATTTGACAAACTCAGGTCTGCAGGGATCTATATACCTTAGATTTGCTATACACAGGAAACATCTTCTCTGTAGGGCAAACACTCTGTACATGTGGAGAGAGTGTCCCCACGCCAGAAGGGCGTATGACATTTTGCTATGGAAGTACCCATGATAACTGGTCAATAGGACGTATTGGTCAGAAGAATGGACAAAAAGCTATTAGGTGATGGATGGAATAATATATTATATCGTGAACTTCGTGTCTTCTACACTTTCGTTGGTATCATGACTGAGATATATGCTTCAAATTCACCGTTCGAACGACTTCTGAAGACATTATGCGTGCTTAAGTATATGCTTACAAGTTTTACCGCGTCAACTTTTGTATATATACTCGTATAGTATATACCACTAAGAATGCGGAGGTTTCAGCATACAGGTAAATCAATTGAGCATGATAAATTCATGAATTGGATAAAAGAGAAATAGTATAGTATTATACATAGATATATAATGATGTTCATGTACAGGGTGTTTCAGAACTAAGGGTCAAATTTCTAGGGGTTATTCAGTGTAACAGTATAAGACATTTGAGTATAGGGACCCATATCCGGAAAAGTGTCACTACGGCACTACGGCCTTAAGACGCGTTAAAATTTAGAGAGACGATGAATTGCCTAAATAGGATTTAATGCATTTAATTTTTGCCTTTTGTACATGATATCATCACAACAATTGTTCAAAATGTCTTCCTCCAATCTGAATACACCGATTTAAACGTCGCACATGATTTCGGCGGACTTGACTAAACATTTGATACTCGTTTTGAATGATTTCGAATGCTGCTGTAATTCGTCCAATTAAGTCTTGCTTTGTTTCGTAAACCAAAGACTTTACATGTCCCCACAGGAACGGTGTATTCAGGTTGGAGGAAGACATTTGGGACAATTGTTGTGATGATATCATGTACAAAAGGCAAAAATTAAATGCATTAAATTCAATTTAGGCAATTTATTGTATTTCTAAATTTTGATGCATCTTAGGGCTGTAGTGCCGTAGTGACACTTTACTGTTACACTGAATTACCCCTACAAGTTTGATCCCATAGTTCTGATCTTATATGGAAGAGGCGTACAGTAATATGAATACATAAATATATATATATATATATATATATACGTATATATAGAGATAGAGAGAAAATAAAGAGAAAAATATCATGCGGAGAAAGGTATATAACAAAAATAGGAAAATAATGGGCTATATGATACCAAGAGACTGTAATATGACTATATCACCTCTACAAATTGATAACTAATACTTAAAGTTGAATGCGTTTTTGCATTATGTTCCCAGCAATAATAAGCGATAAGTTTTAGATTGGCACATTGACCACAAATATTGCCGATACTTTTTAAGAACCATTTGGGCTAAATATGTTTGACATTTGTATGATCGAGAACCAATTTTCTAGAAATCTCCATATTTCAGAAGCTGAACTCCTGTTAAAAGTTGAATTACTAAATTGCATGCATGTGTAGCATATCTCGGGAGACTGTCTGATGCCTGGACATTTTCGTCGAAGTAAATATTAACATAACGAAGTGGTAACAGATGTTATTATACACATGACTGACACTGACGCTAAAATTTAGCTTTAGCACTATAAAGCATAAAAATTTAGTTTTAGCACTAAAAAACAAATTATGCTTTACAAGATCGATGTAGATACGATAAAACTGACATCTTTAAAACAAAGTATCTGATTTACAAACTCTAAGTGTTTGAAAGTATATAAAATACCATTCTAGTATCATAAATTTCCAAAAAGTTCTCCCCAAGTTGCATAATACGGCCGTCCCTAGCCATGCATACTCGTTTGGCGAGACGTAATACAGGAAAAAAAATAATACAATTTCGAGGAGACAAATTGCCGCGAACCCTTATATAAGCCGGGGTATAAAGCCCTTTCAGCCAGCCCGGCGAAAAAATATATTTTCATATTTTTTTGGAGCTTTTAGCTGCAACTTTGTCCTTATTGTTAGCTTTGATGTTTGTTTGTTGTACAGTTGGCCGGGCTTTGCGGAGAAACCGTCGAAAATGGAAGTGTGCAAGCTTCTTGAAAAGATGTTGGGACAAGAATTCAAAGGATAAGCTGTTCGAGGCATTAAGGGAGATATACATGACTTTTTTATACAAAGTATATCTCCGTACAGGAAAAAGGCCCGGTTGGAAGACCTTAGCTGATAAGAAAAGTGACCACCTTTAGGTGTATGAATACAGCCGTTGGTAACGCAGAGTCGCAAAATGTTCAAACTTCCATTGAGAAGCGCTATTCAAAGCATCTGGATCTATAGACTTTGGAACCTTCAAGTAAGCATCACCATTGTGATTAAATATACTAGGCGATTTACAAAGTACATGTACAGGGACCATTTTAAATGTACAGTCAAAATAAGTATGGGAAAATATTTTATTATATCAAAATACTCAAAAATACATGCCATTTTTTGAGTGAAACAAAATTTACGTTTTAAAAACTATGTCGGACATATGGCGCCCTTGAACCAAACTGCAGGAATCAAACCTCTCCCGAAATGAGCCCATTGCGTCGGCCAGCATCCGTGCAGGAATTTGGGTTACTTCTCTGATTTCCTCCTTCAAATCGACGAGGGTCCGAGGCTTGTTTTGGTAAACTTTTGATTTCAGGTAGCCCCATAAAAAAATCACACGTTGACTGGTCCAGGGAGCGAGGGGGCCATGGACTATAGCCATGACGTGAAATGAGACGTCCTGGGAATTTTTGCCGAAGAACTTCCATCGAAGTGCGAGCTGTGTGAGATGTTGCCCCGTCTTGTTGAAACCACACTGTCCTGAGACGTCGAAGTTCCAGAAAAAAATAGTTGTTCAGCGTGTGGATGTAACGCTCTGAATGTTTGTGTTCTCCATCATCCTTAAAAAATAAGGGTCAATAATCATCGTTGCGCCTAGTGCACACCAGATCGTATCTTTCGGGGTATGCAGAGGGTGCTCATGTAACTGTTGGGGACTCACTGGAGACCAATATCGACACTTTTGTTTATTGAGGTATCCATGTAAATGAAAATGTGCTTCACCACTCATAAACAACGTCATGTCATTGTTATCCAACTGTTCAATCATGAGCTGTGCAAAATTAACACGTTGTGCATAATCCTCTTGCAACAGTTGCTGACAAACTTGGATTTTGTAGGGATGGAACACTAAATCCTTCTTCAAGATGAGCGTACAGAGGACGCGTGGATCCCTAGGGAACTGGCATGCAAACGGACGGAACGATTTGGTCTTTGCAGCGTGTCAACTCTCACTCTGTCTACGTTTTCGGGGGTTCTAACAGCACGGTTTCGATCTGGCGGTTATTTCTTCATCAAATTACCTGTTGTGTTGAATGCTTCCACCCATCTCAAAATGGTGTTACGTTCTGGTACTGTCCCATGACGTGGAACACGAAAGTAAACGACAGACTCGCCATTTTGAAAGTACCGACGTACAGTGAACACACGATGTTCAACGTTCCAAACCATCTTGCCAACTGAAACGGCACTTCTCCCACTATCCAACACGCCCTTCCCCACCGCCACGTAATTTAAACGTGCTGATAACCTTAACCGAGGCACACAGTGGCCAACCAGAGACTGCTACCAACGAAGATGTCATTAACTCTATCTACGATATAGTTTGGGGTACTATACGTATGAAATTTTTGGGGCTGTGCACATCTCAAATGAACTTGTGTTTCATATTTTGAAAAATTAATTAAGGTCTAGAAAGCTACTGGCAAAATGAGTGCTACAAACGCTGGATTTTGATCAAAATCAAATTTGAATAACCTCCACACAATACCTGGAATCAATTTGCGAGCGATAAAACCGACTTTATACATCAATTTTGAATTATGGATCAACCTAAGGAAATGAATGTCAAAATACAGTATATGCACGATGTAAATGCCCTACTTATATACGCTTATATAAATTATATTAAGTTATTTGGGCTGTAGCCCATGAAATAGGCATTTCAAAGTAATTTCTCGGGACAATAAGTAGCCTGCATGCTGTTCCAGACTATAGTCTATCTGTGTACCAAATTTCATGCAGATCACTTCAGCCACTTGACTAACAAACATCTACACTTTCTCATTTATAATATTATAGTAAGGAAGAAGGAAGGGTTTTAAGCGTGCTGTAAGTCCTACATTTGCACACGCATTTCATTTGGAACATTACACCTTTTCTCGCTGCGTGCGATAAAGTTACTTTCCTAGCATGACTTATAATTCGACAGTATACGTATACAGTGAATATACTCGTAATTGCAATACGTATAAAATATAATACCGGAACCGCACGCTTGCCAAATCACCGCAAAATGGCACAAATGCAAACGTGCAGATAGAGCGTTTGGCATAGTTTGCGTAGGTTTGCAAGCGCTTGTAGCCGATCCGATCGGGTGTCGGTTTTTTGGTCGCAAATCAAAAGGAGTTTGCCACAAGCGTTTGTGACACATCCATACGTTTGTGCGCCTCAGTCTCGCTTATGCACTGGTGGCGAATGGGTGTAAGCTTTGCAACAATAATCTGGGTCCAGTTGGATAACAACAAAATGAGTGACTGGTTGAACGAAGAGATTTTGAACTTCCTGGAGCGGTACCAAGGAGAAACGTGCATTTGGGACACAGGCCATCCGGATCACAAAGATAACAAAAAAAAGCTGGCGCATGGAGTCGGCTTAGCGCATCATTTAGTAAATCACTATATAGTTAATGCCTATTAAATTAAAAACACATATGTTACTACTCATAATGTCAGCCCCTTAAATTTTGGATGTGATAGGTACTATTTTTGGAACTAAATATCAATTTCATTAAAACAAGTACCTGGTACGATGCATATGAATATTTAACATCCACCACCTTCTTGGTTGTACTTTTCGTTTTATCTGACTATTTTTTTTTTATTTTAAAACCAGCTTAAGCCAAATGCTACGGTAGACACAAGTTCGACGTTTGTCATGTTTGCCTGTTGCCTTTTCACTGATGCACCCGCAAACGTGTGGACTTCCACGTTTGCTTCTTCAAAAAAAAAAACGCTTGCGTTTGTAGGGGTTTGGAGTTTGCGGCAAATGGCAAGCGTGCGGTTCCGGCATAAGATTCCACATAAAGTTAATTACTTCACCAACCAGGGATTTTCTTTTCTTATCTCTCTTATTTTTGAAATTCAGCCAATTTGTAATTTCCAGAATGAATAAAAGAATATGCATGCGCAACTAATTTTTAGCTCTGAGTACATCTCAAGTAAGTGTACTCGAGAGAAAGAACCATTGGAATTATCAACAACACATATTATTCACTCAAATCCTCACTATGCACCTATGCACTAATGTTTCCTTCCAGCTATGGTATACAACTTACAGCTTAGACCCTCCATCTCTAAAACAGATGTTACATCATATCAGACCCAAACATTGATAGCTGAAGCATCACGACGTTTAGCCAACACGTACAGTTACAAATCGCTAGTGCTAAGTTGACGTCTTGTAGAAAAACCTACGTCACAAAAAACCTATAAAATGTAAAAACAACGATAAAGTATCACTTTTCAAGATACGTAATGCCCGTGGGGGTATTAAATCTAATCATTATTTACAGTATTTCATTATCAACATAAACGAAATGCAGCTATCAGATGCTGGAGTCTTGATGGAATTTGTTACTTGGTTAAGCTGGTCTGCCGTCACGTGCGGAAAAGTATGACTTTCCGCACTTGTTATATATAAATATTTTATGCTTGTTTTGAGAATTTCACTATTTGCCATAAAATGTTTTTTCACGGAAACGACCTTTCACGCATCTAAGGGTGCTGAAATATGAGCCAACCGAGAATGTTCCCCTTAAAGGCACCTAAGTGTTTCTTCTATTGAGCTGCTTCCGAAAACATCTCAATCTACACGACACTTCCACTAGTCGCCCTTCGTAACCTTCAAGAACATATAAGCTCCCCTCTATTCGATAATTGGGAAATATTCGTAGAATGGATTCCGTGTGTCTGAGGGACGGTATCGGATTTTCCGAATTTTCCGTTGAAATGGTGGAAAATTGGCACCCCGCCGACTGTTATTAATTTTTTAGTACGGTTTTTACTGTTCACGCACATGGGCGTACTAAAATAAGACTGCATGGAAGATTTCTGACTCAAGGACGAGGATCTACATTACTCGTGTCAAGAAACCATACGTAACAAGGTCATTTACCTATTACACCGAACGGTTATTTCGTCGCGTTCAGTATAACGAATTAGGGAGCAAGCATGCAAACTGTTTTGATTCAAAAATTTGTAGACAGTTAGACAGTCGTTGACAATTCGCTTCAAATTCGTATTTTTCTGCGAAAACGTATAGAAGTCCGTGGCTTTACACAAACTTCTAAGGTTTTAGACAATCGTCGAAAGTGGTGGAAGTTCTTGCGAATTGCTGAAATAAATTTATTCCGTTTTTTCATCGGTTAGTGTTAAGGATAGTCCGATGGATAAAAAGTGTGAAGGGGCTTGTAACTCAACATTTGACTTTTACTTTAACAGTTGTTTTGATTTATTTCATTCTATTTGTTCTTTGAGTACTCAATCTCAATCTGAGGTTTGCTATCAAAATAGTATACTAAACATAAAAAGAGTGCAAAACATTGGAGAAAAACCGAAGCTTTTGATGGATACTGAAAAAGCCCAACAAAAACTTTGACTTAGTCTTGCCTCCTTTTATTTTGAATCCAAAAGTTCTTAGCAAAGGCCTCTACTTTCATGTTATTACTAGTTGTTCCACGTTTTCACGAGCTTTTGTTAAGCGACGAAAGCACGCCCCATAAATATCAATTAACTACCTTCTTAATCTTCTTATTTATTTATTTATTTATAGCTTTTATTGCCCAACAGATAATATTCCATTTATAGCCCAAAATCTTAAATTTGAAATATTACAAAAGCCTAACTTATAAAACTATCTAAGGCGCTCCCGCAAAACACATTTCAGCTCCGAAATAGAACATAAGAATAGGTCACAAAACTTACAAATACTATTATAATTTAAACACATAACCCTTTCAGGTGATTTCAAAATCATATTTGTGTTAGCACGACTGCAAAAGAAAGTAACATTACATCTTGAAACGGATCTTGGCGTTAAAAACTGTAGTTGTGATAACAATTGCGAAGAAACTATAGTTCCATGTAAGAGTTTAAATAAAAAAATAACAGAACTGTGCTTCCTTCTCACATTCAAAGACGTCATTTTAAATCTGTCTAACAGAATTTGATAGTCCGATCCACGTTGAGGGTAGACTCTATCGCACTTAAAAGCTAGATATTTAAGAAACTCTTTTTGAACATAGTCTATCCTGTTTATATAACAGTTATAGTAGGGATTCCACATTAGGGATGCATACTCTAACTTGGATCTTATATAAGCATAATACAAGGTTTTTAGTGCTCTCAAATCATTGATTAGCTTACAGTTTCTGATGAGAAAACCTAAGGCCCTATTAGCATTATTCACAATATTATCTATATGACAGTCAAAACTAAGCCTAGTGTCAAACATAACACCCAAATCACGAACAGTATCAACTCGAGTGACCACAATTCCCCCAATACTGTATGCATATTCTATTTTACGTAGCTTTCGGGATAAGTAGCTACCTTGCATTTAGCAATATTCAAATGTAACCTGTTTAGCATACACCAATCTTCCAAACGGCAAAGTTTGCGTCTGTAAATACTCACAACCTCTTTCACTATTAATATTAACATACAGTTTCAAATCATCAGCAAATAACAGTTCACCACAATCAGTATAATCACATACATCATTCAGAAAGATCAAAAATAATATGGGACCCAGGTTAGAGCCTTGTGGCACACCAGATGACGAATTGTATCGAAACGATTCGAACCCAGAAACAGAAACGTACAGCTGTCGGTTCCATAAGTAAGACATTAATAACGATATTGATTTGTCAGTAAAACCAAATGAACCCAGCTTAGTAATGAGCACCCCATGATCAATCTTATCGAAGGCTTTAGATTATCTAGGACATTAGAGGCTAACTGAGTGAATACTACCAAATTGGTGACAGTTGACTTACCACACATGAACCCATGCTGGAACTCGTATATTTGACTATAGGTGGAAAGGTAGATGCGGTTGTAAACAACTATTTCAAATAACTTGGCAAAATTATTCAATATTGAAATCGATCTATAGTTCTCAATCGAATCACGGTCACCCACCTTGTAAATAGGACAAACCCTGGTTTCCTTCCATTTATCTGGGAGTTTAGCTGTAGATAATATGAGATTAAAAAGAATAACCAGAGCATCTACTATACCAAGCGCACAATCCAGAAAAGAGGGGAGCTTATCTGGCACTGAGGTCATCTTGGACTTCAGTTTTTTTGCTGCATCATATATTTCATTTTCAGTTATATTCTCCTGAGTTAAGTTGACAATACCTTGGATGTTAGAAGATGTTTTCACCGCAATAGGTATCAGATGGCAAGCAAACTGTCTTAAAGAATTCATCTAAAACATTTACAATTGACTGAGGATCACCGAAATCATTATTCAGATGAGTCATATGACATCGAATCCGTGATGTTTTGTTCTTTTGATATATAAATGACCAAAAAGAAGCGGGGTGATTTCTCACCGACTCTTGAACTTCTTGCAAATAGCCTAGGTAATCATAGTAACAATGAACAACAGTAATTGTCTCTCAATATTAAACAAGCTGTTTGCTTCTATCCAAGGTTCTGCTCAGGTCACGCATAATATAGACTTCTATTTAGACAAAGTTTGTTTTTTTACCTTCCAAAATCAACCAGGACCAGAACTGTGCATATGCTATACTGGTAATAAATATTTACTGCCGTTTCTTTTAATCCTTTGGTTTATCTCTGTTTATTAACAATAACTGAATGATTCATATCGAAACACAGAAAATATTACTACCCTTTTGCATTTAGTTGGTAGTGATAGTTTCCATCACATTTTGAATGTGAATCAACAAAGAGAGCCTTCCCCCTCTCTCCCAAAAAAACTGATCGCACATTCATTCATTCTAACGTCCATGATTGGCTTGTCGAATACCGTTGGGTAAACGCTACTTCATTGTTGTGATAGTACCTAAAATATATAGAGCGTAGGCTGTAACGCTTCGATCGTCCATAAAATTCGAATACTCCTCCCATCTATTTGCATATTTATATCTTGCCTTGTCAGCTTCTTTACCTATGGTTAGTCCCTCCCACTCGTCTTCTAGTCATTATGTGTGTCTAATTAGGCAGAATATTATTGAGAGCTGCCGTTGCCTTTTGACGTTGGGTAATATCCCTTTGCCATAGACTTACTCTTTAGCTTAGCTTTGCTACTGAAGCTTTGACTTTGGATTGCCCTTTGCATTGTTCCTAGCCATGACCTTAACCTTGGCTCTTTGACTTGATACTCACTTAAGATCTACGATACCAGGTTACTTCAGCATCAGCCTTTCTCCGATTCATGGTCATCTACATGTAGAACCTTATCCTCAGTCGATGGCTTGCAAAGAAAGTCACAATTTTTCCTGTATTGTATTGTATAGTTTATTTGCAAAGATTGATGAATTTAATGTATACGGTTGTTAGGTTCTCATTCAAAATGTAATGGAAACGCTTTTGCGTAATAAAGATTGTAAGATTTCAATTTGCTCTTCTCTCTTGTCGCCATGTCATTGTCAACGTTTGCCACACACCCTGCTTTTGAGCCTCATGCCTCCTACTGAGCTGCTGGAAGCTAGTTATATCCTCATTTGTGTATGAGCGCAGAAAAGGTGATACATGCAATTGTAGTATCTTTTTTGTGCCAAACTTAGAGGAGTCATACTTTCTTCGGAGCGTTTTTCTCTTCTTGGAAGCCTATGCTGTACAAAGCACGTATTATATCCAAGCTAGTGAAATTACCTCCCAGGGACGAATGTAGCAACAGAGAAGTATACCGTAGTCCTGTATATACTGCTGCCCACACCGTTCTGGTTTATAATGTCTCTAAAAGACGTCCAAGTATTGAAAAGAACAGTCTTTGGTGATTTCTACACTCCCACTGAATACTTTCTAGATTATTTTAGATGTATTTGTTTTGACAAAGGTCGTATCATGGAGGATCCATTAGAGAACTGCGGCTTGATGGAAGAGATATTGAAGAAGTAGAATCCTTTAGCATATCGATAGAAAATAGTCAATCTGTGTTAGATTTGAGACCGTCTGTTGAATAAGCGTTGTATGGAAAATGTAACTTTGTACAATAAGCCGACCGATTCAGTAAAAGTTCAAATTGAGGAAAAGAGCATTGGTAAGCGTACTCTAGCCGGTAACTGCGTGTTGAGTGAAGATTCATTTTAGGGTTGCACGAGGCAATAGGTTGTTGATAGAATCAGCGGAAGCTTCGAAAGTAGACCTTTGCAATGCCTTGCAAGACAGTAACGTTCGTTCAATTCTTTAACTTCAATGTGTTTATAGTTATTAACTACTTCACTCATGTTAAGTTAGAGACAATCAGGACTAAGATATAGAAGTAGAGTGATAGTAAATGTACTTAGAATCATTCAGAAGGTATGCAGGGTAAGTCAAAGTTACTCGACTTTGTTGGAAGTACGGCATTGCTAATTAAGAACAATTCATATGGCAACACTGCAGCTGTCACATCAAGTCAATTAGTTTATTTTGTAGAATGTGAATATCTCTCTAACTTTTCTAGAATTCTCCTTTGGATGTATAAAGATTTAATATGATGATAGTTTTGTAGTAAAAGTTAGATAAATCAACTTCATACAATAGGTCAATAGAGTCAGCGAATGTTCAAAATGAGGTTTGGTACGTGAGCTCTTGGTGATAATTAATTTATGGAATGCTTCGAAAGCCGGGCTTTGAAGTGCTTCAGAAGGAAGCTTTTGAGTTATCTAGAAATTCTAGTCCAAATTTTTCATTAGAAAACTTATTGGTCGCTCTACACGTGAAGTTGAAGTATGAGATTCAGTACAAGATTCAGAAGTGGGATAATAGTGAATGCGTGTAAGACGGTGTGGTATACAAATTACTTACAGGATTAATGCAGTCCAAGTTACTCGACTTGACTTGACTACTGATAGTACTATCACAATATTAGAGTGGTAATAGAGCCAGTGAGATCTTGCAGTGAGGAAAGCAGAAAGTTTGCTCCGTGATCTCCAGGTTACAGCTAGCATGTTGAATGTGCAGTCGTTTTGGAGTAGTGCGTGGCAATGCTATAGAATCAACATATGTTTCAGAAATTCCGCTTTGCAGTGCACTAAAAAAAGCTTTCGAGTCTGCCAGCAGCGTTATAACTATTTCACTAGAAAACGTGTTTTCAGTTATTGGTTGAAGTTACTCGACTTGACCACCGTTGATATCACTTGCATCTACTGCACAAAATAATACAGTCAGTGAGAGTTTAAGGTGAGGAGACGAGAGAGTTTGATACGCAAACTTTAGCAAGCAACTGCAGGTCGGGAGTAGTCATTTTGAAGTTGGGCGTCATAGAACTTTGCAGTGCCTTTAAAAAAATTTTGAGTGAGCCAGATAAAACAGTACAGATTTCATTAGAAAACGTGGTTCTAGTTATTGTGTTTTCAAGCATGATAAAGCAATTGAGGATAACATTCAGAAGTGGAATAATCAGTAAATCTAGAGGTATGCAGGGCAAATCAAAGTTACTCGACTTAAACGCCGTTGAAATCACTTGCATCGTATTAGTGAAGTAATTGCACATAACAGGCTAATAGAGTTCATATTGAGGAGAATGTTGGTACATGTTCCAGAAATCTAACTTTGCACCGCTTTTAAAATAATTCTCATGTGAGAAAAATCACTAAAACTTTTTCATTAAAAAAGTGTTTTTGCTCATTGGCCCTTCAGGTACGATAAGATAATCTAGTGTAAGAATCTGAAGTGGGATAACTAGTAAATATAAGTAAGATTATCTCTAGTGTGCAAGATACTTATACTAGGTACGCAAGGCAAGTCGAAGTTACTCGACTTGACTGCCGTTGATATCACTTTCACCAGTTCGAAGTGAAGATAGGAGAGTCTTTGGTACGCGAACTCCAAGCGGCAATCGCTTGTTGAGTGTGGAGTTATCTTGGAGTCGTGCCTGGCATACGTATCTTGTAGAGACAGTGAATGCTTCAAAAATGGTGATTTCCAGTGCTTTCGAGAGAGCTTCCGAGTTAGCCAGACGCGTTAATAATATTATTTCATCAGAAAATTTGTTTTTAGTTATTGTTCACTACAGAGACTACCGTGAGTAGGATTCAGAAGTGGGATGATAAGTAACTGTGCGTAAGAGATGGTCTACCGTGCGAGATACTTACAGGAGGTATGCAGGGCAAGCCGAAGTTACTCGACTTGACCACCGTTGATATCACTTGCACCATATGGATGAACTAACTGCACACAGTAGGTTAATACAGTCAGTGAAAGTTCGAAGTGAGGAGAGGAGAGTGTTCGGTACGCGAACTCCAGGCGGCAACTGCGTGTTGAGTGTGGAGTCGTTTTGGAGTCGCGCGTGGTAGTCGTGGCAACCTGTGTGACGTACGCACCCGTGCACACAACTGGTGTTGGGGAGAGAGGAGGCCATGAGGGCCAGAGGGCCATGCGTCGCGCGTCGAGCCAGTGAAGCTGGCAGCCAATAGGAGGGCGAGCTGGCACGCACTCCTCGCTCCTCCAGAGGATGCTCTCCGCGGACGCTGTCGCATCGATCCGGGACGCAGAGCGAGCC
Organism: Acanthoscelides obtectus; assembly: GCA_963669975.1. Classification (NCBI taxonomy): domain Eukaryota; kingdom Metazoa; phylum Arthropoda; class Insecta; order Coleoptera; family Chrysomelidae; genus Acanthoscelides; species Acanthoscelides obtectus. The sequence continues at coordinate 73,026,944 of CAVLJG010000007.1, read as the reverse complement.
CGGACTCCGAGCAGGGAACATCGCATGTCGGACGCTTCAAACTAGCTGCGAACTCGGTGGAGGATGGCCGTCGCATTTGGGGGAAAAACTTTCGTTTGACTAGACTGCGATTCTAACGCTTATAAAACATTCAATTACATTACTATCTCACTAGGCCATATTAAAAAATATCTGACACCATCAAATCAGCAGTTGATGTGATACATGTTACAAAAAGAAACTTCTTTTTACCCTCGACGAAAAGTTAACTACATCTTGATAAAGTAAATTATTACAACGTTTTTCTTATTTAGAATAATAATTTTACAGACGTTCTTAGAAATATCGGATTTTACTTTTTGTACTAAAACACTTCTCCTGGTCTAATAATTTTGTGCTGCGAGGTGTATAATATAGAAAGGAAACGGCCTAACACGGAACCTTGCGGGACACCATTGAAAAGCTCGAGCTGGGAAGATTCTGTAATGTAGGATTCAACTGAATGTATAGCAACTTTGGGAAAAACTGTGAGATCTAGCAGTTCAGGCTAATGACGATCGTTGTGCTGTTCCTCCATAGGTGGCGTTTACTGCGGGTAGGCGTGGCGGAGGCTATATACGACTAGCTAGTATCTAGTTTTTTGACATTCTATTGGCTTTTTGTGATATTATGTAGGTTTTTCTACAAGATGTTGACTTGGCACTAGCCGATGCATACTCTGTGAACTCGTTTTGTATTTGTACGTGTTGTCTAAACGTCATGAGACTTCAGTTATCAATGCTTGATGTAAAATCTGCTTCAGAGACGGCACTACTGGAGGTTTGAGCTGAGGCACAGTGGTGATTTGTGTGCTAATAATGTGTGGTGATGATAATTGTATTGGATTCTGGTCTCAAATACACTGTTATTTAAGATTCCCTGCTAGAAATTAGTTGCGCATCCACTTTTTCTTAGCCATTCTGGAAATTAAATATGCATATTTGCTGAATTTCGAAAATGAGAGAGATAAGAAATAATTATATTCACTGTACACTGTCGCATTACAAGTCATACACATGCTAACAGTAACTACACACAACGCGGGCGCGGTGGTGATTTTTCGTAATCCTGAGGCATATGAAATTTAATGAAACATGTAGACGCATAGAGTTTATGGGTTTAATGACAGAATATTCATTGTATATCTTTGATTGTTTTACATTTACAGTAGAAAATAGAAACAATTTTTCCACGGAAAATGATCACACAACGGTGCAAGAGCTCCGAATGTTTTGCTACCTCAGCATAAAAAATATTTTTATATGTGTATATAACAAAATGCCTAATCATTTAAAAGCGATGCAACCTTAAAAAAACTGATTTGGCACTTCTGAATACATGATTTTTTTTATATCGAAGCAGTCGCGCAGGCAGAAGCCTAAATGCCGGAACACCGCGGCTGCTATGATTATCCCAAAGAAATTTTATTAATACGATTTTTGAACTGCCTAAGGTTAATAGAACTGGGAAAAGCTTCCTCTTGTAGATTGTTCCACAATCTCGACACCCTCGGGACAAAGGAGCGGTCGTATCGGCCGATTCTGGATGTACGGAGTTCGACACGGTTAGGATGGGACGCCAAAGTCAGGCGGGTCTGTCTGGCAGGCATATCGCGCGGCGTTATCATGGAAGAAAGCTCTGAGGAGCAAAGCCCGTTGGTGTAACGGTAGAAAAGAGCTAGATCGCCGACAGCCCCCCGGTGCGAAAGAGTCCCGAGACTGTCTGTTAGAGAAGAGTCATCGACCAGTCGCATCGCCCTCCTCTGGACAGCACCGAGCATGGATAATGTAGTCGGGGCGGCAGCACCCCAAACGTGTGAGCAATACTCGAGGCTAGGCCTTATTTGGGCCTTGTATAGAGTAAGAAGGTCATGCGGAGAGAAGTACTTCTTAGCCCTAAACAAATAGCCTAGCTTTTTCCCAGCGGAGGCAGCTATTGACGAGATGTGTTCGTGCCAGATCAGGTCCTCGGTGATCTGGACTCCGACCAGCCGAAATGAATGGCTCTTTGGCAGAACTCGACCATCCATCGAAACCGGGTGAGCGCAGGGACGCTTTTTGTTCTTCAAAGTACAGTACTGCGTTTTGGAAGCATTGAACTGTACAAGATTGTTGCGTCCCCAAGCAGTGATAGCCTCCAGTTCTCTTGTCAGAGGGGAAGTCATTGCTAGTCTTCTTTTTTCCAACTCAGCGGCAGAGATCGACTTGTCACTCTGAATTCCTGCATGTAGAGTGCTGTCATCAGCGAAGCTGTGGATCGTGTTGATCGTGCAGGTAAGGAGGTCGCTGATATGCAAGAGAAACAGTGTCGGAGCTAAGACCGATCCCTGGGGAACACCCGCGTTGACGTTGGGATGAAGAGGAGAAGCCGCCAATTACGACGGATATCTTGCGGCCATAGGATGGAAGTTTGCTTAAGAGGGCATCGTGTCACAGCTGATCGAACGCTTTCGTAATGTCAAGAGCAACGACATGAGCCTCACCATAAGACTGGATGAGTTTACTCCACAATTGAGTGACGTAAGCTAGGAGATCCCATGTGGATCGTTGGTGCCGGAAACCATACTGCCTGTCGCTAATCAAGCCGTGACGATCGAGGTAGTACAGAAGCTCGCGATTTATGTACCTCTCCATCACCTTACTTAAAACAGAAAGCAGAGCTATAGGCCTGTAGTTGTAAGGGTCGGTCTTAGATCCCTTTTTTGAGATGGGTTGGACATGAGCAAATTTCCAGTTCTCTGGGAAGGTGCCGGATCCATAAGATATCTGGAAGAGATGCGAAAGAACTGGAGCAAGCTCCGGTGCACTCCTCTTCAGTACAATTTCAGGAATCAAGTCCGCACCAGAAGCTTTGTTGATGTCGAGCGACAAGAGCACTCGTCTTACGGTCATATGCCTGAATGTTACCTCCCGCATAGTATAGGGAACCCTTTGAATTGACGGCACTTGGGCGTTGGGGGGGACGTCCATGGTGGAGTTGGCAGCAAAGATCTTGGCTAGCACTTCCGCCTTGGCCTTTGAGTTGAATGCAATAGTTCCTGACACGTAAGTGGTGGGAGGCTACTGTGTGAGAAGTTGTTTTTAAATCTGCTTGCCAACGTCCAGAAAGACCGACTGCTGCGCTTTGCAATCTTCAATCAATGATATTCCCCAAGACGGATATCTTCCTGCACAACTTAGGGAGGTGCTAGGAAATAATTATTTCTCAAAGTGCGTAAAAGATCAAGTTTGGATGTTACATAATGCGGGTGCCGATCAAAAATATATTTTTGTAGAGTGTAGAATAAATAGTAAAGGGGAGCTTTTAGTTTATCAAAGGTATCAGTAACAGATAAAAATGTCTCTTTTCACACCCCAGCTCGTTAGTATCCACAGCATCACAGTGTTGACCATAATAATTAATCCGGTACTAGTAACTTGGAGCGCTCCCCATTATTCAACATGCTGCTCGACAGCATGGTACAAAGGGCTGAATGTTCGATTAATTCAAAAAGACTTGTTTTACATCAAAAGCCGCTTTGTCACTATCACTTCTATCTCTCCTCATTAATAAATACAAAATACAACACGGACGTACTGTGGTCGAGATTAGTGCGCCATGAATTAAATGTATCTCTATAGATAGAGTATACTCTTGCATCATGTGTATTTTTGTGTAAATATTGTATTTTTCTCGCTGCGCATTTTATAACATTTTTTGTGGCGGGAATTGGTTTTTAATTTTAATTTGCGATGAATATTGGAAGTTTGATGAAAAAAATGTACTGTAGGTGCTTTGATGTGATTCCTGAAATATATATGCATGGATATTTTAATCTGGAAACGGTGAAATGTATGCAGTGACAAAAAACCTGGTAAACATGAACTTCATTTGAAAGTACCTTTGTATACAGTTAGATATATGCAATATGAAGCAGTGACTGAAATTTGAGGTGAAAACACACTACTGCTTACGTTAAAGAAGGTACGACTGTGCAAAGGGTATATCCAGGAAATACTAGAATCTCATTTCTCCAAACGCTTGAGAATCCTACTTCCCAAAAAGATAATAGCCATCCTTATATTGCTAAAGCTACCTCAATACGCGTCAAATCACCCTCTTGCCTTGGCCTTCTAGATGTCCAGACCATTATCCAATTAAACATGTATTGGATATGACGAGAAGGAGAAACACCTCCTTACCTCATTCTCCACAAGCGCTGGCAGCTCTGCGAAATCAAGTACAGCTAGTTTGGGTTGGGATACCTCAAGAATATATAAAGCAACACATCAGAAGTATTCCCCAACGAGTGGAAGAATGTATATGCCATCAAGGTAGCCCAACACGATGGAATCTAGCCACACCGTGAAGCTTTCATTCCAAAACTTAATCACGGCTTATTCTTGTCTAACTGTATACAAAATTTCGCTCATTTTTAATGGGTGTTTTATTTTCTTTGTTGACAAAGCCGTCGTTAATCTGGATTCGTTCAAATACCTCCTATATAAAGGGCTTATATATAGTGGAGGTACACAACAGGATATAAGGTATCCCTCTTCATGTTAATAAGCTGCGCTCGAGTAAATCTCAAAGTCCCTCTACTACAATATTGCCTCACCTCTCAAACTAAGTAGATATGCAATGCTCATCTCAGTCAGGCTCATAATCATGTGATGATATTCTATAGTATTTTTTGAATAACCCTCTTATACCAAATCTGCTCAGAAAACCAGAGCAGTCCCATATTCCGTGGTTTTATCTGCTGCCGCATTCCAAAAGTGCCACTTTCTCGCAATTCTCCAGCGTTTCCCGTTTATTGTTTTCTGGTGACACATTTTTTTAGACCATCTGTCTTTGCGCGAGGTCTCCATCTACGATTGTCTTTATTTTTATTAATGGTATACGTTTTCGAGTATACTTTACTGTTATTATTTCAGATGATTAATGATTTTTGATATGTTTGATACAGTTCTGTTTATTTTTGTCCCATTGTTGTCATCTGTGGGATACTTTATTACAAATAAGGGATAGAAATGTACTGTGGGATATCCATCACGTTTTTCTGTGTTGTGTAACTGTAGGTAAAAGCCACCTTTGTCTGATTGATTCTCGAATATAGACAAAGGAAGAGGTAAGGTAACACTACCAAAATAACACAGAATTCCTATTAACATGGATTTTAAGATGAAAACAGGGTAGTCAAATTTCAACGACTCTGTTGAGGCTAAAAAATGACAAAACATGAATATTGCCCAAATAATGGTATGGTGATATATTATTTTTCTAATGCGTTATGTATAATCCTGCTAGCCTGTTATATGAGCAAAAGAGAATCATGATCTTTATATGAATATGCTCCAACTAAGATAGTATTCCTAAAAACTTCTTAAGAAAGTGCGATTAAAGTGAAACTTAATATTAATATTATTTAAAAAATCCATGAAATAATGTTATAGAAAATATTATTTTTTCTTGTGTAGAAGCTACACCACTAGTGTGATTTCAGCCAAAACACCGTATAATTCGACAAATGGAAATTTTACTACCCATGTTCATATAAACTTTGGTGTTCCTTTTGAATTTACTTTGCGGCAAAAATATTCTCACAAATTTTCCTGATCCATTCCACCAGGGCCAATGTCACTTGGGCATACATCGTTCCTGCACTCTCCCTATTAAGCATTTCTGACAGAAAAATAAAAAAACTCTCGTTAATAGTTAAAACATACACTAAAAGCATAAATAGTGTTCCGTTGCTTTATTCTGGACGATTTTTGAACTAAAAAGTTCGTAAAGATTTCAGGCACACTCTGTGAACAACCAACATTAATTATAGTTTTCAAAGTCTTACAAAAACTTACTTCTTATTAAAAAGTATTTTTCCAAAATTATTTCTTTTAGGGAATTAAAATTTTTCTAATCATTCTAACAGTGCCACGGCGTTTCCTTTACTAAGAGCTGCATTTCTTACTCTTTGCTATTTCTCTTCCTCCATTTTCTCTCCTTCTGTTTCTCTTTGAATTTGTCTGGTTTCTGGGCAACTAGGCAGACAGATTGACAAACTGATTATAATACAAAGACAATGGTTCTACGGACCGCCTTGACAAACAACGACGAAATTACGTTTTATACTCTAATTAAGTCATGATTCATACGTAGTTTTTTCTCATAAGCACTGCCATTAACTAATTAAAACACATCTTACCAGTTACAGCATACTATGTAGCTTCAATCGACTTACCTGAAAATAAAAACATAAACTTAGTTCAACTTATTAATTTAATTTGACAAATCATTCTTAAACGATGCAATGAAATTATGTGCAATCTGACAAACACTTAACTACACCTTCAGTGGATCTGATAACTATGGCACCTATAGACAAGCTCTATACATCTTATACAGTTTAGTGCTACAAGGTACAGTACTGTAATTACAGTACTGTACCTTGACGAACAAAAAGCGTCTTAGCGCTCATTCGGTTTCGATGGATGACCGAGTTCTGCCAAAGAGCTATTCATTTCGGCTGGTCGGAGTCCAGATCGCCGAGGACTTGATATGGACGAACACATCTCGTCAATAGCGGCAGCTGCTGGGAACAAGCTAGGGTATTTCTTAAGGGCCAAGAAGTACTTGTCTCCGTATGACCTCACTCTATACAAGGCCCAGATAAGGCCTAGCCTCGAGTATTGCTCACACGTTTGGGGTGCTGCCGGCGCGACTACATTATGTATGTTCGATACTGTCCAGAGGAGGGCTGCCGGCTGATCGATAACTCTTCTCTAGCAGACAGTCTCCGGACCCTTTCGCACCGGCGGGCCGTCGGTGATCTAGCTCTCTTCTACCGCTACACCAACGGGTTTTGCTCCTCAGAGCTCTCTTCCTTGATGCCGCCGCGTGATGTGCCTGCTAGACAGACCCGCCTGACCTATCCTAACCGTGTCGAACTTCGTACATCCAGAACTGGTCGGTACGACCGCTTCTTTGTCCCGAGGGTATCGAGATTGTGGAACAATCTACGAGAGGAAACTTTTCCCACTTGTACTAATCTAAGAAGTTCACAAATCGGATTTTTATTTATGATCTTCATAGCAGCATTTAGGCTTCTGCCTGCACGGATGCTTCGGTATAAATAAAAAAAAGGCAAGTGTTCAAGATTTTTAGAACATACTTGATCTTTGTACGAATTTACTTGAGTACATTATCTAGTGACAAAAACTTGCAGATCGGCACTTTTTTCCACTATAACATATTTGTAATTTTATATAAAAGGCAGTGTAAAACAGACCAATTACTCCATAACTTTTAACAGCTTGAGGATCAGAACGTCTCCTAGCAGACCCAGGTGATACTGACTTTGCTACAGTGATAACAGTTAAATAGATGTCTGGGCGAGGCTCTACTTGCCGCTGCAAATACCAAAAGAGTGGTATTAACATTTAAAGAAAATAAAATCAAATACATTCGCGACAACGATTGCAACAGAATAAGGCAAAATGTAAAAATAGACTCCTTTAAATGTGAGAGAGTTGAGCGATCCAAGAGATTTGGAGCAACTACCACTGTCGAAAATGATATGACGGAGGAGATGAAAGGCTGAATTTGAGAAATCGGATAGAATCCTATAAAATCAGAATTTTTAAGATCTTTATAAGACCTATTGAAGAATTTCGAGGCGCTTCGAACGCAGATTACTAGGTAAGATTTTTGGAGTCCTTTATGACCCAAATACAGGCTAATATTACATACCAAAGCAGAGATGGGCTGCCACGTTCAAAAGCTCAAAATCGATCTCTCTATGAAGTTCGTGTGGGGAAAGCACCAACTAGTAAAAGGCTTCTAGGTTGCCGCCATATGAGATGGATAGTTAGCAGCTTTAGCAAAAATTGACTAGAAGTTAGAGCGGGCAGTCATAAAAAACGAACCAGGTTCAGGCAAATTCTGAAGTCAGTCGAAGCGTTGTTTGTAAATAAGTGAGTAAGGAAAACTGTAGAAGCTAGGAACTGAAAGCTATACTTCTGAAACCAGATATGCTGAGGTAAGGATCCCTAGTAGTATATGCACACCTCACGACTGACTTCTTCAGATCCATTTCCTAACTACGAGTATACGTGTAACTAAACGTGATCCTTGAACGGTTTCAAAGTAATCAGAACTCGTAGTATACATTTACAATATATCGTTTTGAAGTTTGTAAGTGAAAGTTCCAATTAATAATATTTGATATTTTGTTTAATATAATAAGTTAGATAAAACTTTCAACCGGTATGGATTCTGAACGCGAACTTTAGATTAAGTGTATAGAGCCTTGCACAAGGTAAATTGGAATTGAAATTTATTAGTCAAAAATCACTCCTTCCATAACGTGGTTATTATTTACAATATAATACTCCACTACTGATACACCTTGGCGATATAAAGCCACCATTGGTGATAAGAAATCACTACCATAGTTGAGGAACTTTCAAAACTGCAGTCTCATATTACCAACAAAAAATAGAGCTGACAGATAAATACTGAACTGCTATTGATGGTGAGGAGGAGACGCTAAGTAGGTCAGGAAATAGGTATATTTTCCTGCAACTTTGCCAACAGGACACTTTTTATTATGGTATTGCTTCATTCCTGCTTCCTAATAAGTTCAAATTGGCGTAATGATAAGGCTGACACATTCGCCGCCATTTTGATGAACGCGTTTGATCTAAAATCTCGGAAACCATCGATTCTATGTAAAACAGTGATATCAACAATTTTTATTGAATGCAATTGTTTATCATTTAAATTCTATAGAGATTTGTCATATAGTCAGCAAATTTGAACTTATCGGGAAGCAAAAATGTTAGGAGAATGGTTACTGACACGTGCCATTTCTGATCAATAATAATTCCACCCGCTTGGATGTTATTTTTAATCGAGTGGAATTGCGAAAACAATGCTCGGTCTGTCAACGGTCACGCAGGACCGTCTGCTCGAACAAACACAAATGCTAGAGGTGCACTCGCTCCATTGGTGATCACTGTCATCGAAAAACTATGTTATTTGCTTTACGTGACATTGGTGCTCATGTACTTTACAGCACATTCTGGATTTGTAATTATTTGTAGGCGGATTTTCTCATGAGGCGAACGTATTTTTGGTAATATGGGTCAAATTGTAGAATGGAACCACGCCTATGCTTAAAATATAACAGCGTTTAGAGCATTGAGGACGAATAGTTGTTGTTGTGCCCTTTCTGTCTCTATAAGCATGATTCACCACATATAGCGTTGTCTCATGTTTATTAGCAATCAACGGTACGGTGTAGGTCTAGACGTTGAAGACAAGCAAAAAACAAATAAACAGATGTGGTGTGTTATGTCCTGCCGTGTTTAGAATATTCCGAAATGTGTAGCAAATATTGCGAGGAATTTAATTTGCTGCAGCTGTCATATGGAATGATATGGTTATCGACACCGTATAATCCTAGGACGTACGATCAATAAACATTATCACCTTAGTCTTAGAGTAATGCCAAAAAGCCATTCGTTACGCTACGCCAACGGAATGATACTACAAGATGAACCTCCAGGCTTTCGCTTCCCGTTCTAGATCTATCGAAAAATTTACATTGAGAACAGGTCAATACGACCGCTCCTTTGTTTCGAACATATCATCGAGATTGTGAAACAATTTGTCAGAAGAGGCTTTTCCAAACTCTCCTAACCCTACTTAGCCCAAAACTGGAATCTTTATGCCAGTAGGTACCTATGTGACAGCTACAGTATAAAAAAATAAGACATTACGCTGCGTCCTCCAGTTTTTGTACAAGGTGCCACGAGTTTGCTTCTGGCGTCATCGAGAGAAAGACTAGTCCACGACCGCTCATACTCGGTACCAAACACGTTTGATTTTCAGGCGTGGATACGTTCCATGAGTAAAATCAAACTGTAGATATTTGCAGCAAATTTTTATAAGGTGTTTAGGGTGTTCATTGTTTAGTTCAGTGTCTGCCAAATTGTGGTCTCTCAGCAGTTTTTCTAAATAAATATCTACTTTCTGACCCCACAAAGCCTTTTCTTTTATTTCAACTTTTGTGCTAATATACCACGAAAATCGGAACTCAAAAAACTATAACTATCAAGCGGAAGCTTCTTCACGGTCGACCAGATCGAATAATTGAATTGTGATAGTTTGAACCAAGTAGATCGAAAGCGTGCCTCAATGTCGTTTTTTTACCCCATGAAAATGAAGCCTTATATTATCCTTACCCAAGATAAGTGGTATATTCCAGAATTGCCGATTTTGAAATTTGATAACGTTTATACACACAAACAGCTTTTCCTTGAATATGGACGTAATATTGAAACAATTTGTTATAAAAATATGTCACTTTTTGAGGGCCCATTTTACTCTTAATTAGGCGACTAGGCGGTTACTAGTTCATGTCTCGAAAAATGACATATGACAGTCCTACCGTCATTGTAGCTAATTAATGAAATGTACAAACGATATTGGTCATACTCATACATAATCAACAGAGAATCAATACTTCTCTACAATCCCTGGACGCTTTTGTAAGGTCATATTTTTTGCATCGGGTCTCATTTTTCAAGAGGGCCATTTGTATAAACGGTTTTGTAATGGAGTCAGAGAAACTTGATTTATGAACGTGAATTGTATCACAAACTAAAATATGAACATATTTTCATCTTTCATCAACGGTCACCATTAAAATTAGACATTAACAAAATGGAAATTGAACTAATGAGTAAGTTTTACATATTCTCCTTGAAACACCGCATGGACATTTTTGATTTACGTTTTCTGTTTAAAGTACATAGCTTCTTAATGTTAACGAGAGACGAACTATATACAGGGTGACGGGAAAATAGATGCGGAGCCAGTGGGGGGAGGCAGATAGTAGGTACAAGTCAATCTGAGTCGATTTTACTATAGGAACTACTGTCCGAAAATTAGCCGTTTTCGAAATATACTAATTTTTAAGATTTTATAAAATTAACATCCTTTATACATTAACCAAGACATGAAACTTGAAAATTGGGTGTTTTATTTAATGTTTTTTGGTTTTACAATAAAAATATTCTAAAATACGAAAATTGGCCGTTTTCGAAATATACTAATTTTTAAGATTTTATAAAATTAACGTCCTTTATAGATTAACCAAGACATGAAACTTGAAAATTGGGTGTTTCATTTGATTTTTTTTGGTTTTACAATAAAAATATTCTAAAATACGAAAATTGGTACTCAAATGTACATTTTTGACGTTATCTCATGCAGTAAGCTGTAAAATAGTTCAATTTTTGTTAAAAAAAATCTTCGTTCATCTCAAAAACTCAATTTACTAGAAACAATCACCTAAAAATGTTTCCTTTAAAACAATTTTAAAATATCTACGTTTCATTATCTTTCAAATGAAGTAACAAAGTCACATAGCAGTTTAGAAATGGCAAAGATATGAGTGAAAGAAACAGGTAGAGCCGCGAACATCGGACTTTGCTACGGGAATAGTGTGATAAGTAAGACTTGTCACCCCCCTCCCTCCCACGCTTCAATCTGCTCTTGCGATTGGTTGAGTTCGGATGTGTTTGTTTGCTCGCTGTTTTGATATTTCTAACGACTTGGCTCTTATTGGACTTCCGCGTATGATTCTTTTCCTGACGACCTAGAATGTACCCTGTTTTCTGTGACTCCTTACGGCTTGGCTGCTGTGTGACTTGATTGTTGGTTGATCTACCTATCGATAAACAATGACCGATGAACAAAGGAGGCGGCCGTTCAGTTTCGAAGAATATGCCGATATCCTTTTCTACTATGGAGATGCCAGAGGCAATGCTGAAGAAGCTCGTCGTGAGTATGAGGAAATGTTTCCTAATCGTCGCCTACCTGACGCCCGCGTATTTAGGCAAACATTCCGTCGGGTTCGAGAGCGCGGTACCGTCGTAAGATATCAAGGTAAGTTTGTATCATTGATAATTATTAACTTATCATAATCAGTCATTCAGTAAGGCCTATGTAGTGCCTTGGAGGTCTGTGGGGTGAACTGATGATACTGTAACATAGTTGCTTTGATACAGTTGATTGAACTCCTTAATTAAGAGTTTATTCATTTAATTTTAACACGAGGATCTACACGGCTCTGAAGATGGAAACATCCACACGTTGTGTATCGTTTTTTCTAAATAATATTTTGCCAACTCTAGCTCATAGTCTTGCCGCTATGTTTATTGGGTAACAACTTCCTCCAAAAAACTTTTGTTATTTGTTTTTTCATTTTATTTCAGGTGATGCAGATACAGAAGAAGAAGAAATACTAAATATTTTCCAAAGAGACCCTCTCTCTCGACTCGCGCTGTGGCTCGACGGCTTGGATTATTCCAATGGCAAGTGTGGTATGTTTTACATGAAAGCATATACCACCCTTACCACTACACACCTGTGCACGTCATAGAGGAAGGAGGTCCCATGAGGCGCATGTAATTTTGTCGTTTTATTTTAAACGCTGATGTTGAAGATTCTATGTACCCACGAATCAAAATTTGATAAAGACGGCATAACAAACTACCATAACGCTCACTATTGGCGTCAACGTGCAGTGGGAAATCCTCATATGAAGAGACTAAAAGGATCTCAAAGGCGATTTTGTCTAAATTTCTGGATGGGCATTATAAATAACTGTTTGATAGGACCACATTTCCTACCCGACAACTTAAATGGAGACGCCTACGATAATTTCTTGAGAAATGTTCTATTTGAATTACTTGAAGACGTACCGCTACACACAAGACACATAATGATTTTACAGCATGACGGGTGCCTAGCACATTTCAGCCTAAGTGTTAGAAATTGATGGATGGGTAGAGGCGGGCCAATCCCATGGCCAGCACGCAGTCCCGATCTCACACCTATAGACTTTTTTGTGTGCGGTCGCATGAAAACTTTAGTATACCCTGATCAAATTCCTGTACCCACAATAGAAGACCTCAGAAACAGGATAATACATGCAGCACAAGAAATTCGAGCCTCTCTTAGGAATTCGGCAGTAGTAAAATCAGCTGTCATAAGAAGAGCACGTGTGTGCATTAGAAATAGAGGGCGCCATATTGAAAATGTATTATAAAAATAAAAAAGAAATGTAGTTTCAAACAAATGTTCCTGTATTAAGGTATAATTTTGTAAGTATAGTATTTTTATTGCTTTTTCCTTCCTCCTCTTATAATAGTCATATTTTTGCCAATTCTTAATCGATTTGTGATTTTTATACCTCATTTGAAAGGTAATGAAACGTAGATGTTATCTAATTATTTTGTACGAAAAATTTGTATGCGACTTTTTCTAGTAAACTGAAGCTTTTGAGATGAACGAAGGTTTTTTGTAACAAAAATCGAACTATTTTGAAGCTTACTGCATGAGATAACGTCAATAATGTACATTTGAGTATACATTTTCGTATATTAGAATATTTATATACAAACAAAAAAAAATAAATCAAATGAAACACCCAATTATCAAGGTTTAAGACTTGGTTAACGTATAAAGGACGTTAATTTTATACAATCTTAAAAATTAGTATAATTCGAAAACGGCTAATTTTCGGACTGTAGTTCCTCTAGTAAAATCGACTTAGATTGGCTTGTAATATCTCCCCCACCGGCTCCGCATCTATTTTCCCGTCACCGTGTATAGTAATTTAGAACAGATTGCGGTTCCTCACCTTTCTACCAATTAAGAGATGATGGTTCGCTACAAAAAAGGTTTCTTTTTAACGTTAGGTCGTTAAGTTTTAAATATAAGTCGTTTGGGTATCACATGAATTGTCATCTGTCACATAAACATAACGTTTTTGAATGTGATGGGAAACAGTAAATAAATAAATAAATAGGCAAATAAGTACAGCTCGTCAAGTGTAGGAAGAGATGCGAATTTTTGAATAATGTCACGCCTTCTCGGTGCGCAGTAGCTAGCGGCTCAATTCGCCGGAAGAAGCAGTTGTCTCTTGTCGTGTCTAGACTAGTTAGAGTACAGTCAGGAGAAAAATTGTCAGGCAGTGAAACAACTTTATTACTTATTATCTGTGAATTGTATGTATTGTTACGAATTCGTGGGTTGAATACGTATAATTTTACGCTATTAATTATCGCCATTTATTCCTTGGCGTGCTCGTTTATAATGGATTTTAAATCCAAATGACAACGTATTTTATCAGGACAAACTAGGGAGGTTGTAGAATATGTTATATTCTTTATGCAATGAGAAGCAGAAGGAAATAATCCTCTTAAAGATTTGAAGGAAGTTCAGGAGCGTGCAGCCATGGTCACGGAAGTTAGTCTACCGACTATTAGGGAGAATTCTAGCGAAATGAAATCTGTTGAAGAAGGTGCTACGAAATCTTTTTCGACACCAAAAAAAAAAAAGGCGAAGAGCCACTCCGAAATCTGATTTCGACGACTTTGATAGAGGATTGCTTCGTCGATGTATAATGAATTTTAACATAACGGAAAAGAAGGTTGCAACTTTGCGGCGCAGACACAGGAAATTTGTTCAAGAACACAATTACACTGGATCACATGAAACTTTAAGGAAAGTGATGGGGTCAATAGGATTTCGTTGGAGAAAGGCAAGAACTAATAGAATACTTCTTATGGAGAAACCAGAGATTCATCATCTTAGGAGAAATTTTCTGAGAAGGATGAAAGAATATAGAGGAAAAAATCGTCCTAGAATTTATATGGATGAAACCATACATACATATATCACATACGCATGAAAAGAGTTGGAGCGATAATACCAATAAGGGCTTTCACAGGCCAGTTTCAAAAGTTCAAATATTTATAATTGTGCATGCTGGTAGTGAAAATGGTTTCGTGTAAAATGCACATCTGAAATTTACCAAAATGCATTAGCGGGCATATATAACTTATGAAATAGACACAACAATGGCTGAAAAAGGTCATTCTGTTTTGAGATTGCCACCACATCACCCCGACTTGAACCCAGTCGAGTTGGTATGGGCATCTTTGAAACAATATGTGGCTGAGAGAAATGTAGATTTTAATCTCAAGACTGTCGACAAACTTTGCGACGACTTTTTCTCGTCTTATACCACAGAAGAATGGAAAAAGCGATTTGAGCATGCCAAAGGTTTTGGGAAGCAGTATATGGAAATGCAACCAGCACTCGACTTAGTTGTGGATCAAATAATAATACACCTAGACGAAGATAGCGATAGCGAAACCGAAGATTTAAGTTTAAGTAGTAGCTCAGATTCCGATTCCGAACTTTCAGGATTTGATCCTCTGTGAAACTTCATAAATCTTTAAAACATTACCAACTGTATCTACTACGATATTCGTCTTTTGACCTAACTTTTCATTTGATTGTTTTTAAACTGAAATTATTAACAATTAAAAATAGAATGAGTACCATTCAATTCCAGTCTTATAGTTACATAGCGTACAATAATTATTTTATGGAATAAACTGTTTTGGTTTCCTTTTGACACATGCCAACAATTTCGATTAAAACAGCAGGCTTAACATAATACATGTTCCATTATTGAAATTATTCGATTAATTTAGGACGCAGACTGTACCACTCGAGATCGAATGGCACGTAACATACTGTCTTTTGCTCCGTATGCGTTCTCCCTCTCTCCTGTGCGCAATCCCAGCAAATCCTCCTACGCTTGACGAGCTGTAAATAAATACATTTGTCATGTCGTGGCACCATCGTCTGACCATTTCCGTCAACATATAATCATTTTCCAAGCGCTTCCACCAAGAAATTCTTCAAGCTTTGGATGGTGATAAGTCAGGGCTGTATGGTGGTTGATCTAGTAACTCCCAACGAAACTTGCTCAGTTGCGTCTGTGTTCTTGCCGCAACGTGAGACTGCGGCAGCTTTGAATAGCCTACCTAAGCTTCAATAATGTTCCACAGCACCTCTCAGTATTTAGAGCAGGATGAACCTTTTATTCAGCAGATGTCACAATAGGCGGCTCAGTGAATAACTGGCAAAAACTGTCTGAGACCGAACGAACAGTGCGTGACAGGTTGCGCGGCCACGATGCCCACTCAATTCTTAGTTTAAAAATGACGTACGTATGCAGGGACTATACATGTTTATCTCGAGAAGACGGTTAAGATTTTTGAGTAAAAACCACACAGTCAATCTTTAGACATACTGCAGTTAGCACGTTCCCCGAGTTCCATTAAAAAAGGTTTTGAAGCCACCGAAGCCTCTCGCCCTACCACTATACCGAGGTGCGTCCGTTCGCAAGCTTTTTAGCCTTCATCGATAATAAAAGCTCGGCCAAAGCGAGTTTCGGTAATGTAATTGCGTCCAACACACTGTACATTAATCGGAGGGTCCTGTTTAAAAAAATGGGGGAAGAACACATGGTCTCCTCGTTACCGGCCAAGTCATACAGGTAGGGTAAATTCAGAAGTGGACAGTGAAATGCATAGGCAGATTTTCCCTTGGATAAAGAGCAGGTGAAAAAAGCTTCTAGCGGGCGTTAAAACTACTATATCATTGTGTTTTGGATGTCCGTCTTATATTGGTATGCACGTGCCGTTATTGTCCAGTTCCACAATTTCCTAACACGTGCACGTTAATGATATGCATGTATGAATGGAGTTCCATGTGATTCATCGCCGTGTGTAATTACTCAGTGTTTGGTGTAGGGATTATTTGACAGCTTTATGATTCCTATTTTATGAAAGTGGAGAGGGCAGCAAATAAGTAGTCAAGGTTAACTAAAATACACACTGCTCTACTACCTATTCTTACCTTGTTATTGACAGCAATGTTTTAGGGACAAGCGTCTGGAGTTAGATACAAGCAGGTGAACAATTAGTTGAAAATTGCGAGTATCAAACTAACATATGTATAACTACGTTAATTTAAGGTAAGGTGACATGGATGTAACCATATCTTTAAATATTGATATTAAAAACATGCTATCACCGTTGTTACAAAGGCTTAGTTAAAAATGAATCTTTTAGTAACGATGAAGCCAAAACATTATTTATGGGAAAAATGTGATTAGAATTCTAAGCATTTATAAAAAGGATCATTCCATTGTTTTTATCGAGCAGTGGTCGCCAACTCGTCTATCGCGAGCTACCGGTAGGCAATTCTGGTGGCTCACAACATATTTTACAAAGGTGTAAAAATCCTAGAAGCTTCCGTAAATTTTGTAAATTCGCGAGCAATCTCGATGACTTTGAACGGAGTAAATAGGCAAGGCGCAGCGACAGTGCGTTCAGTTTAAAACTGACCGGCACAAAGTCCAGCGGTTGGGTTAGAGTTGGCCTGCAATTAAAAACATTATGAGCAGTAGTAGGAAGATGAAGACATGCCATTTCCATTCGGAATGGAAAGAACAATATTTCTTCATAGAGCTTAAAGCTAAACATGTATGTTTTTTATGTAATACATCTGTTTCTGTTGATAAAAAAGGGAATATCGAGAGGGATTATGAAACTGTACATTTGAATTTTGAAAAATGATTCCCATTACGTTCTGCAACCAGAACGGAAGAACTGAAACAATTAAAAAATCAAATAATTGGACAACAAGCCAATGTTTTCAAAAACAGTCGAGAAAAGCAAGGTTGCAGCTAAAGCATCATACCGGGTGTAATTACACAAAAGAAGAAACCTTATGAAGACGGGGAAATGATAAAACAGGCGTTTTTAGAAGCTGCGGATTCATTATTTGCCAACTTTAGAAATACGAGATAGTGTCTGCTATAAAATCTATGCAACTTTATACTAATACAGTGATGAGACGAGTAGAAGTAAAGATCAACGATATAGTTTTACAGTTAAGAAATAACTTCTATAACAGTGCTTATTTTTCACAGCAAGACTAAACAATGTTATGAAGTTGGTAGTAAGAATTGTGAACAAGATTAGAGCTCAAGCGTTACAAAGCAGATTATTCAAAACCTTGAGTTTTGGAAACAAAACTTAATCGATGGCGATACCAGGTATTTTCATGTTCTTTCAGAAAATATATCTCAAAGCCCATTAGAACCATATGACATAAATAACATGTAGAAATAGTCTCTAACTTGAAGGGTAACTTCAAAAATTGTTTCATGGAAATTGATATCCAACAGTTTGCAACTTCTGTTACGCAGAATTTTAGCGAAGACATCGCTGCGTTTCAAAATGAAGTAAAAATAAATATTCAGTTTTATCTCGTGTTGCCTTGAAAGTGAAAGCGTTATTTAGTTCAATCTATTTGCGTGAATCTTATCTGAAGCAAATACCATAATCGACTTACAGATGAACATTTGGATAATTGTAATCGAATAGCGGTATCAAATTATTCTCCAAACTTGTCAGTGATTCTGAGTGTCCGGTTTCTCATTGAACACGCATCTTTATCTGGACATGTTTTGGCTTAAAATAGTGCGTTGATTTTTTTATTTTTAGTTACCTTTATTAAATCGTATCGGACATGCCAGCGAAGCTGATGAAAAATTTTGTTTATTTTTAAAACATCTACGATTGGTAGGAACCAATGT
Source organism: Acanthoscelides obtectus (assembly GCA_963669975.1). Lineage (NCBI taxonomy): Eukaryota > Metazoa > Arthropoda > Insecta > Coleoptera > Chrysomelidae > Acanthoscelides > Acanthoscelides obtectus. The sequence continues at coordinate 73,008,409 of CAVLJG010000007.1, read as the reverse complement.
AGTTATGTAGAATGTATCAGTTATTAAATTAATTCATTTTATTAGCATGTATTAGTATTAGTAAAATAAACACATGTATGTCGCATACAACTATGAATAATTGCTTACGACTAGGTAGCTCACTGTTTATTCCTAAATTATCATAGTAGCCCAACACACTGGAAATGTTGGCGACTACTGTATCGAGTAATAATATATTATAGATAGATAGAATCAGAGGGTTACTGGGAACGCCTTTTGAAGCATGAAGATGTTTAGATTTATGGTCGAGCTATGAAAGCTATGTAAGCAAGCAAAAACAAGCTGCTCTATATCAGTGACGACCTTGATGATGACAGATAGCAGAGTGTCATCATATTCCAAGATCCTAGTATCAAAAGTTGTCATTTACAATATTTTTTAAGTCATTACCGTGAGATTCCATTTTCTGGAAAAATGGTATCTCTCCCCTTATCCTTGTTTTAGGGAATATAATTTAAATCACAAGAATACTGACTTGAACCTATGGAGTATGATAAATAAAATCATAGTGGTGTGTATCTCTATTCCATAAAATTGCCAACCACGTCCTTTGACACTAAGCACTCTAATTGTAGGTTCGTATTTGCGAGAAATTTTAAATTGTTAGCTCAAAACGGTATTTTCATATACTTTGTAATAAATGCAAGAATCAAAATATCATATTTGACCTAGCGGCTAGGAACTGCCCAATTAAAAACAGTCTCAAATATAGCTTCGGTAATATTATTATACAGGGCATTCAGCTATCCACGATTTAATATTTATTGCACTATCAACGTATTAAGGCTCATCTTTGCAATAAACAGGGGACCGTGTATCATAAAATGCGTCCCCTAACATTTTATTATCATAAAATATATAAGAAATTACATTAAACGCAACCCCGTTCTGGGTGGCGTCGGTCGCCCTATTTGGTCCCTTATCTACGGCCGAAAATCCCTCGACCCTTGGATGTCGGTCGCAGCAGCGCGGATGTTGTTCCTCCCCCATCGGAGACTTCAGGATAGGGGTGCACAGTTAAACCAGTGGCTTGCAATTGGATCGTGTAGGGATGTAGCCTAGTTTTGTGAGTGCCTGATTGACTGTACCGTGAGACATGCTTTTAAAATAGAAAACTATTTTTCTGTGCTCTCTGAATAGAGGGTACGGCTCCTGTTTTGGCTGAATTTCAAGCATTTCGGAGCACTCTGTATGAATCAATGTTGGAACACCAGGACGGACTTCACCAAGACCAAGACACCAACAAGCCGTTGTTTTCCACCAATACGCACCAGAAAAAAAGAGTCCGTCAAATATAGTGAATGAGCTTCAAGACCCATTTGACAAATTTTAGCAGCCAATGCCAGTGAAATATTGAAAACAATATATTGTCAAAGTATGAGATTAATAATAATAAGATTTTGGCGTTCCTACACATTTTGTACAGGTATGTGTTATGTCCAACACTCTTTATGTGATCAACCAAAACAGTTAAAGCAACCTAGTGAATATAATAGCTAGAAAATCCACCTATTATCTATCTGATTTTGATAGGTAAATTCAAATAAAAGACCGTCTTGTGAAATTGCCAATTTTATGACACTTATCCTAATTTTAAAACTCACAGACAAGGTATTACATACATCAGAATATACTTTTATTTCTAAGACAAACCACTTTTTTACGATTTTATCCAAAATGTCATTAGGAATCAGTGATATTCAGAGAACTTTCATAGCTTCCGTTAAATTGCGTTTCGATAAGCTGTTCCCTGATTGGTCGAAGACTCAGTTAAATTTTAATGTTGGTGTAATCCCCTCTAGGTGGCAGGAGGTTGTCAGGTCCAACTTCGATCACGTCGTCAGGCCAAATGAGAATTACCGCCAAAATCGCCAACTCTATCTTTAATCTATCGCCATATTTAACATCACCAGATTTTGTGCAGAGCCAGAAGACACAAAGGTGTTAAACCATGACCTGTGCCTTCAAATTGTTAAGAAAATGCCAAAAGCTTCTGATATACGAGCCCCTTCCCACTTCAGTTGACCCAACTATTGAAATCTTTTTTTTTTCGTATCAAACACAAATAATAAAAATGTAGCAGGGTGTTATAGGTTTAAAATATTAACAATGAACATTTTGATAATATACAGTAGAAAACACCAACTTTATCACTCCCTAATCAAATTTGCAGCATAAAAATAACACATGTTGCAATTACAGCATATCAACCTATTTTCATTTCAATGCAAAGTAAGTCTATAACGCATAGGTGGCTGTGAAAAATATTAGCCATGACAACTGTGTTTAGTAATCACAGCTGTCAGAATACGTTTAAAATAGTTTTGGGTAGTTAGGGTTTTCAAAATGGGTAGAGGAAAGGTTATTAGTGAGAAAATCCAGTTACTGATAATTAAATTTTTTAATTCTGGGAAATCAAACTCAGAAATTGCAACGTAACTGTTCAGTTAATATTAAGCCACGATATGTGAAAAAAAGTAATATCACAAATGCCGACCGAAGAGCATTAAGAGGAATAACCGTGAAAAACAGGCGTGCCAATTATTTACAATTAAGTGCTCTGTGGAGTGACGCTGTTGGCAGGAGAATTTCGAGGTCCACAACTCATAGAGAGGCCCACATACTGGGATTTAGCACTTACAAGTTAAGTTTTCTTATAAAAAATGTGAAGTAAAAACCCTAAAGTTGCACAACTTGTTTATAGGCGAAAGAAAAGCCACTATTAACTCCACTGCAAAAGAAAAATCGGCTTAGATGGGCTAAAGAACATAGACAATGGACACCTCATCAATGGTGTGCAATACAATGGAGTGATAAGGCCCGATTCGAAGTTTGTGTTGATGACAGTCGCAGTAGAGTTATTCGCAAAAAAAGTGAAGCTTTCCATGTTGACTGTCTGAAAAGAAAAGTGAAATTGCCAGCATCCATTATGGTCTGGGGCAGTATGTCATCAAAAGGAGTAGGAACACTTCATTTTATTGATGGAAATGTGGATAAAAACAAATATTTGGCAATTTTAGAAGAATCGCTTTTACCAGTGATGGAAGAACGCTTGACATCCGGCCAAGATTTTGTGTTTAGCAAGATGGTGCCATACCTCAAAAAAGGCTGTAAAATGGATTGAAGAAAATAATGTACCACTTTTGAAATGGGTTTCTAGCAGTCCAGGTTTGTCAACTATTGAAACTTTGTGGCACGAGATGAAAAAGGTTCTACGACAACATCCTGCTCGTACAATCATCGAACTGAGACAAAAGCTTCAAGAAATATGGGATTGTTTTATATCAAATTTTTGCCAAAACTTCGTTAACACTATGCAACAAAGAATTTCAGCCCTAATAAAAAATAAAGGTGATGTTACCCAATGGTAATCTTTTAATTGTTGCTTTGTTAACTTCGCGCATTTATTCTCACATTGTTTATTTGTTCAGATGTTCTATTAGTTATAGGTCTAAGTGATTTCAAATATGTATTTTTTACGACTAGAGTGTATCTAAAATGTTTTTGAGAAAATAAATAGTGTTAGAAGTAAATAGTTTCATCATGTTTAGTTTATAAAGGCATATGTTGGCACAAATCTTGAAGTGGGCCATCTGAAGTGGGAAGGGGCTCGTACAGCGGAATATTCGTCAAAGCTTACTATCCTGGTTACAACCATATTTGTCACCTTTGTTGCATCATCAAGTTAATTACAACATATTAGAAGGTTCTAGTTCTGGATGTGGAATGAAAAACGTCTCCCTCCATTTCTGATAATATATTTAGTACAAACTAAGCGTTGCTGACAATGTATAACAACTGTGATGTCTAATTGAACAACACGGGTCATGGGTTGCCCAGCGCTGGCATCGCCGAGGACGTGATTAAATGAAACTCACTCACACCAACATTTCAAGTTCAAAAATATCACAAAAACTGACAAATTTATGAAATATACATTTGATAATGTTTTCAACTATAGGAGACTAATTGCATTGTAGGGCTTATGAAATTGCGCAGCATAATCACTTGTTGTGTATGGCACTTGGAAATACTTAAAGTGTAAAACAATGGCTAATATATAGCCAATATATTCCTGAAAGTTTCCAAAAAATTTCCAGTCGTCAAATCTAAAAGACCAACGGCAAAATTGTCAATTTGGCGATTAATCGCCAGGGCTGGTAGCCCTGAGGTGGTAGAAGTCACTTCCTGGAGTACCACCCACTCTGAGTCTTCAGTAGAACGCATGCGTTTTGTTTGCTTTTCGTCGTCTATCTTCACAGGAAAAACCTATACCATACTGATGACTAATAACAAACATAAAACGCCGATGACAGTTGGTTATGGCTACAGAGTCGGAGAACTAACAGATCCAATTCAACTCTTTTCTAATATAATGCTACGGTCGCGAAGTGTGACCTAATATCGACAAAAGACCAAAGCTATCGAATTATCCTGAAGCTTTTTAAGTTGCCTTCTTCCAAACCCATCCTTGATACGAACATTATCTTATTTCTTATTCTGTGCCCACGCCTCTTTGTAATATGGGCGAGTAACCTAATTTCTTGTTGTAGACTAGAATTATTAACATCAATCTATCTGAGGAATTCACTGTATTTCCTTGTTATAGAGCTAACATAACTTTGGCTCCAATCGTACCCTAATTTCCGCTTCCTGTGTCGCCTCTGGCTTATAGGGGTGAGTGACCGACTGTCCAACCGTACACCACCACGACTATCACCACCATCGTGACGGACGTCCACGAACGAAGACTCGCTTTTTATCTAGGTCACGTATCTGTTATTTTATTTTTTGTCTGTATTTGTAACAGCACGACTCCTGAAACAAAGGGTAGGAGATGTGAGAAGCAACCTTCTGCGTCAGCGATTTTACGTGCGATATCAAGCTGTCGGAGGGGGGGGGGGGGGTTATTGACAGCTTAGTGAGGTAATGAGTCAGTGCACGAGATATAGTGATACGAGCGTGCTTGAGCTCTTTAGGAACCTCAGCTAGAGTATCATAGAATCCTTCTTGACTACGGTCATACCCTTGACTATTTGAAATGATTTTAATCTGCCCTTAAGCCTAGAATCTACACTTGATAGACATGCAAAAGGGCTATCCCCACGTTTGTTTAGCCACATATACAAGTATATTTCCTGTTTATTGTACAACGTTTCTGTCACAGCGGTGACCTTCTTTCAAAAGGGTGTTTCGGGTTTTCGAGTAGCACTCTTTTTGTTCATTGCAAAGTAGGCAGAAGATGGATGCTCCTGGAAAGAATCTGCGTTAAATGTTTAAGAGTTAGGAAACAGCTTTCATTACCAGAATGCGTACGACCTCTACAAGAATCAGATAAGTCCAGAATGTTGTTGCTTTAACATCATGCTAGCTGTTGTTTTATCCCTACTTCATCCAGAGGAGCGCTAATGGTCCGGTACTCTCGTTTCTTTGCTTGGTGATGTAGCGCTTTTCCACCGCTGCCAAACACTCAATACCACCGCTGGTCGACAGACTCGCTTCATGATCTTGGCTAAACTCTAGATCGAAAACTAACCGGTACGCTCTCTCCTTTGTTTCCGATATAACATTGTGAAATAGGAAGTCGTATGATCCCTTTCCTTGCTCCAACATTCAAGAATGTAGTGATGTTTTTGATTTTTGCTTTATAAGGGTGGTAGCGTACGAATTTTTGATAATATTGTAACATCTACTGCTTTTCTAGCAGTTAAAATACGAAGATTTGTAAATAGTATTACATCGGTACCCATTCATTCATAAAATATCCTCGGCAAATATAACCTGGACCCTCATTGAACTAAGAAGTAGTTAGGTTTGGCCCAGATACAGTAATTTACCGCTACCTGACATCGAATGAAATGAAAGGAAGCCAAGTGAATTGATGACCTGCAAGAATGATTAAATTACCCTAGATTCATTAAGCTCCAAATCACTGGAACGAACAGAGTGAGCAAATTAACAAAGAGACAACAGGCGCCACTAGTGCTGGCCTCCCATATCAACAAAAATGTCTGCGATGCACCTCTGGCGATACGGAGAGCTAGACCGCACAAACACATTTCTCACTTTTCAGTAATCTGTTAGCTTGGCGATGGAGCGTTGGTTCTCACCTTAGGCAATATAAATCGCCGTACGCCGATTTCTGCAACTCTGCAAGCTCAGCCGCGTCGTGCTTGGCACGTCGTGGAGGCCTGCCTGCGATCGTCGGATTGCTTTATTAGGATCGTTATTTTTCACGGGGCACGCCGACGTTTGGGCGCCGGAGATAAGCTGCCCCCTGCTGCTGAAGCTGCCGCCCACGGCTTGTTTTCTGCTCCTTGTTGCCAGCCAGGGGTGTATCTCTATACCTATCATGGACAAATTGAGGAACTTCGGAAAGCACTACGAAATCATATTTATAAATGAGTCGCTAATACCTGTAACGCCTGGGACTATTTGCGCACTTTCAGAATCCTTCTTGCTTGATACTTTAGAAATAGGGGAGTAGTCGCCCTGGCCAGTTATGGATGCACGAAGGCTAATATGGTCAAAATGGCATTCCTATTGGCAGGCTCAACGAGCCACAGCATCATCGCGGAGAACTCGTTGACATATCGGTAGAGAAGTGCGTAAATCCGACAGCCCTCCACATCAAAGCACCGAATATGGACAATTTAGTGGAGGCAGCAAACATGTGAGCCATACCCGAGGCTAGGTCTTATCGAGACTTCGTACAAAGTGGAAAAAAGGTTATGTGTAGAATATTACTTCTTAGCCCTAAACAAATGAATTAAATTTTTCCCAGCAGTTGCTACGATCACAGAAATGTGTGCCCAATCAAGTCCTTGGTCATCTAGGTTCCGACCAGCGAAACCGGATGAACACCAGGGTACTGGCTGTTAGTCACGGTACAGTACATCAAGCTTGAACTGTATCAGATCGTTGCTTCTCCAAGCAGTGATAAGTTTCCAATCTCTCGTCAGACAGGAAGTTGCAACTCGTCATATGTATTTCACAGTTCAACTAATATGCTGATAATATCTATGTCCTTCTTGTTTTGCCGCAGGTGTTCCCGTATGTGGAAGAAGCTATTCAACTTCAGTGAGGAACCATCTTACAACTACAGCAATTAACGGATGAATGAGTCGGTGTCATTGTATTACACTGATTTTCATACTTCTGTATGCTGTCCATTCACATTTGGATATCCAATGGATCGGGTACTGACGAAACGTTACATGAACGATAAAACTAACACTCACACCCGAATTTTCCACTCAAGTTGGCAGTTGCATAGGTAGACATTAAATTGGCAAATTTTTAGGCTTTAGTTGACTCTTTTGACTATTAAATCAAGCTTTCGGCATTCTCTATGGAGCCTTCATCAAGATTTCGTCGTTGAGGTGGCAGCCACAAGGTGTTTCAAAACGAACGTAGAGAAGATAGAACTTTTTATAAATATAAAAACAAAAGGACGGAGACATTGGGCTTGTTGATAACAATAGATACCTTCGTTACATGTTATAAATATATCAATACACCCGAACATATTAAAAATTATTAAACACGAGAAGCTACTTTAGGGAAACAAACGGAATGCGTTCCGTTATAACAAGTTCTATCTTCTCTACGTTCGTTTTGAAACACCTTGTGGCTGCAACCTCAACAACGAAATCCTGATGAAGGTTCCATAGAGAATGCCGAAAGCTTGAATTTATCGTCAAAAGAGTCAACTTAAGCCTAAAAATTTGCCAATTTCCTAATTAACAATTAATTGTATTTTGTGCCCAACTGGTCGTTGGCTTTGGCAATGACTACTGCTCATATATATATATATATATAGTTTATCTTTTCTCATTAAACTTGCTACTTCCAGTATGGATTTATATTTATGGAATCGACTTATCAAGAAGAGTAAGCTGTCAATCTGTTGATCGCGCTACACCCTACAAGTTTTCAATTTTAGAACTCAAAAATGATGCGAATTACGTCCAAATCTAGATTCGTTATCAAAGTTTATATGCATCTAAAATTTATTCAAGCGCTATGCTTTACAGATAATGATTTTGGCTGATGTCAATATTTTAGTTTGCCATTCAGTCTAGTCCTCGACGAACGCCGGTTGCTTTACGAGTCAACTGTCATACATGTTTGGTCTAGAAAAGAGCAGTGTCCGTGAACAACTCGATCGAAACTCAGCTGTGCACGTGTATAAAGGACGTATTTTTCCCTCGCCTACCTGACACAATTAGATGCTGCCAGGACGCACAACTCACACTGTGTAACCCCAAACACGTTTTCCATTTCACCGAATCCCTATGGTCTGTCTGCCAACCCTTAATCTTTATTTTTTCTGTGTCGTCCTGCACAGGGTGTTTCAGGTAAGCCTATACGGTGATTTATAAATAATAATTATAAGAGGTCAATTTGGCATAAGGGTAGATGAGCCAGATCATCGATCGTTTACGATCCTACACAGAATGAGCAAGCTACGAGTAAATGGCGAAAGGTACTACCTGGCTCTAAACAGATATGGATGAATAGACATGCCTCATGCCATCAGTGATCTGAGCTCCGAAAAGCCTAACCCGTGGGAGCAGCTTTGGAGATTTCCTATCCCCGTTGGGAGGAGATCCGTGGTAATCCAAGGGCAACTGAAGCAATTATACAAGACTCTGGGCAATCCAAACAGATCTACGGCAATCTTTGAAGATCGGAAGCCATTTAAGAATATCCAAGGCAATCATAGCGCGTTAATAGTTATACTGAATTTTCAGTACTTCTTACCGTATTTCTATGGGTTCCAAGGATACCAAAGGATTTCTAATCCGATGGAAGATATTTTGCTTCAGAAAATTGTCAATGCCAATAGATCTGAATGAATGACTGGCTGGAATATTTGCTACGGAAGCTTAGCCGCAGAGATTGGTCTGGCTGATTGTTGAGAAATACAGCGATGCATTATGGTTCCTCCGGCTTCATCTTGCAGGACGCAAAGGAAAATTTCAATTGTTCATGTATTGATGATCCGTGTTTGCTTTGCTGCTAAATAAAATATGCTTGAAATACGGCTTTTCCATAGCTCTTTTAACGTCCGATAGAGGAATTATCAGCATAAAAACCACATGATAAGTTTCAGGTGTTACATTGTGCTTGTGTTGTTTCCAAGTTGATCAAGAATAGTATTTCTCCAGCAACCAACACCCTGTATAAATCGGCTGAGCGTAACGGACTCGACGAGACGTGACCGATCGGTCATCTCGTGGGATCGACTCCAGATTTCCCCCGATAAAACTACACACACTTTCCCTGTAAACTTCGGTAATTCCTGCTCAAATCATCCATCATGGGTTAGACCGTTTCCACTGGTCGACTAGCGCCCTTTCTTTCGATCTAGCTGCGAAGGAAATGAAAGAAAAATAATGATCCGTTGAAAGAGCTATTGAAATATCCTGTTCGCACTTGCCTCTATCTCACCGCTATTTTAGCTATCCGACTATCTGTAATAAATAAGGTAGTAGATCGAAGATGTCCTTACCCAGAGAAAAATCTTCCACCATTGCATCGTTGAAAGCATATAAACACCATACAGTAGTGACTGACGTAGATAATTCATTGGTCATAAATAATATGTATGACAAGTCATTGGATGCAGAACCCATAGAGTAGAAGAATAGCTGCGCGTCGGGAGACAATACAACCTCAAGCTAAGATCTAGTATTTTTCCCGTGTATAATACACATTTTTTTTCTGTGACGGGCAAAACGACGATATAATATTGAAAAATTATATTATTACAATACTTAGGTCAGAAAGTTATCGATGTGAAATTTGAATTTTGAAATTAGTAGGCTATACTTATAGCGACAGTTAGCTCTGCGTTCCTAAAGAAACTTTTAATGTAATCAAATAGCTGTCAATTTAATTTTGTTATTTAACTTAAAAATTGTGAACTTAGTGGTTATTCAGAAGTTATTATTAATACCATAAAGTGAAAAATGTCTGCTTCCGAGTTTTCTTTGACTCTACCGGAATTAGTAGAAGTAGCCAAAGTAGCGCCACAAAAATTATTGCCAGCTAAATCGCAAAAAATTTACGAAACTGCGTATACAAGATTCATGGAATGGAAGATGAAAAAACATGCAGTTCTTTGTCGGAGACGGTGTTATTGGCTTATTTTTCGGAATTGGCACAACAACAAAAGCCATCAACAGTGTGGTCGGATTATTGAATGATTAAAAGTATGTTACGATCTAATAATAATGTAAACATTTCAAAATATTTCAAACTAATTACATTTCTGAAACAAAATGAGAAAGGTTACAAGCCCAAGAAAGCTGCGATTCATACGAGTACACAATTGAGTGGTTTTTCAAATAATGCTCCCGATGAAGTTTATTAATTTAATGACCAAGGTTGCTGTTGTATTTGGGACTGCAGGAGCTTGTCGAATTTGTAGAATCAGCCAGGTAACATTAGATGATATTGAAGATTCGGGAACGTTATTAATTGTGAAACTTAAGCAAACGAAGAAAGATGTAAACAGGAGATTTGTTGTTACTGCAAAATATATTAAATTTTACCGAATGTGCATAGCCTTTCGTTCAGCAGCAGCAGCGAGGGATTGCCGCCTGTTTTATGAATATCACAATGGAAAATGTATCAATAAGGTTGTGGGTAAAAACCAGTTTTATAAAGTTTCCGAAACAGTGGCTAATTTTCTTCAACTTGAAAATGCTAACTCATTCATTCGAAGATCGTCTGCTACACTTAGTTAAATTCGGGGGAGACTTGATGGCACTAAAGAAACATGGCGGTTGGAAGTCGTGAACGGTCGCTGAAAGTTGATGAATCGGTAGCACACAGGACAGAAATAGCTAATAAAGTGTTTAGAACGTGTGGTAGTGCTGAAATAACACCGGATTTGTGACCAAGTACATCAACGGGAGTTGTGATGGCAGAAAGCACAAGAAAATTCGACTGTTGTACCGGATAGTTTCAGGAACGTGTCATTCATGCAATGCACATTTAATAATTGTACCTTTGATAAAAAGGAAATGTAACTTTATTGTATAATAAAATATTCTAAAATTAAATACCTAGCTTTGCTTATGTGTTTATACAATATCCGGGAAAAAAGTACTAATTTTTTTTCTCGGGTAAAAAGTAATTTCATGAAAAGTGACATTTTGTTACAGAGATGAAATGTCAAACTTTTTTCCCGTCGAAGGAACAAGTTCATTTAAAAGGCCTTCTTGCGTAGAGATACATTGAAATTGCCGCAATACGAATGACTATGTTGAAAGTTCTTTGCATAAAGACTCTACATGAGTCTACCATTTGAGAGCATCGTCTATTTTTATGCCAACAAGAAAAACTGTTTCGATTTCATTCAAGTGATTGTTTACTGACAGAATGCTCTCGTCAGTTCTGTCTGTATTATTAAACAGTTCACCGCAAATCATCTTCCCACTCAATTCCATGCTATAGTGTTTGCAATGAGCACATACGTGTCATGCGATTGAACTAAGGTAGTGTGGTCTTCAAGACACACGGAATTTATCGATTCCTGCCATTGTACTGAAGAGGCATGCAGCGGAGCTTGCTCCAGTTCCTTCGCGTCTCTTCCAGATAGCTTATGAATCTGTAACCTTCCCAGAAAACTGGAAATTTGCTTATGTCCAACCCATTCCAAAAAAAAGATCTAAGACCGACCCTTACATCTACAGACCTATAGCTCTGCTTTCTGTTCTGTCCTAGCCTACGTCACGCAATTGTAGAGTAGACTCATCCAGTCTTATGGTGAGGCTCACGTCGTTGGTCTTGACATCACGAAAGCGTTCGAACAGCTGTGGCACGCTGCCCTCTTAAGCAAACTTCCATCCTATGGACTCCCAGAAAACCTTTGCAGATGGGTGGCTGACTTTATCTCTGGCCGCAAGATATCCGTAATTGACTGGTTCTCCTCTACATCCCACAACGTCAACGCGGGTGTTCCCCAGGGATCGGTCTTGGCTCCGACACTGTTCCTCTTACATATCAACGGCCTCCTTTTCTGCACTATCAACCCAATCCACAGCTGGGCTGATGACAGCACTCTACATGCAGGAATTGAGAGTGACAAGCCGATCTCTGCCGCTGAGCTGGAAAAAAGAAGACTAGCGATGACTTCCTCTCCGGCTATCACTGCTTGGGGACGCAACAATCTTGTACAGTTTAATGCTTCCAAAACACAATACTGTACTTTTAAGCGAATTTACCGATATGATGATAGTCAACGGTCTACTTCTAGATGCTGAGGTTTTGCGAGCATTCAAGTCGTTTATCTCGTATAAAGAGCTAGGTAGACAAGTAGGACATAGGGGCATTGAAGGGGGCAGAGTAAGCATAAGCCTGTGTTTCTGGAATCTGGATCATACGACATGGCGGTACTTGAATCGGTACTTGAAATACCTTAACAAATACAAGGATAATGTTTCTTAAACCTTTTGTAGTTTTTCGCTACTGTTTCACCGTCCATTAGCTTTGTGACTTGAAGCGTACGAGTTTCCGAGAAGGAAAGTCCATTTCCGGGTCACCATGTATAAGCTCCTGTATATTTTTCAGGCAGAAAAAGACTCACGTAGAATAGGAATTCTAGCAGAACGTTAGATGGCATAGCTCGTAAGCTTCTTTTGAATGAAATGTGAAAGTTCATCATACACTTATTTGCTACATTACATTCGCTGCGGAACCAGTAAAGCAACGTTGTAGTTTTTATTGCAGAAAGATAAGAATGCTGGATCTTAGTAACGTCTAGGTATTCAGAAGACCGTTATAACATCCCCAAAGACAAGATCAGCTCTGACATTGTCGATGTATACAGTGGTGCATCAGGTAACGAGAAAGCTTATCATCTGGTAATACTAAGATACAAAAGTTCTTCTGTACATACAAGGAGCTGGTAGGAGCAGAAACAGAAGTAAGCAAGCACAAAGTAATTGTGATAATATTTATTTATCTCAAAGAAAAATTACATTTCTGATACACAAAACATATTTGGGGTACAAATAAGTCCAGAAACCAGCCCGGTTTAGAGAATAATATGTCAGACCACAGGACAGTCTTCTTCGAATTCCATGAAAACATCTTAACAAAAAACAAACCTAATAATATCTGGAAAAGGTGCTACGATGAAGACTCAATAAACAAATTCATATCAGATCTATGTGCTGAAGATTGGTCTCTACTATATAACATGATCGATGTTAGCCTCGCGTTTGGACATTTTTTTGAGGTATTTAACTACCACTTTCAATTTTCCACGGCGAATGCATACGGTTTCAACCAAAAGAAAATTGTGGGTGAACGAAAAAATAATACGTTCTACTCACAATTTTAAGGAACTTCATTATTTAGCAACGGTAGTTCCAGAATGTAAGCAACAATATATTGAAAAAAAGAGACAACACAAGAAATTAATAGAATATACAAAACGAAGGTATTATCAGAAAAAAATATTTAATTCCAACAAAACTAAAGCTAAAGCTGTCTGGAAGGCTGGATCTGAACTGACCGGAAATAATACAAAACAAAACAATAATATGAGTTCAACTATTACATCCAATCAGAAAAACCGTGCTGATGAATTCAATCAGTTTCTAAAAAATGCACCTCTAAAAATCGTCAGAAATATTCCAACATATCCCACTCAGGATAATACCTTTAGTTCGAGCAGGGAAGATACACGGCATTTGATGTTGCTGTATCCATTTACTGATGATGAATTATTTGACTTAATTAATAAAAATCTAAAAAACAAACATTCGTCTGGGCCTGATGAGATCCCAAATTTTATAGTAAGAAAAGTATTGAATTACATTTTAAAGCCACTGGTCTTCATGATCAATATATTATTCTGCACAGGGAAATTTGAAATTTCCTTGTCTGCTAAAGTCAGGAAAGGTGATTCCAGTATACAAAAAGGGGATCCCTCTGAGCTGAGTAATTACAGACCAGTAACAATAAAACTTTTGAAAAGTATTCGAGTACTGCTATCTGGACAGGTTGTTTTTGTTTTTCTTAAATAATATTTTGACAGAGAATCAGCACTGTTTTCGAAATGGGAAATCTACGGCAACAGCAATTCACAGCTTCTACGGAACTCTTGCCAAATGATTGAGGCGGGCGAGTGCCCTGTTGGGATCTTTTGTGATCTCAGCAGGGCATTTGACTGCGTCAATCATGAAGTGCTGTTGCAAAAAATGTCAAAATATGGAATAAATGGTCCATCATATCACTGGATAAGCCCTTTTTTAGAGAATATGTCCCAATTTATGAGTATCGTCGATAGTGTTCTGAATGCGCCTATTAAGTCCGGCATAGCTGACATCTCCATAGGCGTCCCCTCAGGGCTCTATTCTAGGACCTGTGCTATTCAGTCTATATGTAAATGACCTTGAGTTCTGTTCCTCTGAAGGTAGATTCATTTTATATGCAGATGATACTCCAATAGTGATGTCGAATAAATGTGAGGCTACATTAGAGAGATATTGTGGAGTTTTATTGCAAGGTATTCACAAGTGGTTTAGCAGCAATCAGATCTATTTGAATGCGGAAAAAACATCAGTTGTCCAATTTCACAACATCCAGAAGAAGCCTATGACATTAAATATCACTTTTAATGGCTCAAGAATGTCCCTTAACACGCAAGTTAAATTCTTGGGCTTGTATCTAGATACAGGTTTGAATTTTAAAGACCACTGTGTATACATTGCTTCAAAGATAAACTTCCAATCATATCTTATGAAAAATTTGCGAACTGTCTTTACCGAAGCACAGATAGCTTCTGTTTACTATGCTCAAGTTGAGACACGACTGAGATATGCACTATGCTTCTGGGGTTTGTCTACAAATGCCCAACAAGTATTTTTGGTCCAAAAAAGAGTGGTTAGATGCATGATGGGATTCAGCAGTAGGCATTCTTGTAAGGATATGTTTAGCGCCTTAAGATTTTAACTTTACCATCTTTATTTTTATACGAAATGGCTGTGTGAATTTTATTAATAAAGCTAGATTTTTAAACAATTTTAACTCGTACTCGACCAGACAAGCTGGAGACTTAAATGTGTATTTTGCTAAGTATAAGATCGGCGTCAGATCTCCGGAAATACTCGTATGTTCCATCTGGTCATGTCACTTTCCTGTGTTTCATAATGTTTGTCGTGCACCTGCGCCTGAAGCAATGATTCTCAATAGTTATCCGCAACAATATCTGACGATAGAAAAAAAATACTTACTATTAATATCGAAACAGTACAAGATCCTCGGTCCTTAACTGTAACGAATGGAATCTAGGGAAGCGAGAGAACCTAAGAGAGCCACTTATTATACCTACAAATTAATTCTTTTTACCTTTTCTGCGAAGGAAAAGGAATAAAAGAAGGTAACGTGCAGTTTTCGGAGCCGGAATTGGCCTTTATTATTGTTATGGGTGTGTTTGGGGAGCAGGGGAGCGTTAGGTCAACGTATTATATCGAATGGTGCATTGAGAAGGAAGGTGTGTGGAAAACCACTGAAATAAATGACAGCAGATGGGGGAAAACGGGTCGTTACGTGTAGATTACTATGTCCGATTAATTCCTTTGCCAGTTCTATTGAAAAGTGGCTTGACTGAATGGAGGAGTGTTTTCCTTTTGTTATGGGACTATGGGTACATGTGTTATCTTACAATTGACGGTGTAGGTGTTTTGTCGAGATAGGTGCGACCGTGAGAGGGAAAATGATACACAAAGATGAAACTGTTATTCATGAGTGTTGTAATGACAGATTGTCATATTTATTTAAACCCAAGCAGCCGCGCAGGCAGAAGCATAAATGCCAGTATACCGCCGCTGCTATAACTGGCAAAAACCTCCTCTTGCAGGTTGTTCCACAGTCTCGACACCCTAGGACAAAGGACCGGTCGTATCGGCCAGTTCTGGATATACGAAGCTCGACATGATTAGGATGGGAGCCCGAAGTCAGGCGGATCTGCCTTTCGCGCACATTACGCGGCGGCATCATGGAAGAGATCTCTATGGAGCAAAGCCCGCTGGTGTATCGGTTATCATAAATATACCACATTAAAGATTCCTTTGATGTATCTCGACACTTTAATAGGTTGCAGATGCCACCAGGGCATGCTATTGCAAGTCTAGATGTTGTGTCACTTTTCAGCAATGTCTACTTAGAATCCTGCATCAGATCCATTGACAAACATTGGGATCAAATATGTCACCACTGCAATCTTAGTCTGGAACCTTTTATCTCCATCTTAGAATACCTTTTTGGCAACAAATACTTCACGTTCAACATCAAAACATGTTCACAGCCGTTTATCCAACAAGATCAGTGTTATTCAGGTATTGCCCTATAACCTCTTCTTTATAAAAGAATATGTAGACGATATCATTGTTTGTCTCCCCTCTAAAGGTTTGGACAGTACTGTGGACGACTTTAATAGCTACGATTCCTATATTCAATTCACCGTAGAAAAAGAGGATGATAACCAAGTAAGCCCATGGCATTAGGCAGGTTCCTGAAATGCAGGTCTTACCATAAACTAGATTAATGTAATTGGCATTTCCGACAATACTTTTCATCATTCAAATTTACGAAAACTTTCAACCCTTTTCATCCATAATTGTTACCCTAGATACCGGATAAACAGAATATTGTTCAGCTCTCCTACGGCTACACCCCTGCGAAACATGGGTGATAATAATAATAGATAACAATAATTCCAACCCTTCCAACAACAACAATGACAATCGTTCCAACAATAACAACAATACAGATGTTCCCTCCAATTCCAGAATTAATTTTGCAGTCCCGTCGTATATCAACGAAACTTTCTAGACTGTGCAACACTTTAAATTGTCGTACTACTTACAAATCTTCCCTCACAATCAACAACAATGTTTCCTCCAAAATGTAAGGGTTCCTCTGCTTAGCGTATCCAATATTACCTATTCCATCAATTGCAACAACTGCAATCTCACATACTATACATATATAGGTCAAACTTCTAGATCGCTTGAAGGTAGAGTAACATCACATGAAAGTGATTCCAGACTTCATCCAGAAAGATGTGATTTAGCTTCACATGTCAACACCACAGGGCATTCAATGGGATATAGTGACATTGACATTAAGATCCTTGACAGGGAACACCATCTATCCAAACGTTTGTTCCTAGAAATGTCTCACATCTTTATGACTGACGACTGCATGAACAAAAAAGTAGATGTCAAGCAAGTTAGCGTCATCTATGCATATTTGTCGAACTGCGAAAAATTGGAAAGACAACATATCCCTCCCAACATCGATCTTCCAAATAATCACATCAATTTCAAAGGTTTTAATATCAAAAATGAATTCTCTTCCTAATTATGTGTACTTTTTTTTCGCATTACCTAACACGGTGGAAGGATAGCATCAAAAAACACGCTTCTTCCATAATAATATTTATCAATTTGAAAATAGATTTTGAACTTTATTTTGTGCTGTAACCCACCGTCATCTTAATTCCATACAAGGTAGGCAACATACATCACATATTTATCTATCTCTTTCTTTTCTCTCTCCCATTTTTTTTCGCTTGATCGACGGTGTGTCAATAATTTCAATGTCACACGTCACTAAGCCACCTCCAGTCGGCTTCAGCAGTTGGTAGAGATGACGTGGTTTCCGGTAAAGATGATTGTTCGAAAGTTTTACAATAGTTAATAAATCTTCAAAATGCGTTATTGATTTCTTGAAAAAAACATAGCGAAGGTTTTACCAAAAATTAATAATTAAAAAAAATTCTCCCTAATCTACCCTCAACAATACAGCTTTTTGCTCGTTGACTATTTGTTCTCTTCTACTTTGTTCTAAGAACAACTTCAGCAACAATCTCGCCAACTTAGTAACGATACTCTTTTTAATTACCTATTGTTGCTACTTTCCATAATTTGTTCCAGCTCCCGATGATGGTGGCATAGACCGTCGAAAGCTTGAGTTTAAGTTAAAAGAGTGTACTTTATGTATATATATATATATATATATATATTAACGATATAAGTGTTCTTTATTTTATTGGCACGACCAGAACTTGAGTACGCTTGATTAATATGGAGTCGCTACTATGCAAATCACATAAATTGTATATTTTAAAATGACTAACGAAAACTCCTCATTTTCTTATTGCACATATGAATTGTCAACCTATACACAGAAAGGTCGGTCAGTCAAATAATCCTGCTACGCGCTTACAATCTAGACTCGTTACAATTAAGCCGATCTATCGCTGGCATACGCTTTCGCATAATAAAGAGGATGACCAGAACTTGTCCAGGTGGTGAATTTTTGTATATCCCACTTAAACTCAAAAAGGATTCTTAGTTTTTACAGTAGCACTTGCTGTACCAACATATGCAATTCACAATGAAAATGCTTTATCTTAGATTGTCAATAATTCAACACATATTTGGGGATACTATTTTTGGATACCAAGTGTACACGTTCCATGCGATGGCACAAACTCCTCATTAGAGGGTAACTTGGGAAAGTTTGACCAGAGTCGACAGGGGAAAGCGAATTCCCAAAGCTGACCCGCAGGGCAATGTAAATAGGAGAATATACAGTGTTATAAATTTTAGGGGAGTTTAGGCCTAAGAGGATATTTGCGGTCGATACCACCAAGCTAATTTTAATGGTCCTGAAACTGCCAAGCGCGAATGCTGGAGGAGATGTTGGGTCATAGGCCCCAATACAAAATTGTATCCAACTCTTGTATATGTTTGACATGTTTGTTGATAGTACAGTCAATCTTTGACTTTAGGAACTGAAGCAAGAAGTTCCATATACGACATTATTGAAGTAGCTGAATTCATAGAAACCTTATCTACAATAATATAAAACGCGTGATTAATGAAAGTTTGTATGGAACTTAATAAAACGTAGAATTAGATCATGCATAAAAGTGAAATTTTACAAAAGATTTTTTTTTCAGTTTGCATGTTTTAAAAGGCAGATATTTAGTATAAAGAATAAATATAAGTAATAAACGTTTAAAAACGTTGCTCACAGCTTGTACCCAGGGAAAATCTACTTAACTGTTTCAAAAATATTTTAGTTCAAAATATGTAGAACAAAACTAGCTTACCGCCATATCTCCGGTATTGTTTTTGTAAACAAAAAAGGGGAAAACTATCCTATGGGCAGTCGTTTTAGAAGAAGCTATGTCAAATTATGACTCAGAACAAGCGTATGACATCAGGACATTCCCTAAGTTATTCGGTTGAGTTAGATATCATGATGTACCATCTGAACCACATCCTGTGGTTATCATGCTGACAGAACTCCATGTCTCTGTGGGCAAAAGCTAATTTACTGACGTTTCGGCTGCCGCGATATATTTTATAATTGAAAAGACGTCCAGCCCTCCTGAGGCGATGAGTGACCATTACGTTACCTAAGATCGGCTTAATGGCTTGATACGACTTCGGCGTGGTACAGGTTGATGTTGCAACACACTGTATAGTAGCGAAACAAACAAATGAACTTGCACATTTTTTTATATAACGAAGCAGCCGCGCAGACAGGAGCCTAAATGCCGGGACCCCGCGGCTGCTATGAGAATGCCAAAGAAATTTTGTGAATCCGATTTTTGAACTGCCTAAGGTTAGTAGAACTGGGAAAGCTTCCTCTTGTAGATTGTTCCACAATCTCGACACTCTCGAGACAAAAGAAGCGGTGGTATCGGCGGGTCTGGATATATGAAGTTCGACACGGTTAGTCAGCAGGTCTGTCTGGCAGGCACATCGCGCGCCTGTCACCATGGAAGAGAGGTCTGAGGAGCAAAGCCCGTTGGTGTAGCGGTAGAAGAGAGCTAGATCGCCGATCTGTTCAAATCCAAATTCAGAATGCAACTAAACATAAACTATCAGTTTTATCCGTAACAGGTATATGTGTGAAGATGTACTCAACTAAAAAAGCATAAAAAGGAAGTTATCCTGTCTATGCAGGAAGCTGACGATATTTTGTCATTATCATCGATCTGTGCTTCGAAAAAACTCGAAACGTCAGTAAAACGTAATTCAAACGTATGTAATTTGATTTGGCTTAGGAGTCATGAAATTCTATATAAGGATATGATTCGAAGACATACTTCCGTTGTTGCCTCATCTCGTCATCCCTCATATGCACCGAATGACCATGTCCAAATGGCCGCTGGCCAGCAGCGCGAGGCGTGCCGTGCTGAAAGATGGATAACGGCCGTTAAATAATGACCAGATTATTCCGGTTATTTTTGTTTCACTGCCCATCCTGCAACCTGCGGAATGCTGATGGGGTGGATTTCAGAGATGGATTGCTCATGTGACCGATGGGACTCTTTTGGTGACTTATCAAATGGAGTTTCGCATTTGGACATTTGAAGTATTTGCTGATATTGGGATTCTATTTTTATGGTAAGAGTTTTTAGTTAGTAATCGCTAATAAATAGCAAGCATCCTAATAAATATCGAGCTTGCACCTGTGGAACCATTCCAACCTCAAATACCTTGCCATAACACGAGTGATGTCACTGATGCCTATTTGCTTATTGGAGCACGTTTCACTTGAAGTAATTGTTTCAAGTTCCCCATAGATTTTTGTATATATATATATATCAATGGGTTTGTTACAGCTCCATCGGCCGTCTTCCGCATCCTCTTCCCAATGCCTCTTTATTGCTCCAGACGTTATCTTCTAGATCTCTTCCATACCTACGTCCCTCGTCTGACTTGCTATACTCATTTCTTTGGTGACCTATCTCATTTCCTTTCGAAAGGAGGTTTCGACATTAATACCTGTTTCGTCCACCGACTGTCTCACAATTTCCTCTGTCACTGGCGTTTGAACATTCATTCCTTGCTTTACTTTCCTATCTTTGATTTTCTGTAGCCTTGAATTCCACAGCTTTTTCAAAAAGAGTGCGTTACGGTCGCGTCTACTCTCTATGTCCCGTTTTGTCATTTCTCATACTTCTGATGCATATAATAGATTGATTTGTACAATAATTGACTGGTACATTTTTAGTTTGTGTTTTTGTATATTATTTGACCTCAATATCGAAATCAGTTAACTTATGCATGTCTTGCATTGCTCCCTCGATTCCATTCTCCCATGTTCCCTTTTTTTGATACTAGATGAATATACTTTTCACAAGGCTCTACTAATTCTCCATAAATGTTAATTGTCTTGATCCACATTTATTGCCATTTGATTTCAATTCTTACTCCACAAATGAGTTACTGGCAATGAACATCTCATCATCTGTGAAGCTTCCATTCAAGCAACAACCGTGTCTGAGACCTTTTGTTGGTTTTATTGCCCTTAATAATATTTTTGCATATGTAGTGTTGCGTGACATTTTCCCCAAATTAGCGAAAACTAAATATAACAAAATAAATAGTGGGCCTTGATATGGCCCTCAGCACATCTATAAGCCTTACAAATCAACAAGCTGCTTGCTTGCCACTTGTTCCAAAAAGCTGTAATGCAATTATCACCGCTTCCCACTGTACGTATTTCTTAAGGGCAAGCTTGTTTATACCCAGTCATATCACAAACATCAGCCTCGCAGGAAGCATATTGTTGCATCATCGATCGGGAGCACACTCACAAAAACCTAATGGAATTGCACTCGTTACCATCGCAGTGTGCCATGTCAGGGAGAAAAATAATATTGGGGGAAACAAGGAGTGCTGAATGATTCAGCACGTTTAACGGCAGAAGGAAAACTTCCACGGTCGACGACGTGCAGAAGGTGTGGGTGTGTGCTTTGGCTTGAGAGGTATTGGAGATGGTGGGATGTTTCAGGAAGGTGCTTCGTACTAACAAGCAACGAAAATGAAACTCACAAAATTCAGTCAGCGTACTTCAAAAGCAGTTATAACAAAGCACGTCGCACTGTTGCGTTGATGTAAAACAAAGCTTTTGAATGCTGAATCTGGAATAACATGTATTATAAATACTTCTTTGGAACAAAGTACAGGGTGTAAGTTGTAACTTCTTCTCAGAAACAACTATATTTGAAATAACAGAGTTAATTTGCGGCATTTGCACATCACTGAAAACGTAATCCTAAAATTGAAGAAACATACTCACTATTTGTTCGGTACGGCATTTTAAGTAATACCATATCACAGGTTTTGTTTGGGGTTACTACTTGTTGCTGTTCGATTCAACAACACGAGTTTGTCTACTTTTTCTTCAATTTGCAACATTTGGGGTTGTCTAAGTCTTTTATTTTGTCCACCCGGACGGCTTTTGCACGACATAAACAAACCTACGCAGCTCTGATGAAAATATCGAGGACGACTACCAAATTCTAAATACTCGAATGCACTCGTGGAGTATCAATAGGATCTTGAAGATGCCACAATAAACTAACATCAAATCGACAACTAGATTACTCTTGTGGGAACGTGCCAATTTCTGTTTCCAAATTCGATTTGTTTATAAACTATGTTAACCTACACTCCCTCACTCATACACACAAAAAATGAGATCTTGGTTGCAGTGCAGAAATTCTCTTAAAAATATGGACTTGATATAAGGCCACAGATATTTGGAATAAGGTAATTTCTTTGGTTCAAGGAAAAAGGATTCCTCCGGTTGAGAAATATATTTCTTTGTAATGTGCTCTAAAAACAAAAAAACTACTCTGTTTCTAAAATTTTTTACATTTGTATCAAGATCTTCATGTTTTTAGATCAAATCTTGTTGAGTTATTTAAAATAAGTTCATCATTTTCTTCACATTATCATAAATTTCATTGGAACAAGAAAACCTTGGATATCTTCAAACAAGTTCCTGATGACCTTCTATAGAGGAAATCATTCTGTTGGTCATACCAGAACGTTGCCAAATCCACTACTTAGACACTATAGCTACTAAACATTGATTTTTAGTATATTGATCTTAAAAAATATTAATACCTGAACAACAAACGTATGAAAAAAAAATTCTAATTTATGTTTCGAAAATAAATTAGCCGTTATACCATCACAGCCGGTTGAAAACTCGTACACTATTCTGTATACACAAATTATGAAAACTGCTTGAGCCACTTTTCAGCTTTTTATGTTTTGATTTTCAATTATCCATCATAACAATATAGTTTTAATAACTTGATGTACATTTTAAAGATCTACTCATACATGATAACATGTATCAAATCCTGATTCCACTATCTTCTGATAATTTCAATAGACTAACTGACAATGCCGCGTGGCCATGTGAACATCGCCCTTAAAAATTTGAAAGAATGGTGATGGTTATACTGATAACGCGATGTCCCTGATTCTCCCACGTAGCTAGACCCGGGTTTTATCAATTTTCTATTCTCGCGTGAAAAACACAACAAATGGTTGGGATATACATTGTGGTGTCTGAGAAAGCGATTGAGATACGAATGGCTACGAAATTCGCAGTTTTTCTAATTTTCCTTTCATTATCATTTCAAATGAAAGTCGGCAGCTACTCAAAATTTTCTTGTACCATGTTTTCTTCATATCACTGTTTTTCCAATAATTTATATTTAAGTATAGGTACAGGTTTTCAAATAATTTGCTGTATTCCTTCCATGCCATAGTTATTCTGAAAAACAGTATAGTTTCAGAGCTGCTGGCGACTTTCATTCAAAATAGCTGAGCCCGAACGTCAGAGAGTTTCAGCGATATTGTGATCTACGGTCTAGAAAGAACACATTTCAAACTGTTTCACAGATCCTCTAATTAATGAGATGGTTTTGTCATGGAAAGATTTAAGGACACCCATGTGATCAGAAGGGATTGCGTCAGAAAAACAGTGAAACAATTTCTACAAGACTGGCCTATGTTTCAATATCTCCGGAGAGAAGTTTTGGTAAAAAATATCCCACGTTTCGAAAAATAATCAGATCATTCTGCTGGTGTCTCTTACTAGACTGTTATCATTATAATTTTCTCCTTTCCATTTTCCGCCAATTTTCATTATTTTAACAAGTTACATCTAACATATATTTATTGCAGGTTAACCTGGATTTTGAGATACTATTTCCTGACAAAGCTCTTAGTTTATACAACAATTAAGATAATGTACTTGAGAAAATTGTTGAACTGAGGGGACTTCATCAAGGGATCCCACTGTGACCCAGTTTTTAAAGGAAACTTCTTCGATGCAAGGTAAATTTTTTTGTTAATATAAATATCTGAATAATATATATTCAACTTTCAAATTGGTACAATCATTACATAGTTTTACCACTCATCCAAATCAGTTCATTATATCAACAAATTCGAATTTTCAAGATGGCACACTTCCCGCACCGCTGGAGCTGTTAAATTATTTCATACCACCAACTTAAAAAGTCAAGGCTTGCAACAAGTGCTGGAAATTCTCGACACTAGAAGGCCTGGAGGGAATGCTGGTACATCTTAAGATGAGATTATGTTTGGAACATTTTTTACTACAAGAATATTATAGAAAATTATCACGTTTTGGTTGACATTGAAAAGAAATTGAAAATAGATATAAACATCTTTAGATTTTTTTAAACCTGATCTCAAAATTTATTGAATAAAATGTTATAATCACTTGTCTTCTGTCGACGCTTTACCGTTTCGTGCTTTCCCCCTCTCCACGTGTAGCGGTAGTAGAAGGTTAGGGACTGCATTCCGATTGTTTCAACAAAATGTCTCCCCACGTGTAATATTTCTAACTTGTTCGGGTGTATTGATATAATTTTTATTTTTTGTCTTAACTTTTAACGAAGGTATCTGTCGTTTTTTAACAAGCCTAATGTCCTCGTCCTTTTGTTTTTATACTGAACACAAGTTCGATCTTCTCTACGTTCTTTCTGAAACACCTTTTGGCTGCAACCTCACCGACGAGTAAGTTGTCTGACATTTTAAATCTGTGCTGTTTTCTTTGCTAGCATCACAATTGTGTTTTCAGAATCCTGATGATGGCTCCATAGAGAATGCCTAAAGTTTGATTTTATCGTCAAAAGGGTCAACTTAAGCCTAAAAGTTTTGCCAATTTCCCATTTAACAAGTAATTGTATTTTGTACCCAACTAGTCGTTGGCTTTGGCAATGACTACTGCTCATATATATATATATATATATATATATATATACTCTGATACAAAAATCAGTGTATGAGATCAATCTACCAACAGACACAATTATTCCGGATATTTATGTGAGTCCATTACGTGCGTTGCACCATTGACGTTGCTTTAATGTAATGTAATATTTCTATGGCAATACATATGTTAAATACATAAAATCATTATGTTCACTTTCTTCCAACTCGCCACTTCGTCAATTGTCAAATTGATATTCTAAAAAACTTGGCGTAAAAAGTCATCGAGTATTCTCTTTTAATGATAACTTTATGATCCATGATACATTTTATTAAAACAGAACCAGGAAGAAATTGACTAGACCTGCTCAGCTAACTCAAACATTATTTTTTCTATACTCTTACTATAACTACATTGGAGAAATAACTATTTTTGTCTACCGCACACGAAGTTGCTGAAACTGAACTTTGAAAGGTCTTTTGCAGTTCTGTACATGATGCTCAAAACTTCCGTGGACATCGGATTACTATAGATATGCCAATTGAGCTGAAGGTAACCATTATTATATATTCTAACATGCCTTGTTCGTCTGTTGGGAAGGTGAGAAGATATTTTCAATTTTTTATTATACAGTTTTGGCAATCCGGATCCATAAACGGTTAAATTAGCCTTATTTGACAATTGAGCTAAATATCAAATCAGCATAATGTTTCTGTTTACATCTGGGCTATTTGTAATTGATACAACTCTATTAACATATAATTATATATAAACTTTGAAGCTTCCTCAGAGGCAAACGAGGCTGTAGGATATTGATAATTGAACTCGATCGACTTATTTTAAGCTGGTTAAACTATAGTAATTCTTCTGTGTTCATTAAATTTTGAGACACCATGTATATTTCATCCTAGATATCCATCGTATTAAACCAAGTACCTGAAATTTATTAATCTGAGTATATCATTTACTTGAAGTGAGATACTTGCTTATCAAATCAAATACATTGGTAACATCATATAAAACCCTCCATTCTGTAAATGAAGTACATGAATCTCATGATATGTGAGCATCATTTCCTTGTATCAATTTTCTAAGCTCTTAATAGGTATATACTTGATTTTCATGAATCAAAATAGTAATCCATAATATTAGAGAATCCTTCACATGCATCTAGTACATAGCCTTTTTATACACTTGGTGTGAGGACAGCAAATTCTTCTGCTAGATGCCTAATTCCTTAAATTGAATTGAATTGAATCTTCGGAAATAAGGATCTCCGTTTAAAGTAACATGTCATAGAAACATATCAAAGCCAGGATTTCCTCAATTCGAGGTAATACTCTTCATTCAAGATCACTCTTTTTTGTGTGTAGTACCACGAAACACTATATCCTTTGTCGCAGCAGAGGGAGGGAGGCAGGGTGTGAATGAATTATTCAGAGTACTTCGGTTATCTTAAGGCGATTGTATATGTGTTTCTAGGAAAACCAGCTTACTATTGTCTGATTTGAAGTTCCAAATCTAGGGACGCCTTGTATTTCCTTCGCTCAGATTTCTTTGAATCTAGTTGCAAACTATTGAATTTCCTTGTATCTCATTGTACCTACACTGCATCAAATCGTAAAGTCGGCTGAAAAATCAGGAGAAAAGGACACTAGGGGCAGCCTACAGCCATGCATTCTGCTCATGTTCAGATACAAACATTGCCTCCAGTCTTCTTGTATTGCCTTAGTTATCTTTCCAGTGGGATAGAGAATTTCCTCGGGCTGACAATCCTATCCCAGCGGGATGTCGTTTGCTCCAAATCTGCTACCTTTGGGATAGAAAATATCACGCAGGTAATAGTTGTAAATAACGCATGACCATACTATGCTTTTCAGTAAACTATACCTGCTTGTTTACCTTTCGATTGCCTGTCTTGGCAAGACCAGATCTATGTACCGCAGTGATGACTACGAAGGAGCACGAAAGAATATTGTTCATGGTTATAGAGACGGAAAGGACACAGATGAAGTTCGGCTTATGTGTACTTCTGCAATTTTGCATAGAATGTCATTGTTGGTGGCCTTGAGAGTAGCTCTTACTTTGGCTGATCGAGTCATCCTTTAACGATGGTGGGCGATATTGATCCTAGAACGGTAACTGCCATTCAGTGTATACCAGAGGCATAAGCCTTACCTTTCCAGCGTATGGACCGAAGATGGATCAGTCAATAAAAATTTATTCATCTTTGTACTTAGCGTTAGAGTTATTTACTTAGCAAAAAAAATACATAGTAGTTTGAACGACGCCCGCGTGGTTCTTCGCACAAGTCAGTTTTTAGGGTTGGGCTCTCTGAAAGAGAGTCATATCAATTTATTTGTGCCAGATGTCTGAAACGAGCGATCTCATTGTATTTGTGGGAGGATCCGATTAGCGTAAGGCAGCTACCATCAGATCTTCTCTGCCCGGGTTGCTTTATATGGCCCTTTCTATGGGTGTAGGGGGGTGCTAAGGCTGGAGAAATTCCACCTCCAGTCCTTGTGCAGGATTGCAAGACACTTTGTTGTCATCTCCTTTGTTACTCTGGCTGCTGAAGGGTTAAGTGGACAGGTAGGTTTGTGATTGGTGTGTCTAGGAGCGTCACTAGCATTTTCTGTCGCAAATTTTCTACCCTGATATGTTAGGGATCCCGGCTGAGCATTTTCCAAAGTTTTCAGCCTTATCCTTGGTAGAGTTTTCAGAATCAGAATCCAACATAAGAGCAATGCACGTCGACTTTGGATTTCCATCCAATTATGAGGTGGTACCGGAGATTTGTCTAGACTTGACATACTATTTGAATTTCATATGTGCCTATGCAGGATGTATTCATTAAATTTATATCTCGTTTCCTACGGTCCCTGAATATCATGTTATTCGCTAGACGGCATGCTATGTTGCATCGGTCTGACAGAGAAAAGATTTTGAAGAACAGATCTATTTGCCTGTCATTTTTTCAAACTGCTAAAGTAATTGTAGACGGAGTATGATCCTGCTTCACCGAATTCCGCCTTAGTACGAAATTCCCACAAGCCACGTAACGGGGATGTGGTTGGTGGCAATATCACCGAGACGTTTTAATTTTTATCTCCTTGGCTCCAATGGTGCAGGCCGGTGTACCTGGGGGCGCATATAAGTGAGATAAATAGAGGCAGCGGCTGGGTGTGCACAGAGCGTCCATATACAGAATTAAAGCGGAACGTGCCCTAAGGACCACAGAGTACGCTAGCAATGACCGCACGTCCGGCACCGATTCCAGAACGCTACGTGTTACCCTCTACCGCGTACACATACACACGCAGAGCTCACTTTATCTTCTTTCGCTTTGGTGCCATAGACGTCCAGCAGACATATGGCTTAAAAGTCGGTTTTCTTACCGTCTCTTTAACTATTACCAACTGGATACAACATTGTTTCATGTTCTTTAGCAATACAGCATCAGTATGGTCGTGTAGAGACCAATAAATTCGAAAAGATTAGAAGCCAAGCCTATATGTCTACATTGCATTGTTTGTCGCCAAAATTGCAGTTTTAGTTCAAAATTTTGGGTCTTTTGAATTCCATAGCTTATAAACGTGACAACGTTGTATCAACATAATAATAATACTTACCGGCAAAAATGTCTACCATTTATTTCTATACTGACATCAATTCTAGAGAATTGCATCAAAGGCCTTTGCATCCAGCTAAAGTGACAGTGTGGTGTGCAATTTTCCCAGGCAATTATACATCTATGTTTTTTTTTAAGAAAGTGAAATCGTATTCAATTCGGACCGGTATGTAAACATGTTACAGGTATTTTTCACGGCTAGATGAAATGGACTGTCTAGACTAGAGCATCTCATCTCAATTAGGGGCGATTTGGAGTGGCTCTTTCGATTTGGGCCTTTGTGATCTTTGTGTATGAAATTTTTCAATACCCCGTGTTCATGGGAACCCTCCAAAGATGCTACAAGATCGGAAGACGAATATCTAGAAAGGACTTGCCAACATAACGCCTGCTTAGCTGGCAAAAGTCATAACAAACTCCTATGAAGCACGATTCACTCACTATGTGGACGATGGGTACCGCACCTATCTGATTTGATCTTAAAAATTATGTAAGACAAAACTCTAGGCATGCACTTATATCATGAAAGAAAAACAAATAATATTTTGAATCACACAATGGATTTTATTAAGCTTGGAAAAGGAAGTTTAGGCTGTCGCACCCTGTATGGGGAAGTTTTCTTTAAATGGCTAGTATCTCTAGATCCTTTTTCAGTTAGGTAAATGCTAAATACCTTATAGGTTGGAGATTGAGATTCGATGAGACAATTCTCTATTCCAGTTTTACTAAATCGGAAGAAAGTTAATCGGAGCACTGGCAAACACCATATCAAAATAAATACAGCGAAGCTTCAGTTAAAATATAATGTCTGGGGGAAAAGGGATCTGCCCTCTGGCTAGCCGGATTACATGTTTCGGTACGTAACCCTAGATAAATAATCCCAATTTTCGAAAGGATGGGGCACAGACTTGATTTAGTGGTCAGAGAGACGACTGTGTAATTTTAGCAGGGATGGAATTTCATATTTGCAAATATGACCCAGTCGGCCATGAAATGGAAATGTGACCCTATACTAGAAATAATAGTTCTAAGGAAGGTTTGGCATTCTATGCGATATAGCGTTTAAGAAGAGTTTAAATGCATCACAAATGGACAACCAAGATTTTTTGAATTGTGCAGGGAGAAGTTGGTATCGAGAATCAAAATAAATATGGATAACAGCAGGAGTTGACACAAGTTCTAAGACGTTGCGGAGAAGTGCCATTTTTAATAATTAATGAGACAACATTCGTAATTTCACCGACTACCGACCCTTTTCAGATTTGTTCTAGATGATTCTACCAAGAATTGCCTTAAAATATGTTCCTATGATAGTATCCACAAAACTGTACACTTACTATTCACTGTCCAGCTGTTATACAGAATTATGTTAATGGACTTTCATTTGTACGAATTCCAACATCATTAAGGCATGAAGCTACTGTACCGCGTATTGTAGAATCAAAGTAATCTTTTTATTTTTTAAGGTTTGCAAGAAAGCAAAATTGAAGACATAAAAGGTGGAGTCAAGTACGCCGACCCTGCACTGCCTACGTAACTTTGTCATCAGTTCATAAACCATTATGTTTGGTACAAGTCAGCTCTTTTGGGAAAAAGTTAGCAACGAACATGTATAACAGAAAATTTGAATAGTTCGTCAGTTAAACAGGCATACACAGTTAGCCTATAGTCCACATCAATTTAACAACGATCTCTCCCCTTCCTCATCGACATTACCGACCATCTGGCAACGTTGCTATGACAATCTTTGGCAGCCACCTATCGTCACAAACCGCTCAGACTTTGATGTAGGTAAATCGATATAAGACGTATGGAAAATATTTATCTATCGTTGTAATTTCCAAGGGCAAATGTACGGGGAAATTACGATGTGTGACATATGTCCAGAAGGTGCGTAGAGTTACCAGGGTAGGAAGGGTATAAATGTATTAAGGCCAAACGCTTGACATATACCCCCAACCCCCAATTTATGAAGAATGTTGCTTTTGAAAACAAACAGGATGCTCTGAACGTTAAAAAAACAAGTAATGAGCGATTTCTCTACCTATTGATGAAGTCCTGACTCCACTGGGACAATTACAAAGCTTCTTTGGCCCTTAAAATAGTTGCAACCTTGTATCAAAGTCTCAAGTGAATCTGTCAGGTACTTTTCAAGTTATATCGGGATCAAGGATTAGCGGACAAATAGACCGAAAGAAAGACCATCGGAAACAGTTCCTGTCGGTGGTGTGGAAAGTAAAAATGTGAACATTCTGGATATATTCAGTAGATTTCCGTAAAACAGTGAGTACCAATTCGGATAGAGTATAATCAAGTTATGAAAAGAAAAATGAGTGAGTTTGTTGCACAATGTTCATTTGACTCTTATAGCGGCAAACACCAACCAAGTGCATTCAAAACTAAAATAGTATGTTGATGGAAATATATGAAATTAGCGACTTTAGTTATTCGGTACATCAATATAGTAGAACTATGTTCAGTAATGTAGCAGAAAGTCTGAAGGTGATAATTTTATAAATTTTCAGCAACCTACTAATTCAGTATTTAATTCGCGTGGTTGATGTACGCCACCCTGAATGTTGGGTCGTTGAACAAATTGTCATCAATAAAATCAGATGATAGGTTGAATGACATTGCAGTATATTGGATGCACTGTACTTCCTATACGTGCATTACCATATTTTTATTCTAAGCTCTCTACGCAAATACCAACTTAATATAGACCTGCATATCGCGTCTATTTATACTAAAAACTTTTTTCCGCGCTTACGTAAAAGGAAATAGGGCATGGTCCACTGAGCCAGATGCGGCAGATCAAAGAGAAGCACGGGGCGGAACGTATTTAAGCAAGGAGATTACTTTCTGATACCGTTCTGATACCCTGGTAATTACATGGGATGCCACATCGGCAGGTGGAGCGTGCCTCTCAGTAACAAGCTATAGATGGAGAGATAGAGAGAATGCCAGCAGATGTTCGATAGAAAGGAAAAGATGGATTCCAGCGTGCATGAGGGCGTCCTTGCAAGACAATGCAACGATTTCGATTTGGTTGTTCGGTGTGCGGATAATGGTGTTTGAGAAAATACTTAACAGGTCAGTTGAGTACATGAGCTGCTCGCAACCGACCCTCTACTATTACAGCCCCTATAGTAGAGCTAGTTTATTTGACGCACTATAAGGTATGGGTAATTGTGCATGTTCCACTATATTATTTGCAATACTGTTTTATACCATTAATTTTTATGCAAGACATAGCTCCTCAGTACACGGCAAGGTGTGATAATATCCGTTTTACATAAAAACATTCTTATTATTCATATTCGAATGGATTTCTTCAAGGTCATCCTAATTAAGTTTTGAGCTGTTTACGGACAAATTCATGAACTATCTGTCAGTACACAGTGCTGCCAACCACATAAAAAATTCTTGCTAGAAACAATTTGAGTTTTTACATTATTGTGGTTTTAATTTTGAGGAGAATCTCATACATGGAAACCATATTGTTGAATGCTGTAGTTCTAACAAAGTTTTATGGTCTTATTTATCATTGGATTTAACGATCAACTTGGAAAAAATTAGAGCAAGCTTTAATTTCGTAAAGAAATCCACGAAGAACCTCTCGTGGATTTCTTTGACGTCAAATTCCGGTTTTACATCTTTGAAATTTGGCCGTGAATTAAACTCATGAAGAAATCCGTGAATTTGTTGTTTATGACTTACAAGAACAAAATATTGGATTGGCCGGGGAATACCCCCGATAAGGACCCAACAGAAAATTTTTTGGTGCTGCTGAAGAAGGAAGTGGCAAAACTCAAATCTTGTAAAAAATAAATATGTAAAAAATCATTCTCAAATGCAGAATATAGACTGTCGTGCATTGACTGCATGTTGCGCAGAATTGAAGCACTGGTAGCGGCAGAAGGTGGCTTTTCAGAATATTATTTTCTACTGTAGATTTTAATATTCTTAGAAAAAACAAGAAACATACTTTTTCTCTAAATATGAAGCTTTATTTGTGTTAACAACTATACAATTGAATACATTATGTATATAAAACACCAGAAAATTAAGATTTCAATCTATACTGCCTCTAATAATATGGAGATTGATTTAAATCCATGGTAAATTTCAATATCCTTTGGAATTCAAGAAACATACTTTTTTCTATAAATATGCAGTGTTATTAGTATTAACAACTATATAATTAAATCTATTATACATACAAATTAAATATCTAATATTTAATAATAAGTTCTAATGATGTGAAACACTCGATATTTAAGATTTCACGTAGAATCTATACTGTTTCTAATACGAGTAGTATGACGAGGGACTGGAAAGTCTAGGTGAGCGTTTCTAAGGTAGATCTTACATCAATCGATTTAGAAATATTATTCGAGGACTGTAGCTATAGTCCGTTACAAAATTACAAACTTACAATGAAGTAACTATGAGGGAGTCTAGTCGGATATTGAACAATGGAATATGTTAGCAGGATCTATGCATCCTTTAGGTTTTGCTTTTAAGGCACATATGGCCTTCCGCTGCAATGGAGCATAGGTCAGAATACAAAGAATAGGAAGTTCTTATTATTGCCTAGTAAGTTGTATCAACCGCGTAGTTACTGATAGCATATAACATAGAAATTCTCAATCTTCGGGTGAAGGAAGTAGAGCCATTTAAGTTACATCAATAGACAATTGCAACTTATGACCTAAACATTGAGATGTATAGATTGCCTTAGCACGTCCGAAGTATTCAAATAAATCTATCCAAGGTTCTAGTTGCAAAAACATTCGCACCGTAAGCGGATTATTTCACAGATTTCAGAATGGACCAGGCACAAAAAATTTAGAAAATGGGTCCTCGTCGATTTGTCTAAAAATTCATAATGACTATAGTGACTTGCAAAAATGGTGAATGTACAGATTGCAGTTCTCAATAGAAACTCCAACTGATTCTCCTCACTGGTGACACTTGGATTATTTATACATTTTTTACTACGTTCCTCTGCTCCACTTGATTGAAAACGTTCTCGTAGTGTGGAAAATGTTTCCGGATGTCGCATATTTGGGAACCGTTGCTTATAAATGCGAGATGCTAGGAAACTAATTATTTTGGCTTCGCTTAAAACTAACACCATATTCACCATTTCTTCTTTAGAAAAATTCATTTTCAAACACGTTTTTATTGTAATGATCACAAAGCTAATTTTGACAGTTTGTAACTAATCAATAATTTATTTGTTTCCAAGGATGATGCGATATTTTAGGGAATAAAGTCGTTCCATAAAAGACGTGCTAATAATCGAAAAAATAGCCGTAAAAACCCTCATGTGTCCAGTATCAAAAAAGCCTATAAAATTGGATCCAAACTTGAACAAATATACAGGGTGATGCATTTGAAATTTTTGAGAAAAACTACAATTTGCGTTTTTGACCACCCTGTATGAGCAAAAATTGAAAGTCTAAAAAGTAGCAAACAGATTTTCCCAAAATGTATTTGTTTATGAGAAATATTCTGTCCAGACATGGATGGGTCACCGTGTATAATTAATATAAACAATCAGTGCTTACGTATGTAATACTTTGTTTACTACCTTCACAATACAAGAATTATATCTCCATTTTACAATTCGTTAGAAAAATATAACAACAAGCAAAAGCTGTCAAAAACGATAAACTCTGAAGAAAATTATTACCCTTAAGTACTTTAGGATTGTAGTTACAGCTACGAGAATTGTGCACCTAGAGATTTCGCGGACCATAAAAAGACGGTCCTGAAGGTCCGCAATGCAGGCGTAGATTGATTCCATTAGTTGGTTGTGTCGAGTAGATCAACTTTGCACTCTAGGAATCTGTACTTCAAGTGTATCCATGCCGCAGAGGTAGTTGTGACTTATTTTACAAGTTGTCCCTTTCCTCAATTTAGTTATTTAATCTTAGTAGTTCTTGTACTGATTAACATAATCTAGTTCTCCGATAATACTTTGTGGACATAATCAACTACCTGATTAATGTTAAAGATGTAATCAGTCCATTAGCTAATGACAAAATGCATGGCTATGTTTGCCCATTAATATCCCTGTTATAATGGAATCCCTTATAGCTTAGAGTTTAGATTTATATTTGTTTCATCAGTAGCCATAGGGTTACAGCTTTAAGTAATCATTTTAATATATGCTTTAAAAACTTGACGGTTTGATTTCACTGATCATTAAGCAACATAACAGAAATCGTACATTCAGGACATAATATGTTCTTCCAATAAATTATTCCTTCTTTTCATGAGAATATTTATTTGATTGCTCCCTTTCTCTCTATTTAAGGGTTATTGCGGATCAACCTTACATTACAACGTTGTCCTGCAATATGTAGTACACACGATAAGGAAGTCAGATTGAAATCGATTGTTAGTGATGGGAGAGGGGACTGCGTACCACTTTTTTCAACCACTTTGAAGAAAGAACTACCTGTATTTTGGGGGCATTGTCGTAGAGACACAAACAGCTATTCCGCATTTGGTTGACTTCAGGCACTTAGGTTTCCAATCTACCCGACAAGTCTATTGCGTTCTTATTATTATGATCAATATGGTGGCGTCAATGACAAAAAGGACCCTAACCAGGCACCTTAAAAGCGGCTCAAATTATAATTTGGTAATATTTCACGCAGTGTTGCGGCAATCGTGTGCGTCCCGTGTTTCACCCTAACGCGCTCGTATAACTTTCGCACCTTCGTGCGTGTCGATCCAACTTAGATATGAAGTAAGTGTAGATAAATTGAGGGCCATATATCTTCGGCCTGGCACAAGGGGTTATCTTAATAGAGTGATTTGCGTTACCCATGGAATACATAAAGGAGCAATGTGGGTTACATTTGCGAGAGAATGCTAAGACTTATAAATATAAATTAGCAATGATGGGTATATAAATATGCTCTTATCTGGCGATATTTCACGCTATGTCGGCCAAGCTTGAAAGGGTGTGATATACAGTGCTTTTCAGAAAGCCTCATGTCCCCACTTATTCTTTGAACAGGCCAAGTTGTTGTGCTGAAACTCAGGACGATGAAATTGACTCATGAATACTATATTCCAACATAAAAATAACAGTCGAAAATTGCAAGATGACGGATGAGCACCATCTTGTAGCTATTTTTAAACGGATTGAATGACATAACTTAACAACTACTTACTGAAGGTCAAAGTATCATAGTATGATATATCCTTTTTGTTCTAGGGCCTTTCTGAATGTGCATTAAGACATGAGACACTTCGTTTGAAAAAATTAACAGATTTTGACATTTTTTATACAATGTTTCACATTTTATTACATATTCTAACAGATCCTTCCAAGAGAAGCTGATTGATCGACTCGACGTACAAAAACGCTGATCTTTGACTGCCTGCCAAATCGCCACTTAAAGAGACTATTGGGTTGGAGGGGGTGTAGAGGATGTATCTCACTTTTTGTGGGCAATATGCT
Organism: Acanthoscelides obtectus; assembly: GCA_963669975.1. Lineage (NCBI taxonomy): Eukaryota > Metazoa > Arthropoda > Insecta > Coleoptera > Chrysomelidae > Acanthoscelides > Acanthoscelides obtectus. The sequence goes on along the minus strand of CAVLJG010000007.1, from coordinate 72,972,173 downwards.
TATATTCGTCTTATCCTGGTAATTATAGGCTATACTGGACATATCTCATGCATATATTTCCCAACATATTTGCACTCTAGAATACAAAATGGAAGGACAAAGAGAGATCTGTCTCGAAGAGATTTGTGCCCCGTGTGTTGCGACATCGCGTTCACCATTAGCGCATCGTCTGGAAGGCTCGTTTCTAAAACATGTGATTTTTCTGATGGAGCTTGGTTAGATGCTGGCAATAAGATTTCTTTGTATGTTATAGTTATGTCTCAGCCCCACAAATTTTGAAGAACGAGGGCAGCAAGTCTTCTCTGGGAGAGCCATATCTTGGAAATCTTGAATATAAGTGATATAAAACTATGTTAAATACGCAAATTCCAGGGCGCAGCGAGATTTTCATGGAGGACCACTGTCTGGGGCTGAATACTATTGGGTCTATTTGGCTGACTTGATCCACTGCTATACATATTCATAACTGATTTCTTTCTAATAGGGGCTAACTTATGCCAAACATAATCTTTCACAAGCCGATAACAATGCGTGGGATATGCGAAGTCAACCTACTTGACGCCCTTTTTCATAGCAGTCGCGATATGCCGAGCTTTAGAGCTCTACCTGCATGCATTAATGCTTGGTCAAAAAAAAGCAAACCTTCCTGTCGAATTCATGTATATGGAATTACACACTGATGACCATCATTGAGGATCACCCTGTATAAGATTTTATGAAGAATGCTATAGGTTTTACCTTGTAACCTTGTTTTTAAAAGAGTATGAGGAAGCAGAGATTGTATGATACCCCACTACAAAACCTGGAACATATCCCCATGCCAGTCTACTTTTTTAGCTTGGAATTATTCTTCTACTGTCCGTAACTTCATCTCGAATTCTGTGTTTTATGGACCGGTTGCAATATGACATAATTTTTGTAAAAGTTATGTATGTGGGAATTTGTAAATACACCTGGAGACAACTCCAATTTTAAAACATTTTCGTTACAAAATACGCCGCACGAAATGTACGTATAGCAAGGACGTAGGATTATTTCAACTATACAGACGTCGTCCTCCATATCACGGTGTAAAGGAACATTTTCCTGACATAAAATTTATGAGGCGTCCATTTCCTGAGACGTTTGTTACAAGAAATTCAACCGGAATGGTGAACATGGTGGTGACATAAAAAAATTTCACAATAAAGTCTGCATACATTATGCTCAGCGCAATTGCTGGTGTCAAAACCGGATGGACAACTTTCACTAGAGTGTATAGTTTTTGAGAGAAGAAAAAAAGGAAATTGGAAGATTTCAGGAAAAAACTATCGAGCGATTCATTTGTCTTATAACAACCTTACGCGTTCAAAGTTCACTAGCAGAACGACCAAATAAAAGGCACTTTGTAGCGCATACTGTTATTAGGTTAGGCTCAATCTTGAGGAATGTGCATACCTGTATCTTGAATACAATGCACTTTCGCCATTTTTAATAAGGCATTGAAGATGATATTCTTCAATTACAACAAAGCTGGGCAAAATGCGCCGTGACATATGTTATAGCTGAATATCTGCCAGGAATTTGTACAGTTTGCTATATGTGATCGGTATTTTTATATTATGCATGCCGCAAATACAGAGGTGAAATACGGCTATAGAATCTTAAGGCTTGCAGCTACAACGCAAGAAAATCTGTTTATTTCCTTTTTAGGCGCACTGTGAACGTCATTGTATGACAATTTTGGTTAGTTAAAAGATCATTGAAATCTAACAAGAAAAGTTGACAGTTTTTGAGGTATAAGCGATATAGTGTTCGAAAAACTGAAAAATCGATACCTCCGCCGAGGCGGCCTGCGCCACCGAGTTTACTCAAAGTCGCTTAGCTACACGCTATCAGAATACTTCTGCTTACCTCCAATGATGGGTATTTACGCATATGATTTAACGAATATGTAATGAATGCAATGCGTATACAATGTGAACAATACGTATACAATGTACACAGTGGTGTTGTAGACAATGTATATAATAATATCAGTCAGGTTAGGTTTACTCGCAAATGGTAAAAAAATAGCGAACCGACAACTATAAAGAAAATGACCGATTAAAGCACTGTAAATCTAAATATTGGCGATGCTGATGATGCTGAATGAAATCAGGTAAATGTATCTTTCTTGATTCTAGAAATGTCCCTAATTCATTTGATGTAAATACATATGCGTATATAAATAAAAAAATATCTATATCTATGATAAATAGGAAATCATCAGACTTTATTGACATAATTCATTCCTAATGTTTGAAACCAACTGTTATCGATTTCATTAGAGCAAAGAACACCTCCAAATCATGTTTGGACAATATTCTCATTAACACAGATGTGAACGTTCAGTTTAAGTTTATTGATACACTTTTTTCTGACCACAAAGGGCAACATACACTCTTTTCACTCCATACCAATATCGATCATGAATCCAAATTGATTAGAGTGTTTTCTGACTCACGTATAAGTAGTTTTCTACAAGATACAACATCAGCCTCATGGAATGAAATTTATAACAGTGTCAATGTTAACAAAAAGTGGGATATATTTTAATAAAATAGAAAGCAGATTCAATTACCATTTTCCTCTGAAGGTGAAAAAGCGAGCTGCGAAACGCAAGAAACTTCCTTAGATAACCCGGATCTGGATCGACTCAGGAACAGGGTGAGTGCTCTTCAAATGATTTCCCAAAACGACATAAAATATAAAGATGTTCTTAAAAGATACAATGAGACATATGTGAAAGTCTTAAAAGATTGAAAATCGCAATAATATTTAGACAAAGAAAATAACCATGGCAACAGAAGCAAAGGGATTTGTAATGCAGAGCTTGAATTAACTACGAGTAACAGACCCAAAACATCGTTAGATCAGCTTGTCTTACCGGTGCATAATGATGTAAATGCTTTATCCAACCATTTCAATGAAAGCTTCATCGAAGCTGCTCCAAACCTCCTCTGAAAACAACCAAATTTGAGTCATGAATGCGACTCAGAACTAAAAAACTCCAATAGATCATGATGAATTGCTCAGAATTGTATGTACCCTAAAAAACACAAAAAGTTGTGGTGACGACGACATCTCAATTTTCATCTTAAAAAAAAAATGAAAACGGTAACATCTGGTCGGTCCTCTTCTTAACATCCTAAACACATCTCTTAGTGAAGGAGAATTCCCAGAAGGATTAAAAATGGCACTTCTGTTACCAATCCATAAAAAAGACAATCCTGATGATATGGGCAACTACCGCGCTATTAGCTATATATATATATATATGAGCAGTAGTCTGTGCCATTGCCAATGACCAGTTGGACAAAAAATACAATTAATTGTTAATTGGGAAATTGGCAAACTTTTAGGCTCTTTTGACGATAAAGTCAAGTTTTCTGCATTCTCTATGGATATGTATATATATATATATATATATATATATATATATATATATGCGAATTGGAACCGTATAGTATTGAAGAGATCTATACTCTAGTGCAACCATAAGTGTTACCTATCTTGTTGCTTTTGTATGTACTTTAAAATGGGTACACCAATGTTTGTGGAAAAACTTGTTATTTGACAACAAAGAATGAGAAAACGTGTTTTTTTTTGGGATGCACTCGAAAGTGTTGACAGGAACGAAAAAACTTTTCATACAAGATTTTTAGGTATTTATGAGACCTACAAAATGAGACCACACGTAAAAAGTTCCGACTGATGTTATTCCCGAAAAACGAGGCAAAATGCAGTATCCGGCACCTGTTGGTAATGCGCCGATAATTGCACGCAACTACTTGAAATTCTTCAAATCCGTAGGATTTGTACTTCTAAATAACAACAGAAAAATTCTATTATATTGGTCGAGTAGTTTTTCCGAATTTTTAATTGTTTACCCCAAAACTCCTGTTTTCCGGCCATCACGACTAATTGATTAAGCAATACAACATAATACACGTGTTTACCTTGGCGATATGAATCACAAACCATTCCGAAAACTAAATGTTATTTATATGCGAAAAGCAAATGTTACGTTTTTTTCTTCAAACAAAATTCAAACATTTCGTATTTGTGAGTAATTGAACAAATAATGCGCTGCGATATTCAAAAAACATCCGTTACTATACACATTTTAAAACGAAGCGGATATGTATATAATCTTTTGTTGCAAATTACTCACAAATGCGAAATACGAAATAACATTTATTGTCTGGAATGGTTTGCGATTCATATCGGCAAGGCAAGCTAGTGTATTTTGCTATAAAATGCCCTCTGAACTAACCCTGTATATTGCTCAATAAACTAGTAGTGATGCCGGAAAACAGGTGTTTTTGGATAAACAATAAGAAATCCTCAAAAACTATCTGACCAAACTGCTCCAATTTTGTTGTGACTATTTAGAAGTAGGAATCCTACAAATTTAAAGAATTTCAAATCTCTATGAGAAACAATCGTCGCATTACCAACAAGTGCCAAAACCAGCAGTTTGCATTAGTTTTCGGCCATAACTTTTCTGCTATTAGTCGGATCCTTTTCCGTGTAATCTCATTTTGAAGGTCTCAGAAATGGCTAAAAATCTTACATGAAGAGTTTTTTCGTTCCTGCCAGCACTTTCAATTCAACAAAAAAAAAACACGTTTTCTCATTCTTTCGTTGTCGAATGAAAAGTTTTCCCACAAAAATTCGTGTGTTAATACCTCAATGAATAAATAATCAGTTATCAGTTCTTTGCTTACACTAAATTTACCACGACACACTATCAAAGTTGAAGTTGTTGGTGCATCATCGACACTATTTTTTAACGGAAAAGGTGAAGAGTTTCGTTTCATCCTTGTATTGTGTGTTGGAAAGATCTTAACATGTCAAAATTAAACATAGAGATTACGAAATTTCATTGGATATAGTAGAAAATTATGCTTTTGCTTTCGTTCAAATCTAGTGTCAGTTTTTGCAAACTTTGCAAACTGTTAAGAAATATAACCTTATATACTGCCCTTTTATTGCTGGTGATCGGACACGGTTGTTCAACTCTTTTAAATATCCTTAGAAGTACTTTCAAATAGCTTCCTTGTCTTGATTTTGACTCAATGACTGCAAAACCTTATGTAACATGCGTCTGGACTCAAATACCGACTGGCCTCTAGATGACTAATTGGCTGTTGATTCAGGCAGCAGCGGTGGCGCAGTGGTACACGTTATGGGTTTACTAATCAGTCGTCCTACGCTACTTGGGTGCTGATCCCGTCCCAAGAGAATTTTTTTCTTGGCTATGCATGTTGAGATTGTGCGTAGGTATTAGACGGTCTTTGACTGTCGAACGTGGAGGTACCACCCGACGGATCTCTAAGACGGGGCCAGAATGTCTGCATGCTGCATGCACATGTGTTCCCTCGCTAGAGGCCATGTGGTGTTCCCTCTTACCCCTGTATCCCGCATAGCCCCAAGATACCCATGGGTGTTTAGGCCTGAGGCCTTCCTGGTGGTTCAAGTATAAAAAAAACTAAGTTCATGCGGTTGAGCTCAACTGTTTGGATTTGTTTGAAAACGTCCTTGATATGACCTTGAAAAATGCGCCCATAGAGACAAACTAATCTCAGATTTGAAATCAGTGACCCCAGGAACCCTGTTGAACTGAAAACTATATAAATACCAGAGAAATTGTATTTTTTTGACAGCTTTTCGATGCTCTAGACCACTGTGCAGTGCATACTCCAGTCTCTTGTCTCCAGGATCCAAATAAGCAGCAACATCCGAATGAAGGCACGGCCCTATCGATCCCCCACCCTTCCCTCAGCCCTCAAGCCCTTCATCCCTTTCGCTTTGATCGTTCGTGTGCGATACTTTTATACAAGTAACCCACTTCCAATTAAATCTGATGACAGGGCTGCGGCGGCAGCCAGTCGAACACAGCGCCACCCCGCGACACAAATTACAACTTGCAGACTGCCGGAGTGAGTGCGGGTTTCAAAATTAAAATGGTCACATCATGGGGAGACATTTTGCAAGGGGATCTATCTGTTGAGGTACAGAAGCGGAAAGTGTAAAAGTCCCATTTACGAAGCCGTAACAGCTGGGTATACTTACCACCTCATACAGCGGTAACCATTGTACATGTTCGTAGGCTCTGTCAGTTTGAAGAAATCTGGGTATTATGACGAGACGCTTGAAAAAAAGGGAAATTAATGCAAATGTCGCTTGTAATCCTGGAAGTAGTATATTCGCATCAGCTCATAATAATAATTTGATTGTTTTTATGATTAAAAAAGGACCCCTTTTAATGAATGTAGATGTTATTGGGTCCAAATTTGCCTCAAAATTTATCTAAATTGTTTTTCAAACGAATTTTAAATACTGTTTCTTACGCTTCAGGCGAAGATTTTCTTTAGCCTTCGAAGCTTCTCGAGTCTTTCTGAATAAAAAGGGTTTTATAACATTTATAACATTAACTTGATTTTCTTCTTCTTCTTTCTAAAAACAATATGAATGGAAAATTTAATGATACCAACGTTCCTGAACATTCTTCAAGCATCCAATGATAAGATTTCGAAGCACTTAAGAGGGCATAGTTATTCTAATCCTTTGTTTCTTAATGTAAAGTATATTTTTATCAGCGCAGAATAATAATTTAATTATGTTTCTTGCATGATATGATTCAAAAAGTACCCCTTTTAATGATTCTAGATAGTATTGTGCCCAAAATTGCCTCAAAATTTATCTGAACTATTTTTTAAACGAATTTCCCTAAGCTTGATTGTCTTCAAGGCATAAGCGATTTTTTATTTCAAAAATTAAGAAGTATGTCACTAGCCACTCCCTAAACACAATATGAACAATGAAAAATTTAATGATACCAACGTTCTTGAACATCCAATTATAAGATTTCGAAGTTCTTAAGGGACCATAGTTATTCTAATTCTTTGTTTCTTAATGTAAATAAATTACTATTATATTCTACGTCAGCGCAAGAGAGATGCAGCATGGCGACTGCCAGCATTATTACCGTATGTTCTTTTTTCATTTCAAAAACTATTTACCTTAAGAGAAAAATGTATGATGATGACCCAAGACACCTGAGAAAACTGACAATTTTGGGTCTGGAACATGCAAATTTGTTAAAAGTGGTTCTTTGTGAATAAGGCTATGCAACAAAAAACGGAATATTTTTTCTATCGGATGCAAAGATACTTCCCTGGTCTTTTACGTTGTCTGTTATGTTGTAATATGCTTATGATCTTTCAGAAAAATCTAACAAAGGTGCATTGCAGTACTCATTCTTCAAAGTTAATGACATTGTAGCGAAAAAAAAACCAACACCCTCAAGACGCCAGTTAGTAACGAACTGGCTTAGATGTCACGAAAATACTACAAGTTGGCAACAAAAGGGGCCAACATGCTTTGGCGGGAAATGTAAGCCCAACAGCATACAACATGTCTTCTTGTTCCGGCAATATCCTGTGTAGGAGATACCGACAAAAATTCTAGTTATACATTGTGCAATAAATAAAATGATGGGTGATAAACGTAGCCTAGTTTTTTTATAAACAAGTTGGAGCCGGTGTGATTCCTTTTTTTTATTCAATTAATAAATACATTGATAAAACACTATAAATTAAATCTTAGAGTGAGCTAATGCAAAAAAGCTGTATAGTTTCATGAAAATTTAGGCCATAGCTCAATAAAGCGGAGAGTAGGCGCGGTTAAGAGTGCCAGTGACTTAAGTCGGATTAAGCCTCAAATCTCCGAGGTGTTAATCGGAACCTGTTTTACCTGACCACCCACACAAAAGAAAATAGTCTCACAGTAATGACAAAACCTAATAAAATGTACAAAGAGAGCCAAATAAAACAAGATATTTAAAAAAGAATCACAATTTATTATCAAAACAAGCAGCACAACACTGGAGTGCAAGTTAGAAGAAACTACCTGACAATAAAATTATTAGACCGTGATAATTAACTCTGCAAAACGTTTACCATGGTATACGTACGAAAGCTTCACAAATATATGCTTTACAAATATGTTTACGCCTAAACCTAAACTTATCTGGATAATGGTCTTCTTCCAGTTACGGCTCTAGGCGCAGCTGAGATATCCTCAGCTCACTAACGCTCAGGTCAAAAACTAGTGGCCAGTAGTGAGCACGTCACTATGTAGAAGCTGCTTGCCTCGTTCCCCAAATTTACGGTATAAAAAGCCCTGTTCAAATCAGGGTTTTTTTTGTCAAGGGGAAGGGGTCGCTTCCAACAGAATCAGCTGCGATACAGCCACGCTGAAGGTTTAAATTCCATTAGAAAATGGACAGGGTAGCACCCAAGCCAAAACAACTAAACGTAAGGTACAAAATAAAGAGTACTACTCCATAAACTGGTATTTGGGAGTCCTATATCCCAGAATTTGAATGTTAATGAAACAACGCCCAGCACCATACCTCAGTAGAAAGATAAGAAAAAATGGCACTGGACCAGTCTGCACACGCAGCACCTTAAAAAAGGGATCATGATCGGAAATCAAATTTTAAAAGAAGGTATCTTGATAAGAAAGCAAATATTCCTATACGACTAGTACGCGCAGAAGTCACAAGGTGGCGCTGGTTGCCAATGGGCGAAACCAGCTGACGAGGGATCAACGATATTTTATCAGGACATTTCTGAGATAGTCGTTAATAATACTAGCATTAGTGTCCAAAATATTTCAACAATAGTGAATCGCTGAGAAAGAATTATATAATACGTGTGAAATTATACAACCAATAAACTATGACATTTGATAAAAGAAAATGATTAAAAGGGTTTGGCCTAGGAATCGACACTCTACCATTAATAAGGAGAAATTCAAATTACTAATAAGTGATCAAAATAGTAAAAAAAAAAGGTAACATGATGTTAGAACGTGACACTCAGCCAAACGGGAAACTAAAAGCACTATAATGAAAAATATAAAATAATGCTAGCGTTAGTGACACTGTAATATGGTACAGATACACTGTATCAATATTGTTAATAGAAACTGTTAACAAACGTTAGAGTTTTCAAGTAATAATCGCCTCTGAAAATTCTGTTGTAAGCAGAGGTATGACCGCAACTACCTTGCAGTACCTAGCAACAAATACTAATCAGAGTAAAGTTACCCTACATGAATTAAGGTGTTTTACTATGGGAGTAAGAGCCCAAGATCACAAATTTATTACAACACCATCATACCATTGGAGAAAAGCTCTAAATACTTAGATGTGACCCTTGATACCAGGCTCAAGTGGGAGCCCCATGTCTGCGGAAATATCCTTCTGGTTATCTCGACATCAAGAATGTAAGAGCCAGACACAACGAAAGACTGCATCGACACCCAAATGCAAAAGCAACTTCAACTGCTGTACAACTACACTGTCTGGCGACTGATGATGACCGTACTAACTTGTGTCCAAAACAGAGCATGTGCGCGAGATCATAGCAATAGTATTCATTATACATCTGAAACGTATCCTGTGGTTTTCATGCTGATAAAACTCCATGTTTTTCTTGCAGCTAAATGGAATCACATATGTTTGAATGACGCTTTGCTATCTTGGTAGCCCTAATAGTTTTTGCGAAATGGTCTAGAAAACAGGTGGGCGACATATTTTTGTTATTTTTTAACAGACCTGTAAAGTAGGAAATTCGTATTATTGACAGGGGATAATGTTTGAGCGGAAAGGTCTGATAGCTCACTCTATCCATCAAGCATTAGGATATGAAGTAGGATCAATCACCCATCGATACCTCTTTTCAAGTACACTGTACCTATTCATATATGCATATCGTGTCGCTCTATACAGGTGGACTTAAATTTCCCGATGAAATAATAAATGATCCATTTTACGAAGGGCTCTCCAAAAGGGATTAAGGGCTTAGTATGCACCCGATCCGCCCTTTGTTTAAACAATGATGCACGTTTTGTATTATCTCGCATATAGAAACATATTTTCCAATAATCCACGTTCCAATTTTTATATGAACCACAATCCAGAGTGGACATCGTAAATGCTTTGAATGCATTGGCTAGATATCTTCAAATGGAGGATAATGTTCTACCGGAAAACGTAGGTGGAGTCAGAGTTGGAACGTGTATTAATATTACTTATAGTTATGGTAGTTACTCGGTAAACAGTCGATAATCACAATACGGTTTTCTAAAGATCATGTGGTACTTCCAAATGAAATACGATACGTTGTTCCTAAGAGCATCAATGTAAACTATGTTCCTGGGTTATCCCACAAAAGGAGTCAATAAGTGTCAAATCTGGTGGTCTCTGTGACCATGTAGCGGTATGCCCAGATGGCTTTTTAGAAATAATGTGAGGATGAGCCAAACCTTTATATTAAAGTTTTGAAAAGGAGAGGTCCTTTTTGTCCGATTTTATATCAACCAGCATCAAGAACAGTGTTGTTACAAAATGCAGTCCTTTGAGGCGAAAGTCAGATCATATGGATAAAAAGCCACATCAAACTCTTGACGTGCCCCCTATTATCCAAATTGGAGTTTACCTCACACATTGTCACCACCTAGGAAAACATAGACAATAAGGGACACTTTGTCAGGTGGTATAACATATGTGCTGCTCATTTAGCCTAAAAGAAATCTGCATTTCGTACTATGGTTAATAACACTGCTATAGGTGCAGAAGAGACCAATTTTGATGTAAAATTGGACAAAAAACCTCAAGTTTCCAAAACTTTCATTTAGAAGTATGGCTTATAACTCCTGAAGAAAAAAATCTACGACAATTTATTCTTAGGAGTAATCTCGGACTTTTCTTGCAATGTTTTCATATTCCCCGTCAAGCCATACCCTTATCTAGGCTAAGCCCTAGGTAGTTGGCGGAGTTTGACTTGAAAGTATCAGCGACTAGGAATGCCTCCCGTTACGCTACTACTCCCTAACGATAGGCGATAATCATCGATGTTCGACAAATATCTATCTTTAAGGGTATAACATCCATATCCCAACATCGATGTTTTTATTAAGCAAATTTCGGATTATCGGTGATCATAGCTAAGACATCGGGAAATCCATGTTGCTATCAATAACCCAAATAATGGTTGGTTTTGTCATTGGCAACAGGTTTGTTTCAACAAGCAGTTTCGAACTGGCTCAGAACTGATTCCGAATTACTTTTCTGCCCGTGTTCAAGGTAAATACAGCTCAGAACTAGTTCCAAACTATTCCGGTTAAACAAATAATTACATGGATAATTCTTGACGTACTGCATACCTTTTTAGAAAACAAACAGCAGAAGATAGATGAGGAGCAGACTTTCAAAAGGCGTTGTGCTATGACCCGCATAAATTGAGAAGTGGAAAAAACTGCTGTGACAACATGCATAGCTGCAAATGCTTGATTTTGGTGAATCAAATACCACGAAAATAGATAGGCTTTGATGGTGAAGGAGGATTACCTGGAAAACAAAGAAATTCTATTTTTTGACCAAAAGTAGATTCTATTTGATGCACTTTGTTTGTCCGAAGGTGAAATAAGTCCTTCTGTTTGGGAAACGGTAACTTAAGTAAAAATACCTTTATTCCATTTACCGATGAATACAATCTTATAAAAAATAGGCTTAGAGAAAAATATTCAAACTTTCACTCCAACATCATCCTCGATGCAGTTACATACTTCTTGGGCATTATCTTCATCATTGTCTTCATCACTATTCTCTTGTAGCTCTTCAAGTGGCTCTGGAAAAATAGGACGAAGCCATTGCAATTCCTCATCCTCACGCCATCTTTCTGTGGATAGCTGCACCAAAAGGTTATGCAAACTTTTCAACTTTGTCCTTTTTATTTCATGATTCAAAGGCAACCTTGGAAAACTCAAGTTTTCCATCTTCTTGTTTTTTTTAACAACGTCAAGTACTTGGCGTTGGCATCGTCATTTCTGTAAAAGGTTTCTGTTTTCACCGCTACATGTTGTTTTGAAGTCCATTTTATCAAAATTCGCTTAGCATGACTGATTGTTTCGATTTTCTTAAAAGTGGACAAAGCGGATTTCAGGTCATATATTTTAGTGTGCTATGGGATCTAATAAGCTTCTCACATCGTCCAAAAATGCGATCCGCTGGCAGGTATGAATGACCTCTTATTGGAAAAACCATTCTTATAGATTGCAGGCCTTTTGGTGCTTCTTTATGTCGCCACATCATTAGCATGTGAACTATGTGACTGTTCTTGTTTTGGCCTCCACATCTATCAGAGAACAACGTCAATTCTTTCAAGTTTTTTGGAAATTCAGCCTTTCTGAGAAAATCGTAAAGAGCAGAACCAACTTCTGTGGCACCCCTTCCTGCTTGGTGTTCTAACCATGAGTAGAAAATTGGTCGCTTGCAAGGTATGTCTGTGATACAGTAAAACATACAAGGAGAGTTGCTGTGCATAGAATGCCTCTGAAATCGGTACTTTAGGGCGAGGTTGTACCTGCTGAAGATCGAAGCAGAATGCCATCCCGTCTTCAGATGTTTATGTTTCCTTCATCATTTTAAAAAACTGCTTTGCTCGTAATAGCTTTCATTTGCCTAGAAATATTTTGTATACGTTTCTAATACCAGAAATTTTTAAAAACATTTTCTGACAAATTCTTTTCTTGCTGTTGGAGCTCCACACATTGTAATGCACAGTAATGTTACGGTTTCTAGTAAATCTTTGGTCTGAACGTTTCTTTCTCCTAGGAGTTCCAATTTCAATTAAATGAGACAGTTTCGTATCTTGCTTAACCTTGTCTTTTTGTGAATAAAACTTTTGTCGGCAGCGCCTTAGATCTTCGAAAGGAATATCCTTACATGAAAGTTTTTTATTTCTGCCATGCTTACAGGGGACTTTTAAACCATCAAGGTTGGGATCAGGGTCATCGTATCTAGAAATAAAACCGCAATCTATGAGAAAATTCCCCAAATAACATAATTTACTATATCTACCGTATTTCTTTCTGGCGCTGCCGTGATGTTGCACCCCATTTTCGTTTTCTACTGCCTCTGTCTTGATCACCAACAATATGCTCTTCATCCATAATAGTGGTCCGACCGATCTAACCCAGTCGATATCACTATGCTAACTGAAGCAAGTTACGACAGGATTACAATCTTGAGACTCGTGTCCAAACAAAAGGGTTTACTTGCTGCTCATCCAAAATATACTGGACAAACAAAAAGCGTTCATGCACTAACTAGTTTATCAAAGCCTATTTGATTGTCCAACGCAGAAAAAAATAACGCTCTTTGAAAGTCTAGACGTATTAACGGGCGTTATATTTATCGTTTAACATCGTTTTGGATGTCCAAGGAGCGGTTGACAAATGGAGATGAACCTATACATTTGATCGCCATCTTTTGGCCAATTTCGTAAAAACTGCACTTAATGCTTTCTGAAAGTCTGCTCCTCAGATAGTCTGGTGAAATATTTTGGAAAAATAGTATGAAATATTATCTTTTTTAGCGCTGGAAAAAAAATCATCATTTTACCTTTAGAGGAAGCTTGTTCTGCTACAGTAAGAGAGGAAGAGACTGAGTGAAATGTTAACAACACCGAACATCAAGTTATTAATTGATTTTAGATGACAGAAATATATAAGGTGAATATTGCTAATAACATGATTGACACGAATTCATTAGAACCTTTACTTTATGTGTTCCAATATAATCTTCATCGTCACCCCTTTTCCAATATGTGTAATAAATGGCACAATAAATGGTTCATATTTGATATATGGAGAGATTGAAAAGGCACAAATGGCAGCCACAAAATGCAAATTCCCAGCTGTGAACATCTGATCGACGCCATTTATTTGGTAAAGGCGCATGCGCTAACCAATTTTAGTTCTCTCTGAGAACCAGAATTGGTAGAACCGTATCAGAACCAGTTCGGAGTAAGTAAGGAGTTTGTTGGAACAGACAACATCCAGTCACGGAATCAGTTTTATTTTCTGCTGGAACCGTAATTTAGATCTGAGCATGCCCTGTTGACTTCAGAACTAGTTCGATGTGTAGTATGGTTTGAACACACTGTATGAATATTTTTATTATAAACTGTTAGCAAATGCTAGATATTGGAAATATTATACGTCACCGGAAATGCTGCAGTAAGCAAAGCAGTTGCAGTCCCTGCAATAGCTAGCCGCAGAGATAAAAGAGAATAGTCAACAACAAACGAATTAAGGTGTAAGAGCCCACAAGAAAAGAAATGTATTTTAGATGGCATGTTGGAACAAAGCTGATAAAAACAAGAATACAACTTTAGATATTAGAATATAACTAATAGGATGCATATCAGCATTGTCAGCTGTCGTCCCCTCTGACTAGATTGCAGTCACTGCTCCATCCACAATCTATAGACTCGCAGCTTGCAACTCGCAAGCCATGCTTGTGCAATATGGGTTGCAGCATTGTAGGCAACAGATGCTCGTTGCGCCATTCCTCCATAGGCGGCGCTTACAACGAGTAGATGTGGCGTAGGCTATCAGACTAGCTAGTACACAAGTGATGAGTTATGGCGATCATAGAACGTTACATAGTACGGATGCTGAGGTTAATACCGATGATGATATTTTTGCAACATCGCGCATTCCGATTACCCCCTTACGACCTCCTCCACTCCCTGATGGCGACGTGATCGAAAGGCGTCCGGCTGGCTGAGATTGGACATGCACCGCTGCTCGTATAATAACTCCGGGACGTGCCCGTGACGTCGCTCCGGGAATTCAGCGCATCTTCCCCAGCAAATAACAAATATTCATACGGATCACGACAAATTCGAGTCTGTCCTGAAAGTTGCCGCTACGCGTCCGTTCGTCGGTCTGTTTGCTTTGCATCATCCCCAGTCGCTCCTAGTTTGCGTAAGGGAATTGGAGATGGGATTATCAAACGCTTAGGCTGTGCAAGGGACCTGGTCCAGAAGGTTTAATCGTCGTGGACGTAGTCATGCAATGTTCTTTCTTTGGCGTTTACCATATTCTCTATTAATTCTCAACGCAACTCATGAAAAGACTTTAGTTCCGTTGAGTATTATATCGAAGGCAAAATGTGGGGTACTGGATAGCGCTTATAAAGTAGGTATTCAGAACGACGTGCTAATATTTCTAATGTAGAAAGTGCATCAAAAAATAACAAAAATATGGATCCAAAGATGCACCCCTATCGAGACTCAGGATGATGAAGTTTTATTTATCAAATTATAAAGAAATATATATCTACGCAGCGGGTGGACATACTGAGTTTTCCCGATGTAAACTAAGCCAGCAACGTAGAAACTGGGCGCCTGTACACCTAGTAGGTAATATTTTCTACGCCACCGGCATTTTCGGTGAACATTTTTTATACATTTTGCCTGTGGAGGAATTTTTTGTCAGATCACTGGTTTTGGAGATATTTTGGTTTGGGTATTCGAGGTAAAATCCTAAAATGCTCTTATTATTTATTTATTATTATTTTTTTTATACCGAAGCAGCCGCGCTGACAGAAGCCTAAATGCCGGGACACCGCGGCTGCTATGATGATCCAAAAGAAATTTTGTTAATACGATTTTTGAGCTACCTAAGGTTAGTAGAACTGGGAAAAGCTCCCTCTGGTAGATGGTTCCACAATATCGGCACCCGGTCGGAGCGGTCGTAAGTATCGGCAAGTTGTGGATGTACGAAGTTCGATGCCGTTAGGATGGGAGGCCAAAGTCAGGCGAGTCTGTCTGGCAGGCATATCGCGGTGCTGCATCATGGAAGAGAGCTCTGAGGAGCAAAGCCCGTTGGTGTAGCGGTATAAAAGAGCTAGATCGCCGACATCCCGCCGGTGCGGAAGGGTTGCGTGACTCTCTGTTAGAGAAGAGTCATCGATCAGTCGGACCGCCCTCCTTTGGACAGCATCAAGCATAAATAATGTAGTCGGGGCGGCAGCACCCCATACGTGTGAGCATTTTTTATTACATGCGTGTCTTATCCTCAATCAGTAGCGAAGACGCTTAAACCTTGTCTGTGCTCACCACTAGTTTTCATGGAGTACTTCTTCTGGTAGAACCCATGTTAGATTCAACTGTTTGTCTAAAATCACAATTGAAGAGTGTAAGTTCTAAACGGTCTAAGTGCCAAAAACAATTATTTTCAATTATTCATGTGAAAAAGGTCTCTGTACCATGCCTAATAATTTTTTTTTTATGCTCCAACTACCACGAAGGCCTAAGGCCTAAACACCCATTGGGTACCGTGGGGCTATAGGAGGATACAGGGAAAGGGGGGACGCCACACGGACTCTGGCGAGGGAACAAGTGTGCATGCAACATGCACACATTCTGGCTCCGCCTATGAGATCCGCCGGGTGGTACCTCCACGTTCGACAGTCAGAGACCGTCTACCACCTACGGACAATCACAACATCCATAGCCAAGAGAAAAATTTCTCCTGGGACGGGACTCGAACCCGCACAGCGCACGGCGACTGATCAGGAGACCGAAGAGTCTACTACTGCGGCCACCGCTGCTGCCCATAATATTGCAAAGGTAGTAAGTGCCAGCGATTCATTTAGGTATTTATTTTCTGTCAAAAGGATGGCGGTCCCTGTAAGTGCCAACATACATTTTACTCATATGTGCCAAAGCTACGAAGCAGATTTGGTTTCGTGACAGTCGATTTGGTTTCGTGACAGTGTTGTTCTGTTGTGTCATTTCCATGTTTCAACTGAAAGTGGAACGAAACTAAAGGGCAGAAGAAAGTGTGAAAAGGGAACAAAAACGTCTAAGGGCAAGTGGCTTAGAGTACAGAACTTATCGAGGTGATATAAAACCTGTAAAGAAGCCTAATAAGGCACATAGACAATTTTCAGAATTGCACTCAGATCTTTTTACGATTTTCTGTTTTTAATTTTTTTCAAGTCGAAGTTAATACTTTCAAACTCCGTCTTCTCAAGGATCTTACTTAGAGTAAGATTATATTAAAAAAATATACTTAGAGCTAAAATATCGTTTAATTATTACTTAGATAGTTTTATTTGATTATCTCGGTTACATGTTTTTGTCACTTAGACCCTTTAGAACTTACACTCTTCAATTAGTAATTGTGGAATCAACTAATTTGAGTAAAATTATTATTATTTCAGTTTTGAAATTACCGGCCTTTTTTTCTAAGAATTCTTTAGCATTTCGGATCAAGTGAGCTCAATAAAGAAGATATCGCAAGTTGTCAGCAACCTTGGACACGTATAAGGACGAAGTATACAGAATGCTTCCAGCACTGTTCACACTACTCCAGGCATTCTCCAATAACAACACCTTCTTTAGGTTGGATGTTAATATTTATTCAGCATTATTTTTTGTTAAATTTAGATCTAAGTCGTATAAAATGTAATGTTTATTGTTGTCGCGTTTATTTCTTATTAGCATTATCTATTTATTTATAAAATAAATATTTTCTTTAGTTTGAGGTTTCCTTATAAACAAAAATTAATATTCGGGCAAAACCAGTGGCGTGCGCAGGAAAGGTTCAACCAAGCTTACCTTCTACGCTATTGATTAAGGATAAGATACTTACAGTACTCAATAAATGTTGTAGTGAGGTCCCGTAGCTTTATCCACATGTTTTCAATATCAAGCTTCATCATGTTTTCAGAATAGAGGAGGCTAAGCCTTTTCATAAGAATATTTCGGGATTTGACTTTAAATATTCAAATCTAAATATCTCCAAAACGGTTGTTCTGATAAGAATTATTCCTTAAGAGACAAAATTTATGGAAAATTGAATGGTATTTCATGGAATGCACTTTTTTCTCCAAAAAGGCCGGTGGCGTAGAAAATATTTCCCACTGACGGTCCAGGTTCCCCAGTTTCCACGTCCCTGATTTAGTTTGGACCGGTAAATTCTTTGTGCCCATTGCTGGTGATGTATTCCAGAATATTAGACCGGGAGCTGTGGGCAAAAAAAATCGTTCTGAGTAGGTTTCCTGCTGTATCACATGATCCCCCCATTTTTGCACACAGCTACCGGTCTATATCTTTACCCTCACCGTTCATGTTTTTTTTCAATTTCGTAAATGAAACTTCATCACCCTGTATCTCGGTACGAGAGTATCTTTGGACCCGTATTTATAGAAACCTGTTTTTTTATATTTTCTACCTTGCAAATATTGTCAAGTCAGTCTGAAACACCCTGTATGTACTTGACTCAAATTTGGATAACTGTATTTTCTATAGAGGAACGGCAATCACCCAAGATCACAGCACTTAGGCCGCATTGGGCCCCTTGTACGTGCTTCCCAGGAGTCACTCAGGTCTGGATCGTCAGCCACACCAGACTATTGAAGAAGGTGGTGATGCGACCCAGCGGAGCTTCCCTTACGGTAGACGTAGGAGGCTAACGTTCCCCCAGAATGGATTCTCGGATTAATATGACACGTGGGCAGTCGCAAAGCAAGGATGCGTCATTCAGTCTCATGTTATATAGATGCTTCCTTAGCTGACAGTGTCCAGTTGCAATGCCAGTCAGAGTTGCCATATTTGGGGATTTTCCTCCAAATCTGGGACATTTTTACGTTCATTAGGAGAAAATAAAATCGTTGGGTAATTTTGGGGTATTTTATTCCATCCTTAACTACGAAAACCTGTCAACTGCTAGATAACACTTGTATCTTTATGAAGCTTCATCTTTCCTTATGTTCTACGCTGGCTCGTCGTTACGCCTTTATATTAATTGAAGGTTGGTAGCCATGCATAGTCATAGAACACAGAAAAACAGAATAATAAATAGTATAATAATAATAATATAATAAACAAAGTTGTAAAGTGGCGGATTGATTTAGCTATCCTTGTTTCATACGCGTGTTTCGGGAGAAAGAACGGGTCTGCGATTTCCCAATCCCTAGATGGCAAAGTGATAGAGAATGCGCGTATCGTTTAACAGTCATGCTCAAGAAAAAAGTTAGAAAAACATATTATTTTTAATATTATACCAAGGTCAACTGGTCCAATCTATACCCCCCCAATTAGATATGATTTGCAGATTTTTTTAAAAAGTTGCAAATCTGGGTAATTTTTGTGCTTGTTATGGTGGAATTGTGTTTGATTCATCTGACAACGCTAATGCGAAGTTGTTGTCTGGAAATGCACAGGTAGTTTTCCGCTACTTGCTCACTAGGGTATCAAGGTATCATCCCTCCTACTCTTAAAGATGTCATTACCAGTATATCGGCTGAAATATTACCCTTAAATTATGAATGACCTTTTACCCAGGCAACAACTATGTTATTACTGGTGAAGGCATTCACAAGTGCCAAGAGGCAATATAGCGCTGTTTTCTTTGTAAGCTCACAATGCTTGAGAGTCAATATTGCTTGTCTGATGTTCATGTAGATCTTAATATTTTTGCCTGTGAAATTTCTGTTGACATTTTTTGCCGCTAAAGTTATTTAAGCTAATTCGACGTGCGTCCCGCTGGCATGTTTGCTCATTGATCACTTGTAGCTCCTGATGCCGCCGATTCTGGATTGAGGATAGTCGCCTGGTCATCATTCTACCTGAGACCAAGCCTAGCAAATGCTGAAGAGTTGCCAAACAGCCCGAATCAGGTATGCATGGTTGGCTGTCTGTGGTCGCACGAACGACAGCTATATTACTAGTTTGGTAATTTTACCTTGAACTTCCCCACATACTTTCCAAGCCCTCCAAAGTGTGTCTGTATCAGCTTGGAAAGTCGACGAGCGAATCGAAGCAGGCCCCCGCAGAGCGCGTCGGGCGGCAGCATTTTCGACATTTCCCAGAAACGACAGCTGTCAGTTGCAGAGGCCGAGTTTGGCGCGAATAATGGCGACACATGTTCAGCCTTCAGCCTCTGTTCGAGGTTGGACCGGGCTACACCGATATCACACCGGAGCCGAGCCCGGAGTGTCGACCGGAGCCGCACTGGGGTGTAAAATGCGGTGTGGCAGGATACATGCATAAAAATGTGACGCGAGAGATGACAAAGAAAGGTTCGGGGCGGCTGAGAAAAGAGGAGCTGCGTCGTTCTTTAAGATCGAATTTCATGGTATAGGACTACGAGGTCTGTAACGTAAGTGATGAGACGGACAACGTGGTGTTCGACCTGGCAAGACTGGAGGTGCCGGACTTGGAGGAGAGGCGGGGGTAAATGCGATCCGGCTTCAGTACACGTACTCAATCAGTTCCTTCTACTGTGTTCTAAAGATGAGTGACATCAATTTCGGGCAACGGTGTCCTATGAGGGTTTGGGCACAGTACAACGGATACCCCTGCTAAACGTCAGCAGGCCTACGGAGTGTTTTCTCAAGAACCTATATTTTTCGCTGGTTTAAGGTATTTTCAGAAGAGCGAGAGTCCTTTGAAGATTGTTCGGGAAGCGGAAGGCCTTAATATTCAAGAATCGATGAAAATATCGTAAAAATTCGGGATCTTGTGCGTTCAGGTCGTCGGTCGGTTGACAGTCAGAATGATCGGGGAAGAGTTAATTTTGACTCACACCACCAAAAAGCAGATCAAAAAGAACTGGGTGCTGCATCCCCATAATGCTCTTCGTCCCACAGCAATGCCAATCAACAAGTTTTTAACCAGTAAAAACATTCCTCTTTAGCAGCACTACCCACCTCAAAGGACCTCATTTTGAGTCATGAAAGCTATTGCAGTATCGGAGTTCCAGCACTGCTTTGAGGAGTGGAAGAACCTCCTTCAGCGCTGTGTGCCTTTAGACTGAAGTTATTTTAAGGGTGTCGATATAAAAATGTACTATATTTGAATAAAACAACTGAACAAAAATCAGTCTCATCACTTAACTTACAGACCTCGTAATAATATCGCTTTTGTCGGTCCGACAAACAGAGAGTCAACGCATACAGCTGTTTCATACTTACTGGCAATCATCAGCAGGGTCTATGCTAGGTTTCTAGCTAGGGCAATGAACAAAACCAATGTATAAGGTCTATCGAAATACTACCGCGCAAGGTGCTATTTGCTACCTGAATCGGGAGAGTAAACGGCAGATATACCGGGTGTTTTATATACGATTCTCACCACTGGGACCTCAGAGGCATAAGAGATCCGAATTCGGTTAACTGGAGGGAAAATTGCGCATTTAAGTAACTAAGAAAATGGAATTTAAAAAGCTTGGCAATTCCGATTAATTCCTGAGATAGATAATAGAAACCGAATTTTCCCAAAATCGTCTGAAGAAACCAATCATCCAGCTTAGCGTTAGACTGTTCTTAATTCGATAAGTAAAGACCAACTTTATGAAGATTATTTTATATTTAGTTATCTGAGGTTTTATAATATGAATCCTTTTCATAGTACAATATCACATCGTTAAGACCGGAGAGTTAGCTCACAATATTGAAACAAATTGACGCTTATACTTATCTGCAACATCACCGTGTGCTGAGGAACTTACCTGAAAAAAAAAATAACGGTATTACTATTCAAAGTATCACTCAGCCGTGAATTAATTTGTAACAAAATCCTTCTTAGTAGCACAGGATACTTAACCCGCGATCGGTGTCGCCGTTAGATGGAATCGAATATTTTAAAATGTTTGGACGCCGTGTAGAATGGGTATGTTTTAAACCGAAGCGGTTCTAGTTATGCCTTACTAGATATCCGTTTGATCACATCCTATATAGGGATGCAACGATATATCGGAAAACCGATAAATATCGATATATCGACAATTAAAAATATCGATATTTATCGATATCGACGATACGCCGACATCGATATATCGATATCGAAAAATTCAATATATCGTATCAAAATATCGAAAAACCCACCCAAATTAAAATACCCACAAAATCGGGTAAAACGCAAAGATGTGACGCATGTTCTGCGACCACTGCAAGCTATAACAAGAGAGGCTTCTGCCGAATATTATGTCACTATTTCAAAAGTTGTGCCTATGGTGAGTTGTGCAATTGACCAATACAATGAATCGAGGATCACTTCAAGCATTGCCGGCGATTTGAAGAAAAATATTACTCTGGAAAGCGAGAAGCGTTTTGGCCAGTTGGAATACAATATGTTAATAGCAGTTTCGACGTTGGTAGACCCTCGTTTCAAATACTTGCCTTTTAAGAAACCTGACTCATGTGCAAAAACGATTTTAAAAATTATTAATTAATTTCAGAATATAAATCTGCAGCCGCAGTCGCAACAGGTTCATCACCATCTTCAGAGGATGAAGATAAAAATGAATTTGATTTTTGGAAGCACCATAAATATTTGGCTCACAGGCAAATAAAAAGAAAAAAAAATTACGGTGACGACGAGCTCACGTTATATCTTTCTGCTCCTGTAAATACTCTAAAAGTAAACATTATTGAAATATGGCAAGAGATGCAAGGTGTATATCCCAATATTTTTAAAGTGGCAATGAGTCATCTACCAATTGTGGCAACAAACGTTCCTTCCGAACGTATTTTTTCAAAAGCAGGAGCCACTATAACTCAGAGCAGAAACCGGCTACAAGGAAGCAGACTGTCAAAGTTACTATTCTTAAGTTCAATAGCTAGTACAAAATACTGGAATTAAGTTTCCCAAATAAATGTATGGAAAGAAAAACACATTTTATATGCATATCCGAATTTTGTTTCACTTCACGTACATACGTATAAAAATTTATATACATACATAATCGATAACTGTTTGATATAACTGAAACAACATTGGATTTCTAATTTCTGTAAGCTTCCAAAAAAATATGAAATATCAATATATCGGCTTAATAGACCGACATATCGATAGATCGATATCGATTTAATTCGATATATATCGATATCGATATATCGATATTTATAAAAAGTGTGCATCCCTCATTTACTACAGCAGTATTCCTGCAAATAAATGTATACCTGGGAGGGGATGCGTTTGTTCTCTGCTTGTACCGCGCGGTGACGAAACGTTAGTTGAATGACACGATACTTGTCGCTTGAAATTGTGCTTTGCAGATTTCAACTACGTTATACACCTCATATTATGCGATGATCAGCACTGACCACTTTGCCGATTCCATTGCGTCAAAAGATAAGAAATGTTCTGGGCTCAGACGCAACCACCCTTGTTCCAGCCGGACCACAGAGAGGTGAAAAGGTCCGGTCTATTTTTTGCAAAAAACGTAAAAACAGATTCACTCAATATGTCTAGTTCCTGCTCAAAACCTTTTTCTAAAGAGCATACTATACTTCGAACACTGTTTCGACATGTACATACTGTTGTAGAAATGACGATTTGTCAAAATGTCTTGTTCGTACTACTATTACGAAATAAATAATGGTCAGTAATTACTATTACTATGATTTTAATTTTTAATATTACTTATTAATATTTGGTAATAATAACTAAGGCTAACTCACAGCATGCATATACAATACAATTGATGGCGATAACAATTGATCTCTGTTAAAAACAGCTATGCAGCTATGTTATATAGAATCTAACACGATACCTATGGCGTAACCTTCAGAGACGACACCGATCGCGGGTTAATCGCTGAAAATGGTATTGTACCTGACTAAACAAGTTATCAACTGTCAAGAATCTGTAGTAGTGCGAACAGCTCTTCTAGTGATGTATCTCTTATTTCCGTCACAATTGAGGGAAAGGAGCAAAATACTGGGAATACTAAGCCCAAACGTGGAACAGATGGATTCAGCAAGCTCAAATCCCAGCAACCTGGTAGAGGAAAAAATTGGTGGAAAAATGACAATGAGAAGGAGTTCTGAATACATGTGCTATGTCGCTGACGTATTGAATGGACCTCATCTGAAAGGTAAGCATGGGCATTGTAATCAAAACACAGAACTAAATAAAACCGAATAAAAAGCCTGAATCTCTCATACCATTGAAAAATCATACAAATATTTTTATTTTTATTCATGTATATGGCAATAGCTATAAATACCATGCAAACTAATTTCTCCCCTTCACAGAAGAATCACTGTCACCCCCAGGATAAGATGTGTAACATATAGAGTCCGTGATTTAAAATCTCTTTCGAATTTTCACTGTGCACAAATGCTTCAAACACCCCAATATTTGCATTATATCTGATTCACATAGCCTGTCAACTTCTTAACCAGTTATCAATCAAAATTAGTTACGCAGATGACTGAGCAACAAAGATGCGACTCATCTTTTCACTCTTTGCCGTATGCGTCGTGCCAGGTTGAATAAAAACGCAAGAACCGTCGGTTGCACAGACACGCGTGTTTATTATCTTCATTTTTACGGGACTGACACATCGCACTGTGATATTGCCTTTTTTCGAGCCTGTCGTCTGGTAATAGGTCTATATATTGGGGAGGTAATATTGAAGTCTAGAATGACTGTACAAAGTAACGGAATAAGAGATCCTTTTATCAATAAGCGTTGATATAGTCATCGGTGTCGACTGCCTTAGAAGGAGGTACATGTATGTGTTTTTTAGGCATGGCTATGTATGTATGTTTCAAAAAAAAATCTATTTCACTGTATAGAGAACAAACGGCTTGATGGATTTTGGCTACGAGGTGTTCTTGAATTTGCCTTAGCAGCGAGAGTGCCAGTGACTGCACTGAAAGTTTATAAAAACAAAATGTCGGATCTGGATAAGAAAGTTGAACCTTGAAATTCCTATTTCACGGGCTACAGCTTAAACGGCTTGGTGGATTACGTCACGACGTCTGAGGTGCCTCTAGATCAGTGGTCGCCAACCTTTTCAGTATGTTGAGCTACTTTGAAAATTTTGGAATAAACAGTGAGTTACCTAGCCGTAAGCAATGTAAGCCAACTTAAATGAACTCAAACACAGTTGTATACGACACACATGTGTTTATCTTACCAATACTAATACATACTAATAAACTTGAATAAACTAATAACTAATATATACTACATAACAACAACCATTCCTACCAACCGAACACAAATAGGTTGCACTAAATAACGCTTTCACTTTCAAGATAACATGACATAAAACAGAATATCTATCTTCACTTACTGAAGACCAGATGCATTTTGTATTTGAGACTAATGACTTTAAAGCTAAATCGTTTTGAAACGCAATTTGTGTCGCAGCGATGTCTTCGCTAAAATTCTGCATAACAGAAGTTGCAAACTGTTGGATATCAATTTCCATGAAGGGTGAAACAACAAATTGCGCCACTGTAGCAATTTCGTTGAAATCCTTGAAATGATTTTTGAAGTTATCCTTCAAGTTAGACATTATTTATACATGATATTTACTGTCATATGGTTCTAATAGACTTTGAGATATATTTTCTAAAAGAAGAGGAAAATGCCTGGTATCACCATCTATTAAGTTTTGTTCCCAAAACTCAAGCTTTTTGATAAACACTTTTATATCAGAAATCAATTCTGCTAGTTCTTTGTCTCTTACCTGAAGCTGCAAATGAAGTTCCTTTAATTTCTCTGTAATATCCACATGAAAACCAAAATCTCTAATCCAGATTGAATTTTCCAGTTCTGGAATCGGTTCATCAAGTTGTTTGAAAAATTGAACTATGGCAGATATGATATCATTGAAATATTTCAGCACTTGTCCCCTACCTAACCACCGTCGGACTTCAGAGTGAAGGTAGAGTTCCCCATATCGATAGTCAATTTGATCGGCCAAAGTTTTGAATAATATTCTTTGTAACGCTTCAGCTCTAATCTTGTTCACAATGTTTACCAACAATTTTATAACGTTGTTTAGTCTTAAAAAATGTCCACATAATTCGAATGTACAGTTTTATAGTGCCTCTTGGTACTTTAAAAAATATTTTTAAAAAATTATTTTAATCTCTTGTTATTTCCCTCACAAGTTATTCCCTTTTTAAACTACGGAAACATGTACTACATAACAAACATACATTTTTACATTTAACTTCTGTAAAGAAATGTTGTTCTTCGCATTCCGAATGGAAATGGTATATCTTCATCTTCTTATTACTGCTCATAATGTTTTTAATTTCAGGCCAACTCTAACCCAACCGCTGGTCTTTGTGCCGTTCAGTTTTAAACGGAGCGGATTGTCGCCGCGCCTTGCGTATTTATCCCGTTCAAAGTAATCGAGATCGTTCTCGATCAGTTCGCTCACCGCATTGTTGCCGCTGCTTGTGTTTATTATGAGAATTTACAAAAATTACGGAAGCTTCTTTGACTTTTACACCTTTTTGAAATATGTTGTGAGCCACCGGAATTGCCTTTGCGAGCTATCGGTAGCTCGCGATCAACGGGCTGACGACCACTGTTCTAGATTTGTCTTGATAGTGCAAGTGATACTGAGTATACTATGATTCTATAAAAATACAATGACGGATTTTAATGGAATAGTTCATCCAAGAAATTCCTGGCTCCAGGCCAGACCCTCAACAGCTTAATGAATTTTGGCATATCGTCGCGTATTTAAAAAAAAAGATAAAACACGTGCTCACTTGAAAAATGGTACTGTGGCGGCCTAAGAATCGTCAGAAAATAGTATTTCAAGCACATGTGGTTTCATTTAGCGGCTAGATAAACGTGAAGGATTATAAGATATGCATGTCATTACATAGGAAATAGAAAGTTCCACCGTTTTCTTTCTCTCCTAATAAGTTGCTAGTTTTTAGTTAGAACTTAAGCGATCATCTAAGGTGTCTCTTGATAGTAAAACTAAATCTTCATTATTTCCATTACGGCAGTCAGGTCGTTAGTATTTTCTTAAAATGTACTTGTTTTGATTTTTCGCATTCCACCTTTTGTTTCTTTGAGTGCTCAGCCTCAGTCTAAAGTTCTTTTAACAAAATTTCATACCTACCATAAACATTGAAAAATATAAATTATTGGAGACAAACCAAAATTTTTGAAGAATACAGAAAAGGGCCAAACGAAACTTCAACTTTGAATCATATATACTTTCATTCTGAAGTACTGGGAAGAGTCTTCACTCCGCAATTTTACGTTCTCTTATTTTAGTGCCGTGAGATTCTATTGAGGAAGCTCAGCACGCCACAAAAATCTATGGGAACAAAATTTGTTAAGTCACTCTTAAATCTTCTTATTGGATCAATATATTGACAATGGTATAATAGCAAGGTGTCCCAGTATTGCCAATTTCGGGTACTCCACAATTGCTGCTGTTTGACAAAGACAATTATTCACATTTTTCACTCGTACAAATCACGAGCTGGGCGGAATTGTTTTTTGTTTTGTTTTATTCAGTTGATCCCTGTTTATCTAATAACTGAGCAATTCACGTCACAACACAGATTCTGTCCCGCTATCGTTAGCGTTTACGTATGCATTATTTGTGATTGCCAAAACTATCTAATATCTCATAATGTGAACTATATTCCATGATTTTTGAGTGGCAGTTGGTAATTTTGGAACTGTTTCTTGATCTTATGGTCTTTTTCATTAAAATTGTCCATGTCACAATGTATAGAAAGTGAAACTAGTTTGTTGACAAATGAGGTTTGCTCAATTTTCTGGGCAAAGTAAAAATTTACAACCCCCTGTATCTTGGTAATGGATAATTTTAAGACTTACGTCTATAGAAGCTTTTTTGTTATTCGTGGGTATTTTTTTCTGCCCTAGGAATATTGCTACGTTTTTCTAAATCTAATATATGTATTGTTTATGGTTATGATGAAATCCAAAAGTCATTTGCACAGCGCTTGATAGCACGCATACGCAGACGGTGCGTCATCAGCAGAAGTATTGACCAACGCATTCGCTGAATACTTTTCTCCGGAAAGCAATGGTACACCTTTTAATACTTACCGTAGACCACATGCCAGCCTGTGTCAAATTTCTTGCTTCACCTTTAAGTATGGTTTTTACCGTTTCGTTCAATTCTCATTCCCTACCTCAATGCTGGCTTGCAGCAACAGTTACATCAACTTTCAAGAAAAGTGATACATACAATGCAAAAAGCTATCGTCCCATCGGCCTCACTCCTATAATTGTTAAAGTAGCCGAAAAAGTCATACTTGCATGAAATGCTCATGTTTGCTACCGAAAATAATATCTTACCAGTAATCAACATGGTTTTTTGCTAAGTAGCTCTATCATCACAAACCTGCACAAATGTGTCAATGATTGGACTATTATGATAGATATCATCATGGCTGTAGATGTAATATACTTGGATTTATCGAGTATCACGCAAGTGGATCGAGATTTCCCTTAGTGACAGAGAGTTCACGGTGAGGGTACGCGAGTCACCGTCATCCAGTAAGGCGGAGTCTGACGGCGTTCCCCAGGGTTCCGTCTTGGGACCTTTGCTGTTTCTACTCTACACATTGGACCTGCCTTGTGTCTTATCCTTCACCTGCTCATTGTAAGCTGACGACAAAAGGATATAAAGTATTCCATGTGTCAATGATAACATCCTTTAAAGCGACCCCGCAACGTTTATGAATGGTACAGAAGATTGCTGCTGCCACTCAAATGCTGTGTTATACATGTTGGAAAGAACAATCCAAATATCAATTACGTTATCAGGATGCTTCCTGTCTTCAGTTACGTAGACTTATCAGTTGTATTATCAGATACTGTCATGGTCCGAGCATATCCAATACTCAACGACTAAGGCCAAAATTAGTCTGTATCTCACTGAAAGATCATTCAAGGGCTGTGACAGGTTTACTGCTGTAGACGGCATATGTTAGGCCAATTATCGAATTCGCTATATCTGCCTGGTATACAGAGGAGAGGCTGAATCTATTCAACTCTTCTCCGATAGGTGCTTACGAGGTGACTTGAGAATGACTTACAGAGCTTTGCGTTATTTCTTAGGCACTGAAGTTTCCTTAGTTTTCCGTCTCAACATCGACCACCCGCGAGGCCACAACTATAAACTAATGGAAGAAGATTTGAACTACACCACGCCAATATCTTCTGTCTAACCGAGTATTTGATACCTGGGGCACTGTTAATGCGTCCACAGTTAGCAGGTTCAAAAATCGTTTCGTACACGATGAACTCTAGTTTGCGTATGACACAAAATAATATTTTTTTGATTAAACTAAAAAGCAAATGATCATAAGCCACGCAAAAAAAATGGAATGGAAAGAACGTTCCATCCATAACTTAGCACTTGACGTGAGGCCGAAAATAAATAAGAAAATAACTAAGAGGCTACAATTTACAAAGTTCAGAAGTTATTTGAGCTGTCTATAAAAGCTCAAAGGCATACGAAGAAAATAAGCAAAGAGCAACGTGTCTGGGCTCCCTCGTGGGAAATTCCCCTGTTTTTCTTTCGACTTGAATATGTCTGTAATCTGACGTACCGTCGGAGCTTCTAAAAGGAAAACGCGCTGGCTCCATCCCACAGGGAGAAGGTATAATTATTATAAGTGAAGTATTACCGTGGAACAAAAATGCGTAGGATGCGGGAGCTTGTTTGATCTTCTCTTTGCTCAATTTCAGTTGAGAATGATTGTTTTTAAGAAGCGTGTCAGATGATGTACTTGCGCCACCAGTGGTTATCATAAAGAGTCTCAAGTGAAAGATTTTTCCATTACTGTCTGCCAACATGGCGAAGAAGTATTGTAATCGCAAAAAAAATCGAAAATAGTATACGAGGTCTGGAAATTTAGTAATGAGACTAGCAACGTAACGTTTGATCTGGCAACTCTGGAAGGCCGGGCTTTGAGGGGAGACAGGGCCACATGTGATTCGCCTTCAGTAAAAGTTTGAACTCGCTCGATTTATGAAAGAGTGTTTTTCTATTGCCTTCTGAAAATGAGTGACATCAATTTCGATCAACGGTGTTCTATTAGGTTTTGCTTCAGACTTGGGAAGTGCAACAGAAACTCTTCCTAAACTTCAACAGGCTTACAAAGATAGTGTTTTGTCTAGAGATCAATTTTTTCGGTGGTTTAAATCATTTTCGGAAGGGAGGGAGTCGTTTGAAGACGAACCACGAACAGGGATGCCTTCATCTCCAGGAATCGATGAAAATATCGACAAGATCCGGTATATGGTGCGTTCAGATCGTCGGGTGATAGAATGATCGGGAAAGGGTCAAATTGGACTCACACCACCGTTCATCAGATTTTGACGAATGCATTGGAGGTGAGAAAAGTCTGTGCAAGAAACCGTTCGCGAGACCAAAAGGCCCCCAAGAAGAAAAGGTGCCTTGACTTTTTGGATTCAATTAAAAATGACCCCTATTTTTTGGAACATCTTGAGTGTTTGAGTACGACCAAGAAACCAAGCGCCAGAACATCGAGTGGCACAGTTCAACGTCTCCAAGGCCCAAAAAAACAATAAAGACGAAGTCGAAGATCAAATGCGTGATAATTTGTTTTTTCTATATCCGCGGAATCGTCCACAGTTTCTATTTCAAGGTCAAACGGTCAATTAACACTTTTACTGGGTGGTTTTTCAAAAACTCCGAAAAAGGGTCATTCCTGTGAGACCAAATATCAAGAACAACTGAGTGCTGCATTATGATAATGTTTTTTGTCACACAGTCATTTCTGGCCAGTATAAGCATTCCTGTGGCTCGTCAGCCTCCTTATTCGCCTAATTCGAAGTTAAAAAATCACCTCAAGAGAACTCATTTTGGGACGGTTGAAAACAGTCAAACGGCTGATCCGCGCAAGGTCGCGCAACGAACAGGTACAAATAAGAATAATAACCGTTATTACTATCAAACACATATTCTCTATTCCCAAATTTCCTGGATATTGGCCTAGCGGTTGCCCATGTCGATTCAGGCGCATTCCTTTCATCCGACTACACATTCTGCTTCTGTTCGCCCACATGCCCATTGTAAATTCCCGTCGTGTCGCCGCCAGCCAGCGACTGGCTCAATGAAAGACAGCCCGAAGGAGCAAACAAGTGGTCGAAAGTTATTTATGTTCCCCCATTTTCCTTCGCTTTCCGACAATTAAATTGACTCGGTTTTTTATCGATTACCGACTGCGTTTTTGCCGCACGTTGATTAATTATATTCGCCGGAGAAGATTGATTTTTTAAGGTCGCAGTTTGTATCCATTAAAATACTTCTCACGATGAATGAAATGTTTGGCTGAAGTTTAGCGGAAAGCAATTTGTCGGACAATGTACAGTCTGCGAAAACCAAAGTTAGCCAATTTTGGCCTGACAAACAACGCTAAAATTGCTTAAAATGAACTAACTATACTTAATACACGGTGAGATTTCCGACACCGGTGCCCATCCTTGTGACTCGTAGGAGCAGGCGACGAAGCAGCATCTACAATCATATACGAGGTGGGAACGATATTATCTATATGTGTGAGCGTTATAATACTGTTATGTAATGTAACAGTGAAATGCCTCCTTGGGTAGATTGTTTTCCAATATCGATACTCTAGGACAAAGGAGCTAGTCTTCTTTTCTCCAACTCACTGGCAGAGATCGGCTTGGAGCTCTGAAATCCTGCATGTCGAGTTCTGTCATCGGCAGAGCTGTGGATCGGATTGCTCATACAAGAAATATCTTGCGAGAGGAATTCGCGACCCAGCTGCAAAGCATTTCTGTTTGGCAAAAGTCTGTCATGCAGAGCTATGACCTTTCTAGCTTCTATCTCCATAAGGTTCAACTACGAGCCCTTTTCCACTTCAGTTGGCCCAACTACTGAAATCTGAGTTTTTTTCTTATCAAACACATTTAATAAAAATGTAGCAGGGTATATTTTTAAAATATTAACAATGAATATCTTGATAATATATAGTAGAAAACACCAACTTTATCACTCCCTAATCAAATTTGCAGCATCACAACAGCATATCAACCTATTTTCATTTCAATGCAAAATAAGTCTATAACGCATAGGTGGCTGTGAAAAATAAAAGCCATGACAATTGTTTTTATTAATCACAGCTGTCGGAATACGTTTAAAATAGTTTTGGGTCGTTAAGGTTTTCAAAATGGGTAGAGGAAAAGTTATTAGTAAGAAAATTCGGTTACTGATAATTAAATTTTTTAATTCTGGGAAATCAAACTCAAAATTGCAACTTTGTTAGACTTATCGCGGTACAGTGTGAGAAATATTGTTAAAAGATATAATGTAACTGGTTCAGTTAATATTAAGCCACGATACGTGAAAAAAAAGTAATATCACAAATGCCGACCGAAGAGCATTAAGAAAAATAATCGTGAAAAACAGGTGTGCCAATTATTTACAATTAAGGGCTCTGTGGAGTGACGCTGCTGGAAGGAGAATTTCGAGGTCCACAACTCATAGAGAGGCCCACAAACTGGGATTTAGCACTTGCAAGGTAAGTTTTCTTATAAAAATAAAAGTGAAGTAAAAACCCTAAAGTTGCACAACTTGTTTATAGGCCAAAGAAAAGACACTATTAATTCCACTGCAAAAGAAAAATCGGCTTAGATGGGCTAAAAAACATAGACAATGGACACCTCAACAATGGTGTGCAATACACTGGAGTGATGAGGCCCGATTCGAAGTTTGTGTTGGTTACAGTCGCAGTAGAGTTATTCGCAAAAAAATTGAGGCATTCCGTGTTGACTGTCTGAAGAGAAAATTGAAATTTCCAGCATCCATTATGATCGGGGGCAGTATGTCATCAAAAGGAGTAGGAAAACTTCATTTTATTGATGGAAATGTGGATACAAACAAATATTTGGCAATTTTAGAATACTCGCTTTTACCAGTGATGGAAGAATGACATCCTGCAAAGACTTTGTGTTTCAGCGTGCTATACCTCACAAAAGGCTATAAAATGTGACACGAGATGAAAAATGTTCTACGACAACATCCTGCTTGTACGATCACCGAACTGAGACAAAAGATTCAAGAAATATGGGATTGTTTTACACCAAATTTTTGCTAAAACTTGGTTAACACTATGCCCCAAAGAATTTCAGCCGTAATAAAAATAAAGGTGATGTTACCCAATGGTAATCTTTCAATTGTTGCTTTGTTAACTTCGCGCTTCTATTCGCACATTGTTTATTTGTTCAGATGTTCTATTAGTTATAGTTCACGACTAGAGTGTATCTAAAATGTTTTTGAGAAAATAAATTGTCTTAGAAGTAAATAGTTTCGTTATGTTTAGTTTATAATGGCATATTTTGGTACAAATCTTGAAGTGGGCAAACTGAAGTGGGAGGGGGCCCGTATTAATTAATTATTAACAGAATTATACTGCAATTTCAGAGAAATATGGCTAACTCGTACAGTCACTCATTGCTTCAATCTAACAATTTTCTTTAATGAGAAGCCCAATAATGCATCAATAAAAAAATCAGGCCTTACAATGCGATTGTGTCTAGATGAAATTGCACTATGTGGAAATTGTACTGGAAGCTGTTTCGAACGGTAGAGTCAATCGACTTGACGCCATTTTTTAACTTCTGTATGCGTCCAAAGGATTGACCGCCGACATCATGTAGTTTCCTTCTACGACTGCTTCAGAGTTTTGTCGCACAGTTTATTCAAGCAGAAAATCACAGAATGTCCTCAGATGTAGACCTCATAAAATGGTAGCAGCTGTTGATTTAGAGGACCTATAGAAAATACGAGGCGCCTCTTTATCATACAAATCGATGTTCGCCGAAGGAAAGTGATGTAGGGCTGAACAATCGGCCTATAAAAATACAGTGTCAGATGCGCTCTGTTGAATATTACTTTCGACGGCTTCCGTGGAGTATTTTTGGACGGGTTTCGGAGAAAAAAATTTATTGGCTGCTAACATGGCACGCACAATCTGGCAAATCTACTCCAATATGCATACCCTGATAAGACGAGTACTGCTCATTGATAAATATTAACAATAATAAAAAAAATAACAACTAGTTATTACAGTAAATCATTCAAACAATAAATGTAATTGCAAAAAGGGTCAACATATAGAGAAGGTGATACAAGTGCTGGCCCAATTGAGACGAAAATAATGAAAATTATGCTGCGAGAATTGTAAGCGAAGTTACTTGAGAAAGACATATAAATGGTTGATATATGGTGGAAGATAGGTTCTTAAAATGGAAGGGAATAGCATTATATAATCTATAACTATTGAATATAAATTATCTCTTAAATGTAGGACTACGATGTAGAGAAGGAGAGATACGGAACTCACTGCGAATATTTATATTATGGACACCATCTATCTATCTAAATTTTGTTCTATTCCATAAATGTGGGGCAGTTTTGGTAGAGACAATTTTATGAAATAATGCCCCTGAATGAAGTTTTCTTCTGGAGGCCCAGTTGGGTCAACTAGCTTGTGTGATACTCTGACAAACTTGCGGATGCCGAATATGAACCTGAGACAGGACTTTTGGATTTTCTGAATTTGTCCACAATCCATTTGCGTTAAATAGGGTCCATGCACGGCATCGCAGTAACTAAGAGTTCAGTGAGAAAAACAGATCAGCCAGAACGTGAGAAAGGTACAATACATTCATATACATAAACAACCGTTAATTCGTCAAAGAAAATTCCATATAATCGAGTCCATTCCTTCAGCGTGTGCGCATGTGCTTACTTACCTATCAGGTAAGCAATCGTAATAATGTTTTCAGGGGCCTGCTTAGAGATATTCATTGTTCATCTGTCCTGGTAGTATTTTATTGATCCTCTATGAAATCCATGGCAGAAGTTAGTTATGTATACTTATAACACTACTGTTTATCGGTAGCAATTAATGACAGTAGCTTTAGGGTTTTGTACAGTGGAACTATAAGAACTAATTGCATATATTCATCTCACTCAAACATACTTATGCAATCAGCCTCTATGTGCCGACGCGACGTTCGTTTGTGTAAGCTCTTATACATGCGCTTCTTGGTACGCAGCCACCCTGAATGTTTTCCTGACAACCTATGAGCGGCGTCTCGCTGAAGTGATTGAACTTCACGCAGTGACAGATGGTATCTTCAGGATTGGAAGACTAGAAACGTCGACAGGAATCATCCTACAAGCTTTGAGTAGACTGTGCTTCTTACCTTTATCGAAGAGTAGTCCGTTGAGAACCAGGTTTTTTATGGCACGGGAGCTGTCGGAGTTAATCTAGACGCATAGGCAACTAGTTTTACTGTATGAACGCAGAGATTAGAACGCTGCATCCGGTGGATAACGGACGACGTATCGAATCACCATAAAAACGAGAAACAAGGACAGAAAACAATTCACCGTTCAACGTTTTTCATTTAATAAAAAATACATTACTATTACTGTGGCAAACTGGACGGTTTGTTACACTAATATACAATCTCTCTTTTCTAAGTTACTTGAACTCCAAGCATTTGTTCGAGACAATAATCCAACGTTCGTTTGCCTTACTGAAACATGGCTCCATTCCAACGTGCCCGACTCTTCCATCAATTTGCCTGGATACTATTTATACAGAATGGATTCACCACGCACTCCTGGTTTTGGTGGAGTATGCATTTATGTTCGCACGGAAATCGCGTCGGCTTTCTCGGTATCTCCCTCTTTCAGTCCTTTCGATGGCATTGACAATCTATTTTTGGAATTGAGGTGCCCAAATTTCAGCTTCACGATAGGCTGCATATATTGGCCACGGCCCTGTTTGGGAGACACACACCTGTGCAGTCTCATTTCAGATCTCTTAAATAAAAACACCAACCTTTTCATTGCTAGCATATCTCAACTTGTTGATCGTCCAACGAGATTCAGGGAAGGACAGACGCCTAGGGCTCTGGATTTGATATTCGTTAACGACGCCGACTTTGTTCCTAATTTAGATTATTTGCCACATTTTGGCAAGTCTGACCACTGTTCACTTTTATCTTCTCTCCAGTTCATATAAATAGTCGTTCTACAACCGATAAGTTCAAAACCATCAAAATTGTAAACCACGATGCTCTTAACCAAGCCCTGTCTGAAGTCAACTGGCCTGCTTTGCTTAACAACCGTAGCACCCAAGATATGTGGGACACTTTCGCTCAACGAGTCCTAAGCGAAACGGCTGACAATGCTGTTGAAAAGAAGGTATACTGTGACCCCTCAAAGCCCTGGATCAACTCTAACATATCGAGGATGCTTCGTCACAAGAGATCTTTGAAGCAACGGTTTAGGAGGAGTGGCCATTCACAAGATTACGTGTCTCATCGATCCTTTTCTAACCTCCTATCTAGAACGTTACATAATGCCAAACATGCTTATGAACGAAAACTCGTTACCTCCAAAAATAAGAAGAAGCTGTTTCGGTATCTAAGGACAAACCTGAATTCCAAAGTTTCATCACCTCAGATCCGCGACGCTGACGGTCATCTCCACATGGATGCCACCGAATCTGCCAGCTTACTGGCAGAGTCCTTTAGTGATGACTTCGTCGATGAGCCTAATGGACACCTTCTACCGACCACTTTTTGCCATAGGTGTCCCAACAGCCTTTGCGAAGTTGAGTTCCTGCCTGAAGATGTATTAATGCACCTGCGAAATCTGAAGACCTCTTCCTCCCCTGGTAAAGATGGGATGACGGCTGCTGTACTTAAAAACTGCGCTTCAGCACTGGCCCTACCATTAAGCTTGATATTCACATCGTCTTTTAGATCTCATACCCTACCCTCATGCTGGCTTAGTGCTTCTGTTACCCCTGTATTCAAAAAGGGCGACAAATCCTCCGCTAAAAATTATCGACCAATAAGTCTCGCTCCTATCGCCGCCAAAATAGCTGAAAGAATCATATTAGATAAGCTCCTGTCATTAGCTTTCGAAAATGACCTTATCCCTAAGAATCAGCATGGATTTCTCCCTGGTCGATCAATAATGACCAACCTTCTCCACTCTCTCAACGATTGGACTCAGTATCTGGACACAAAGACTCCTGTTGATATAATCTACTTAGATTTTTCTAGGGCTTTCGATCGCGTACCACATAGAAGGCTTCTGTTTAAGTTGGAATGTATGGGAATAAGAGGCGAGTTGTTACTGTGGATTAAGGCTTTTCTCACCGGGAGGACTTTCTCTGTGCGCGGCAGTGATAGCCAGTCTCACCTTCATCATGTAGCAAGTGGAGTTCCTCAAGGCTCTATCTTGGGGCCAGTGCTGTTCCTTCTGTATACAAGTGACCTGCCCGCATTGATTTCCTCCACATGTGCAGCTTATGCCGACGACACCAAGATTTACAATACTGTCGTAAATTCTGCTATGCTTCAACGAGATCTTGATATTGTTTGTCAATGGTCAGTCAGTTGGCTTTTACCCTTAAATCTAACTAAGTGTTGTGTCCTTCACCTCGGGAAGACAAATCCGCGATTTACATACAAGATCTCTGACCACAACATCGAAGCAGTTTCCAGCCACACTGATCTGGGCGTTGTAGTCAACAATCGCCTTTCCTGGTCAGAGCATATTCACCACGTTACATCAAAAGCCAAGAAACTTCTATACATGCTGGAGAGGTCTTTCAAAGGATCCGATGTCAACACTTGCGCCTACATTTACAAGGCATTCGTGAGGCCAATTCTTGAATTCACTGGCCCGGTATGGGACACTGTGCTTCTGCGCGATAGAAATCTCGTCGAATCAGTACAGCGTCGGGCTACTCGTATCCGTTTTGGAGCACGAAGACCAAGCTATGAAGATCGCCTTGAA
This sequence comes from Acanthoscelides obtectus, assembly GCA_963669975.1. Taxonomy (NCBI): domain Eukaryota; kingdom Metazoa; phylum Arthropoda; class Insecta; order Coleoptera; family Chrysomelidae; genus Acanthoscelides; species Acanthoscelides obtectus. Next base: position 72,934,640 of record CAVLJG010000007.1, on the reverse strand, counting down.
TTATTCAACCTGACCTCATTCTCTGAGCGAAGACTTCGTAGCGATCTTATAGTTACGTTCAGGATACTTCATGGTTTGATGGGCACCAACCTCATGCATCTATACCGTCTGCCGCGCAGCAATCTACGCGGACACAGCTTCAAACTGCATAAGGAGCCATTTATAACAACAGTCCGACAGTGGTTTCTTCCCAACCGCATATTCAACACTTGGAATAGTTTACCTGAAAGTGTGGTTGGTGCTACTTCAGTTAATAGCTTCAAAGTGCAGTATGATAGCTGGAGGAGTGTACAAACTTTATAGCTATGAACTGTCTTTTTTTATTTTTTTCTATTTGATGTATTTGTGTTACGTGTCCGTACACTATATTTACTGCATGAGCTTATAGTACTGCGTACTCCGCTCATCTCAATTATCATGATGATGATGATGATGATGATGATGATTATATTAGTTAGTCTTACGTTGTTGTGAACCTACAAATACTCGTATCATTAAACATTCAAGGAAACACAATCCACTATTACCATCGGAAGCAAAACATCGGTCACTCAATTCATATGTGTATGCAAGAGCGAGTCAAAGATATGTCAAGGATTGGTTTGCGCGGTGTGCAATCCCTTTTAGTCAATCTGTTTTTGATTTCATTTGACATTGTGACGTAAGCACCAAAAACCGTGGAAAGAGTTGCTTCCATATCGGCTGCATTCAGAATTATTGTTGGAAATGCTTAGAGCGACTGGAGTCTTCACAAGTAAACAAATTTATTATACATTTTTGATACAGATTGCTAATATTTTATTTCACCCAAGCTACAGGTTTCAGCTTGCGTGTTGCAACAACAAGAACAACAACAACATCCAGTGGCATCGCAGCAATTCATAGAAAAACTACTTTAACTAAATCTAATTAATTTGGTTTCTATAGTTTTTTTTATTTATGGTGAACAGATCTACTCTATAGATACTCCTGTATCACAGTTTATGTATCTATCATTTATTTGTGAATTGTTTCATGCCTAACGCTTCTGCACTATCTGCCAATCCCGAATATGCAGAATTTCGTTGGTATACTGCTAGAAAATCGTAATATGGTCAACCGCTCTTAGATGGGGAAGCAGCTTGGTATTATGATTGTCTTTAGAGCCTGGTCTCCATCATTGCTAGCCCTTAGATCAGGATATTTTAATGCTCTAACTCTGAGGATCCTGTTGGTATATTCAAACAGTGCTTTTCGAAAAGGTCTCCTCCAGTTTATGCATATATGGAAGAGGTGTTAGTGACCTAAAATTCGCAATGGTAACATTGATACTATACTTCAAAGTGAAAATAATAGTTGCATTTTTCTGGATGCCGACTGTGCGCCATCCTGGAACATTTTCTTGAACAGAATAAGGTGTAATCTAACACCTCATTTTGAAGCTAATTATATGTACTTTGTAACCCTAGAGTATAAACTTACTGTCGCTTGAAATGGCTGACTGGTAGGCTATCAAAGTTGAGCGTTGTTGTACGTACAATCGCTCGTAATAGGTATTCATAAAAACGCTATATTTTTGGATGTATTAATCTCCTTCTTTTGGAAGGTTCCATATGACTGTGCAATAAGATATGGGAAATTAGGATTTTCACATTTCTTTTTTAAGTTATAAGCGATTCATTGTTGGAGGAGAGTAAATTTATATTCTAAGGTTATCAAGAGCTGACGAAGATCTTCAAAATAACGCATCTCACCCCATTCAACATAATGTTCCAATCTCACCATACTAAATTCTATCAATCAACCTAAAACCTTTATTTTAAATAGGTTATGTTACAAGCCATTTTCTTAGATATACACAATGAAAAATAAAAATACATTGCTTCTGTATACATTCAAATTATGTACTTTTTACGAAAGGATTGAATTTTGGAGGCTGGATTTGACAACGCGGACTTAGCTGGCTGATTGGATGATCTAATTTGGTCAAAATCGGCTTTACTGATATGTCTTTCTCGGTGTTTTTAACAAATCTCTTATGCGCCTGATACAGGCGTGTTGCCACACTGTTTTGTAGCATCTCCCGAAGTATCTTATCTGGGATTCAGTAGAGGCACTACCCAGTTCTTTTATATATCCTCTTCTTCTAAATCCAAACTCGTCAAATTTACTCCTTTATAAAATGGAGTATCAAGAGTATTTTTTGAAAAGAAGTGTATCACGCACTGTATAGAGTCTTACAACTTTTTTCTGAAACCCCGCCGGATGCTTTCAATTTCGTCCACCTTTTTAATATCGGCGCGATTCCAGTGCTGCAATTTTTTTTCAACTCTCCCGGCAATGCAGAGCATTTTCAAACAAACGTAAGTCTCACAATTAAAGTTGAGAACTTTTGTCCTGTCTGGCACGACGGCCCAGGTTTCTTAAATGGCAATTAGAACGGGAACCAATTTTAACATTCCTTGAGCTGCGAGCGGCAGTGCAGGGCAAAGCATTTATACGGCTGACGTGCTCCTCCTTTTTCTAAAGGAAGATCAAATATTGGCACCAGTTTTAATTTAGATATATTGTGTGAAAAAATGGGAGGAAATAAAAGAAGTACAGTCATAGAGATAGAGAGGCAGATGAATGAAATTTTTATCCCTAAGCCAATAGCATATAGTATAGTTTAATGCTGCAATACGCAGTATTTGACTAACCAAAAATCCTAATCCTGTTTTTCTGGATGGCCGAGTTTTGTAAAAGAGTCAAGAACTTGATTTGGCACGAGAACATCTCATCACTCACAAAGGTTGCTGCAAAAAAGTTTAGTGCAAAGAAGTATTTTTCCGCACAATACCTCCTCGCTTTGTGCAGTGCTCAGCTAAGACCCAGCCTGGAGTACTGCTTACATGTCTGGTGTGATTCCGTACCGACTACATTGTCAACATTCGATCCTGTTCAGAGGAGGGGGATGTCTGACTTAGTAATGACACCTTTCTAACGGACAGTCTCGAGAACCCTTCGCAACGACTCACGTTCTGTGATCCTAGCTCTCTTCTACCGCTTTGCTTCTCAGGGCTCCCTTTCATGATTCCGAGCGTGTTATTCCGACTCGCCTAACTCTGTAGAATGGAAACCAAACCGCTCCGGTGTTCCTAGAATACCGATATTGTGGAACAATCTGCCTGATGAGGCTTTTCTTAGTTCGGAATGCCAAGATGTCCTTAAGCCCCTTATAGCACTTATATGACTGAAGTATACGAGTAGACCCTAGCAATGATTCCATTTCTAGGTCTTTAGAAAAACTTCATAAGCTTTACCTTCTTGAGTCTTAGACAGTATGTGGATATTAAAAAACGACATGTCTTCGAGGAAACAGAGCTTTGTGATCCAAATTTATCCAAAAAGTGGATTGTTGTCAAGTCTTTTTCGAACTCTTCCTGTGTGGATTTCGGAGAGGAATGTTAAAATAAAACGCGTCAGGTTGAATCAACTTTGTCCTCTCCGCATAGGTATCATGTAGAAAACCTATAGAACGTCAAAAAAAACCTATAAGATGTCATCATGCAACCTAGGTAGTTTTTAGTGCGCAAACAGTTATTCCACGTTTGCTCAATAGGACCGTTGTGAACGTCCATATAAGGAGGAATCACTCAACTAAACTAAACGCATTATTGGTTGTATATGTTTTGTGAGGCCAAATGGTCCTTTGTCTGTAGTTTTTATCTCTGAAAAGCAAGTTGGTTAAATAGAAAGATCGCATCTGGATGATTATGTGTACCTATTGGTCTACATGTGTATAAAATCAGTGATATTTGCTGTGTGAGAAAACCATTACTGAATATGCTGCCAAATAGTTTTACGTTGGGCTTTCTGAAGAGAGGTTATGTTCAAAGTTATAAATTACGAAAAACTGATAATTACGGGAAATCATCACCGCGCCCACGTTGTGTGTAGTTACTGTTAGCATATATATGGCTTGTAATTCGACAGTGTACAGTGAATATAATTATTTCTTATCTCTCTCATTTTTGAAATTCAGAAAATTTGTATAAGTAATTTCCAAAATGGATAAGAAAAAGTGGATGCGCAACAAATTTCTAGCTTTGAATCTCAATTAAGTGTATTTGAGACAAGAACCCAATGTAATTATCAACAACACATACAACTTACAGCTCAGACCTCCAGTAATGCTATCTCAGAAGCAGATTTTACATCACATCAGAGCCAAAGGTTGATAACAAGCCTCATGACGTTTAGGCAACACGTACAACTAAGTGCTAAGTTAATATATTGTAGAAAAACCTACATAATTTCAAAAAAATCCAGCATAATGTAAAAAAAAATCGGCATAATGTCACTTTTCAAGATACGTGTCCTGATTGTTCTGTTGCTCTGGAATGTTTGTTGTTCTCCGGTTATGAAATACATGTAACCTGACATATGGCCGTAGATTAGAAATAGCGTCACTGGTTTTGTAGAAATTGAAATTATCGACTTGGAATACGCACAGTGTATAGTTTCTGAATTGACTTTCTGATGATCTTATCTCTTCAATACTGACCAGCTATGGAAAACCTTACAGCTGGACAGTAATTAGGGTTGTCCAATGGGGACGCAGGAAAGTAAGCGTCAATTTGACATAGACGCCATCTTTGTTTTCTGTCACCGACATGTCATTTTGTTAGTTGAATGTTTACCATTGATCGCTACGGAGTCATATTCGATTGAAGACCGCATTAAAGTTATTCAAGAGCACTACAAAAATGGTGCAAAAATAAAAAACACGTTTCGCGCGCTTCGTGAACATTTCGGTCGCAACAACCGCCCAAACGAAACAACCATCGGTCGTCTGGTGCGTAAATTCGAGGCAACAGGTTCTGTGGCAAATCTGCCAGGCTCTGGCCGGCCAAGGAGCGTTCGCACATCGGAAAATATTGCTGTTGTGAAGGATAGTGTGAGAGACGATCCGAAACAATCAACAACGCGACGATCCCAAGAATTGGGCATTTCGAGAACCAGTTTGCTCCGCATTCTCCACAAGGATTTGAATGTACACGCCTACAAGATCCACTTGACGCAAGAGCTGCGTCGGGCCGACCATTTTTCGCACCAAACGTTTTCAGATTGGCTCCTTGAACACCGCCAAATTGATGCCAATTTTTCATCAAAAATCATGTTCAGCGACGAAGCGCATTTCACTTTGAATGGGACGGTAAACAAGCAAAACTGCCGCATCTGGGCGAACGAAAATCCCCGTGAGTATCAAGAGCAGCCGATGCATCCTCAAAAAGGTGACTGTGTGGTGTGCATTGTGGTCAAAAGGCACCATCGGACCTTACTTTTTCGAAAATGCGGCCGGGGACGCCGTTACCGTCAATTCTGAGCGATATCACGTGATGATAGAGGACTATTTTTTGCCGCAACTTGAAGGAATTGATATGGACGATGTTTATTTCCAACAAGACGGTGCAACATGCCACACAACCAACATCAGTATCCATCGATTGCAGTCCTTCTTCGGTGATCGCGTGATTTCGCGCAGAGGAAATGTGCCATGGCCACCAAGATCGTGCGATTTGACTCCCTTGGACTTCTTTTTATTTGAAAAGCAAAGTCTACGTCAACAAACCAGCCTCCCTCCAAGAACTCAAAAACAACATCATTGCCGAGATAAATGCTATATATATTTGAGCGATATTATTTTTCATACATAAATGGTATAAATGAGCCTTCAAAATAAAGTACCCTACTTGATTTGAATATCAATCTTTCTTGATATAATGGGTGTAATTGAAGGTACTAAAAATAGATAAGTTTCCCCATTCCTCGAAATATGGGAACTTCTATTCATCACTTCACACCTACATAACTAGAGCCTGAATCTGATTATTTATATTCAATAAATCATATTGCCATGGCAGTCGCAATTGTTAGATCACATCGTCGGGTCGTTGTTGACAATCTCTTCTTAGCTGCTAAGGTAACAAATGCATCGAGTGTATCTTCGCCCAGCAGAGGCTATCGCAATTTAGACATATAAAAAGTATTTCTATCATCCTAAGACTTACGGGCAAATATACGAGGACACATATGTATGGAATATGCTTAATAGGGGAGTAGAATTTCTGGGTTCATCTTATAAATATGCTACCGACAAAAAATTGCGATTCACCGTCCCCCATCTGCTACAACCCCCATTCTCCAATTTTCTACCCCTCAAAAAATGACTAAAATGATCAAGTGTTCCCCAAACGTTCAAAAAAGTGAAATCCCCGAGTCTACAAATGAGCACATTGGGGTAATCTGGGATGTAATTTCAAACCAAGCCTCGTAAAAGTCTATCTACAGAAAATTTCCCATTTGGTGAAACTTGACATTAGGCGCATGATCTACACATCTAATTTATTAAAAAGAAAAACAGTTTTTGTCTATGGCACAGGTCCACAGGGCGTGTAAGCTCGCCATATCTTAGATAAATTATTACTTATCCTTCTAACTAAAGTTCTGTATGCGCCGCTGGTGTAAGCCCTAAAAGAATAACTGAGTAGAGACTATCACCAACCATCTTAAGGAATATCTAGTAAGAAAAATATGCAATGCTGGAGACATATTCTTATATTCGACGAATCTTGTATTTATTTTTCCTATTAGTTTCACAGAACTGGTCGTCAGCTTAGGACGACAAGCTCCTTACTCGAAAGCGTGCTATCGAAAGTTCCTTGTGCGTAGAGATCAGAAGTTTGTATTCCTAGGTATATTTATATCAGAAAAGCATAAAGAATCCAAGATAAAGAAGAGCTTACATCCCTTCGGTTCGTACAGGTATGCATTTTCTCATTTTTCCTTATATTTATAGCGATGCGTACTTCTAAAGCTTTTGAGGGGCCCACCATATTCTTTGAATACGAATAGATAAAATCAAATTTCGACAGATGATTTGAGGATGTAAATGTGTACTTTATATATAAGCGACTTATCTTTGCAACTTTCTTGCTTGATGGACGGCTGACGTTGGAGTAGCCTAGGCTCGCAGATATTTAGTCAGGTCCAATCGCAGATGTGTCCATAAAAAGGCAAGGGTCCAAAATAAGCCGATAAGTAAAGTAAGGTCTAAATCCAAGACAAGGGTTGCAGTAAGGACAAAAAGGAATGGCTCCGTAATGTTCAAAGAGATCCAAAGGAGGGACTCCTTAAAGAAGGGTCCCTTAAAGAAAGCAGATGGTAGAGAAAAAAAACCTATGGTTTTGTAGGTTACAATAGTACGAGCATTTAAATCGAAGAGACAAGGGCCGTATCGTCAGTCGTTCCTTCAATTGTAGGACGCCTTTATGAACTCCTCAGTTTTAAAAATGTCTCTTGCCATCAGAAAGGCAGTTGTCCAAAACCTTCACAGTCATGGAACTATTTCTAGATTTCTACTATTCCGTGCCAGGACAGCTTGTTTATAAGATTTTGGACTATTATAAATAATTGCATCAATTGTTCATGCTTTTGATTTTTGCCATCTGTTTTATCAGCCTAAAATTTCTAGTAATTTCAAGAAGAAAATATAACCTCGAAATAAGGAGCGCTGACACGGAACAGTAGAAATCTGTAAATTATTCCGTGGTCATGAAGGCTTTGGACCCTTTATGAAGGAGATACAAAGTTATGAAAATCAAGGAGGCTATAAAGGCGACCTACAGTTGTGGGAAAGGGTAACGTTACGGCCCTTATGAAATAAAATAAAATAATGGTTATGAAAAATATCCAATGCTCCTGCGGATTTCTTAAAAAACATAAATCATCGCATGAGAAGCATGTTCTGACGACTGAACAAATGTATATAGTATTAGAGACATCTAGCGACATACCAAACTTCCTTTTGCCTATGTTTAACGGTGTCCCCATAAAATTTCATTCAAATAAAACCATTTTTATTGGGTTTTCTTTTTTTAATTTCTACGGCTACTGGCGCGGAAGTATCGTAAACGCGACAATCTTCGTTTTCGTTTTTTGGGCATTATATGACATGTACACTACGAAAAACCATGGCAGTCATTTTGTAAGCCTTTTGCCGTTTCAGAGGATTTTGATCATTATTGAAAGAAAAAATAGAGGTAAAAAACTTGGGGGTGAGGGTTGAAGGCGGGTGGGGAGGTTTAACTCAATTTTTTATGTTATCACACTTATTTGGTTACAACCTTGGGAATTATATGCACCTATTAGACATATTTCATCCATCATAGCTTTCTCCGTACATTAGCCCTTAAAGCTTAAGATATTCTCAGCAGACGGCTGTTGCTCCCCGCGGCATGCAGCCGGCCTTGGTAAGTGTGGTATTACACGTATTGCACGTATCTGCCTAGCTACAGCATAGTGTTTCCTATCTTCTGAGCGTGCTGCCACATCTGACTGGGGAGAGGTGACGTTCCCAGATACACCACCGGTAGGGCAGGGAAATAATGTTCCTAGACTGATTATATGAAACTGTTGGACTGACTTTTTTCTGAAAGGGTCTAGTTCGTGTCGAACATGATCCTTAATGAACTGATAACGGCGTTGCGTGAGAAGTGCAGAGTCAACCTACTTGACGTCATTTTGATTTGATACCAACATATTTCTGATAAAGGCATAGACCATTCGCAATTTCTGCCAGTTGTTGCCTTACTTGCCTGTTGATCCCTTCAGAGAAAATAAACGAAACACCACCTCCTGAAAATGAAACTCACAATAGCTTCAACGGCAGCATCAAGTTGTTGGACACCTGCCAATTACACTGTTGCATGTGTAATATTTCCCTGGATCCCTGCCTCTGGTTTTTCGTGTAACGACCACCAGTTGCTGCACTGTTCGCTCGATGCCGATGCAGAAGCCTGTTGCTTGCCAACGCCAGTGAAAAACTATTTTCTTGCGGCAGTGATTTACTGATTCTTTGGCCAATAAGTCGAAAAAGGCCGCCTCTCGGGCCCACAATCGATTAAATAACGAAAAGATGGGTTTCCAGGGAAAATATGCCGAAAGATACAATGTAGAGTGGATCATAAATCATCTAGTCTGCAGGCGGATCGCGTCGAACGTCGGGCAACCGTATGGCTTTTCAATACTATTAGGCTGCGGTTATACTTCGAGTGACGGGTTTTCGACGAGGTTGTACGTGGCAGGCATTAAATTCATCGGAAATATCGCCTAAGGAAGTAGATTGTTGCGTAAATGTTCTCAAAGAGCTGGGAAAACGAATCAAGGTTAACAGTGCTCTGGACACAAAGGGAATGAGGAGGCGAATGAGCTAGACCGACAGGGTACAGTCAATCGCCATATAGATCTCTGGAGGTCCTGACCTGTCTCGCACTAGTACATGAAAAATTGGAACAAGAAGGGATGGAGGATGGAGGAACAGTCAGTTAGGGCAAAAGCAGGCAAAAGGATTCATCAAAGAATGAAAGCCTGGTTTTACAATAGGAACAGCCATAGTGAGTTTCTGAACAGATCACTGTGGCCTAAAATATGCCAGAAAATACTACATGCCGTTTCAGCAGCATGAGATAACTCCAGTGCATCTCCAGTGTCAATGCGAAGGCCTGGCAAGGTTACGGTGTCAGATATTAGGAATCACAAATCTAACAGCGTAAAGCTGCATCCAAAGCCCTGTGTCAAGGCTACGAAGTCTGAGTAAAGGATCAAGTATACTTTAGGCAATGTATAGGTAGGGCCACAATAGATCCATGTGTTGTAGTGGCGTTAAGGTTAGCAAGACAACCCCTCTTCTGTAATCTATAATCTATAGATGCGATGTCGGTTGTCGACTGTGGGTTGCGAAACAAACAGAGAGAATATCGAAAGAGGATGTCGTACTGACACATCGTGCGCGGTTAGTTTTAAATGATGAGGTTAGGGAATATTTTTTTAGTAAAAGGGAAAGAACAAGAGAAAGCAGAGACTAGCTCAGCCGCTAAATAAATTACGTCTTAAATATGGCGACTACTTGCCTAACTTATTATTGTGTCTATTGTTTGGATCGGCACCATTCCAGAAAGCAGGTCTTCACTTATAGATACATCGCTACCTTCTTTGGATGTCACAGATGCCATGTTGATATGCGCGCAATGAAAAATGCAAATCTCTACTAACTGCGAATACTGCGCTGCAGAGTTGCCAGATTGGTGGTCACAAAGAATCGAAGCATATTATTATATTACACCCTATTCAAATGGTATTTATGCAGTCCTCGCGCTCTTATATTCTCATCCTCTCTCGAATTCCACTACTGATCAATACTAAAGCAGTGAAGAACCTGCGTTTGCTTGTCTTGAAAAGGGTATTTAAGCTATTAAAGTTGAAAGTGTCGTTCGGTAGTGGCTAGCTTCACGCAATCAATAACAAAATAAAATGCCCAGGAAATTTACATCCAAAAATATAATAATAGCAGCATTTTATTTCAGTAAAATAACAAACAAATACAAGAACAAATAACTAAAAAAATAATACGATAAATAAGCTGAATTAAAGATAAGATAAATAAGAGTATTACTCTAAAATCAAGCATGCAATATACATAAATATACTCAGTATCATTAGAAGTGTTACACCCAGAACAAATAATTTCTTCAACTGGATTTTTTGACAATCAAGAATGTAATGATGACATTCTCACCGAACTTTATTAACAAGCAATAAGAAAAAAACTAATAATATCTTAAACGAGTATACGTCTACTCATCGACAAAATGAGATGCTCGAGGTCTGGTTGTGGCACCTCATTCCAAGCAACTCGGCTTCGTGGATTAGCTGTGGCAGAGTCTGTGGCGGATGGTTTAACCTAGATAGTCTCATCCCCATCATATCCCACACATGTTCCATAGGATTTAAATCCGGTGAATGGGGTAGCCATGACAAAACGCCTGCTTCTTGAACAAGATCCGTAGTATGACGAGCAATCTAGGGACGTGCGTTGGCTTTTGCTGAAAATAGATGTGTGGACGGCCTTCTAGATACGTCAATAAAGTGGTTTCTGAGGCATCATCAACATAACGCCCAGCAGTCATATTGCCTTGAACTATAGACAATAATCCCCCAAAGCATTACTCCAGGAGTCCTGTGTAAATGCCTCTCAATAGCAAATCAAATATCACGCCTTTCTCCGCGGCGGCATCTTACCCTTTCACGATCATCGTGCGTACTTAGAAAGAATCGCGATTCATCGCTGAAGATGACATTATGCCATTCTGCCTCCCAATGTTGCCGTTCTATGCTCCAGTTCAAACGTTGACGACAGTGGTCCGCAAGCCAATGCGGCGATCGAGTGTACGCATAGGAACAGGTCTACCTTCTTCTCCAAACCATGGATCAGCGATCTGACGCGTAGTAGCAAAACGGTCTCGCAGGACTAGTTGCCTGAAGTGTCTATCTTGTCGCTCTGTGGTACGCCTCGGTGGACCAGTTGGCCTTCTTCGTGTTCATCTACCTTCTTCTATCGATACACGACACTCACGCATTACAGTCATTACAGTACAATTAACACGGCGGTCAATTTCACGATAGGACAAACCAACATCTCGATAGGCAATAATTTTACCACTGTCAAAGTCGCTACCATGGTGATAATTTGAACGTCTTCGGACTGGATGCATTTTGTTATGCTTAACACTAGTAAATGAAAGGGCAATAACTAAAAAAATCTGTAATACTCAGCTCCCAGAAACTGCTTTCTTGACAAAAACTAAGAGATAACATTTTGACAAAGGTAAAAAAAACAAAGATAAAACGTTGAAATAGGAAGGCGTAGAAAATCAATGGCGAAGCCGTGTCTCCATTTTAATTTGTAGATCCAGGTGGCATCACCACAGCACTACCGCATGGTCTCCTGCCATCAATTTCGATTATAACCGGGTTATATCAAAACCAATGCAAGGGACGTCGTCAATCGCGTACCACCCGCCAACCGAACCTGCTACCCCGAAATATAACTGCGGTCTGACTATATCAGTTCGTTTGATGACCAAAAAATAATAATCACTACCTTTTTGAGAAATTGTGCACATCATCTGTAAAGGGTGTCGCAAGCATTCAGTGTAAGCACCTAGAAACAAAGGCTCGCACTTGGGCTCTTAGCCAGCTCGTATCTGAGCCTGTAAAGACAACAATATATTTCGTACAGCAAAACAAAGCGATTTTATTCGGTGCAACGAGGGGACCTTCGTACCCTAAAACCAAAGTTACGGCTGATGGCGTCTTAACAGTAAGTCGTCCTTAATGGTAAGTCGATGTTGTCGTCGTCTCCAGTTTCGGTTAGCAGTAATGTCCTAACGTCCGAAGGATCCCTTTATGGGGTCCTGTGGGTGGTATTAACTGTTCTCAGGAAAATTCCGCGTATGTGCAAGGCGCACTGTCACGGGGGATTTTATAATATTTTATGTGCCCTGTTGATATATATCGCGGGGTTCATAGACGTGCGAGTGTTGGTCTTTAAGCCCGGACGGAACACTTTTCCTAGTAGTTTTCGAACACTCGCAGCTCACGGCGCGGCGCCTGCACAGCATCTACCACTAAGCCACCGGGCTGCCTTAAACAGTGTGATTGCAGCTGGGATTGGAATAGGGAGCATTGAGGAATCTGCAACCTCAAATACTACTCCCGCAGATAACTGTGCTTGGGACACAGGGGCCAAGTCAGACGTTAGAATCGTGTCGATGTCTTGCAAATCAATGCTTCGTGGAGACGGGCTAACCACTGACACCTTTCTGTAACAATACATTTTCCTCAGTTCAGATTCTCTTGGATCGCCCTAGAGATCCTTATGTCTCTTCAGATTCCTTTAAATTCTGTAGGACCTTATTGTATTGCCTCGGGTCTCCTCGATCTCCTCCAACTGATTTAGGAAATCTCATAAGATTCCGAAGTCTCCGGTCTCGTTGAATTGCCTTGGACTTCCTTAGATTGCGATGAGGTAAGGGTATTTGGTCTTGAACCGATACTGGAAAGCATTATACGCCATACTATGACCGTCCACAAGGATCTGCCAGAAGTGATGCTTAAGCGGGGACAGCCCAAAAAGTTCAAAGCACGCCCAGATAAGCATCAAACGCTGTTACTAATGAACAAAAGATTGTCACAGGACTGAACATACTGTAGATATGTTTCTCATGGGGACACGATCCCATCTATTTATACTAAGTGACATATAAATCCGAACACCCAGTTTAAATGGTTTTATTTTAATAAAAGTTGGTGAATGTATTTATCTTACTGTAAATAACAAGTGAAAAATTTTCAGCCTTATCAGTTGGACATTCCGGTTTTTATAGTGCTTTTTTTAATTCACTAATGCTCTAAAAATGAATATTTCAGCCGCAGTAAAAATCAACGTTGGCGGATTTTGGTTCTTGACATCCTTTACGATCGGTTACGATGCCTAGAGTACGGAGACCTGTACGATTTCGTCAACTTAGTGAGTTTGATAGGGGCCGTATAGTGGGACTTCGGGAAGCTGGACATTCTTTTCGGGCAATTGCAGTTAGAGTACAAAGAAGTGTAGACACTGTGGTTAGGTGTTGTCAGGCATGGCTTCGAGAAGGCCGTACGCAAGGAGCAAGGGGCACTTTACGCCGCCGTAGAACCACAGACCGTGAAGATCGCCGCCTAAGATTATTGGCCTTAAGGGACCGTTTCTCCACTACCAGGTCCATTGCAAATGAATGGTTTTCAGAACACGGAAGACCTATTGGCATGCGAAGTGTTTACCGACGAATGAGAAGTTTTGGCTTGTTTTCATACCGGCCACACTGGGTCCTCCCTTTAACTCGAGAACACCGACATAATCGCCTTGAGTGGTGCAGACAACGGTCACTTTGGGATCAGGAATGGAACAGTATTGTCTTTAGTGACGAGTCTCGATTTTGTTCAGGCATGCACGATGGTCGTGCCAGGGTTAGAAGGCAACGTGGTGAAAGGAGAAATCCACAGTTTTTTGTTGAAAGACATGTTCATCACACTGTTGGAGTTATGGTTTGGGGTGCTATAGCTTATGGCTCCAGGTCACCTTTAATCTTCATCAGAGGTAACATGAACGCGCAGCGTTATATCCACGAAGTTCTAGAACCCCATCTTTTACCCTATCTTGACACCCTGGCAGATCCAACTTTCCAACAAGATAATGCCCGACCACATGTTGCAAGAGTCACAATAGACTTCTTTCAACATAATGATGTCACATTGTTACCATGGCCACCAAGATCTCCCGACTTATCCCCAATTAAGCACGTGTGGGATATGATGGGTAGGAGATTGCTCAATTTGTAATGTCCTCCTCAGACTCTAGAAGCACTTCGAGAGGAGTTGGTGGTTGCCTGGAATGAAATACCACAGGAGGACATTGACCACCTGATCAGAAGCATGCCTAGGCGCGTTGGAGAATGCGTAGCACATCAGGGTGCATCCACACATTATTAAAGGTCAAAGCGCTTTAAAGCAGTGCAATCATTTTGAAATTTTTATCATTTACTTATTATGCTTCATTAAGTACTTATACAAAATTTTATTAAAATAAAACCATTTAAACTGGGTGTTCGGATTTATATGTCACTTAGTACTGCGACATCTGTTCAAGGATCTGGCATCAACTCTCAAGATTACCTGTGTTACGAGTGTTGTTGGTTCAATGTATGAAAAAGATTTCATTTCTTTTTGAACTCCAGTGAGGCACCTTGTACCAAGCATTATTAAAGAAATGTTGCTGCTTTGTGTACGTCTATGCGCGGCTGTTATACGGCAAATGTGTGTGAAGTTGTAAAAGCCTCCGCCGTGTACATATTTATACATTATTACAGGTGATAATGGCCAGTATATTTCATGCAGGAGGTATTACGTTACCCCTAAAGCACCTTTGTGCCGCGACTTTATTTCTGCCTGCGTTTATTTACCCAATCAATTAGAGCAAATATAGAGCGTTATGGTAAGGGATCACAGCTCCTGCTCCGTTCTATGAATTTCAACCTTGGGACAGTTTTGCGATAAACGAGTATAATATGTTCACGATCTCCCTTCAGCAAGACGTGTAAGGTTGTTGGGATGCATTTGGATGAAATATCTTAATAACTGTTAACACTGGGAATTTATTCTTCTTCTGTTCATGTTGGAAGTACTTACTGATGTTCAGATTACCATGGTGGCCTTTTTCAAAGGTAACGTATTTCAGATCCAGGTACAACGCAGTTGAAAAGTCAGTGGCCAAAGAGCAGTCAAGCGGTATCTTTTGACAGCAGTTCTTGGTAGGTCTTCACGATCTCGGACAATGATCAAGCGTAATGCCACCAAAAAACCACAGATAATCTCATGCTCGCTTGAAGAGCTAGACGTATTTTGGGAGCGGGAATGCGATGACCGCTTCCAAGCTGTCGTCGCAACACACTGTAAATCCTCTAACAAGACGTCTATAGCCCAATGCTGAACTTCGTCACAAAGTACCATTAGTAATAATAAATAAATAAAAACGCCTTTATTTTAAACTCGGCGAAGGCCAGCTATGCTGTTAACTTAACCGAGCATGTAAAAAGTAACAAGCCAAAAAGAAAAGTAATATGACAAGAAAACAATTACATTACATTAATTTTAGAATATTACATAACAGCAATGAACAATAATAACTACAGATGTACGTATACAAAGAAACCAAGCAATAATAAACAACTTGTACTTCACAGAAGCAGTTGTTTCAGTTTTCGTTTGAACATATTAGGAGACATATCTTCAAATTGACCTATATTGTATTTTTAGGTATTTCATAAAGTACATTAAAGCGTGTTGCACGAGAGTGAATCAGATTTCTACGAGTTAATTTTTCAATCAGATATGAAGGGCTTTTAGTTTTAATCAATTTATGAAGAAAGCAAGCAAAATGCAGCTTTTCTCGATTGGAAACATTCAACCATTTCAGTTCGGAAAGTTTATGACTGACATGATCGTGACGTCTAAGCTGGTAAATAAGTCGTATGCAAGAATTCTGCACTTTTTGGAGTTTATCTTTAGTAAATACATCTAAGCAACCATACACAAAGTTGCAATATTTATGGTGAAACAAGACCAGTGCTTCACAGAGAATCTTTTTTAACTTAAAACTGAGAATATCTTTACTTTTGTAAATATTGCGAAGATTAAAATAGGCTTTTTG
Source organism: Acanthoscelides obtectus (assembly GCA_963669975.1). Lineage (NCBI taxonomy): Eukaryota > Metazoa > Arthropoda > Insecta > Coleoptera > Chrysomelidae > Acanthoscelides > Acanthoscelides obtectus. Next base: position 72,918,532 of record CAVLJG010000007.1, on the reverse strand, counting down.
TAGAAGCCTAGGCACATGACTTCGGAATCGAAGCTTGTTATCAAAGATAACGCCCAAATTTTTATATTCCTCAACAACCGGTATTGCCACACCATCCATTGCTATCACCAAGTTTACAGACGCCCAATCTTTAGCTGGCCCAAAGTAGATTATGGCTGATTTATTAGGATTCAATTTCAAGCCATGATTAAAAGAGTATTTAAAAACTGAATCCAAACACTCGTTTCGCCTCCTAGCTGCTTCAATTGCGTCCGACTTTGCAAAAGAAAGCTGAATCTATGTATCGTCAGCATATCTATGATTGTTTATATCACCAAAGCACTCCGACATATCAGTAGTAAAAATGATAAAAAATAAAGGACCCAAAAGTGATCCCTGAGGAACTCCTCTATCCACGTTCAAGGGTTTTGATTTAAGCCCATCAATTGAGACCGACTGCGATCTGTCATCCACATAACTACGAATAAGTTGAATAGTCTTAAGTTTAAATCAATAGTAGTAAAGTTTTATATACAGCAATGCATGGTTCAGGGTATGGAAGGCCTTGCTAAAGTCCAGCAACACCAATGCCGAAGTTTCACCCCTGTCCGCAGCCAAAAGAATGTCATCTAGAACCTTCAACAGAGCCGTGGTAGTACCAAACCATTTACAGAATCCAGACTGTAACTTGGGTAATAAATTATTATCTGTGAAATAAGTAATGATTTGCCTATAAATAAGCTTTTCAAATACTTTAGACAGCACTGGTAGTATACTAATTGGTCGCAAATCAGAGACATCCTGATAATTTTAGGCAGCGGCAGGACCACAGCCGTTCTCTATTGGGCAGGAAAAATGCCCTTTTGTATGCAGGAATTAAATAGGTTAACAAGCACGGGTAAGATCGTTAGACAACACAACCTCACCATGTCAAGGCTAATTCCGTCTGCACCAGAGGCGTTTGACCCAATCTCCGATATTGCTCAGAAAACGTCATCTTCACTAACGCGTTTTAATTCAAATTCTGCGGTTGTACATTTGGAATTAAGATATTTAGAAAAAGTATTCGTATCGACAGTGCTAGGTATTTGTCGCACCGAGTCGATAAAATATTGATTAATTAAATTTGGGTTTTTAAGATGGTTAGGAATTTCTGTATTTCTTTTAGATCTGCTATAGATATTAAGTTGGTCTAGGGTCTTCTACATGTCTTTGGATTTTTTAGTACCTACGATTGACAAAATCAATATAAGCTCTCTTTTCTTGTCGAACACTGTGTATATCGAGAGCTGATCCGCTACAACTATCATATCTGCGAGCCTTTCTTTTTTGTAGTTATGTCATAATTAAATCCAAAAAACCTCTGCAACATCAAAGAAGATTCTCCATTTTTCTGCTTCAAACCGGATATAAAAGTTCGCTCTAATTTTATTCAATCATAAAACGGGCGACGAACATCTTGCATTATGCTGTACCGCTTTCAGCTACGGTATACAATAAAAGCGGATACGGCCTGGAAGTGATACATACACATATATATGTACACCTATATTCCTCGACGCGCGACATAATGCTCTTTAAGAACGCTGCTCGAATTCGAATGCACTCTTTTGATTGTAAGTATGCAATATCGCAGGCAAGTGACGACGTGTCGGCTGTATGTGCCGTCTGCAAAACGATATTTGCGTCTGCAGGCGGTGTCTGACTATCGCCGTTTTCGTGTAAGCGACAAAGTATGATGTTCGACAACAGCAGTTTTCAACAATTTCTGTCTCTTATACGAAGTGTGATCAAAAAATATGATTAATAATGTTATTGCACACATGTTGGTATTCACCTTACATCTGATTACATACATTGAATAGTCTAATGATATTAGACGAAAATACCTCCGGTTTGCGAAATAACGTCAGATTTAATTGCTGCAAGTTGTTCGGGGGGTCTTTAAACTATGGACGCATAAAATGGGTATACCAATTTTTCCGGAAAAATTTTTTATTCGACAACAAAGAATGAGAAAACGTGTTTTTTGGGATTCAATCAAAAATGTTTATTTATTTTATTTATTTATTTATTTATTTCCAAAAGGTGAAACCCAATTACAGGAAACGCTGAAAAAAATAACAATTAAAGAGACATGGTTCTTGGACTCAAATCTATAGTATCACACATTCTAAATAAGATTGGATGATCTATAGCAGTTAATAATCGATGCACAACTGTCACTGTAAATATCACACGATTCAGTAACACTGTTCATGACGCAGCACATGAGACTAATTGGCGATTTTGTCATAATATTGCTGGCATGAACGGAAAAACTCTTTATACAAGATTTCTAAATATTTATGAGATCTATAAAATGAGATCTATAAAATGAGATCACACGTATAAAGATCAGACTAATAGCAAAGAAGTTATGACCGAAAACCAAGTCAAACTGCAGGTTTTGGCATTTGTTGGTAATGCGACGATGGTTTTTCTCAGATACTTCAGACTCGTAGGATTTATGCTTCTAAATAAACACATCAAAATTGGAGTAGATTGGTCAAGTAGTCTTTGAGAATCTCTAATTGATTATCCCAAAACACCTGTTTTCCGGCCATCACTACTAGTTTATTGAGCAATAATACAGGGTTGGTTCACAGGGCAATTTATGGCGAAATACACGTTTACCTTGCCGATGTAAATCGCAAACCATTCGGGAAGATAAAGTTATTTTTATGCATTTTTGTTTCAGGGTCATAGTCATACACTTAGCTTTCATATCTAGTTATAGCTTTTGCTATGAAGTCCGGCTCTGTCTTGCTGCAAGTTGTTCGAGGGGGTCTTTAAAATGTGGACGCATAAAATGGGTATACCAATTTTTGCGGGAAAACTTTTTATTCGACAACAAAGAATGGGAAGACGTGTTTTTTGGGATTCAATCAAAAATGTTGGCAGGAACGGAATAACTCTTTATACAAGATTTCTAAATATTCATGAGGTCTATAAAATGAGATCACACGTATAAAGATCAGACTAATAGCAAAGGATTTATGACCGAAAACCGAGGCAAACTGCAGGTTTTGACATTTGTTGGTAATGCGACGATGGTTTTTCGCAGATACTTCAGACTCGTAGGATTTATGCTTCTAAATAAACACATCAAAGTTGGAGTAGATTGGTCAAGTAGTTTTTGAGAATTTCTAATTGATTATCCCAAAACACCTGTTTTCCGGCCATCACTACTAGTTTATTGAGCAATAATACAGGGTTAGTTCACAGGGCAATTTATAGCGAAATACACGTTTACCTGGCCGATGTAAATCGCAAACCATTCCGGAAGATAAAGTTATTTTTATGCATTTTTGTTTCAGGGTAATAGTCATACACTTGGCTTTCATCTCTAATTATAGCTTTTGCTATGAAGTCCGGCTCTGTCTCAAGATCGTATTTTTTGACCATACCTCGTACCAAGTAATTAATGTGTAAATTAAACTTCATTGCTATGACAAATCGTCTAATATTTGTGAAATATCAGACATGGATCGCATCATGCAGCTATGCTGGAAAAATATAAACTTGTAAAAATGGTGGATGTGTCTCAGCGTTGCAAGATATGGTGAATGTGCACCATTATTTATCTTCTCTCATTTGTGGTGCAAGTACTGATGAATCTGCTTCAATATTAATAAAGTTTTAAGTTACATAAAAATAATGAGAGAGATAAGAGATGACTCCAGAAACATGGCTGTTTTAGTCGGTGATGAATGCGGTGTTGCCAAATTGATAATTCTTTTTGGATTAATTCATTGTGTAAATTTACTTTTGTTTGGACATTTATTCATGGTGGGAGTATTTGTCTGCCATTTGCAGACTACGAAATATATTTTGAATTCAATAAAGTTACAGATCACACTTTTCGCAAGAAAAGCTATTTTCAAAACATTTAACAACTATTTAACTTTTGAAGCCCTATGCGAAATTTTACAGCATTTCATAAATATTGTATTGCAGTTTGGCAACACCATCTCGGTACATTCAGACCCATCTAGGAGCGAATTGCCAAGCCACACATGGTCCGCACATAAATCGTTGTTTTTATTTGTAAGCCAATAGTAGACCAAGAGCCGACCACAAATATTTGATTTCCAAAAATGAAAATAGTCTAACATATACAGGGTGACTTTGAAGTTGAGTCATTAATTTTCAGATAATGATTGTAGAAGGAAGATAAACCAAAATATGTGTGTAAAAATAAAAAAAAAATGTTACCTTGTTTTATAAAGTATCCTCCCGACAAGTATTTCAGTGCGCACCTGTATTTGATCGTGCGGTCTTGGAGCACCGTGATGCTGCGTAAATAAGAATCATGTCCACAAGTTCAGCATTTTCGTCAGCATGTGCCATTTTTGATTTCGTTTGAGCCACGCAACAGACACCACTATTCACTCACGCGTTACCGACTGACACTGACTGTATACAACTGAATAAAATAATTGTAAAAACATCGTTCCAAATTCTTTCGCTTTTTTGTTTCCGATGCGTTGAACCGATAAGGCGGATTATATCCGTTGTTGCCAAACACGAGCACATAATATTATTATTGAGACAGGGCGGTACTCAAACTTCCAAAGGGGTATAACTTTGTTACTTTAATTTTACCAGAAAAATGGTAAAGGAAAAAACATTTCTTTTGATCAGATCTACTCACTGTTAAAATAAATGACTCTACTATATATGACTTTTTTCACAATCTCTGCGGTTAGAAAAAAATATTTCAACTGAAGTTGAAATCGTATTCGTGCCTAGTAGTGCCAGTTTATGATGTTTATCAAATCGTTTCTGGAAACCCTGGCCATAAGTGAATTCATATAAATTAATCAGTTGACATTTATCAACATTCACAACCCGTTTTTGCACATTATCAGCTGTTGTTCATAGAATAGTAATAAAATTTTGGCCGATAATGTATTAGAGCTCTATTAGAGCATGTATCTAATTACACAAATTCCAATATTCAAACAATATTATAATTAAAACTGCTCTTACATGCTCACGGGTCATAATGGAATAATTTAATTACTAACATCAAAATTGAAATGAAATACGATGTCACAGGAATTTTCAAATTAATTTCAGTTAACGTTTTCACATAATTTATCTGACAATAAAGGGACAAATATATTGCGTGCTACACTTATTGATAAAAAGTAGATCATGTGCAATAGTGACCTCATTTAATTTAACTATGACACTTGACCGCTGTAAATAGGCTCTGCTTAGAAATAGAGACAATCATTGTATAATTATAATCAATATAATTGTATATTTAAATAATATATCATAATATGTCAAATTATTAGTGGAGAAAGGAATTCAGGTTGTCAACAACCGAAATGAAGATAATTACATTAGGATATATAACCATATGTTAGCACAAAACTGAGGCTCCGTCCGTGTAGAAGTAGTGTCAAGTATAATATTATTTTGGTGGAAGAAACGGAATATTCAAAGTAATGCGATTTTGGCCGTGTACATTTTTTATTCAACATTTTAATGAAACTGATAACAAATGTGTAATTAGAGTCACAGTAATTAATGCAAATTCTGACCAATAACTATTTATGCACTTGAAGTAGTAGGTAAACGCTAAGAAAACGATTGTCGAAATGCAGTAAATTAGCGATGCAAATGCCTTATTGATGATTGAAATACCCCATGTCAAATTCCATTAAGCCGTTTGGGCTATAGTCCATCAAATAGATATTATAAGGTTCTTCTTGAGATAAAAATTAGCTTACGTGATATTCCAGCATATAGTCTATCTCTCAGCCGATTCTAGCCTCTTTGAGTAACAATCATCCACACTTTCCCACTTTTAATGCTAGTAGGAATATTAGTACAGATTATATATTAAGGACAGCTATAGTTGAGTTAAGTCCTTGACTAGAGTGAACTATATTAGCCGGCATACGTCTCTAATACTAAGAATAACAATATTAATGTTTATTGACATATCGTACAAAAATCGTACATACACATTCATATGAATAGATGAATGAAAAGATTACAACTGTATAGACGGAAGTTTCAGGAAACTTATTCAGGTCATTATGATGAATTGTTTTAGTAATGCACGAGTGATGATACTGGCAACATAGCGTTCGATCTGGCAACATAGCGTTCGATCTGGCAACATTGGAGGCGCTGAACCTGGATGGGAGACGGGGGAGCATGTGATCCACTTTCAGTACAAGTTTGAACTCACTTCACAGAGCGATTTCGATTTTTTATAATAGCTGTTCATTATTCCGCCCATGAGTATGGTATAGAATATACAAATATTTTTTGTCTAATCTGGAAAATACTTGAATTATGTTGTAAGACATCTTAGTCTCTTCACCAAATTTTCTGTACGAGCATTCCATTTTAAAAGTTTGTCTAACGTTATTCTTAAATATTTTGTCAACTGACTGAATTTTTATATTATCGCTTTTTGTTCGAAATTTCAGCTTATTAAAATTTGGAGATAGCCTTTCGTCACTAAAAAATCCTACAAGGTACGGTTTTTTCTAGTTGATGGTCATAGTCCTCTCTGAGGATATTGTACCGCATGTGCGTTGCTAGCCTCAACCGATAATACAGTGCAATTTTTTTTGGTTTTTCTAATTCTTCTGGTAATATGATTCATAGCTTTTTGCAAAATCGATCTCAGAGGGTAGGCATTGAGATGATTTCGTCTCAAAATGTCTCATTTTCACCGGAGTACCACAAGGCTCTGTACTTAGGCCACTACTATTCGTTTTATATATCTTGGATCTACATGCCGATGTTAAACATTGCAGAGTTGAATTTTTCCCCGATGATTCATAATAATATAAAAGTTTCCAATGTTCTGATATCCAAACTACCTATCTGGGGTCAATGGTGATGGATATAAAAGTCATTATTTTTTCACCGAAACCATTTAGAGGTGATGCGAAAAGAAACTGAAATAAATTTAAATTGTGACTTTATTGAGGTAAGTGTAAATTCAAAATTCCTGTTGTAGATTGATCAATGATATAAGAAAGTATGATCACATCAGCTCTTATTTTAGAGTCTAGAAATGGCTGACATCAAAATAACTGTATGAGTTACTCTTATCCACTTATACTCATAAGCTTTTACTAATAGTCATTCCGCCATTTTTAAAGAAAGGACAAAAATCATACCTAGGAGCTATATTCAAGCAAGAGATATTGGATTTGCGAAGGCTCTCACAACGACTTTCCTCAAGATATCTTTCTTTCGTAAATGCTTCACATACAACGCAGATTTTTTCTTTAACGAACTTCCACGAGCCATGAGATTGATAAATTATGAAAAATTTGGAAGATACATTAAAATATCTATTTTGGATAAATATACTTGTTTTCTCAACCTTTCACTTCGCAAAACTTTTCAATGTAAAATTTTCTTTAAACTGAAATACTATTATAACTTATATCTTATACACAACTCATTTTAACAACTATCATTGCTTTTTTTGGGTAGTAAGAATGGCACTACGCTAAACTTCGCCTCAAATAACAACGATTATTATTATTATTATTATTATTATTATTACTATTACTAGTAGTGAAGTCGTTTTCAATGAGCACAAATCATTACTCATATAAAGGATTGCTGTATCATCAGCAAATTCGATCAGTTTACGTTCTTGATTCAGATTAAAAAGATCATTAATATATAGGGTGTCCGGTAAACAGTACGACAAAAAATTGGGAAGATAGGCGAAAAGCAGATCTACAACATACTAAGTGACTCATGCAAGAGTTCACTGTTTTTGAGATATTAGTTTTTTATGTCTTTTTCGAAGAGATGTCTCGTTTGATCTACCCTTTGTTACTGATTAAGCAGGTAATTTATCGCAGTACTTTGCAGTAGCATTACATTACATTTTTGATTCATTGCTGAATACCAAAGTTGAGAAAAATGGTTTTCTAAAATAAAAATTACGAAGTAGAAATTGGTTTGTCAAGTTTACCTAGTTGCATTTATCGAAAATGATATTTCAAATGGCATACCAACTACATGAGAATATTTTGCAAAAAAGCAAACATTAAGAAAATTAATCTCTCAAAAACAGTGAAACTTGTACTAAAGTCATTTCTTGGTATGTTGTAGATCTGCCCTTCGCCTATCGTCCCTATTTTCTTGAGGTACTATTTACCGGACACCCTGCATACATTGGATTGCGATACCCCGTACTGTCCCGTGTTCGCTTAAAGTATTGTTTATTTCAACAGATTGTTTTCTATTCGTCAGATAACTTTCCACGAGCTTCTAAGTTGTCCTACGGAATCCTAAATTTTCTAGTGTGGTTAAAAGAGACTTGTGGCTAATTGCATCGAATGCTTTGGCAATAAAAATAGTTGATTTATTATAATCGATGTTTTCATACATACATGTTCCTTTTATTAATTTGGCGACTGAATCAGCTCGTCATTGCCCGTTGAGTCCCGTGTGTCAAGGCACAAGAACAATAATATTAGATACTTAAAATGCTATTAGATTCTTATCGGAATCATTAAGATATAGGAACGATATAAAAACATCAAACGTCCCGTTCAGAGATTACTGAGGCCTGTTACCCGATAGATAAAGTGTATGAGCACACATCACATGCACTTACATGACTTGAAACATTTTGACGAAGTACCGAATTCTGCCATTTGGGTATCTATGTCCGTTGCTTTGCGGTTCATTTCAGTTTTGTTTGCCGTTCGAAGAAAACATTTAATAATCAATGGCCACCTGCCCCTCATCGATTGGTTTGCTTTTTGTTTTCTTCCATGTCTAGACTCCAAAAGTGTCCAAAAATAAAACCCAACCCCAGCAAAGTCACATCCTTTCTGCTCTCACGCAAACAAGCGATCGGATTAGATGCTAAATTCGGTTAATAGGACCTCGATTTCCTTTGATCACGCATGTGCGTACAGCGCTGCCTTGATGACACTTCAGCCAAACCGGCGACAGTCAATAATTCGTCGACGAACCGGATTTCAACCGCCTTGCCACCGTGTTTACAATCTCACGGGTCACTGGTTTGGTCTGTGAATGTACATGATGAGGCGACATACGGGGGAGGAGGTTTTATATTACAGGTGTCATGCGAAAAGGAGTTCAGTAATGAATACATGTAAATACTGCGTACTGATAGATGATAACATTCAGATCGTGGCAACTGCAGTCTCACAAGGATAAGGAAATATTTCATCATACACATATTCCCAATATGTACATACAGGAAGATCCAAAAGTCTCGCAACAGCAAGATATTTGGTAATATGCAAGAGGAGAATATCGAAATAGAATAGCAGCGGATTAGGATTTCGGCCTAGCTATTCATTGATGACTTGAGTTTGACATTGAGCATAACTTTGAAGGGCAAATCAAGGTCAAGACACTTTTTTCAAATGGGCAATAGGGTCTCAAACCCCCTACACCCCGGAAACAGACATCACGAAAAACTAGGTTTAGATAAGACCTTAGATGAAACTTATTTTATCCTGGTCAAGGTAATGTCTATAAATAAAATTTGTTTACCAAACCGTTTCCGTGAATAAACAAGGTACCAAGTAAAAAATTGTTTAGGCTACGATGTTCCCGTCAAGTTCACGATAAAGGTCAGTTTCGAGGTAAAAAGGTAACGGTAAATTTAAGCCACTGCTGTCTCCTTTTTGTTCTAATTTCAAAAAAAACTTCCTGAAATTATTACAAACGGTGGCTTCTTCACGATGACCTTACCAAGGACGTTCAAGGTTAAAATGGTCTTCAACCAAGGTCATAGCTGAACATGAAATTTTTTGTTCTTCCGGAGTCAAATGTATAGAGCATCATTCAAGAATATTATGTTAACATTGATTTGGCCATCAAAGTCACTGTGAAGCTTATTTTAAGTGTCACTAGTAAATGGCATGAGAAAAACTGGTCCTGCTGTTGCTCTGAGGTTTTTATTTTTGCTTTATCTTCAGAATGAATCTTAAAATTCTTCAATTTAGTGTTTTTTACGATATAACCTTCACCAGTGCGTTCAAAGCCAACATGATTTTCATCCAATGCCACATTTGAGCGTAAGTTTATCCAACTTCTGGAATTAGAAGTGTTTAGTTGAAGTTAAATAGTCGAGGATTTTTCATTGGCTATTCAGTAGTGATATTGAGTTTGACATTGTGCACAATCTTGAAAATCAAATCAAGGTCAAGGCGGCTTTTGAAGCCGCATACTTTTGAGTCTGGACGGAATGGAAAATTCGATGTTCATGGTTACAAAAAAAAATCTGCTTCACCCGTTTCCGGGATCAAACGTATGGAGGAATATGTAAAAAATTGTGACCGTCTAGGTTTGGTCATGGTCAAGGTCAGTTTCAAGGTTGTGTACGTGTCTTTATTTTTTATTTATCTTTAGATAACTCCCTGAACTGCTTTCATCCATCCGACCAAAAACAGCTGAGCACGGACGGCCATATCATGCTCTTTGGCTACTCATCTGCATGGTCTAGGCTTGGTGAATCGTCTCTGAACCAGAAACGAAAGCATAACAACTATCCTCTATCCATGAGAAACGGTATATCGAGATAAGACAGCGAAACGCTCCAACTTCTACCAGAATCGACCAGAGCGAACAATGTACAACGTACTTGAAATAACTTCAAAACGCCCTCAGAGACAAAGTAACTCCAGAAATGTAATCAGCGACCCAAAAAACGTTGATGTACTAACAACCATTAAGTTTCGTGCAAATGGTATTTTTTACCTGCTTTTTGATATTCTAGACCACGTTGTGCTGTAAATATCACGTTTGTTCAATATTATTCCAGCTGGGTAAGAATACTGAACTGATTATTAAGTTTATACTTGATACAAGTGTTGCTCGTACCTTAGAGGAAGGAGCATGTCAAAGACTATGGTTCAAGGAGAAACTATATAAGGATAATAAGTTAGCGAATCTATTTGAGGGTAGCTGCACCTTTGTATTTTCTGTGCCTAATTTTCCGGCGCTATTGCTATCTTTATATTTGCTTTTTGCTTGATACGTACAGTTACACAAAATATTCCAATATGAAAGTATTTCACACGGACCGTCTCCCAAATAACGACATCTGTCGGTGGCAAACTCAGAAGCGCAATAATTATTATTTCTCTGAGCAGCTTTCGCTTTTCCTTCAATTTCAACGTGCCGGCGCCCAGTCATCGAGATTGCTAAGTTCATTTCAAATTAGCATACTCACAAAAGGAGTCGGTACGTTTTCTTTTTTGAGAACAGAATACCGTGCAAAACCGATTTCCTCGAGATAATCACAAAATGGCATCCCAGCTCCGCCCGAATCGTTCAGGCTAACAGAACTTTCCGGGAGGCAGTTTAAAAAATGTTTTGCGAAAGCTCTATTATTCCTTTTATATTTTATATGCTCTGCCTTCGCGTTTCGGGCTTTTCATCATTGACTTTTCCTACGTAACCGTTGAAGAACTGTTTTTCTCTCTCTGCTTTCTATCCCATAGCTCAAGAGACGACCCTGAAATATTGAAGGTGGCGAGATATTAGATGTTTCATTAAAACTGGTTCCTATATTAACGAGTAACCTTGTCAATTCTTAGAAATAAGCCCCGTTTCCGTTCATTTCTCTATCGAATACACGTAGACGTTTCCGGGTTGTATTAGAGCTACGGATGGATTTTTAGAAAATAATAACAAAACAATAATATTGAACGTCAACATTCATGTTAATCTCAAATCATAACAAACTTTGAACAAAGAACTACATTTTCTCCCAATATTGACAATAAACGTAGTTAAACTTTGACGGTGCAAAGTTACCTTAATTTAACCCAGGGTTACTCGTACCTTCAAGTTAAATAACCCTCAGCTTTTAGCCAAGCCGGTGCTTATGGCCGTTAATGAATGCGTCTGGCATTTCGCATTTTAGATATCGTTAGTTATATAGGTCAGAAACAATATACCTACCATTAGTCAGTTGTTCGATATTCCACAATAAACAGAATTGCCTTAACATGCACGGATCGCGCTAGTACATACATTGAATGCTGAAAAGTCAGGGTTACTGTTAGTTATCTATTTTTAATTAACAATGATTTTATGCAATAAATTTAACATATTTTATTCCAGGAAGATTCTGGTAATAGATGACACTTTGTGCTGTCGTTCATTGTCTCTAATGAGACTAAGGCTAGACCATGCTGATGAGTTGCCAAAAAGCACAAAACAGATATCTATGGTTGGCTTTCTGTGGTCGGACTGAGTATTTGTTTCAGGGAAGCCTTCAAAATTAATGTTAAAACAAGAACAAACATTCATGTCCAGTTTGAAAAACACTATATTTCTTTTATTTGTTAATGGATTACTTAAGTGAGAGAAAACCATTTCTATATGGTTTCGATTCTTGTTTGGTTGTATCAGCCTCATCTTCAGGTGACTTAATATCAAAAATGACTAAAACTTCTGATGAATTTCAATACTGGTGACAGAGGAATCGAATGATTGAGTTTCTCAATAAATATAAGAAGCCTTGAAGCTTTATTCACCACGAATGAAGTAGCGATTGAGTCCTCAAACTACACAAGATTTCTGGTAGTTGAATTAGTTTCATTTTTAGCTAGGGATAAACAAATAAGTTGCATATGCTCCAAATTAAGCAAGAAATGAATAATTTGAAAGAACTACTGGACACTGACTATCTTATAGATATTTATCATTCAACAATGTATTCTTTCCTATCGTATTGTATTGTTGTCTGGGAGAGAACCAGTGCGTTTTCATATTCCACAAAATGATTATTCGGTTAATATTCAAATTACAACGTCAGTACTCGGGCTGTGGCATCAAGCATCACAAATTATCAACAGTAGCATGTATTTCGACCCTCGAAGTTTCAGTTCACACTGTTTGTAACAAAAACAAGCAAGACACTGCTCCAACCATAACTATGATACCAGAAAAAAGAACAATTTGGTTACAAATGGATATTATCCATTTTTACAAAAAATCACCAGTTCACGCATGTTGTCAACTTGCTTCCAATGTATACTAAGTGACATATAAATCCGAACACCCAGTTTAAATGGTTTTATTTTAATAAAATTTTGTATAAGTGAATAATGAATCATAATAAGTAAATGATAAAAATTTCAGAATGATTGCACTGCATTAAAGCCCTTTGACCTTTAATAATGTGTGGATGCACCCTGATGTGCTACGCATTCTCCAACGCGCCTAGGCATGCTTCTGTTCAGGTGGTCAATGTCCTCCTGGGGTATCTCATTCCGGGCAACCACCAACTCCTCTCGAAGTGCTTCTAGAGTCTGACTAGGACGTTGCCAATTGAGCAATCTCCTACCCATCATATCCCACTCGTGCTCAATTGGGGATAAGTCGGGAGATTTTGGTGGCCATGGTAACAATGTGACATCATTATGTTGAAAGAAGTCTATTGTGACTCTTGCAACATGTGGTCGGGCATTATCTTGTTGGAAAGTTGGATCTGCCAAGGTGTCAAGATAGGGTAAAAGATGGGGTTCTAGAACTTCGTGGAAATAACGCTGCGCGTTCATGTTACCTCTGATGAAGATTAAAGGTGACCTGGAACCATAAGCTATAGCACCCCAAACCATAACTCCAACAGTGTGATGAACATGTCTTTCAACAAAAAACTGTGGATTCCTCCTTTCACCACATCGCCTTCTAACCTTGGCACGACCATCGTGCATGCCTAAACAAAATCGAGACTCGTCACTAAAGACAATACTGTTCCATTCCTGATCCCAGAGTGACCGTTGTCTGCACCACTCAAGGCGATTACGTCGGTGTTCTCGAGTTAAAGGGAGGACCCAGTGTGGCCGGTATGAAAACAAGCCAAAACTTCTCATTCGTCGGTAAACACTTCGCATGCCAATAGGTCTTCCACGTTCTGCAAACCATTCATTTGCAATGGACCTGGTAGTGGAGAAACGGTCCCTTAAGGCCAATAATCTTAGGCGGCGATCTTCACGGTCTGTTGTTCTACGGCGGCGTCCAGTGCCCCTTGCTGTTTGCGTACGGCCTTCTCGAAGCCATGCCTGACAACACCTAACCACAGTGTCTACACTTCTTTGCACTCTAACTGCAATTGCCTGAAAAGAAAGTCCAGCTTCCCGAAGTCCCACTACACGGCCCCTATCAAACTCACTAAGTTGACGAAATCGTACAGGTCTCCGTACTCTAGGCATCGTAACCGATCGTAAAGGACGTCAAGAACCAAAATCCGCCAACGTTGATTCTTTACTGCGGCTGAAATATTCATTTTTAGAGCGTTAGTGAATTAAAAAAAAAGCAGTATAAAAACCGGAATATCCAACTGATAAGGTTGAAAATTTTTTCACTTGTTATTTACAGTAAGATAAATACATTCACCAACTTTTATTAAAACAAAACCATTTAAACTGGGTGTTCGGATTTATATGTCACTTAGTATATATTAGGGAAATATAATCTCTTTATAATTTCAAAAGGACAGGATTTTAAGAAACTATGTTTTTACACAGTGTTCAAGAGTTTGTGAATTTAGATGTGCTACATTTTTTGCTATGTTTTAACCTTATATCTTTAAAGTATTTTTTCTGCATCTGTTCTGACGCGTCTGATGTCATCTTGGGATGATTTGACGAATAAAGACTACTTGTACTGTAATGTATAGCATTATAGTGATGTAGTGATATTCTCCGGTCGTCCCTTGACCTACGTATACTCTCTACTCGTCCTCGTCCCTGTTCAGGACGAGTCCTCATTAAGTGGTCTCCCTTGGTAACGGCTTCCGTCGAGAGAGTCTTTTGAAAACATCGCTGCTCCGTGTTATGAGCAACAGCGGCAATTGTACAATGTCGTATTTTCCTGGGGAAAATAGATCCGAGGGGCTCCGTAACCAGGACCAACTTTAATTGGATTTAAACTCGCCGGATGTGGATAGAGGAAGGACTTTTTGATTTCTACCTTTGAAACACGTCCGGATCATCCCTTCGTCTGTAAAGGAGAAACAATTATATTGTTTAGGCGATGGTTTAATTATCCCATATATTTTTATATTGCCCTCTTGTGGGTTAGTTTAAGTTAAAGCAGCGGTTAGTATCCCGCGATCCACAAGGACCTATCGTGGCTCCCAATTTACAGCGCCTAAGCATATGGTAAAGTGCCTCATACTCGTAGTCTCACCGAAGGCATTTAAGACATACGTCATCAACAGTGTCCGTCTATGGAGGAATGACTCAACGACATGACAAGCTGCAAGTCAGTTCCCCCATCATGCTGGGTATACTGTGAAAACATGTCGATACATGCATCTAAGAACACTGTAACTGACATTTGGTCGAAATTTTTAGTTGTTTCAGATAGAGCTTACTTAATACTGTCAGCTAAAGATAAGAAAAAAGTATTTTTAGTATCATTGTAAGTGCATACTGCGCCTGTACAGCAGTAAGATCATGGTAACGTTCGATACAATTCTACTACAGCTTACGCAGAATATTGTAAAGTACGTTACGCATCTACCACAACCCAGTTGTTATTATTAAAATATAGTATTTGCGTTTACAGTGTTTATCAATGCGCCGAAATATATTACGGTACATTGTGACTTCACAATGATGTTGCACGGAAAATATCAAGAAAATATACATTTCCTATAGAGTCACTCTAATATTGATGCTGCTGTAAGAGCCTTTACAATGTTAACAGGTACAGTTTATGTATTTTTATCATTGTATATGCTCTTACAATTGATTAATAATGACCATGTTTTATGGAAGAACATTGTAACATACGTTACAGTGATTATACAGCTAAGTGCACGTTTTCGTCACGTTGTAATTGCCCGTTTTTTGCTATTTGCATGAATGTTTCCAATTTTTTTTAGAAAATAGCATTACCAACAACCAATCTTTACAAAGCCACAATAATGCGTGCCAATTTACCATGCGTTGTGCCAAAAAGCTTAGTCAACGTTTTTAGAAAGTTGATATGGCTCTCCTGAAAACTTGACTATTGTCAGTTAACAAAGTTCTTAGATGCATGTAACGATGTGTGGTTGAGTGGCACAGTAGCACGATCACATCTAGATAATTTTGCATATTGGTCTAAATGTGTATAAAATCAGTGATTTCTGCTATGAAAATTGTCACTAAATATGCTGCCCATGAAATATATCTAGGTGAATTAGATGTGCCAGAGAGGTTGTTTGTGTTTTCTTTTCTGAAGAGAGGTTATGTTTAAAGTTATACATTACGATTTTCCCCTTTTTAAGCGCCGTTAAAAACTTTGAGAATCATTACAGGAAATTAGCACCGCACTCGCGTTGTGTGTAATTAAGCCACATCACAGAAAAAATATTACATACAAAACATTTTCGCTTCACATCTAGGCGCTGATTTATATTTTCTACTTGACATTGTAAAATAAATTTCTAAAAAATTTCAATGGATGAAAATAAAAATTGATGTGAAGTGTAATAACTTTTTCATCAACACAGATTATTAGCACAAACGCCACTATGCAACTACGCAACTACCTTGCAGATGTTACATCACATTACACCTAATCGTTGATAGCTGAAGCATCATGACGTTTAGGCAACACGTACAGCTACGAAACGAGTACATAATAAATGTGCAACAGCTAGTGCTAAGTTAACGTCTTGTAGGAAAAGCCACCCAATGTTATAAAAAATCTATATAATGCCAAAGAAAACCGACATTATGTCACTCTTGAAGATACGATCTCCCAAAAAAATGTCACCTCTAAAAATCTGTCATCCATCATTTCAGCCAGGCTCTTTGAAGACATCGTGTTCACAATAAAAAGGCACTTATTTAGATATAAGATTTATTTGTTAAACAAATTGGTGCAAATAAAACATACCTGTTTATACTTGTCAACCCAGTAGTTACGCCTGGAAAAAAATAGACAACCCAACATTTGCATATCCTATATATTTTATATTTTCGATTGGTACTAAATTCATTCGTTAAAATTATTAGAACAACATTTAATAAAAAGTCGTGTTATCCCGTAAAAGCTGTGCTCAGTCGTAGTTAATCAGCCCTCTCGGGGTGGTTGTTTGTACCTTGGTTTTTGGACGCAAATGGTGGTTTGGGCGCCACCTTGTTCCAAGCAATAGGAAAAGAAATAATAAGTAACCACTGTTGAATTTCTGGCGCTACAGAAGATACAAACTCACAAGGTCCTGGAGGACAAGCAAAAGAAAGAAAAGAAAGTTATTCTGCCCAACCCCCCGCACGCTAAACGGTTCCTGCTAAGAAAAAACGAAAATAAAAAAAACACCTTGGCAGGTGCTTGGCTATCTCCGGAAGGAAACCAAGGGCAGGAAGTCCCAGATGTAATTCTATACCCGAAGGTAGAACCCTCGCATAATGAGGGTTCACAGAAATGGGAAACTGCTCCTCCCAGGCGTGAGTCCTACTGAAATTTGCCTCGGATTATCACTGCAGACGGTTCGCCTCAGCTCGACGGTGTAGTGTAGTTATGTCTATTGCTAAATCCCCAAGAGGGTGAGGAAAGGGGCTCCGACAGCAAACTCACTAATGGAGGCCGATTTCTAATAAAATCTCCACCACCTGATAAATTTGCGGCACTGCGTGTGAAACTATTTCACAAAATCGGGTAGTGGGCCTCTAAATTCCTACACGAGAGCACCGCAAATAGTCCCAAGTAACCTTCAGCTCTTATGGTCGGCAATAATTATTAAATATGACCTAAAACAAGATGGAGACTCGAGTATGATTTTCTACCACAAAATTAGTAGACTAAGAGAAGGGGTTCGTTATAAAAACGAAATTCGATGTTTTTAGGAAATGGTATGAAATTATTATTCTAAATAAGAAAAACGCTGCAACAATTTGTCGTTTTTCAATTCTTAATTAAGTCTCCCAAGAATTTCTTAGTCAACCCACACGCGTGACATTTTTTTATATACTTAATTTGATATAAAAATAATTCTCATACATTGGGATCTTCTACTATAATATGCAACTTCTACAATGTTTCAAGGTTTCCTAAAAGTTTTTAAGAAAACACCGCCAATTATTATTTTTGCAGGTTCCTAGGATGGTTTAAAACAATTTGCAGGACTTCACATAGGGCGGGCACTTGTTTATGTAATTGTTTCACAACGTTAGTCACTGATATTGAGGATGTTGCAATACTGGGAAACGATCAATTTTGATGCATTCGTTTCGAATGTTTGCTAATACGACTCCTACAAGAACGCAAGTATTCATTCAGTTTGCTAAACTAATAGTTCTCCATCAAGTATGTAAAATGAAGCAATTTCACTCATTTTACAAGTTTGTAGCTCGCAAATATTCAGCGCACGCTGGAAGCCGCTCGGGTTCTGCTTTTACGACCCACTACTACTTAAATTATTCAGATACCTTGCTGCTAAACTGTTTAACTTTGTTTACTTCATTGTAAGACTTTAAAATTGCACTTCCATAATAAATGCGATATCAGATATTACAGATAGGAAGACATCAACTTATCTTTCCAAGTAGCTGTGTGCGCGATGGCAGCGCCAACCAGCAGATGACGAACAAAAATGTATGTGCTTGACACTTTCAATATAAAACAAACGGCGGGGTATCACGTATGTTGAAAAAAGATATTATGTCGTTTTTTTTGACATTATATAGATTTTTTCTGACATTGTGCAGGTTCTCCTAGACCAAGCCAAATTAGCGCTACCTGTTGTACACCTGATGCGTACTCGTTCCGCTGTACGTGTTGCCTAAATGTCATCATGCTTCAGGTATCAATGTTTGGCTCTGATGTGATGTAATATATGCTTCAGAGATAGCGTTATTGGAGGTACAAGCAGTAAGTTGTATGCTATAGCTAGAAAGAAATGGCAGTGCATGTGTGCATAGTGAGGATTTGTGTGATAATAAAAAGAAAGCGATAAGAAAAGAACATCCCTGGTTGGTGAAGTATATTGAAACAGGTGGGTGTTTATGAAATGTAAAAAAGTTATTACAGTTTTCCAGTTATTTAAAATTTATAGAAATCTATTTTACTATGTCAAGTAGAAAATACAAATCAGCGCCAAGATTTGAGGCTGTGAGAAAATGTTTTGAATGTGATGCGACATTCCTAATTTTTCTGTGATGTGGCTTAATTACGCAGAGTGCTTGTTTCCTGTAATGCTTTTCAAAGTCGAAAATGCATAAAATGTATAACCTTGAACACAACTTCTCTTCAGAGAGGATAACACAAATAACCTGTCTGGTACAGCTAATAGATACATTTCGTGGGCAGCATATTCAGTAATAATTTTCTCACATAACAGATATCACTAATTCTATACACATGTAGATCAATACACACAATCATCCATATGTGATTTTGCTACTCTGCTACTCAACGACACATGTTCTCAGAGTATACTCTACATACCATCTCGGCATTCTGCAACCAACAAAGCATGACGGGGACTTGCAGATTGCAGCATGAGCATTGAGCGTTGTCTTGTCGTTAAGTCATTCCTCCATAGATGACGCTCAGAGCGCACGTGGCGAGTAAACGCAATGTACTATTTGCACACTACTCACTATCTAGACAGCAAGTTGACATTTTGTCGTTTTTTTGACGTCTTGTAGGTTTTTTTACGTAATAACCCTACGGATGTCAATGATCTCGTTCATTACCAGGTGGCTCTACTGTAGCGATTGCTTTGAGCATTTCAAGGCGCTGAACAATATTTGATTCGTGTCACAGTTTTCAGCTTTCTATCTAAAATTAAAAATCGATTGAAAATTGAAATCGACATTTCAATTAATGTTTGACATTTTGTAGTGTGAAATGAACCTCCGCTGACTCAGTGACTAAATAGAGGTTTGTTTTATCTCGTAAGTTGTAGTTTCGTCTTTCCTCCCATTTCCTTCTTTTCATCAACTTTGAAACTTTATATCATAATTTTATATATGAGCTTCACTTTAACAAGACATCTACACTGTTTTCGAATAGAGTAAAGCAAACACAAATCACTGAAGCCCATGGTATTTGATGTATCACTTAATCAAGGAGCATCTTTTGGTTATGACAGAAAAAAATGGCGACAGCTTCAATAGCGCTCGAAGTGATCACGTGCATTTAGCAGAAATACAGTATTTCTACAATAGCGCCACGCTGTGGTGAAAAGTGACATTGAAACCAATAGATATTTAGACGGTTTGACGTTAGCAGAAATTTGAATTTCATTCTGAAAAC
The DNA here is from genome assembly GCA_963669975.1 of Acanthoscelides obtectus. Taxonomy (NCBI): domain Eukaryota; kingdom Metazoa; phylum Arthropoda; class Insecta; order Coleoptera; family Chrysomelidae; genus Acanthoscelides; species Acanthoscelides obtectus. The sequence goes on along the minus strand of CAVLJG010000007.1, from coordinate 72,898,258 downwards.
TACTTTTCGATGTGACAAATGAAAAAAGTTAAATATTTGAACCACTGCCAGGCCGCTGTTGATCGTACATGAGCTAGAAGGAGCCAGCCAAGGATTTCTTTGTCTTCTGTCATGTGACATAAATCAATTTTTGGCAGTTTCAGAACTGCATTAAATTCCTATTTATAGTGTTATTTCTTGAAGATACGAGTGCTTGCAAAGAGTGGCACAAGCATAATGAAGGTAGATACTTTCAACAGTATTATGTTGATATAACGGTGTCACTTTGTGTGGACAATTCAAGAACCCCCCCCCAAGGTCAATCTCGCTTCAGCTCAGGAGAATAGAAATGTGTTGGTGACGAAAAAGCGTCTGTTACAAGAATAAGTCATCCATATCCCCCTGAATAAAGTGTATGTGACGTTCATGCTCTACGATCAGCCTCACTCTTCGTAGCTGGTTTCGGTCCCTACACCAATTTATCGATATAATCCCGCGGCAAAGAAAACACAATTAAACTTTCCACGAATCCGAATCAAAGTTACCAAAGCGGTGCGGTAAATAAACAGGTCAATACTCATTTATTGCAGAGAGCTGGAGATTGGAGACTGTAGGCCCCCAGCTGATTCTGTTTCTAAGGGAATACGTGCTGGAAGGGAAACGATAAAAAAAATGGTAACGATGGAAACTCAACTACAAGTAGCAGCTGGAACTTCAAAAGATACTCTTACCATATCCAAAAAGGTAGAAGAACATACTTTATTCTTAGGTATTGGAAAGATCTTCAGGCTGTCGTTGCATAACATCACGATTTATAACTCAGGTGAACGATTGATATAAGAGTCAACATTGGACTCCTCAGGGGAATCTTAGTGTTTTTGAGGTGCCTTATCTCTATGCCCAGGTCGGTTGACCTCTATTATGTCAGGCTCAAGGTCTGTTTCAGGCCAGATTAGAAAACTTACTCAAAAATATTTGATAAATTATATTGTAGTATTTTTGGGTCACTGCATTTATATTTGGTGACGTTTGTTTTGTCCAGGTAGGTCATCCAGAGGCTACTTAAACGTCAAGTTAAGGTTACTCAGAACTCAGAGCTTGTAAGACTGTTTCGATCTATGAGGAGACCCCCACCTATTATAGGTTTGTTTGGACATCTCAATCAAATCAGGCGCTTGTTTTACCCTGCGCGGTCAAATATACGTAACATCTAGGTCACCTTAAGCGTAATAGCGCCCGAATTCATTTAAAAATCTCCACACATGCTTTTTCGGTATTGCTGAGTCTGTGTTTTACCAGGCGAGGTGATCCAGAAGTCATTTCGAGGTCAAATTAAGGATACCCCAAGGTCAACGTGTATAAAAATGTTTGAATCTATCCATGTATCTGTATAATCTCCGCATGATAATTTCTAGGGCTGCTGAATCCGTAACTGGAGTTTATTTTAACCGACGAGGCGGTCCAAAAGTAACTTCATAGCCAAATTGAAGTAATTTCAAGGTCAACGCGGATGATCTGGTTGGAATCGCCAGGTTTAGATTCTGCAGCCCAGAAACTTGAACAATTTTATAAAAATTTTTTGAATTCTAAATTTAAGCTTGAGATGACCGTGAAACTGACGTGATATGAGTCAGTCGAACACGGCATTAAGTTCAGCGAGATACTCACTTAGGGTCAAGCGATTAGGTCAAATAATGGCAGGTAGTAATTTTATATTAGAACCTCGGTGGCTCTACGGTTCTAGCTTTAAAATCATTTAAAGGATCCAAGATACTATTTTGAGTGATTTGGTCACTTCCGGTTAGTGAAAGTATCAATTATACGTAAAGGTCATCTTGAGGAGGTTAACTGATATCCTATAGTAACTATTACTAGTTCATAAGAAGTCGCGGGAAAATTAATGGTTGATTGATTGTAATACATGTCCCTCTAAAACTCAGCCATGTGTAATTTCATTTATGATCAGGTTAAGAAAGAGAAATATCAATGATGAGAGTGTGTTAGTTCTCAGACAAAAATTTACATATCTAAGTATTCTTCCTTACTATCAAGATATAGATATAACTTCTATAAGGGGTAGCTAAGCCCGGACCTGCATAGATCGTGTTACAGGAAAGTAGGTAGCACGGTGACAAGATGAATGAGGTGTGAGATGAGGAAATAAGAAACTCCTGCCCTAGTGGTTTCAGGCAACACATTATTTAGAAATACGGCTATCCCCTATATAAATGGATAGCAAAATCCGCTCACTATTTTCTCCTTCCCAAGTAAGAGAAGCCAAATAAGGAGCTATATCTCTGCATGCACCTTACCTATTATTAAAATTATCAAAAAGTCATAAGCTAAGCTGAAATTTTATATGACTCCAAAATAATCGATATTCGCAGCTTAGGGCACTATAGCTTATAAAATAATGTCTTCAATAAGCTTCATAATAAGAGCTAAAAATGTTTGATACCGTAAACACTCATGGTGTCCAGCATCCACTAGACTTCAAAAGATTTAGATCAGAAAGTGAAAGATGGTAAAGTAACGATTAATTCAGAGATAGTCATACCATATGTTGATATAAACTGTCTCTTCTACGTTAAACCTAATAAAGCCTAATTGATAGTTTCACATCACTCTATGTAAAAACCAGGTAAAAAGGAACAGCTAGTATATATTATATCACAGCATGCAATAATGTATATTAATTAGACAATAGCTACTCTTTCCCCAGGAATGTAAAAAAACTAATAAGTATTATTGTGCTGCTGATACTACTATATCACCATCTACAATAACACTCAGTTGCATAAGAGGTGATATTTGCAGCTAATTGTCTGATTAAAAATCCAAAATCATTGATATTAACGCTGAGTGTACTTTACTCCTCCAAGTGTGTCTGGCCGCCTAATGAAACGACATTTCGGACTACATATTTTATTTATCTGCCTTCCAGGTGACAGTTTGTTGGTTTTTTCTTTCAACTTGATATTCCGGTACGGTTTGTTAAAAAACATACGGAGTGTCACCTGGAAAACACATAAACAAAATATGTTGTCATTCATAAATCAGTGAGACAAACATGGATGAGTATCAGCATAAAAACCAAAGGATCAGCTTCAGGTGTTTCATACAACATTGGTCAAAGGCTTTTTTTTACTGGCTTTTACACTACGGTCCAAGCAGCCAAGGACAGTAACAGAAGTAACATAACTATCTTTTACATTTATTTTGCCACTTTCACTGAACTAAATCATAAATAACAATAACATAGGGCAGTAGAATGTTTACAAAGCCGCCTACCATCAATAACTTGCATCCAAAAGTATATTTTAATAATAAGAATAATAATTTTTATTGCTCATGTAAGTACAGAAAAAGGAAGTACCTACATAAATCTGATGCATTAAGCAAACGGCAAGGTTCGCTCGATCCGCGTTCTTCCACCTAACCAAAAAAAAAGTAGAGAAAAGTTAAACGTTAACACAGATGCATATAGACATATTATGTTTTAAAACTATGTATTATATTATACATCCATAGATGGCATATAACTGTTTCAGGCACCTTGGTAAAACCTATAATATAAAACGAGTTGATGCTTGAATGAGATTGCTAGAAGTTGTAGCTAATATCTTATGAAGTTAAAATGTCAAAGGTCAAACGAGAAAGACATACAGAAGAATATGTTAATTGGAAATCAGCGTGCAGTGTTAAATTTAAGTCATCTCAAGTCTCAACATAGTCTTCACTTCTCGCTTAAATCTCAAAATTGATAGGGCTTTAATTCTATCAGGCAGCGAGTTGTAAACCTTAACTATGTCATATGAAAAAGGGCACTTATAATTTGAAGTTTTAAATTTAGGTAGTGAGAGATGATGTTTAAACCTCGTGTTACGACTATGCACTTCTGTACGGGTCTTGATCTACTTGTAAAGATAGGATGGTGATTCAGTATTGAGTATCTTGTGGTATAGTACGAATCGATGAAGGAACATTCTTTTCTCTAGATTGAGCCAACCTAAGTTCTTTAAGTAAAGAGATATCGCCTACCGCCTGCTAATACCACTAACAAACCTGACACAAGAATTTTCAATACGCTGAAGGCGCGCCTTATCTCGATGTAGCAATGACGGGCCGTACGCGCAGTCTGCATAGCTAAGGTGAGAAAGAACTAAAGACTCGCACATTATTTCTGTTGTCTTGGTTATTATGCTTTTGCTATTGTATAGCAGTTTCAATGATGAGAATGCCCTTTTGGTTATAAGAGAGACATGCTGGGAAAAGCGTAGATCTGTATCCATAATAACACCTAAATTTTTAGCGGAGTTTGTAAAAGTTATTTTGTCTTGTCCGAAATAAATGTCTAAATTATCGGAGTATAGTTCACGATTCTTTTTTTTACCAAATAGTAGAGCCTTAGATTTAGTGGCATTGACGGAGAGACAATATTTTTTTGTTAGCTGATAAAGAACCTGAAGGTCCTCATTTATGTTAATTAAAGTTCGGTTTATATCTGATTCATTAAAAGCAATATATAATTGAGTGTCATCGTCGTAATATTGATATGAGACGTGTTTAAAACTTTTGTGCAGCTGAGAGGTATACAGAGTGTACAAGAGTGGACCTAAAACAGATACCTGAGGTTCACCTCGACAAATGTCGTTTTCTGTAAATGAAGTTCAGGTATGTATACCTGTAAAATTGTAATTTTTGGCCAAGATTGTAACGTAATGATTCCTAGCTTATTCATGCCATTACCTTTAGAATGTGATTCTTATTTTATCATGGAGAAGAAGAAGCCTTCATTATTTAACTTATAGGTATGGTTACAGGGAACCCTTAAGGCTTATTTTTTTTTGTATGTACACATGTATGTACGATTTATCAATACACACCTTGACGAGCCATTCACTCGAGAAACCTTACAGTCCTGGGATTTGAAACTAATCTAGCTGTAAAAAATATGCGGATTGACATTACTCGATTCTCATGGTTGCACATACCGAATCAAAGGAAAGCGCCGCATTTCCTCACCGGTAACTGCAATGTATTTCCCATTTACTTCCAATTTTTCCAGCAAACACCACCGATTTTGTTTGTTCCGCTTTACATCTTAATTCCCGGACTTTTCCTCGCAATTTCCTCTGCAACCCTGAAAATGTTTACAAAGTGCTGCCGCCGCGCCAAAGGAGGAGGGATTTTTATGTTTCAAATTTCATTCGCGGTGACAAGGGTTCCAGAGAAATTCTTGCACTCATAAAAGAACGGTGCAAACGAACCATCTTTGAGTCCTCCTTTTTTGTTAAATTACACATCAAGCAAATATTAATTTTATGAGCTTTGGGTGATCTTTTATTATTCATACCCGATCCAGCTAAATCTAAGAAAAACATGAATTGAAAATTACGTTTGTAGATGTTATACATGGATACTGAAGTTTTTAAGAACAATATTAATACTTCCTTAACTTAATCATAGTTTGTAGTATTCCTTACCGATTAAAAATTCCCGATGTATAACGAATATACTCAGTGACAAAGAAAATAGAACACCCATCAAATATTATTTGATTTGGATGAAATTTCTGTATTAGTAAGACATGAACAATAGGAAGTAGTGATTACATTTCAAAGTCTGCTAATATGTGAATGGACATTATCTTGTTAGAGAATAGGGTTATCAAGTATTTGGGGAATTGGTAAAAGATGTAGTTGAAATATTCCTTCGATATAATGTTACGCTGTCATAACTACTTTAACGGAAATTAGAAGTATCAGCACCATGTTTGATGACGCTTCAAACCAAAACTTTAATATGGTGCATGTGACGTTCAACTGGAAACCTTACACTAGTCTTACTGCGCAACGACTTCTGACCCGTACCCGCCCATGACGCATTAGTAAATAGAACCTAAATCATCACTAAAAATAATGTTCTACCATTCATTATCCCAATTTTCTCGGTCTCAGCTCTTCTTGATGAGTCTCAGAGGAAGTCATGACGTAAAGCTACAAGTTGAACGTCACTAATATACATATACAAAAAAATAATAACAAATAACAAACAAAAAATTATACCCAGCATTACTCGTATACATAAGACAAGCAATTGCAAAATATGGTGACTAGAAGGGTAGGAAATAAAAACTAGGAAAGCTATGTCAAAATCGAGAAGTCATAAGAGATGAATGCATAGATATCATAGAAAGCACTTGAAAAAAGGATTTTTTTATAAACCCGCTACAATCGTTAATATCTAGAGCTCTTATCTGATCAGGTGAGGTAGTAACAAATTTCAATCCATCTCTGGTTTTAGTGATTCTGTGATATCTTACGTGCATTATTTCTCCAAGAGTCGTAGAACCCTAGTTTCAATCAAGGTGATGGCCTCTTATAGCTAAAACTGCAATAACGAAAAACTCAACCTCATATCTTGGCCTCCTTGATGTCTAGACCATTCGTTAGTTGAACATGCATAGGGCATGATGAGATGAAGGCCTACCTCCTTAACTCCTTTCTTTACCAAGGTTACCAACTCTTCGAAACCAACTACAGCTAGCAAATCACCTTACCAGAAACATACATCAACGGCAGGACAAATGTATATGGTGTGAAGGACGCACAACATATTACTAGCGAAATCTAGCGATAGCGTAAACGTTTTCACCCGAAACTTTAATCACAACTTCGTCTTGCTTATGTCTAAATATATACAAAATTTCATTCAAAGTAAAGGATTTTACTGGGTGTTCTTCTTCTTGACCTGCTTTAATGTATATCTTGCATCACCTGTAGCTATCCTACAATGCTTTCAATATTGTTTCTCCAACTGAATAAAAACGCTATGTAGAAGTATTTTCATCCGCTGATCGGCGATTTTTTGAGGCGAAGCGTTAGCTGAATTATTTTTCATCAACTGGCAGGCTACTGCAAACAGATCAGCGATGGAAGTCTTAGCAATCATTGAGCAACTGATCTCGTTTGCGTCGCTTCGGTGGGAACGCTTTCATTTGAATATGTGTCGAATAGGATGGCTGTGATAAACATTTTGTTGTAGCTTCCTTATATGTCATTTTAAATTTCAATACACTACGATACGCCTTCGACAGCTACAGAGTGTTACAGAAAGACGTGCCAATATTTCTAGGGCAGAAAGTACATCCAAAAATAGCAAAAAAAGTTCATATAAATATGGGTGAAAAGATGCTCCCCTACTGATATACAGGGTGATGAAGTTTTATTTACGTAATTGGAAAAATGTATCTACGAAGAGAGGAAAGTAACTGAGTGAAGATTAAGCAATGAACACACAGAGTTTCCCGGCCCCAACTAAGCCACGGACGTAGAAACGGGGGTACCTGGACGCCTAATAGGAAATATTCTCCACTCCACTGGCAATTGAGGGAACAAAGTGCATTTTATAGAATAACAATCAATTTTGCCTCTTACGGAATATTTGTCAGATCAGTTGCTTTGAAGATATTTGGGTTTTTAGGTTAAATCCCAAAATGGACCTATCAGAAGGCTTAGCCTCCCCTATTCTGAGAACACCGTGAAGCTTAATGTTGTAAACACTATAGAAGGGAGCTGTGGAATCTCATTACAACCTCATTACAACATTATTTGAATAATATGCCTGTAATATCCTCAATAAGTAGGGTATAAGCTTACCATTAACTAAACCTTTCCTCTGCACGCCACTGGTTTTCCGACATATTCATTCTTTTTTATAGAGAAAGAAACTGTATTTTTCAAAAATAAATAAATAAAGCTAATAACAATTAAACGCGACAGCAATAAACATCACATTTGATACAAGTTACATGGTTGCTCCTAAATTTATAAGGGTACATAACATTGTGAACAAAAAATAAGGCTGAATAGATACTACAACATTCAACCTAAGGGACGTCCAACTCAGGTTTCAACACAACCCCGTGCTCTACGCCACAAAGACTCTCTGTCTTTGCCAGTGGCGCGCATAGACAAGGTTTAATGAATGGTAAGTTTCTACGCTACTGATTGAGGATAGGGTGCATATTATTCAAATAATGTTGTAATAAAGTGCCGCGACTTTCTTGACTTGCCAGATAGTGTTTCCAATATCAAGCTTCACAGTTTTTTCAGAACAGGGGAGGCTAAACCTTTTCATGAGACTATTTTGGGATTGAGTGATCTGGCATAAACCCCACAAGAGAAAATGCATGGAATTTTTTGAAAGGCTAGTGGTGTTGACAATATTTACTATTAGTGGTCCAGGTGCCCCAGTTTCTATGTCCTTGGTTCAGTTTGAGCTGATGATGTACTCAATGAAAATCTGAAATCCTAACATAGTACTCGTATCTTTAACACTCAATATAGGTGAAATGTTAGTTTTTATCATCTTTTTCTATTTGTACTCGTTTAACGGAGCCCCCTGTATTCTTAGCTGTCTGCTTGTGCATCAGCTGCGGTTTTTTGCTCCCTTCGAACTGTCTCATCGATTTTCAGTTATCCTCTAAATAGTTTCTTTGTCGGAGCAAGTATAAAAACGATTACGCTGCATAAGCCGGCTCCGGCTCCGTCGAAAATAGAGTTCGGGAGTTGGGAGTTTACCTTTAAACTTCTGCCGCCCGGCGAAATTTACGTTCTTCTAGTCGATTTGACGGTGGCAGCGGAGAACCACCGATCCAATACAGTCAGATCGGGTAAGACTCTTGATACTTTATGCCACGGTTGCAATGGAAGACCTGCATTACGATACACCGATACAAAAAAAAGGTTTGTATCTGAGGCTTTGAGGTATTTGCCCACCCGTACAGTATCATTCTAGAATCGTATCCATCAGCTCGCCGATAGTAGTAAATTTGTTTGACTACAACCGTTGACGTTGACGGTTTCGGTAATTCATATCATTAGAGTTTTTCTGGAGAGTTCGTGTTTGCGAACGGACTCAGCTAAGTGTTTCATATGTAATTCAAAATTATTTCAAATAACGATCTCTGAGTGGCCTGGTAGGCTAGGAAATAGGTAATTTGACCCTACAAGTTTTGCAGCAGTGGATCTTTTTGGTTGTACCGTTACATTATTGCTTCCTAATGGTCAAGTTCAAATTGGCACCATAATAGGGCTGAAACATTTGCTGCCATCCTATAAAAAAACTGTAATAGAAAAATGTTGTAGAAAGTAAGTTTTTTCCTCATTTTTAATGAAGATTTGCCATACAGTCAACACGTTACAAGATATTCAACGGTAGAGGTATATGTAAATAAACGATCTCTTTCAACGCTTTAACAGATAAATTAACAGCGTGGAGCGTAATAAGACATTATTTTTTTGTAGAGAATAAAACTTTCTACAAAAAAGGCCGTTTACGTTTTTTCGACACCTGGATAATCCTTCAACTATAAGGAGCGAAAGTTAAAAATTCATATCTATACAGTCGCGCGAATTACTCCCGCATGCTATCTGCGTTGTCCAGGTATCAGCATAATAGCATATTTTCATGAGATGATAGCTCATGGGATAACTTCATAAGCGGTTATCAATAATCAAGTCTACGATTTTAAAGTGATTCCATTTTTGTATTGCCACGGAAAATGTAATATTTTACGATAATCTATGACGTCTTTACTCACTTCCATCAGTCTGCTTATTGGTCACTATGTCACTGCCTAGCCTCAGCAACCATTGCAACGATTTCAAAGTAAAGGAAGTGACGTCATAAACCAGCATTATCTACTACATCTGCCCTTTAATTTAAATGCCCGTAACTGTTACTGAAATTACGAATTGATAATATCGCCAATAGTCAAACTGATGAGAGTTCATGACTTGCTCTTTATCATGAAAACATCACAAAGTACCAAAAAGTATTACATTTTCCATACTAGCACGTGATAGTTGAAAAATGGATCATCTTCTGTAGTTGTTAAAAATGTGGTGTCAGGGGTTGTAGGGGGAGGGGAGAGATACACAAGTATACCTGAATTTTTTGAAGTTGGTATATGTATAAATTTCGAGATTCAGTAATTCCACGCATCTATTAGACATATTTCACACATGATAGATTTTCCAGTACACTTACCCTTAAAACCTACAAGCGGATGGTCGTCACAGTCGCGTCGCTTAATTGCTACTGTAGGCTGGATGATGTGAAAGTCTATATTGTCATCCACCGATTAGTTATGGTAACGATCATCTGCTCCCGAGGCAATTTTTCTCAGGGAGAAGGAGAGAATCTAATTTCGTGTTATATACATAGTGTTCATTTGAAAAATCTTTATTGATCTTAATTTGTTCAGATAGAAAACAAAAACGCACGATAATACCACTTAAGTATTATTTTAGCAAGTGTTCAAAATGTTGCCCGTTAGGGTTTTCCAAATCTACAATGGGTTTATAATTTGAAACGGAGACTACCAACATAAACAGCAATTCGGAAAATTACACGTAGAAACAGCCAAATAACAACTCGAATTTTTCTCCGCATTTGTTTCATCAACACAGATATCCTAGGTGAATTTTTATACCGGTTTAGTTATTTGTTGCTAAGGGAAAGAAATAATTTAATTTGATGTCAATTACCTTTGTGAGAGTGTTGGGATACTGAAAATTAATATATTGATTCAGACTTTACCAAATGCTTTACACACTAACCGAAAGAGTGGAAATGATTCTAATTTATGGTGTTAAAAATCAATGAGCTCGGCAAACTGCTGTCACGTTTAACGCCATATATTCAACAAATTAAAATAAATGAAGATTTTTCTAATTTTCTTGAAACTGAATCTACAGATTTCAAAAAATCAAACGTCAAAGTAAAGGACTTCGAAAGACCTTTCAAACAAGCCACTACTCGATACTTCTTGTCAGTTGAAATGTTTAAGGGGATGACTCTGGGTGGCAGAGGGTGGAAGGGGTGAAGCAGTTTTTCGTTAAAAAGTTGTCCTCCTTGACAAATCTTTCGACGTGTCTTGGCGTTTTTTCTTCGAATCAGTGGTTTTTGATGAATCTGTGGTGGGAAGTTTTCAAATGAACACGCTGTATGTCCCTAGCTAACTTTTTTCTCAGAAAGGCTAACTTGTGCAGAACACAATCCTTCTCGAACTGATGACATCGTTGCGTTGGAAGTCAACTTATTTGACGCCATTTTTCTGTAGCAAATTGTATTCTCTACAAAAAAATAGTGTGTTTCATACTCTTAGATTCTTGGTTTACACATTAGAAGCGGAAATATTATCACGAGTACATTTATCCTTTAATGGCTCGCAATCTATTGACTATACGACCAATTTTCTTAGAAGCAAAAGGATTTTTTATTACTTCTTTCAATCAAATCGACGGTTTTCGAGATTTTGAGTCAAACGCGGCAAATGCTTCAGCCCTTTCATGACGGTAATATGAACTTATATTTAACAAGCAATTATCTAACGATACCGCCAAAAAGAAAAAAAAAGATGCACTGTCGAAAAATTGTAGGATTTCCTTATCGTAGTTTATTTTTTACAGTAGCAGACAGTTGACAATTCGCAACCTGATGGTCGTACTGAGCAGACCAACCTCTGACCGGCCAAACCAACTGAAAATGCTTAAATCAGGTCAGTGTTACTATTCTTTAGGGTGTTCTTTATTTTATATACCGTAAATTTTTTGGACTCTTACACCCTCCTCTTATCTCCGCTGTCTCCGCATCTGCACAATGGTTATCCGACGAAATAGCTAGGAGGGAGGCATATTTACAAGACATACTGATAACATGTAGACAATACGCTACTCTTCTAATATTGCACTTTACATACTATGCTAGGAGAAAAAAGGTAATTAATGGAATTGGGTTGCGAGATCAATTATTGTGGTATTATTATCGTTAATGACCAACCTGTAATACAGTGTATTGTGGAGGTAAACGCTAATATTGATTGAGACTGGTTGGATTATTGGGGGTTTTTGAAAATGTTCTTGGACAACCTGCAGTTGTTCAAATGATGATAAGTGGATTCAAATGTTCTGATTATATTCGCTGAAAAATTCTTCGTTTATCTAACCAGAGCTCCATTAGCAGACCGTTTATTCCGCAACAACTTACAAACCGCGGGTGCCGAATGAAAGCAACAAAATCCGGAAAATCTGGAAAAGCGTAAAGGCCGCAACCGCCTGGAATAATGCGGCTTACCACTCGTTTGAAAAACTTTAATTACCATCTCAGATAAGCACTTTGGTAAAGTCTGTGTAAATCTGTATATACCTAACATTATTAAAATAAAGATCACAATAGTGGAGCTCCTCGTACCCATATTCCCCCAGTTCACCAAAACCTAATTTGAGGTCGTTAAAAGTTTTAAGGCTTATATTCACGGTCCAAATTTGTTTAACCTTTTAACCTCAGAGACGGAATGGAGGCGGAGCTCAGGTGAGGCACACCGTTCCTTTGACTGAAACATTGCACATGCCGACAAGACTTTTACTTAGAAACCAGAGTATACTTTCCCGAAGGTTTTGGATGCAGTCTATCCGAATATCTCATTTGACTCGTAGTTTCTAGAATATACAAATCAAAATGTGTGAAAATATATTTTCGCCTATACTTGAGATTAAGTAGCATTGCGGATTATTTTTTCCCATAGGACCGTAGATATCACCTCAAAGTACAAACCTTGTCCTTTCAAAAGCCATTGAGTTTGCTTCAACATTTTGTTTGCTGAAGAATAGCACTCTGAAATTTTCATTTTTCTGATCTAGATCAGAAGACAGTAATCTTTTATTTTAAAAAAGCATGCAATCGAAAGTAAAAACGTTAAACGAAATATTAACAAAGTATAAGATGACCGCTTGTCATTGAAATATCACAACGCTATTGAACTTCATTTCGAATCACAATTAAAAAAAACCATTGATTTACCAATGAGACCCACGTTTTATAGCTATTGTTGATTATTTATTCATGTTTGCTCTATTTTCTGTAGTTAATATGCGATTTTACTGATTTAACATCTCCTACCTCGGGTTCTTTCATATAAAACACTTCAGACACCTATTTCATGACGAAAACTATCTACCAAAAATTCCTTAAATATTGTTTCCACAAATTCATACATTCACTTGCTGTACTATTTTGGCATCTTGGATTTTGTACAGGTACAAAATAATATACAACTATTCACAGCATATTCATAGCATTAAGAGATACCAAAATATTTGTAGTGATGTTGCCAGCAAACCTAAAACCGGCAAAAAAAACTACAACTTTCCATATTATTCTTTTTTCACCGAGTGCACAAATTTCTGGCTTTGTAAATTATTTGAAACAATTGACATTTCAACACACTAGTTATGAGAGAATTGAATGAATGGAAGTCGCGTGTGCGGAATCAGCGCAGTCTATTTGAAATCGTCTGATTTAGTTCATCCCGTTGATCCTGAATTTTCTCCCATATGAACATAAGATAACTGTCATTTCGCGTCTCGTGCAATCATCTGTCAATGACAAATATTTTTCCATTTCATTGTCCTTTTCCCTGTTGTTAAGGTGAATTTTCGAAGCAGAAAACAGAAAGCCATGAGAACGCTATAACAGCACGGCTGCATTCAAAGCCACAAATCAAAGCTATGAAACGTGGCAGTGTTGCTGCAGATCGTGCATAATTTTTACACGAAGTGCAAGATTAGTTCACAATGAGCGCCAAAATAGCACGAATATATAAGCTGGTTTTGTCATAAGAACATGTGGTTTCATCAAAAGAACATGTTATCAAAAATTGTAAGGGGGTCTTCGTAGTAACATTTTTTCCTCGACGGCTTCTTTAAATAGATAGGGGGTGTTAAAGTTTAAAAATAAAAAACAATATCTTCAGAACCATCAACTGGAAAGAACTAAAATTTGATATGAAAGTATTGTTCCCACTCAAAAGGTTTTACTTAAAATTAACATGCACCAGTGGCGGGGATACAGGGTATTAGTGGCATTACTTTTCCAAATAAAAATAGTACGCCACTGTTTTCTTTCGAAACGCGCAATTTTTCAAATTTTTCCTTCAATTTGCTACAAATAAATAATTACTCGTGTGTTTTCGTAAAAATAAAAATAAGACAAGTGAGATCATTCATGAAGAGACGATGTACAATTAGTTTCAATATAAAATAGGCCTTGATACCAACTTGACGTTTCTTGGGAGATAGTTTGTCAAAGTTATATGTTCACGGTTGTTACCGTTACTAGTACAATTTGTTTTTGTAAAAGTCAAGTCAAAAGTTTCTTTTTTCCATTTGCGTGTTGTGAAATGGAATTTAGCAATGATGAGTACGCCGATATTATTTTTCTGTACGGGTTCCGTAATGGAACTGATTTAGCGGCTTCTCGGGAGTATCAACATAGATTTCCTAACAGACGCCAACACACCCTAAAGGTTTTTATGTGTTAATTTCTAAGACTTCGACAAATATGGAATTGCCAAGCTTCTCTGAATTAGACGCCATGGTGTCCGACATACTGTTCAAGAGGAACTGGAAGTGATTAATCTGGGTTTGGATGATCCTAGTGCAAGTACGAGGCGAATTCCTGCCTAGTTACCATGTACCCAAAGACTTGCGTGGAGGGTTTTAAATCGGGAAGTTTTTTAATTCTAATAATGAACATAAGTAGGTCGTTAGAAAATCCCCGTTCTGTAAGGATCCACTCGTTTCAACACAGACTTTTTAGAAATGTCTGGTGCGGCATTTTCAATGACCAACTGTTTATGCACGTATTGCCAGAACGTTTAAATGCAACTTTAACTTTTCTAGAGAACTACATATAAAATGTGTTAGTAGATGTTCCGTTAGCAATGAGAGTACGAATGTGGCATCAGCACGACGCGACGGTGCTCCACCACATGTTCGTCATGACATAACCGCATGGTTAAATAATCATTTTAGACAACGATGGATTGGCATAAACAGACCCGTACATTGGTCTGCGAGGTCTCCTGATTTGAACCCCCTGGATTTCTATTTGTGTGACGTTTTTTAACAATTACTGTACGCTGAACAAATTAATACTGCTGATAACTTACAAGAAAGAATGGATAATGCGTTTCATCAAATTCAAGCTACAACAAATTTTATTCCGATTTTCTTAATTAAAAAGATGCTGCAATTGTATCCGTCAGAATGGTTGGTCTTTTTGAACATTTATTGCAATAAAGCTTTGATTATCTAATTTGTCTTTCTTATCTTTACGAAGACAATGGACCCTAGGAAAAAACACAAGCGTAATTATTCGTAAAATTCGAAAAACTGCGCGTTCCGAAAAAAAAACAGTGGCGTATTATTTTTATTTGGAGATATTATGCCACTAGTCCCCTGTACCTCCACCACTGGTGCACGTTAATTTTAAGTAAATACTTTAGAACGTGAACAATACCCTGTATAACACTGACAGATCAGTATGAATAAAATATTCCATCACTATCTCAGTTATGGCAGGAAACTGGACATTAGCGATTTTTTATCTGCTTCCGCGATAATTCCTTCGGATTGCCGGCTGGTGATCTTTTTGGCAATTTCCAGCGACATTTTCGCTACATTGGCAATTCCATTAAGATTCACGACTCTTACAGTTCGTATATCCAAGTGCCGTGTGGAACTACTTCTTACGCTGTGCTATCTTTCGACCAAATTTACGATTTTAATTTCCAGCAAAAAACGACTTTAAAACTAAATTTCTATCTACAATTATGTAATTATGATATACGGCCATAACAATGAAAAGGAGAGAGATAAACATATTTTTGCAATCTTTAAGTTACGTGTCTCAATATCTGTGAAAAAACGTTGCGGACCACGCACCATCCAACACACACCGAGGATAAGTTTGATTGGTGTTTACGTCACAAGTACTGTACAAGTGATTCCAATTTCTGGGTGCTTTTTCTCGCATTACGCAGTGGCAAAGAGATTCAGTGAGCATTACTTGCACAGATTAGCAATAGCCGTACTACGAGGGATGTATTTAAAGTTTTGCATATGGAAATAAAACAACACGGAAGGTAGTTTTGACTGACTTTATTGTTTTTCGAAGTATTCTCCACGAAGATTAATACACATCTGCATGCGCTCGAACCAACTTTCGAAGCACCTATTCCACTCGTTTGCTGGCAGATCCAAAACGGCGTTTTTGAATGCGTCAAATGCTTCTTCCGGTGACTGGAACCTTTGACCACGCAGTCTGTTTTTAATTTTCGGGAAAGTAAAGAAATCGTTAGGACTTAGATCGGGACTATATGGAGGATGGTCCAATAATTCCACGTTTTCTTCCGTTAAATACTGCCTTGTTTTTTGGGCTGTCTGCGAGCTTGCATTGTCTTGGTGGGGGATGATTCTTCTTTCGGGGTTAATTTTTCGATGCTCGGTGATGACTTTTGGCAAACAAATGGTGGTATACCAATCCGCAGTAACAGTTCTTCGCTCATTAAGAGGAATTGTTGCGAAATGACCCGCTTTTGACACAAATGTCGCGACCATCTTTTTCGAAACGCTTCGAGAACGGATGACTTGTTGGCTTTTCTTCACCTTGGAACACCCATACAGCCGACTGTCGTTTATTTTCTGGTTCATAACAGTAAATCCACTAACAATGCTGTACACATTTTTTTAGTTTCAGGAATTGAAACGGTCAAGCGTTTTTTGACACCAATTAACCCTGGCTGCTTTCTGCTCTCCAGCCAACAGGTGGGGTATCCAACGAGATACTAATTTTCTTACTCCTAATTCTTCATGTAAATTTTTTTAAATTGAGGCCTTTGGGAACTTCAAGGACGCCTCAATCTCGCGATATGTCACATGTCTATCTTCAATGACGATTTTGCGCTCAGCATCGACGTTTTCCTGAGTGACTGCCGTTTTTGGAATTGTCGACTGATGTGGCGCTTCGTTGCCGAAAACAGACAGTAACTCGGCAAGGCATTCTTGTTGCGATAATTGTCTCTGAAAGTTGTAATAAATTATGGCGCGAAATTTTCTCGATTGAGTTCCATTTTTCTAATGACTTGGTGACACTTAAAAATTCACTGTGGTGAGAACACTGCACGTATTGTTGTGAAACTTTCAATTTAAGTTTAGTAAAGAGCGCGGTTAAGATTCGCGCGGCCTACTATGTTGCTATATGCAAAACTTAAAAAGACATCCCTCGTATTCAACGCACTGATTCTGTTATATCATTCCTACGCCTATGACTAAAAGCCTTACCAAATATTTAGTGGTATTTACCTCACTCTCCGGAAAGCGGATGCGGGAAATTGGAAACTTACCTGTAAAAGAAAAACATAGTTAGAACCGGTTGAATTTAAGTGCAGAATAAACAGTTTGCGCAAGAACTTTTAATAGGGCCGAAAAGGTATGTGTACGATAAACGTTATCTTCCGTTCACTGTACCTATATAAAAGGGCACATTACATTGTGTGAAAGACTTTATGTTAAGTGATAAGATTAATTTTACATTGCTGATGGTAATTTTGCAAAACACAATCGCATACTTTGCGAACTTACATCACACTGCTTCATTGTGTGAAATAATAATTGTCTTATACCTGAGTGATTATTAATAGCAAGACCATAACCTACGTTCGCTTTCTGAAAATGTCCTTCAACTGTTTTCGTACTGCAACCGTTTATTTAATATTACGAAGCACCTGCATTACTTGGTTTGACTCTGAACAGGCTTTTAGGTGCAGATAATTGTTTGCTATGGTGCTTTCGATGGAAAGATGGATCGGAAAGGTGGCTGTCGTCACTGGTGCTAGCAAAGGAATAGGTGCTGCTATCTCAGAAAGATTGGTTGAAGAAGGTGTGCATGTAAGTCCAATTTGAATTAGTCCAGAATCCCATGGAATGAAATACCTAGTGAATGTTAACGGATGCCAAACTTTGGTTATGCCAGGTAGCAACCCGCCAAAAGTTCTCCAGTGGTACATCTTCAATAAAATCTATCGTAAGAATCCAAATCTTGAAACAATAAAGGAAAGTTACTCTTCACTGTTGGCCATCTAGTGTTTCAAATTTGAAATATGTTGCCACCGAATGCTAAAATGTCAAACTTTCCTTCTAAGTAGTAAGGTCTTAATCCAAACGGTAGGAAATCTACATAGATAATTTGGTATACGAAGGTGACCATCAGTTCGGTTTGTGGACTACTTCCTGGAGCGAATTCGTGAAAATGGATCTTTATTGGATAAAACAACACGTATGCGTTCTCAGTCATTGTGTTTAGCCTAAGACGTTGTTGCTGTTGCTTGGAATATGCATGAAAATCGAACATTAACTCGACATCGTTCTCAGGAACGGAACATTTTTCGCACTTTTCTTGGAAGGCTCAGTTACTTCAAAAATTGAAGGAAAATGTCCATCCAATTCACTTTCGGTTCGCCCAACTGGCTGAAAATTGCTTGGCCGAAGAATGAGCATTGTTAACAGGAAATATTTCCACATGAAGCTCATCTTCATGTTTGAGGCTATATTCATGAACAAAGCTGCCTCATTTGTGAATAAAAAATCCAAATACCATCGGAGAGAAGAGAATGCATCCATAGAGAGTGACTCTTTGATGTGGTTTTTGGTTCGACGATATTATTGACCCATTTTTCTTTAAAAATGGACAAGGCGATGCTGTTTCAGCTAATGGAGTTACCGTATAATGGTTAACAACTTTCTGCTTCTACAAGACTATGCAAACCGGAATAATAACCTAAAATTCTGACGACAATTGGTCGTTTCTGAGCTGCGATTTGAACCCGTTTTTTGTGTGGAGCCGTTAAGAAGAAATGTTATGCTAAACATTCAAAGACCTTGAGATAAGATACCATTACCCACTCAAGCTCAAGCAACTGAAAAAGTGCTCGAAAATTGGGATGGTGAAGTACCATGATCATTCTTTAATGTTAGCATCCATACTCTCCAATAGAACCAGAAATATGAAAAAAATATTAATTAATTTCTTGCTTTACAGCAGATTCAAATGTCAAGCTTTGAATGAACCACTTTTTACAAAATTCTCACCTGCAACATAACCTCATTATCATTGTTTGAGATCAGTAACTTTTTCCTTAAAATTGTCTGGTTTCTGGGTTACCAGACCTGATAGACTTACGAACTGACACTGTGACTCAAGAGCTAAGGTCCCACGGACCGCTCTGACAACCAACGATGACTTGACCAGTAACTTCTTGATTGGTTGCTGCAAGTTGATTGCGATCTTTATAGATATGAAGAGTAATGGCTGATTTTCCTTTGATATCCTAGACCATCTATGTTTTGGCTGTAATCATACAAATCTTTGCAAGCTCAGTGCTGCTGACAGCTGTGAAGAATATTTCGGAGCAGCCTCTGGATTCACTAATCACCACATTACTAAGCACAAGCCCAAATAGTGTACTTAAAAAATGCACGTCGTCAAGGAATAAATGTAATATAATTATATAAGTCATCATTTGTTACCAGGAATTTGGTTTCATACCTCTGAATTTTCAGAGACTTTGACCTGATTACGCGATTTTGTAATGCCAATGCCAATATAGGCAAATAGATTTATGGCGATTACGCGTTACTTTCACACTGCGAGGTCAGTGTCTCGCATGTGATTAATTCACGGATAGTTTTTTTAATCTATCTACGCTACTTCCTGATTATTGAAGTTATTTTAGATGTACTGTTAAGCGTAAGGCGGCATACAGATCAAATTTTGGAATTCTGGGCATCTGGAGCTTTGAGCTTTGGCATTCCACATGCTAAAGAATCTGGAATTTAACGAGATCTAGCGTTTATGTGTTTTGCTGACAAAAGCTTGAGAAGATCATAGATGTAGATTTGTAACAGACTTAGCTCTTTGGCGGAAACAAATTTTGCAATAGCACAATCTGCAAAAGTTGGGACTTTACAGAACATATAAGTTAAGCAACAATAAGCAAGCTTTCCTAGTAACGCATACAAAAGCATTAATATAACTGGGGTCTTAAGTTCCAAAGAAGTCTAAAGAAGCCATTGCGATCCAGCCTCCGTCCCTCCAACGTCAAAAATGATATGATGTTTTGTGGTACTATTATTGCGTAATTCAGAATCCAAATCAGTCGCCGTGCGGCGTGAAGATTAACCTATAAAGAAACCGTAGTTATCGATTTCATATTAGTTTACTGTGAGCACCTTTAAGATCAAATTGATACTCTGCGAGCGTATTTTAGTAACCAGAACGTCGCCGTTTTCGTCGATATTTTTATAAGACTTGCGTAGGCTTGTTTACTTCGTGCAAAAGACCTAGGCACCTCCATATGCTGCAAATTTAGAGGTCCAAAAACTCGTGTTTTTAATCGAACAGTGACAATTGTTACTTCAAGTGTCGTCTCTAAAAAGAAAAGTCTCAACAATCAGAACATCCTCTATATGCGCAATTCAAAAGCAAAATTTATGTTTAAATTTTCAAGATGGATAACGGTTACATGGAAGTTAATTATAAGTTGTCCGAAAGTTGTCGTTTTTCAAGTTCTGATTAACTTGTTGATGAGGCAACTAAGTCTGGAATAATTGTCTCGTAATACCGATCCTTAGGTGGTAGGTCTTGCAAGGAATAGGCAACCTCTGGATGATCTGGCGAAGAACCTGAGTACAAAGAAGGGTAGATTCTACCCGTTAGGTGCAGATATATCTAAGGAACAGGACATTTTGGATGCTTTTGTCTGGATAAGGGATAATCTTGGGCCTGTTCATATATTGGTGAATAATGCCGCCGTTGGAGGACTTACAAGTGTTTTAGGTAAAAACATGTTTTTCTCTAGTAGTGGACAGAAGACTGTATTTAGCAAATCTAATTGGGCATTTTTTTTGTATTCTAGCAACATTTTCATTCATTATGCGCTTAAATATGCCGACTCAGCAATTGGCGTGATACTAAAAATATCGTATTTATTGACATTGATTAACCTTCCTTACAGTGACTGATAATCGCAACTACTAAATTGTTTTGGCAGGCAGTATCAAAATTTTCAATAAATTTAAAACCTCGCATGGGCAAAGCGTACTAGTTAATAAACATCATACAACTTACTACGTTAACATCTTTTGATGCTATCAGTTTTCAGTTGTGCTAACTCTAGAATAAATCTAATTCCAGATGGCAATGTGGAAGACTGGCTAAACACATTCAAAGTCAACGTAATAGGTCTGTGTACAGCTACTAGGGAGACGGTAAAAAATATGAATGAAAACAATGTTGATGGTCACATAATCAACATCAATAGTATGATGGGTCATTTCGTGCTTGGTTTTCCTGGATTCGAAATGTACACAGCATCCAAGCATGCAGTCACAGCACTTGGTCAAGCTATGAGAAAGGAGATGGGGAATTCGAGAAGGAGGATTAAATTTACGGTAAGGTTATACGAGTAGTTAGAATAATCTTTACGTGACTCTGTCTTTGATGAACGTGTAACCATTGGTGCGGTCAAGCTTTTTCGGAATAAACATATTAAGTAGAGTCCTAGGTCGTGCCTATTTTCCTTTTTAGAATCATCCACAGTTTTAAAAGAACCACGCCAAAATTTGCCAGACAATGATTCCTAAAATGAAATCTAATGAGTTAAGGGTTGTAGTTCTTGTTCTCTCTTATCTACAGAGCCTTAGCCCTGGAGCCACGGACACAGATTTTATCGAACCAGGAACTAGGCAAATGATTAAAATGGATTCGTCAGTGATGCTTAAAGCAGATGATGTGGCAGATGCAGCAGCATACGTTCTGTCTACACCTCCTCATGTTCAGGTACTTAACAATTTTGTTTCACAATCTGTTCAGACTTAATATTCAGGCTATATAGTATATCTCTTAGTGGCAATTTCACCAACAACAGTCCGTTATTCTCCACCTATAGGGTAACAGACCATCAGTTACAGCGAATGAGCTTCAAGTTCCAATCAACAAATTTTAGCAACCAATAGCTATGAAATGTTGAAAACAAAATACTGTCAAAGTATGAGATGACAGCTTGTCATTGAAACATCACCAGCTTATTGAATATTAAGAAATTACATATAATTCATTACTATTGTTGATTTTTTATTTATGTTTATATTATTTTCTTCAATAGATATGGGATACTAGGTGTTTTTTCCTATAAACCTCTTGCAGATAACCATTAAGCACCTACTTGATGACAGGCTCTACCAAAAGATTGCTCGTTTCCAAACATTCATTCATTTACTTGCCGTTCATCAGTACCATTATGGCACCTTAGATTGATATTCCCACAAAACCATTCAGGTTTTTTGATATCCATACATCCATAAAATTGAATATGTTTCATTGTTCAGGAACCGAACAAACATCCACACTATATTCACAGCGATTAAGAAATTCCCAAATATATGCCTTAAAGCTAGCAGCAAACCTAAAACTTGCAAAAAAACTACAAATTTGCCATATTTTTCTTTTTTCACGAGTACACATTCTAGGTTATATTTATATTAGACATTATTTGAATACAGCTGATTATTGCATTTCACATGTGTGGGATCTGTCAACTCTTGGTACCAGTCACAAAACATATACTCTGAAGGCTTAATTCCATGCTATTCAATGACAACACGGTGACTTGTGTGGTTGTCAGCGGTCATTTTGTGAGGGTGCGACAGGGTTTCCAGATTGTGCATTAATATCCCGTTTCACCCTCCTGGTCCCAGTGGAGTAAGTTCCGCCAACTGTTGAAATATACTCTACTATGCTTTATAAGACTATTCGTGACATTATTCCCAAAATCATTGCTCAACACTTGAAAAAATGGAAATGAAAATTTAAAATTATTTCCCTGACGCCACAAAATAGCTCTGTCGGAACCTCGGGTTATACATCTTGACAGTAGGGATGTTCGATACGATCCTGAATTTAGAAGTATCAATACATTTCACGCGTATCATCATCTTTCGATCCGGACTGTGTCAGAAAGAGTGACTGCCATTTGGCTGCGACATTACCCTGCCAAATCAGACATACCTTTCATCATTTTCAAAGAAATTTTACAAAATCTTCAAATTTGTGAAGTTAGCGAGTTTCACTTCATACGTTGTTACCGGACATGCCCAAATCATCAGTAGCTGCCGTGATATTCATCCCGACCACTGTAACCCCACGGCTAGGCGACCTGTATGTTAAATTTGTATTGTTAGGGCAGCGGATTATGCTATAAATCATATGTCACAGTTTTTGTGAACTGATTGCAACGGTTAGATGATACCAAAAATATTTTCATAAATAGGAGATCTCTCCCATTCCGGATCGAACAATCCACCAAATATGCTTATAATCATGATACCTAGTAAATTTACATGAAAAATCCTCTGTATGTAGCTTTACAAGAGTTTTCTTATATTTGTTCATCAATTTGATGATACAACACATCTGCTAAAAATGATCATAATCAGGATAGTAAACTATGATGAAGGTCCACTGTATGTAAGAATTTTCAGATACTTCATTTGCAATTTAACAACAGACCATGACGGTGTTCACATTTTTCAAATATTCTTCAAGAAGTGTTAGCAGTCTAGCTCCAACTATCATAAGTACTATGTTTATATTCCTACTTTAAATTCAAAAGCAGCAAATGTAAAAGATTCATATCGTACCCTTCACCACGGGACGTGATCGTCGTTAGACGTGGCAAACCTGCGAGTGACAGATAGATAACCCCACCAGTGAATAAACATTCTTAAACATATCATCTGTGTTTTAGGATGGAGAGGAGAATGTTTTTATTGCTTTGAAGACATTCATTAACCCGTAAATTAATAAATGATTACTATTAAGATGTAAAGGAAGATGAGGAATTGGATGGAATGTATTTTATATTCTATTTTCTTGCAAAATACAGACTAATCCACACTATTCAACAGATATGTAATGATAACACTATATTGAACTTAAATTCGAGATTACCATGCATTAACAAACGTCCAAATCTGCTGCCAAATTTAACAGCTAGAAAATCGACCTATTATTTGCCGCATTCCCATTGGCTTTTGTTAAATGTAAATTTATAACACAAATCAAAATACATGAAAGTTGACCTGTCTTCTCTGTACAAAAGCATCATGTTGGAATCAAGAAGTGGTCTTGCTAATAATACAGTCGAAGTTTCACGATTTTATTCAATATTTTAATAGAAATCACTGACATTCTGAGACCTTTGACAGCTTCTGTCAAATTGCATTTCGATAAGGTATTTTCCCATTGGTCCATAATATTAATGTTGGTGAAATCGGCCCTTTTACGTTAATATAACAACTAAGCCATTGTGATAGTCAGGGGTCTGATTGTACAGCAAAGGTTAGAATATGTTAAGTTGGGCTCCAGAAAAATCATAGGGTAATTTTAAGGTTTTTAATCCATTCTATTCCTGATTCCAGATTCATGAACTCATGATTACCCACATGAACGAAACCTGTTAAGAGCCAATACATTTTACTGTTATAAAAATAAATCATATAGTAAAAGAAATATATCAGTAGTTTTGACTTCACGTCATCTTCGTAAGTCACAGGGTCTCTGTGGGTTGCCTACTCCTGAGAATACGACACAAGTGTCATATTTTTACTTGCTTAGCTAGAGCCAAGATAAGCTTTCTTGAAAATTAAATACGATGATAGTCATATGCCGATTGTATTTGTAGTTCTTATTGGCTATAGTACCTGTACAAGTAATATGTGAGACATAGTGCCTCCTAAATATCAACGACCTCCTTTCCCGTACGATTAATCCGACTGACAGATTTGCGAATAGCAGCACTCTACATGCAGAAATTCTCAGTGATATGTGGGCCTTGGCGGTGAGATGGAGAAAAGAAGGCTGACAGCGACTTGTTCTCTGGCGAGAAATCTGGAGGTTATCACTGCTTGGGAACGCCTCGAAGTGGTACATTTCAATACTTCAAAAATACCGTTCTGTACCCAGTCCTCTTACGATATATTACCAAGTTCTACCGAAGAGCAGTCTATTTCGGTGGGTCGGAGTCCAGATCACTAAGGACTTAACCTAGCACGACCCCATCTCGTCAATAGCTGCTGGGAAAAACGCTAGGTTATTTGTTTAGCGGTAAAAAGCACTTGGCTACCTACGATGTAATAGCCAATGCCATTGCAGTGGCTTAGGCAGAACGTCAACAAGAAATGATTGCGCAATTTCTCCATAGGTGGCGTTTTCGGCATACGAGTTAATCAAATTATGGGTTCCTGAATCTTTCGTGTGTCACATCACCGTATCTCGTTCAGTTAGCCCTCCGGATATTTTAACCAGGCTAGCTTCGATATAATTTGATCTCCAGCCCGCTCAACATGCTTGAAGGAAAGCATCTCGAATGTAAGCAAATATTAGGTTTGCTCTGAAAGCGACTAAACAAAATTTTTCGTTTACTTTGATTTCCACGCAAAATAAGCCAATAAACAGGCAAAGTTGGCCTGCTTTATTACATGGAAAGTTGATTTTGTTTGGCTTCGGGATGAATATTCAAGCGCAGTACAGCTTCGGGCCACTGATTTAATTATAAGATGAAATAGAATAGGCAGACAACTTAGAAAACTCGGAATAAAGGTGTTTGTTTTCGGGTTGCTTACTGGCTTTATACACATACACTTTGAAAGTTCCTGATATGAGTTGTTTTTTTTTCAATAGAATATCTTGATGTGATGGTATCACATGTCATAATAACCTAAACCAGTGCTGGGTCGTAAGTCTAATATTTTCACTATAAATAGTGTTATGTTTTTACCTGCCACGCCTACTGGATGTAATGTAATCGCGAAAACTTGCAAAAGTGAGATAATATGTTTCTTAGATCTTATCTGACATGTAAATGCCATTCATTTCCGTCTGCCTGTCTATCTGCCTGTTCGATAATCTGGTAACTGCCTATAACTTGAGAGGTACCGTTAGGAGTTCAATGGAATCTTTACTAATGTGCTAAGGATGCAAAATGTAGTAGTTTTTGGAAATCGGTCCAGTTACGGTAGAGAAAAAGGCTCAAAACGAAGGAAGTAAAAATCATTCAAACTCCCTTTTTGACGTTACAGAGGATTCTGATCATTGTGCTAAGTCACGTCTAGGTTCCATTAAAGGAAGTATGAGGAGGCAACGGTATATCCAGGCAATACTAAAAGCTCATCTTTTGCCATCCCTGTATTAGGTCTAGGCGCTTGAAAGTCTCATCATCCGACAAGACGATGGCCGTTTACCATATTGCCAGAGCTTTAGTAGACTACCTCAATAATGGTTAAATCAACCTCATACCTTAGCTTCCTAGATCTCCAGACTATTCGCCAATTTAACGTTATCCAGTAACATTAGCAGCTCTTCAAAGTCAAGTAAAACTATCACCCCACAAGAAGAATGCCCCAACTTCGCTAGAATGGCGAGGCTTGAGGTCTAAGGAATGTAGAGGTGCATAAGGGCCCGTCTAAGTAGCCTATGCGCTGGCTCCTTATGGTGCCCGGTATGCTTCTAAACCAGTCAAAAGTAGTTTTGACTATGGACGTTGGTCAAAACCACTTTAAACCTGAAAAATATTGGACAAGCTGTGATTTTGACTAGATTGCAAGTGGTTTTAACCAAGTAAGTGAGTCAAATCTGCTTTTGGCTAGGAATAGTGATTAGTGTTGTAAATGAGTAGATACGATTATGGGAAGAGAATAAAATAGAAAAGTTGAATTTATTATTTAGTTTGCAGTTCACAGGTCTCGTACTATTTCAATTAGCTTTCGGACAAAGAATCTAAACTTCATAGATATTTTGGAAATATTTGATTTCAATTTTTCTTGGTGATGTTTTTGGTAATTTTCACAAACATTCTCAACTTCTTGTGAGTTTTGACCATTAGTCAGGCAAAAACGCTTTTGACTAAGAACGTGCGTTGAAACGACTTTTGATTGCACAAATTTTTGACCAAGGACATCAGTCAGAACCATTTATGACTGGTTTTTGTAGTCAAAGGTGGTTTTGATCGACTATGAGTTTTGACTATAACGTATACATCAAGATGGCGCGTTTTTAGGCAAAGAACTTATATTTCATAGGTATCTTAGAAACAGTTGACTTCAATCTTTCATGACGATTTTTTTGGAAATTTTCACGAACAGTCTAAACTACTTGTGAGTTTTGACCATTAGTCAGACAAAACCACTTTTGACTAAGAACGTGCGTTAAAACGACTTTTGACTGCAAAAATTGTTGACTAAGGACATAAGTTCGAACCATTTATGACTGATTCTTGCAGTCAAAGGTGGTTTTGAAAGACTACGAGTTTTGACTGTAACATATAGATCGAGATGACGCGTTTTTGGATAAAAAACTTAAACTTCACAGGTATCTTAAAAATAGTTGACTTTAGTCTTTCTAGATGATTTTTTTGGTAATTTTCACGAACACTCTTAACTACTTGTGAGTTTTGACCATTAGTCAGGCAAAACCACTTTTGACTAAGTATGTAAGTTAAAATCACTTTTGACAGGAAAACGTTGGACTAAGGAAAACAGTCAGAACCAGTTATGATTGACTTCTGCAGTCAAAGGTGGTTTTGTCCGACTATGAGTTATGACTGTAACATATACAGGGTGTTAATAAAGTATGTAGACAAACTTTAACCATCGAATCTTTGTTCAATTTGAAGACTAAATGTTCATATGAACATAGGTCCGTAACGGCTTTCTTTTCGCGCTAGAGCACTATCACTAAAGAAATACTAGTAATGTTCCAAATATTTGTATGAATAATGAAACGTATTTACAAAACAGTTGGTATAACCTATGATAAATTTTGCATGTTTTACAAGTTGCTGAGACTCAATATGAACGTGGATGAATATAGTATTATCCTGTATTTTTGGAAAAGAAATTTATTTAAAAGGTCAATAGTTTTGAACAGTAACATTCGAATAGAGCGACAACAATAGAAAATATCGAATAGTTTTCTTTACAATAAATGTTCAAAGTGGCCAGTAATTATTTGTGAAAATAAATTAATTCAATTGTTTTCGGGTACGTCATAGGTGTCTAGATATGCAGAATTCTTAAATATTAAAAGCATTCTATCAAAACAAATCAATGCAATACTATTTTTTCAAAAAATACTGAAAACTACTGTAAACCATGTGATATTCACCATGGGGCATACTTCATTAAAATAAAATACGTTCCATTCTTTTATAATTATTTAAAACAATATCATTTCTTTTAGTGCCAATATGCTCTAGCTTGAAAACAAAGCCGTTGCGGACCCATGCTCATATGGAAATTTCTTCTTCAAATTGACCAAGGATTCGATGGTTGAAGTTTGTCTACATACTTTATTAACACCCTGTACATAAAGATTATTAGCAAAATACAACCACATCGTGAACGTCTTCACCTTGTTAAAATTTAAACATTTTCTTTCAAGTTCAACTGTATACAAAATATCATTCAAATTAAATAATTTGTACTAACTGCTCTATCTATTTTCTCTTTTTGTCACTAATTATGAGTATATTATGCATAGGATAATAATGGTACGGTACATGGGGTACCTAATCCAGGGCGATATTCCTAAATAAACCTCCCAAAAACTAATTTCGCAACAGACTCATTCAGCTGCGAAGTCTCCATTCAACAGCCTCGTACAAGGCACAAATTCCTCCGGAGGCCTTCACTTCCAAGAAAGCGTCTTAATTCCTGTAGGACTTCATTTAGGGCGAGAATTTCCATCATACAGCTTTGAAAGTGAAAACAGATGCCGCCAGACGAAACGAAAGTATTTCGTTTAAAAGCTGTCATGCGAAAAAGTTTCCGACATGATTCTTATAAAGCAGCTTCTAATATGCTTAGCATAATTAAAATCTTTAGAAACTCGAAAAAAAAGTACGCGACAAATTATGTCTGAGCGAAAGCAGCTTGACAGCGCTTAATAGGAACTCCTATACGTAAAGCTCGAATACTTCTATGGGTAGAAGGTAAAGTAATTCATTTTATGCATGACAGCGGCAGGGATTTTGAATAAAGAATAAAAGGGAAAGAGCACGCATTCATATAAAGGTCCTCCCTTTGTTAGATGGCAGAGGTGGTGTGGGAAGACCTCGTTTCCTTTTACGTAGACATCTTTATGTATTTGAACAGCCGTGAAGGCAATGTCTAAACAGTGGAATTTCATGATGGGTAAAGATGATGTCAGGAGTTCGTCGATGACAATTTTCAACTAATCAATCAATCAATATATTATTACAAAAACTAATACAAATAGTACAGGAACAGTCATGTAAGGACAAAACTGTTCAAATTATATGGAATGAAATCAAAATGCAGTTGACGAGGCATGACATTATAGACATATTATGAAACATATATGTAAAAAAGAGAACCAATTAAAAGGCAGTTTAAAAAATATTACAATCGTTGAAGTCTTAAAAGCCATAAGTCTTCACATTCTAGATATTCCTTAACTGAGTAAAACGCATGACCTCTGAGAAGCTTTTTTACTTCACATTCGAAAGTTTATTGATTGGTTATAAGCTGCAGTTGATTGGACAACTTTTTATAGAGCTATATGCCAGAGAGAAAAAAGGATTTCAGGTATATACTAGTTCGCAATTCGATGTAGTGGAATAGAGAAATTTGCGCCCAATATACGAGCCCCTTCCGACTTCAGTTGGCCCAACTATTGAAATCTTAGTTTTTTTCTAATCAAACACAAATAATAAAAATGTAGCAGGGTGTTATAGGTTTCAAATATTAGCAACGAATATTTTGATAATATATAGTAGAAAGCATCAACTTTATCACTCCTAATCCGCTAATCAAATTTGCAGCATAAAAATAACGCATGTTGCAATTACAGCATATCAACCTATTTTCATATCAATGCAAAATAAGTCTATAACGCATAGGTGGCTGTGAAAATAAAAGCCATGACAATTGTTTTTATTAATGACAGCTGTCAAAATACATTGTTTTAGAAGCAAATAGTTACGTCATGTTTAGTTTATAAAGGCATATTTTGGTACAAACCTTGAAGTGGGCCAACTGAAGTGGGAAGGGGCTCGTAGTATCACGTGATATGCGATATTTTCCTAAAATGTTCGAGTTTTGCCTTGACCATTAGAAAAGCTTCCAGTATATATAGTGATGCAACTGTTAAATGTCGAATTCCTTAAACGGAGGTCTGCTTTAACTCATTACTCTTGAAATTACTCTCACTGCTTTTTCCTGGAGTATTAGAATGCATTAGCTGTGAGCAGTATCTCCCTAAAACATTCACCATAGTTTATTTTGGAATGAATCATTGCATAGCAGTTAGGTATGAAGACATTCTTATGTACTACCAGGCGAAGCCTATACAGTACCAAGCTGCATAGCCATTTACTAAGTTCATTCACACGTTTTCCCTTGTAAGACCGCTACCCACATATACTCTCTGAAGCCTGGTCCTATTACGTTTTACAAGATCACTTTCATGTCTGATACTGTATCATTTCGTCTAGGAGTTTGTTTCATATTGCTTACAAATGACATGCTCTACCAAAAGGTGCCGTCAACTACAATACTACCGACCCCTACGTTGGTATAGTTCTAGTCACTTTTCTTGATGGTTACGTCATCAACGCCATAGGAAATAAGTACACAGATCGTGTCTCCGAACCATAAGCGCAGACTAATCTTCAGCGCATCTCTTACTCTCTTCAATATGCATGAAGTGGGTAACAGGCTGTTTTTATTCTCCTCTTGGAAATACTCTAATAAACTTAGCGCGAGCTGTCGGCCGTCTCCATTGATTGTATTTCCGGGTATTGTACAACTTTATATTGAAGACTGATAATAGGACAATTCAGATTACACGCCGATATCACGTAAGTTGTCGCTCTGACAAATATGATTAAAGTGTGCATACGTAACGACAAAGTTTTCGAGACACAACTAAAAAACGTATGTCTTTAGGCTTACCAAACAAACGTTCACATACAGGGGTAGGTTGCATGTGTATGTATGAGAGATGGATATATGGAAGCAATTCCTGTAGTTTTAGCTTGAACCGCCAAAAACTGTGAAAAGAACTATAGCAGGGAAACTGTCGCCCATCACATAGGCGTTCTGTCGTTCACCAAGCTGCCAGATTCGACGTACTATGCAACAGTTGCATAAAATACACACAGGATGGATATGATTTGCCTACCTTCCATCTCTGTGACCACAACCAACCATAAACAACATTGTTTCATGCTTCTAGTATAGTCCCTGTCATTGGAGACAGACAATGGAAAACAAACACCGGGGGATGGGTCCACCGACAATGAGATACTGCCACCTATGAAAAACATATAATACAAAACAAGTATGAATACAAAAAAGCACACAAACAAAAATATATATCCTCATAGCAGAGTACCAGGCGACCCCTTTATACTAACTCGTTCCAAGTATCTACTGCGAAACTGTTAATTTTACCATTCGCCCTTATTTGTGGCCGCAAGTACTCATCACTTTAACTCTTGCATTCACCCTTCCCGAAATCATACATTCTTCTATTATATGCTTTGCACTTTCAATTGTTCCGGAAAACGTACTTTTACCTATTTCGGTACTCAATCTAAATCTACCCAAGTATGCCGGAAAATTACCATGACCGGTGATAAGGCGTCAAGCCGTACAGCTTGTTCCACCAGCATCCCACATTTTCTTATTACCTTTCATTATGATTTTTGTTTCCCTGTTGTCACACGCCCGCGCAATCTTCCTGTCGATTGCCTATTTCCTTCGTCTTAAATCTGCGTTATCGTCCGCTGTAGTCATTCTTACATCCTACCTTTTTCTAACCGATATAATCTTCACTTCCATACCTTGTTCCCTCACATACCCAATTATTTATTTTACTTTCACTCTGATCTTACGTTCTATCTCTTATCCATTCATGTTTCTGACGGCGACCAGACTAATGGCTCGTTAACAACAGCCGAGACGGACTCCAGAGCGATACCTTAAAAAACTATAAAAGTAGATATAACCTTGCTGCATTTTAGTTACTTGTCATAAGACGAATCTTATGCTGTGTCACACGTAATATTCACTATAAGTACTTTATTTTAAAAAACATTGCTGAATGAATCCCTTTCGTATCTAATCCTCCTGTAGCATACTGGCACCTGTCCAAGCCATACACATTGGCAGCTCGGCTTGCTGGCGCACCGCTCGGGTATTCCCCAGCGGTGGTTATTAATTTTTCAGGGTCCGCATAACTAAAACATCGCCCGTAACACGCCCCATCACCACCAGTTCCGTGTGCATTGTTCCCGTGGCCACGCAACAGGTGCAACTATCGCTGCTCAGCTACAGGCTGTTGCTCTAACTCCATCCAGATGCCTCTGGAGAACGTTTTGCAGACGCCGGCTTGGATGCATAAGTAACGACAGGTGATGCGATCATGTCGGTACGGGTATTACTTCAAAAATCGACATTTCATTAAACAAGGGTATAATATCAACTTCTTCACTAAGTAGTCGCTGAGCCATTCCGCGCCTACTTGGCATGAGCAACAATAATGGAGGAATGACACAACGGCTGCAATTCCAGCAACAGTATAGATCGTATCGCTTAGGCCATAGCAGTGGAAGCCTCGGTAGTTCGGTGGTTAGCCCGTCGAGATAGCAATCCGGGGCTCGCGGGTTCGAATCTACCCTCGAAAGTTGAGTCCGTGCCTTAGATATTATGTTGTGTGTTTATATCACGCACTTGGGTACAATACTAAAGATTGTTACATCTCATCGCTGGAGCTAGTTTATTTAACAATCAGTTACCAGGAGGTTGCTTGTGGAGTAGTACAGTGTTAGTACTACGTGATCGGAAAAAAAGGTCAAAGGTGACTCCGTTGACAGTCTTCGCCTTGTCACCACTTCTTCTACTAGGTACTAGGCCTTGAAAGCTATGAATGGCCTCGCTAGTCCAATCTCTGCTATTACAAGAGGACATGAAGTGAATGACATTTGGTGACATTTTTGCCGAAAAAAACCTACACAGTGTCATTAAACATCGATACAATGTCACTTTTTAGGTTACGGGTGTTGGTCTGAAATTTGTAGGCCCAGGTATTTTTAGATCAAAGGAGAATCATTAAAACGCAAGCCTGACCATACAATCCATATGAAAGATCTGTACCTTACAACTGCACCCACCTATTTAACAATTTACGAAAATATCTAAAGGATATCACAAATTATAATAAGTTTACGCACAGAGTAAAGAAATATCCATGCCAGTGCTACCTTTATACTGTACAAGAGTTTTTATCTTCTAAATTATAAATTGTCATTATTATGTATTGGTCTCTTTAATGTCTTATGTATCAATTATTTTTTCCTTCTCTGATTTGTCACTTGTATTTATTTATGAAATGTGGCTAACATGTATCTATCATATATCTATCTTTGAGGGGTTAAGAGGTGCAAGGTGATTGCAGTGAGTTCAACTCGCTATTAAGGCTCGCCAGTACCACTAAATATTCCTATGTAGTTTTCGCATACCTCATTTTCGAGATACAAAAGTAGAGTGCCCTATGGAAATAATCGCTAATCGTGTTGTTTTAAAAAAGATGTTTTAAAGAAATATTTTGAATTCAAAACTGCATCTTCAGAGATTGAAAACCTTGTGCAGCAGAAAGCAATCTATGCATTCGTCTAACAAAAGTTCAAGTTGAAATCGGTTATCTAGAGGATTTCCCCTCCACCTGCACCAAAGACAGCCGGCGGCCACGTGCAACTTCCCCTTTTAAATCTATCACCAGTAGTGCCAGGTCAAGGAATATGTACCTAGTGCTATGATCATCTGGACATTCAAGGGGCATTTTAATTTATTAAGTCACTACACTATTTCTATTTATTTATGTTAAGGTATACCGAGGTAAGTGGAACCGCAAATTTTGATACTTCGTTTTTAGAGTGATTTAATAGAAAAACCTGCTAACTAATCTTATTTTTATTACAGAGGCTTACTAAAGATACATTTTGGAAAGTATCTACCAACATAGAATTATCTAATGGCATTAGATTTTTTAATTTTTGGTATTTTATTTTTATTGTCCGTAGGTTCCACTTGCCCCAATGGTAAGAGGCAAGTGGAGCCTAGTGCGTATTTATGCATTAAGAGTGAACTAAATTTAATGGGGTAAGTGTAAACAATAACATTTTTGATAGTTGGAAACATCTTCTATTTTAAAAAAATAACAGCAAACATTTAACCCACATTATAACGCTCAAATTCTACGCTAAATATTATTTTTCCTCTTTTGGTCACTATAGATGTGGGCAAATGCATGAAAATTGCATCTTTTTCCATGACACTTCTGTCTTCGACAACGGGCCAATGGAAGGTACATGCTTTACGAATTCTGCGGCAAAAATTCACCTCCAGACACAGTTGCTTTTCTGTCAATTGCCCAACGTACATTTTTATTTGTTTTTTCTGTGTAAATTTCAATTTTGTAAAATCTAGCTGCATTTCATTGAGAAAAGTCATTTCGTCATTCACCTCCTCAATTTCATTCATATTAGAATCACTTGAACTTGAAAAGCTTTTCAAATCTTCATAGTTATCCTCATCACTAGTATCTTCTTCAAAAAAGGTGGATTTCTTTTTCGTTTTTCTTTCGTTTTTCCAATAGATATTTGTCTTACTTTCTCTAAAGTGTAATCGTCGCTACTACTGTCTTCGACTGTTTTTTCTTATATTTTTCATATTTTTTTATCTCTGCGTTCTGGATCTCTTTAAGCCTCTCTGTACCTTCTTGCGAAGTTATCACTTCAGCACCTCTGCAGATTTTTTTCTAGCACTTATAGATTTTGGGCTTAAAGCAATTCTTCAAAGCTTTTTTCCGAAAGTTTAAAAATGTTTGGAGCTCGCTTTCTGAAAATGTTTCCTTTGATGTGGATGGTATGGCTGCATTTTCTTGTACGCTTGCTTTTGACGTTGATAGTATGGCTGTATTTTCTTGTACGCTTGCTTTCGATGTTGATGGTATGGCTGGATTTTCCTGTGCAGTGGTGGTTATTGTAGGTGTCACAGCTGTCGGTGTGTTTTGATTTCCTCGATTTTGTTTTAAATCACACCACCGTTTATAGGCCTGTGGTTCGTAACTTTCAATAGGTATAATAGTGTCGCAATAAGGAAAAATTCCTGCTTTCTGAAATCCGTGATTAAAGAATCTTGGGTCTATATCTTTCCAAATTTTCGAGATGATACTTGCAAACAATGCTTTCGGAAGTTTAGAATCATAGTTCTTCCTTTGCCATTCAACAAGTTCTTCTTCTCATTTAATTTTTAGAGGACGAAAAACACTGATATCCATAGGTTGAAGAATATGGTTCGAGTGAGGAGGAAGCTTTAGAATGACTATATTTTCTTCTCCTGCCAATTCAACATGTGTAATGCCAGCATGGGAAGAAAGACCATGACAAATAAGAATCACTGGTCTCTTTATGTTTTTCAGAAAGTTGTTTTTAAAGTATTTTTCAAAAGTTTCAGCTTCCATCCAGCCATTTTTTGTTGCCGAATAGGTCATTCCCCTGCATTGGCCTTACGTTTTGGAAAGCCATGAATCCCACACGTTTTTTCCCTTGAAAACAATATGGGGAGGCAGCTTTTCTCCACTAGCGTTTCCACCTAACAGGACTGTGATATTCTCTCTTCTGGAACCGCTTGTCGCTCTATGAGCTGTCTTTCCCCTTTCGCCAACAACTTTAATCCTGCTGGGATCAAGGCAAAAGCTCGTTTCGTCTATATTGTAGATTCTTGATGGAGGAATATCTTTTATGACTTCTTTTGACATGTTAAAATACTCATCAATGATGAATGGATCAACACTGTGATTTTTTCTGGCTGACGTTAAACATTTTCTTAAATCTTATGAAATAATCGTTTCCCGGAATACCGTCTTTGAATGGAGTCTTTATGCTGTTTTCATTCACATAACGGCCTATTAGTGTCAAGACTTCTTTTTTGGACAGACTAAAGCCCCATTTTTCCATAACATTGATGTATTCGGAAATTTTCTTTTCTTCCTCATAAGGAATACAAGCGGGTCTACCGAAGGATGAGCTTTCCACGCCCCTCTGACCCTTTACGTGTTTAAAAAGTGTGGCTTTCGGAATATGGTAGACTAATGATGCTATACAACGTCAATTCTTGATTTTTCACTGCGTTGATGGCAACATGCAGGATCTCCTTAGAGTATTTTGGTGGCGGCTTTTTCTTAACGTAGTTATGCACAATATCTGAAACAAAATTTCAAATAATACAAATTGAAATTTATATAGTGGGGTAAGTGGAACCTACCGTGCAACATGACTAGGTTCCACTTTCCCAACTAGCTATTTTACTGGGGCAAGTGTAACCCCTGACTTTTACTAATATAAATAAAAGATACATATTCCAGGTATCCAAGTGTACAAAGAACTATTGTTTCTTAGCTACTTACCGCAAAAAGTTTCAAAACTTGCACAAATTTTCTGCTCCAAAAATCAATTAATATTAAACACGTGCTAGCTCGACATGCGACGAAAATCGATAACGTACTGCACTCTACCAAGGTCAAACCATAACTGAGGCGCGTTCGGCTTACCGTTTGACGGAGCATGTAGGGGACACTATTACGCTTCCTTTTTAACAGATGGATGCACTTTACTGATGGCGCTTTTTTATGAATAGACCTTGGGTTCCACTTGCCCCGAATGTCCACTTACCCCGGTTGATATTTCATGTTTTGTAAAAATCTTAGGTTTAATTTGTTTTAATGTTTGTCGGAAATATAATATACAATTAACATATACCACCAGTACATAATCAATCTAAAGTGAGCACATGAGCACGCATAACAATAACATAACACACTACAGTCTTGGATACTTGCACTTGTCTAGCTGCTTCCCTAGTACTTGTTGGATGATTTTTTCTGCAAGAATTAATTCTCCCTCCTTAGTTCGCACCATTCGGGGGTGTTTCTAGGTATCCCACTGTGCCCACCTCGACATTTCTGCAAAACGGCCTGTATTTCTAGGTCTTTCAAACGTAAACAAATCTACACGTCTCAGAAAGCGATCTGCATATACTCGCCAAGCATCAGTAGCATTTTGGAGATGCACACCATAAACTAAAATCATGTCAACAAGTTCAATTATGATGTATGAGTGTGCCATTTTTGTTTTTTCGAATCGATTTGTTGAGTGCTTTCGCACTGTTGATCTGATCAAAATACAGGAGCGAATTAGATTTCTTTTAGGTTTGATTGATTTTTCGGAGCCTAATATCTTAATATATTAAGACTTTGGTCTATATGCCACTAGCAGAAACCTCTTTTTTCAAGACCTTTATACGTCGTGTGAAGGAAAGTCCTAACTATGCGGACACCCTGTAGACCTGCCAACCATCGTCTTTGGGTGTCAACGTTACTATATATCAGGTTATGAGATTTCCCTTTTCGTTGCCTTTATATTTTGAAACTGCGAAAATTTAGGAATAATCACCCGGGAGGTTGAGGACGATAAAAATAAACAACTTGGCGTGGCGCGGCGACAGTGACAGCGGCAACAACAGCGCCGTATCGCCTCTTTCCAATGTCTGACCTTTTGTACTTCCCATCTTTTGCTTACTGAAAGAGCCAGAAGACAGGGAAGGTCACGCTGGACACTGGGGAGCCTTAATGAATAGTTTAAGCTCAGGGTCAACAAGAAGGCTGAACTGTGAATCGATAGTAATGGTATGGAAATACAGTAACACTACTTTGCTCAAGAATACTCAGCTAGAGAATTAAGCTTCCCAAAAATATTATACTTGAGCTAGTATTCAACAGGGTGTAAAAAATCATCAATATCAACCCAGGGCTACCTAGTATTTGGCGATCAATTTAGTTAATTATTTTGAACAGACACGTATTTCCAGTATCATCGTTAAGAGTCTATATCCCCATAGAGGATCCTCAGAGGACCTTGTTTTGTAGGAATCTCTGGGGAGTTGCGATTTTATTTGGGGACACTTTGTATAGCCATAAGCATCAAGTAGATGAACTTGATGCTTATGACTATACAATTGCATCTTTGTATCCTCTATAAAGTAATTTTTATTAAGATATCTGGGTCAGTAGAATCGGCTTGAAAGCGAAATAGTTAGAAATATCTTATGATCTCGCTGATCTGATACTTCAAACGACTTTGACTACGAAACGGTAGATACTACTTAGACTCCAACGTTCTTATCAGCAAATACAGTAAATGCCCAAATACTAAAATGACAATATGCAACTACCTAATTTGACTGGTCTAGAGTCATATGTTTTTAGACGTGCCTGGATGTTAAATATTTGAACTTTAAATACAGTCGGCTTGAGCATCAGATGTGCACGACCACAAGATAATTATCTGTAGCTTGTTCATCCTGAACACACGTTCATCAAAACCACTACAGAGGCTGTTTAGATTGTCTACATTCTTGTTATTACCACGTTAAGTGTGCATACCATCTAGATTGCTGCAATCTAGCAAATTAATCATAGCTGGTGATGTATGGGTGCCGATTAATAATAAATTTATTATGGAAGACATAATGCTCCCTAGGAAACTCATGTTTTTACGTTCGAGGAGTGTAATTTACCTTCTCCCTTTCATCATCACCCTCATAGTGGCATAATTTACGAAGAGTGACACCAGGGGCGCAGCTGAGCTTTAATAGTTATGGGTGTAAGCGTCGTATAGCGGCTTCCAAGTTGGTATTTTTAAAGCCAACATAGGGAAAAGAAAAAAGAAATTTTGCATTGCAAGTACTTATAATATATTACTGTTTCATGAGAAAAGGTTTTAAAAAATCACTGCATACCTGTAATCTGAATGAACCGTAGCTCCCTCAGATAGGGAAATTCTAAGCGACACGTTTTCTGTTCCACGATACTTTCATGAACCTAAGTGTAAATTATTCCCTTGAAACGACAACAATAAACGACCCAGTTTTAACCTAATACACTCTCTAGCTCCACTCACATTATATCTGGTGTTCCGCGAGGATCTGACTTAGAACCTATGCCTATAAGTAACTAACCCTGCCATATAATCATTCTCAGATGATACCCAGTTGCTTACATTTTGATCCGCATGCCCAGCAAGCAGCTGTCGAACTACAAGAAGACGTTGATGTGATTCTGTTTATACCTTTTCTTTGCAACAAAATTTAACGGTAAGTTCCTCATAATTCAAAATTACGTTGTTGGATCTGATACTAAACGTGAGCGCTTCCTCCAAAAATATAATCACAATATCACAATAACTGATTCAGGGCGCATATTATTTAGTAATAAGTGTGAGATGCTTGGCGTCATTGTATATACTAATTTGAAATTCAACAGTCATGTGAATAGCACATTAAACAGCTCGTATTATTGGGGGTTGCATGGAAGAGCAACGGTGATGAATGCCGCGTCCCTGATCAGATGAGGTTTATTTTTGGTTGTGCTTTTAATCCAAAAATACAGACACATTACAGCGTAGCATTCTTTGCCAACTTTGATTGGATCAGCTCACTGCAACGTGGAAGTATAATATATACTAAGTGACATATAAATCCGAACACCCTGTTTAAATGGTTTTATTTTAATAAAAGTTGGTGAATGTATTTATCTTACTGTAAATAATAAGTGAAAAAATGTTCAGCCTTATCAGTTGGACATTCCGGTTTTTATACTGCTTTTTTTTAATTCACTAACGCTCTAAAAATGAATATTTCAGCCGCAGTAAAGAATCAACGTTGGCGGATTTTGGTTCTTGACATCCTTTACGATCAGTTACGATGCCTAGAGTACGGAGACCTGTACGATTTCGTCAACTAAGTGAGTTTGATAGGGGCCGTATAGTGGGACTTCGGGAAGCTGGACCTTCTTTTCGGGCAATTGCAGTTAGAGAGCAAAAAAGTGTAGACACTGTGGTTAGGTGTTGCCAGGCATGGCTTCGAGAAGGCTGTACGCAAAGAGCAAGGGGCACTGGACGCCGCCGTAGAACAACAGACCGTGAAGATCGCCACCTAAGATTATTGGCCTTAAGGGACCGTTTCTCCACTACCAGGTCCATTGCAAATGAATGGTTTGCAGAACACGGAAGACCTATTGGCATGCGAAGTGTTTACCGACGAATGAGAAGTTTTGGCTTGTTTTCATACCGGCCACACTGGGTCCTCCCTTTAACTCGAGAACACCGACGTAATCGCCTTGAGTGGTGCAGACAACGGTCACTCTGGGATCAGGAATGGAACAGTATTGTCTTTAGTGACGAGTCTCGATTCTGTTTAGGCATGCACGATGGTCGTGCCAGAGTTAGAAGGCGACGTGGTGAAAGGAGGAATCCACAGTTTTTTGTTGAAAGACATGTTCATCACACTGTTGGAGTTATGGTTTGGGGTGCTATAGCTTATGGTTCCAGGTCACCTATAATCTTTATCAGAGGTAACATGAACGCGCAGCGTTATATCCACCAAGTTCTAGAACCCCATCTTTTACCCTATCTTGACACCCTGGCAGATCCAACTTTCCAACAAGATAATGCCCGACCACATGTTGCAAGAGTCACAATATACTTCTTTCAACATAATGATGTCACATTGTTACCATGGCCACCAAGATCTCCCGACTTATCCCCAATTGAGCACGTGTGGGATATGATGGGTAGAAGATTGCTCAATTTGCAACGTCCTCCTCAGACTGCATCCACACATTATTAAAGGTCAAAGGACTTTAAAGCAGTGCAATCATTTTGAAATTTTTATCATTTACTTATTATGCTTCATTAAGTACTTATACAAAATTTTATTAAAATAAAACCATTTAAACTGGGTGTTCGGATTTATATGTCACTTAGTATAGATCAAAACATTTGTGTGAGATTCGCGTGCGGTCTGATAAATTAGGACCACGGTGGTCGCGCATACAGCGCGCTTAGGTGGAAGAAACTCGACAATTTGGCTATTTCATTATTTAAACTTTCTCCATTGTTTGAAACTGGTAAGCCTAAACATACAAGAAGAAACATCTTTTCTCTAGTGATATACACAGCAAAAATATTAGATATAATGCTAGAACATCCAATAATTGCACCTCCCTCTTTCAAAATTATTCTTCCTTTATAACAACTAGCCTACATATTAGTTTTCCATTAACTATAAAACGATCAATATGTCTTTTGTGAGCAAGCTAAGTTGTACTTAACGAACGTTATGATATTTAGGTCGGCGTGTGTGCTTGTATGATTTGCATGAATGATGGTTGGATGTTTGGTTAGCTTGGCATCAGTGCTGATGTGTGAAACTGTGATGGAGAAACTTTACTATATGTATTTCTTTTACAGTCTTTGTTTCATATCGTTTTTCCAAAAAGTCTTGTTTGTGCTCTGGACGAAAACTCACCCCTTAGATAAAACGGGTGTGTAAATGCCGAGTCCTATGTAAATTTGATGCTAGAATCCACGACTCATTCTCTATCTGCAACTCGATCCCACGACATCTAAGATTTTTTTGATGGCCAGATTTGGATTCAGCGCTCCAGGTTTCATTTGTTTATAAGAGATACAAATGGAAGCTGTGTCTTAGAAAGTCTTACAATATCTTGAAGCTTTCAATGAAAAAGTTTTCAAAAACCACTTCATATCTTGTTTCTTGACTAAATCGTATGCGTAGATTAAGAGGTAGGCCATGTTTTACCTCAAACTCGATCCCAAACACTTTACGATTTTTTTATCGTCGTTTCCGAAAATAAGTGTAGCAAAAGCCTAGAATGTTTTGCACTTCTTATGGAAAGATAAACGAATACTGCTGAGTAATTGTCTTCTGGACAGACTCTTTTTCTCGACCTGCTTGTCGATCTCCATGCATTCCTCTCCAAAATACTTGCAAGTCTAATTCCGCTACTGGTGCAACAAGCATATCTAATTATTTCCGTTGGTGTTGCAACATCATTGCCAAGTTACACGACAAAAATCCATAAGAGGTACCGTTGACCTGAAAGTGCATTTCTTATTTATCCTGATCCATTACAGTCGAGGTATTTACAAGTAATGGTCGGCACTTTGTTTCCTCCTAAATAATGAATAAAGTTTTCCCCAAAATAGTTTTATTTCCTCTTTATTTAATGACTGTGGCCCAACATCTGTGAGTTACCGGCAAGAAGGAAAGGAAAACAATCTAGAGGAAAATTACTCGCATAAAAGTCGTTGTAAGTAAAAGTGCTCCTGGTCTGAGGAGAGAGAAATTCGGCCAAGACGAATATGCAAAGGTAAAATGAGAAAAACAATTGGAGCAATTAATCCAAGAAAAACTAATCAAGCAAGATAAATTGCGAGGAGGGAAGTTACTTGGAATTACCTTATGCTCGCGATAAAATATATCTGTCTATTTTAAAATGAGATTGCGATTTATATAAAACTTACGCTTATGGTCGATTGCTCTTTTGTTGGATGCATACTTGAGCAATTGCGATTGCGTCCACCAAAATGCTGAATGAAGACAGATTGGAACCATATTGTTTGAACAAGCTGTAGGAACAATAGACGCTAGCGGGATTTGAACCTGCATCTCCAGTGTTTCCGTAACAGAGATTCTGCGATTTACACTACAGAGCTTATTTTCACATACTTTAACTTTCGAGGAGGTGCTGATTCCTCCTCCCCCTGCCGTGTTTGTTTCCAAAAATATGTTTGTTATTACTCATAAGAAATTACAATGCTCGCCTCAGTACCGGAGCACCGAAATACGAGGGTGGTCCCAGAAGTAGTCGACCCAACGAAGAAAACACAAAAATTTTGCCATTTTGTCAAGTTAGGAAACAGAAAATAATCCGATGAGGCTAAATCTGGTGAATAGGGTGCGTTCTAACTTTAATTCGTTAATTTTGGCCATTGCGATAACGGATTTGTGAGCTGATGCATTGTCTTGATGAAACAACACTTTCTTCTTAACCAAATGCGGCCGTTTTTGCTTGATTTCATCGCTCAGACGTTGCAATAAGTTCGCGTAATACTCGCCGTTGATAGTTTTATCTTTTTCAAGATAGTCAATGAAAATTATCAAACGCGCTTCCCAAAAACCGACGCCATAACCTTGCCTGCAGGTGAAACGGTCTTCGCCTTCTTTGAAACGGGTGGTCCCCCTTCAGTCTATTGTTTTGAGTGTTCTTTTGTCTCGGGTGTGAAGCGATGGGGTAACATGTTTCATCCATGGTTATGAGACGACGCAAAAATTCTGCTTTGTTGCTGTGAAACTTCGCTAAACACTCAATTGAAACATCTTCACAACACTGTTTTTGTTCGATTGTGAGCAATGGCGGCACCCATCTTGCACACAGCTTTCTCATGTCCAAATTGTCAGATTATATGCGATGAACCGCACTATTTGAAATGCCTACTATGTCTGCTAGCTCGCGCACTTTCAGTCGACGATCATTCAGTACCACTTTGTGAATTTTCTTCACCATTTCTTGAGTCGTTACCTCATTTAGTCGACCACTGCGATGCTCGTCTTGGCAGCTCATACGTCCTCGTTTAAACTGTGCTACCCAATATTTTACCGTTGTAAATGAAGGAGCACTCACCCAGAGTAGAATCCAGTTTAGCTTTTATATTGGTTGGGTTGAGGCCTTTGAAATAAAAGTATTGTACCATATAACGATGACCAATTCTCTCTATTTTCACAAATTCAATGAAAACGTCCAGTATTGATGGCTGCCAAACAAATAC
The DNA here is from genome assembly GCA_963669975.1 of Acanthoscelides obtectus. Taxonomy (NCBI): domain Eukaryota; kingdom Metazoa; phylum Arthropoda; class Insecta; order Coleoptera; family Chrysomelidae; genus Acanthoscelides; species Acanthoscelides obtectus. The sequence goes on along the minus strand of CAVLJG010000007.1, from coordinate 72,854,541 downwards.
TAAACAACGTGGCGTCTTGAAACTTGACACATATGCTTTATAGGTTGCATACTTTCTAATACAATGATACTTTTTAAACAACTATCGTCATCTCTAGGTCAGGCCGGGTACTTCCGGGACCACCCTCGTAGAGAAGCAAAGCAAGGTTGCGTAAGAAGGTTGTGTGGTAAAAAGCATTTAATAGCTTTTAGTAAGCTACCCAGCATTTTAAGCAGCTGCTCATTGTGATGAGGTAAGTTCGTCCTAAGTAAATAAGTCATTCCATGATTTGCTCTTGATTTTGAAGTAACCCAACATCTTGATTAGGTCACATGAATCATTACCAGGCAATCAGCTCAGGTTGCTTCGTGTAAATTTCTTTATCGCCAGGTTACCCATAATGAATATGAATTAGCTTCCCTCCCTCTTTTTGGAGCTGTTCAAAATTCAATAATCAATTCTACGAGGCGGTGTCCAGAATAGTACGGTGGCGGCATCTCTGGCAATGCATGAATTTAATTGGAGTTTGGAGGACAATTATGGTAATCAGCGATGCTAATTGGCCTCCCTATTGGGCCGCTTCAGTCTCGCCAAACTTAGATCTCGCGCACGCAGCCTCAGTGGTGTGCTCGAGAAAACTGTCTTCGGGTAAAATAGGTCCTTACAGCAGTATGGCAGCCCCCAGAAGGAAACATATCTACACGTTCCTATGTTCTGAAGGAACTAAGAAAAATCTCATAGTTCAGCTGTCATAAGGAGTACGACTGCGTCTGCCATCTATTACTAGAATTAGCCATTGCAATGTGGATAGCAAATGTGCGTTGGAAACGTGGGGGTATCTCAGTTTGCACTATGAGCCGAATCATCGCTAAATACTGCCGATTCTGGTAAAATTGTACATGTGAGGGGCTTTACCCAGTTCAACTAACCGTGAACACCTGCTTGTTTGCAATAATCAACACGACCTGGGTTGGAGACCAAATCGCAGCAGAGAAGAAATCTCGATTGGAAGTATGAGGTCAATGATAATACCAGAGCCCAGAGCCATTACTTAACAGTTGCTTACCTTATACCTCTTAAATTTTGTTTTTGTTTCCTTTCCTTCGTAATGCCTCGAGACAAGGTACGTAGTATAGATGTGCATAGTTAGTTGGACAAACGTGAACTATTATCTTAAATCAAATTATAGGCAGGTGCTTCAAAAAGATATAAATAAAAGAGCTGGACAGTTCTCTTGCTACCTCCCAGATGACACACTCTGAAAAATGCTAAAAAGCAAAAAAATGGCAGGTGTGACTACATGCTTAAACCAGGCGCACAAGAAGTTTTTCAGAAACACTGAGTAAGACAGATCAGTGAGGCCGATTTGACCAGAGCCACTCAAGTCAGCAATGTCGAGTTCAACATCCATAATTCAAGCGTCCTGTTGTAAAAAGAGCTTACCGTACCCTATTCTTCACGTTCTTCACACTTCTCCTAAAATATACGTATATGAAATGAACAAGCAATATATCTTTTTTAAATAGCGGTAAGGTTTCAAATTCAAACTGAATTGATTCGAGTCAGCGGGTTAGTAGCGAAAGGCTAACCGTTAACACTTCTTTGGAATGAAGGATCGTCTTCGTTCTGTTTCTTTGAATGTTCTTGAATTTCCCCCGCTATTCTCTGATTTCCATAGATTTATTCGAATGTATTTCTATCTCTACCGGATAATGTCATAAGATAATAATAATAATAATAATAAATGTCTTTATTGAAACCTTCGAATTGAGGCGAAGTTTAGCCACATGGCTAATCTACCACTTAACCTCAAAAACGAAGTGAAAAAATTATAATAATAATGACAATAGTACAGTGCAGAAAAATAAAAAGAAAACAATGAACAATTACAGAATGTATAAAGCATGGAAAATTTACAAAAGCTACAAAATCAGTCGGCTAATCATCAGGGATTTTTAAAAAGGCAATTCCAAAAGAGCAGATTTGTATTCAATTTTAAAAACAGGTAAGCTTTTGGACTTGAGTACCTGGTTGACAGAGTTGTAAGTCCTGATAGCATTGTACGTAAAACATCTTCGGAATATACATGTTCTGTGGAATGGCATACCGAAGAGATGGTTATGTCGTAGGGCTCTAGAAATGACTTGACCACGAGGTACAAGTTTGTCCATAAGATAAATGGGTGACCTTGTGGAAATCAATTTATGGACAAATACACCCAAAGAGAAATTATAGTGTTTATCAAGTTTTAGCCATTTTAGCTCTTTTATCTTAGACGATATGTGATCATACCTTCTATTGAAAATATTAGAACAATTAATAAACTAGAGCCTACGCGTGCGTATTAATCCCGTAACTTTGGAATAATGTGGTCCATTGAAATATGCTTTTTTGAAAGCCTCCGAAGTAAAGAAGTATTAACCAAAATTGACCAAAGTATGATATATAATATAGAAAAATGGATCCGTGTTTCCTGGCTCCAATTTAGAAAGACCCTTGAAATAAAATTTTGATTTCCTAAACAAAACTTTGGCTCAGTAGCGTTCACTATACGATGAGATACCACTAACATCAGCGCACTTGTTCAGTCGGTGATACATGATTTCGATAGTCTCCCGGTGAAAACATTGGCTGACTCCGGAAAATTTCTTCTATGTCGGTATCACCTGTTGATTACTAGACACTCTTTTCACTTGAATTTTTTTTTGAAAATAGTACCGAATTACAGGGGTCCAGGTACTGTAGAAACTACCACTTCGAAACCTCCGTGGTAGAGGGCAGCTATAGCAATTGAGGAGATGTGGCTGGATGCTTTATACTGATCGCAGACGTTTGTTTTTAACTTTGAGATAATGTCTGCATAATAGTTCGCTGTACTCTATTTCCGAACACCATACCATGCGCTTTTCTAATAATGGGTTTTCCATTAAGGACTTGACAACTTTCTCTTCGAATAAGCCATTTGAGATATCTCAAAAATTTTATTATTGGATTGAAGCATACTCAAAACAATTATGTATGGAATTCGACCTCATTCATATGTCCAGCACGGGCACGTTCGCAGTGATCGATTCGTAGAACCCAATTTTCGGCCACACATTTCGACGGAAACGTTCAATATTGGATCTGAGCTCCTCTAACTACGCCGGCTTCTTAGCATAGACCAACAATTTAATGTAGCCCCACAAAAAAAGTCTAGAGGTGTTAAGTCACACGTTCTAGGCGGCCATTTCTCGAAATTACACGTTCACCGAATTTTAATTTCAATATGTCGATTGTTTTACCCGCTGTGTGGCTTGTGGCACCGTTGTGCTGAAACCACATATCATCATAAAAATAACGTTTCATGTCTTTGTAGCGATTTCCGTTGACTGCAACGTGACGGTCATTTTCATCAACGAAAAAAAAACACGGCCCAGTGACATTATCGACATGAACACCATACAGTTATTTCTTGTGGACGGCGTGGTGTTTCTTGAAACACATGATGGTTTTCACGCAACCAATAACGCATATTCTGTTTGTTGACGAAGCCGTTTAGCCAAAAATGCGCCTCATCACTGAAGATGATTTTGCGATGAAATTGGTAATTTTCTTGCAACATCTCTAGAGCCCAATTCGAGAACGTACGTCGATTCATATGATCGAACGGCTTTAGTTCTTGAGTTAACTTGATCTTATGAGGGAGCAGGCCAAGAACTCTTTGCAAAATTCGCCATAGTGTGGTTTGAGCCATGCCCATTTCTTTAGAACGCCGTGGAATAGACGTGTTCTGTGCCTTTGCAACGGAAGCTTGAACCGCAGCAATATTCCCGGCACTTCGGCCGACCCTTTGTCTCACTGGCATGGGGACATCCAGCAACGAACATGTTAATTCAAATTCTTTACTAGAATATGAATTGCTTGTCTACTGAGGCGAGAATTACGACCAAAAAATGGCGAATCGCTCTTAAAGTTGCAGTCACCGCTCGGAATTTCGGTAGTAAATTTTAATTATCTGTAAGCCTTCTTTCTTCGTATTCACCATGATGAAAGTACTTTCTTTACTGAATGTTTTGATATTGACAGTTCGGTAACTGATTTAAAGATGCGTTCACACTAAAGGTAATATTGTCAAGTCCCTATTGGAAAACCCGATACTTTTGTCAGTCAACATCAACAAAATATTAGTTTCCACCAAATGTCTATGTACACTTCAAATCCTGACATCATCGTTTGAAGAAGCTGCCCATCGTGCAAAAGTCACCAAAGTACTCTAATTAATCTGTTTGAATCCCATGTCTCTTTTGAAATATTTTGTTACTGCTCTGTATTTAACAGAATCCATTTCTATTGATATTCTCGTCACACGTCAACCAAAAGGCACATAACGTCAACGCAGTTTGACACACAAGTTCTCATTTAACTTCCTACCAACAACATTCATCTGCAAAGAGCTCAAATCCAGAACAGGAGGATGAACTCTCGTATTTCCATTTAAGTAAGTGTTCTATCGCTCATGATATGAAAATAAGACATCTAATCATCAGGTTCATTTTTGTATCTAGTTAGCCTTCTTTTGTTCATTTTTGGACATGAGCATCAGCACTTGTTATCCACTCGTCTCTGTGCGTCGCTATATTGATTCATCCAAACATTGCGTGCAATCTCATTTGCGGTCATCCTCTCCTTCGTTTGTTTCCCAAAATCTCTAATTTATAATAATTTTGTACCATCGGTTCTCCTTTAGTCTTATATTGTCGCCGGCCAATCCCCATTTCAATTTTTCAACTTTGTCTCTAATGTCTTTCACTTTTGTTCTCTCTTCCTTATGTACTCGTGTCTTCCCGTATCTTTAGTTTTACCTCTAATATTTATCTTTCCGACTGTCCAACGGTCTTACGCGTATTTGCTTTTGTAAGTGCCTGCGCTTGGGAACCACAACTAGGAACAGGCAGTACGCATTGATAATATGCTTTGGTGTTAAGATATTCATCAGGTATTTCATTATAATACGTTACATTCTTGCTACGCCTCTGAAGCTGTAGCTTTGATTCAGACCGCGTTTAAACGGCTGCCCCCAGACGGGAAAACTTTGTGTTCGAACGTTTTTGGAATTGCTTATCGATTTTACTTTCTAGCAGGAGCCCCTCAGGGGTTACCTAAGACTCTTAGATTGGCGTGTCTGATAACCGGGATAACGCGAACTGCCTTGCCTACTCAATGCTCGAACGGCTTCCCGAATATCAAATTGACAATTGTGAAAGTTAGTTGGGAGTTTTTGCTCTTTTCGATCTGCATACCCTTCTCTGAGGTGCTGAGAATCAACAGTATCGCTGGATCATTGACGTGTCTTCCTTCAGAAATATAGTTGTTAAAAGGTGGGTTCTTTCTTTTTTCTTTTTTCTGTCTCCACACGCCCATACTAATGGTCGCTAGAAAGCATGAAACAAGGATGTGCGCAGATAATCATGGTCACAGAGATGGAAAGCAGCCAGATCCAGATCAATTCCCTTTTTTTTTATCGAAGCAGCCGCGCAGGCAGAAGCCTAAATTCCGGAACACCGCGGCTGCTATGATGATCCCAAAGAAATTTTATTAATACGATTTTTGAACGGGTCTGTCTGGCAGGCACATCGCGCGACGGCATCATGGAAGAGAGCTCTGAGGAGCAAAGCCCGTTGGTGCGACGGTAGAAAAGATCCAGATCGCTAACAGCCCGCCGGTGCGAAAGAGTCCCGAGACTGTCTGTTAGAGAAGGGTCATCGATCAGCCGGACCGCCCTCCTCTGGACAGCATCGAGCATGGATAATGTAGTCAGGGCGGCAGCACCCCAAACGTGTGACCAAGAGATGTGTTCATGCCAGATCAGGTCCTCGGTGATCTGGACTCCGATCAGCCGAAATGAATGGCTCTTTGGTAGAACTCGACCGTCCATCGAAACTGTATGAGCGCTAGGACGCTTTTTGTTCGTCAAAGTACAGTACTGTGTTTTGGAAGCATTGAACTGTACAAGATTATTGCGTCCCCAAGCAGTGATAGCCTCCAGGTATCTTGTCAGAGAAGAAGTCGTCGCTAGTCTTCTTTTTTCCAGCTCAGCGGCAGAGATCGGCTTGTCACTCTGAATTCCTGCATGTAGAGTGCTGTCATCAGCGAAGCTGTGGATTGGGTTGATCGTGCAGGAAAGGAGGTCGTTGATATGTAAGAGAAACAGTGTTGGAGCCAAGACCGATCCCTGGGGAACACCCGCGTTGACGTTGTGGGATGAAGAGGAGAATCCGTCAATTACGACGGATATCTTGCGGCCAGAGATAAAGTCAGCCACCCATCTGCAAAGGTTTTCTGGGAGGCCGTAGGATGGAAGTTTGCTTAAGAGGGCAGCGTGCCACAGCTGATCGAACGCTTTCGTGATGTCAAGAGCAACGACATGAGCCTCACCATGAGACTGGATGAGTTTACTCCACAGTTGCGTGACGTAAGCTAGGAGGTCCCCTGTGGATCGTTGGTGCCGGAAACCGTACTGCCTGTCGCTAATCAAGCTGTGACGTTCGAGGTAGTCCAGAAGCTCGCGATTTATGCACCTCTCCATCACTTTACTTATAACAGAAAGCAGAGCTATAGGCCTGTAGTTGTAAGGGTCGGTTTTAGATCCTTTTTTTGGGATGGGCTGTACATGAGCAAATTTCCGGTTTTCTGGGAAGGTGCCGGATTCATAAGATATCTGGAAGAAACGCGAAAGAACTGGAGCAAGCTCCGCTGCACATCTCTTCAGTACAATGGCAGGAATCAAGTCCGGACCAGAAGCTTTGTTGATGTCGAGCGACAAGAGCACTCGCCTTACGGTCTTATGCCGGAATGTTACCTCCCGCATAGTGTGGGGAACCCTTTGAATTGACGGCACTTGGGCGTTGGTGGGGACGTCGATGGTGGAGTTGGCAGCAAAGATCTTGGCTAGCACTTCCGCCTTGGCCTTTGAGTCGAATACAATAGTTCCATCCTGACACGTAAGTGGTGGAAAGCTGCTGTGTGAGAGGTTCTTTTCAATCTGCTTGGCCAGCGTCCAGAAAGACCGACTGCCATTACGCTGCGACATTACCCTGTGCCTAACTTTTATATCATGCTGGTTTTTGGCATTGCGAACCGCTTCGTTATATTTGTTTCTGGACTCGACGTCGGCTTGTCTGTTCTCTACAGTGGGGTTTTGTAAGTAGGTTCTGTGGGCCTTGATCTTCTGCTGGCGAGCAGTGTCACACGATTTGTTGAACCAGCCGTTGGACCCTGGTTTAGGAACTTTCACTGTGTGAGGGATGTATTCCTCCATTCCGACGTGGATAATTTCGGTTATTGAAGAACAGACAGTCGACACATCCGCGTCAGTGAAACAGACATCTCTCCAAGGAAAGCTAGAGAAGAAGTCTCTGAGCCCCTCCCAGTTGGCATGTCCGTAATGCCAAGTTTTGCGGCCTGTGCGAGTTTCTGCTGCCACAGCGGCTTCTGACCGAAACCTAACCTCCACAACACCGTGATCTGAGTTACCCAGGGGGGACAGGACAGCAGTGCTGTAAGGGGCAGGATGCGTGGTCAGAAAGAGATCCAGCAGGCTACTGGCGTGTGACGAGACGCGGGGGAAAAAAGTAGGACTCGTCACCAGCTGGGTCAGCCCTTGAGTAAGAGCGAACGCTTCGACGCACGACCTGCTGCGTCGGTCTTATTTGAGCCCAACCAAAGCTCATTATGGGCATTGAAATCACCGGGAAGAACTACCTCTGAAGCGGGGTGATTGATGTTCAGGAAGTCGATCTGGACGGCGAGGTATTCGAGTAGGTCATCCCAGTTATGGTTCGATGGAGAGCGATAAAGGCAGCAAATAAATTTGGGTGATGTTTTGGAGTTGAGGTGAAGCCACAGAATGTCCTTCCGGTCTGTTTGAAAGACGTTATGTATCAGAAATTTAGAGATAACCTTTTTCAGTGTTTTTCTGATTATCCATAAGCTAATTGAGTCTACATCTCTTCATTCGTTGTCGGTTCCACTTCCATCTGAAAGTAATGAGCTGTCGCTATCGCTTTCTTCGCCACTTCTTCGTAACTAAAGTTCGCAGGCACAAATTATATTCAATGCGTTTGAATATATGAAGCAAGAAACGGAAACAGGAGAATTAACCATACCTCTTAGCCGTTTATTTGAGAGAGTAGCCGATGTATCCATAAATACTGTGAAGCGTATTGTTAAAGAAAATCACTCCAAACCACCGAATACAGAATTTACTTCTCTTCAAGAAACCATAAAGAAATCTAGACCAAAGTTATTTCAATGCTTACAGAATTAGGAAATTTCCGTAACCATGAAATGACACACAAACATGTTATGTGTTAGGATGCACGTGTTCAACTCTGCACGAATAATTAAAGCCTATAACTACGCCACTGTACAGACATACACGTTGTGTGCTGGCTGCTGGTGATCCCGAACGTTTTTTGGACTGCATAAGAATAAAAGAGATAGAGGAATATCCCTATTCTAAATCCACCCTCTTCCCCTCTTACGCATTGCGCGGCTGACGATAAAGCGTACTAGCTCTACCAGGATACAAGAAAGTATTACCTTGCAAGACTAGAGAGCAAGGATTAATGAATTGGGCCCAAAACGTTGTTAGAAATTAGTAGACACCAAGTATATATCGCCCTCTACTAGAACAGAGAGATCTATCGGTAAACATAGTCACTATAGGCAGCTCACGATGTTTATAGCAATCTCAGACAACCATATGAGGCTGTGGATGCTAAATAGAAGTTCCAAAGCGAGGACGAAGCATCATTACACCTCCTAGGCAAGGATGTTGACACTACGGCATTACAGCTAAGAGAATTTGATAAGGAAATAATGAAACATGTTGGCTAGATTTGTGAGCTGCGCAAGAACATATGACAAGTGCAAGGACAAGGTATATCTGGTCAGTTGTTAGAGTTACCGCTGGTTTGCAAGGTCTGTAGAAAGAGACGAAAGGGGCGTAGTTGCCAGGCTTCTCCTCCCCATTTCGACTGCTAGCTAGCGTTAGTAGTAGGACCAGTAGTTACCGGAGCATTTAGGATTTTTAAGCTAAATCAACCTACAGGTTTTAATAAACAAAATTTCAGAATTAAACTACCACGTGTGCCGATTTATATTTGAAAATTATGTAGATATGTCTAGATGCTCATTATTTATTTGTTATGCCGTTATATAATCTGTTTCTCGCATCTTACATGAGGCATAACGGTTCATTTTTTCTAACTTCATGATGTAACGTAAACTTTGCTCCTGCTCATGAGAAATATCCACATTTCTAGAGATCGTGGTGGCCAATGCGAAACATGAACTTTCGCGACAACAGTTCAGCAAGTTCGTCCATAGTGTCCTTGAATGCAGACTGTCGCTTAAGCTGGGGTATAAAATAATTTTTCAATATGCATCACTTATCGTTATGCCTCCCAATGGCCCAATTATTTGCCTTAGTAATATTGTATAGCCACTGTGATCATCAGATTTGCCCATTGACTGTTCCAGTGGAGTATCCCAAAAGCAAAGTTTGGTTTAATGCTCCGAAGAATCTGCAGACATGTACAAATATTCGTTACGGAATAACGGCAATTAGACCTGCTGATGATTCGTTTTCCCTTGCAAAATGCAACGAGTGGCTTCCAGGAGCGTGAGGAAAGGAAGACATCTTGGTGAAATAATCTTCGAAAAACAAAAACAGCATATATAGTATTCCATTTTAAATCCAAATTATTCAGAAGAGTGTTTAACGTTTTGTGATTTGATTTGGAAATCCTAAATATTATCTAAGAAGCAAGTTACATTGCCTTTAATACTCCGATTCGTAAGGCATAACGAAATTCTACAACTGCCAGCTCTACGCGTAGCTGCAATAAAGATTGAATCAATTATTCTGCGGTATATCAAGAGTTTCAGGCGATGCTGGAATAACGGAAACCCCGAAACATTATCCAATTTACGTTAGCCGACACCAAAACGGCACACCGTGGCCCATCAACTTTTTGCCATACCTCTTTAACATTTCATACGCCTAAGAGAGCTGAGGCCGCTAGAGCATCTCCCCATCACCCTGAATAAAACATCGCAAACTTTCCGCCGATCTGCCCATAGTACATGACAGTAAATGACAGTGACGTTATCAGGACAAAGGATGTAGTATTCTTGTCAGGCTGACTAGGATCTGATAACTTAAATTTTGAAGTGTTTAAACATCTTCTAACCGTATACGATCGTGGATCTTATGAAGAATATGTTCCAAATAGCAGAACACAGTACTGGTAAGTGCAAGAAACAATCCCATCAAGGAGTTGGTTCAAAAGTCTATGCGCTGGTAGACATTTTATCACTATTTACTGTAGGTTGAAGTTTGGACATGGTTGTTACCCTTAATTGTTAGCAAGTTGAAATATAATTGACTCTGATGCTTGCGAAGAGTGTAACATACCTGCAACTTTGGATCAGTAAAGTAAGCCATTCTTAGATTAAATGGGGACTGTTGTCATATACAGGGTGGCGCATCGAAAACGATACAGACGCATTTACTGACAGCTCAGTTTTTTTTTGAAAAACGCTCAGACCCGTCGATTTAGTTTTCGAGGGGGACGCAAGTTTGGCAAAAAATCACGTTAGCACGTGCAGCCCCCTAAGCGGGGGGGGTTAAGGAAACCAACATACGAATTTAGCTTCCCAGTTATTATTGTTGTTGTTACTATATATAGTGAGACTGACTGCAAGGACTTCTTATGTCCTAATGCCAATAAACAATCAGAAAATGTAGAGATCAACTATCTTACAAGGAGATATCCAATAGAAGACAAGTAGGAATCTACCATAAGTTGCAGTAAATCGCCTAGAAAAGAATCACACGACCCTCTACATACAAGGGGCCTCATGTCAGTGCCTTTAGTCCCAGAACAATGTTTTACCTTCCTCTTAAAAAGCGCACTACAATCTATAGAGCCGCAGGACAAAATACAACCAAAAAAGAACTACTCATCGATAATTGAGTTACTCAGCCAATAAGGCATTATGCCAAAAAAGAAATGTGACAGGGTATGATAAGTATACAGGTTTAGAAATGTTTAAGCTGGACATTGTTGCCCAGATAAGCAAAATGGCACGATCACGCTAATATAGGCCGAATATGTAAAGGGAGCTTTACACTGCAAAGATTTCCAGGGCTTTTTTTGCATGCGCCTTCTCTCTGAACGAAAATATTCCTCACCCATTATAAACTGTCCAATTTCAAAATTGGAGGCTTTATGTACCCGCCGATACTCTACTACCATGTCCTTCATTCTGAGTCTTCACTGTCTAACCCTGCTGAACGCACATGTCATGCTTGCAGTTAACTAATTACCGTTCTGCCCTCTCGGATGCTTTTCTTTTTGGCGGTGTCAATACAAACAACCGCACAGAATCTGCTTAAAGTATACAAAGGCACGTTGAGAGGATGCTCCAAGATACAAACCTATTAGGATGGAAAGAGATAGGCGGCGAGCGAGAGCGCTAAGTAATTGGGCCTGTTCTTCAGAATAATGATTAACTGCAGGAAACCGGTCGGTGCCCTGGGCATTAATAAGCGAGTCTGAAGATAATTAAAATCGGGTCGCTGGTTGCACTGTGCTTGCGGTGCCTTCCCTCTTTCGTACTCCTTCTCATCCCCATCTTATCCTCTAGTCCAGCCAGCCTGGCAGGTCGTGAAAATGTCAATTCGTTCAAGTGATGTTGACGAGGCGGTTTTGCAATTTCTTCGACGGATTTTATTTTTAGATAACTTCAGCCCAGAAGAGGTTATTTGAAATACAAAAGAATTACTACAGAACAAAAGGATTACCTTTAATTTTTATCTATTTTGTATTATACAGTGACACCGATAGTTGCATTTCCGCCATTTTTGAGTGACATATTGGCATGTTCAGACGAGTTAAACCTTTCAATATCTATGTAAATATTAATGAATGTTTTTACTGCCACATCAACTTGAATAGTTTGAATACATATGGTTAACACAAAAAATTTAAAACTATTAGAATTAGCTGCACTTAATTTTAAGGGAGGATATTAGAATTCATGTCATTCTATCATCAAAAAGCAATACTTACGATCTGGACATTTTTATTCCACTTTGCAAAGTGGAACACAAATGCAATACATTGCAAGAAATCACAGAATATAATAAAGCTTCATTGTGGAAAAAACTAAAGTTGAAGTTCTGTCACATACAGGTTACTCTGGAAATCCAGGGGTTGAGGATAAATGAGTAAGTAGACCTCATCGTATCATTGGTTAGGTCATCTCGTCGTCCATACGACGTATCAGGCGTATCTGACAAAAAAATCAGATTCCAGTTAACGGATTCAAATCAATAAGGTATAGCATATCTTCAATCCTGAAAAGTGGCGAAACTCTAAGTAATTCGCGCATAAAGATATCAGTATAAATCTAAACGTCGCATCTCTCAGAAGTGAAATACAATACACTGCAAGTAGGTGTTAATGAGGATATGCCTCCATGCGCTGTCAGCTTTTTACTACTCTCTCACTAGTAACTAACATATGTCCTTTTCATTTACACAGTTACGAAAAATCACATAAAAAAAATATAATGATATGACCTCACTTTGGCAAGGCGCTAGGCCAGCCATCACTTTACGAGAACATTAACGTTTCTATTATTTACTACCTCATGTGGACCCGCCATAGATTTTTTTTTAAGTCATCTTCTTATTTTTGTTCTATATTATCCTTGAGTTGCATTGAGTATCATTCACAACCGAGAATAAAGTGATTTTTGCCTATCCTAATTTTACTCCACATGGAGTCAAAGGCGCATCTTCAAACCGCTAGGCTATTGTAATTGTAAAGTGTACCGCAAAGAGGCATATCTGAAAAAAAAATCAAATATATGTTAAGCTGAGAATATGATCTTCATTTTCTCTACGTATTGCTTAGAAGATGACTTTTAAGCTATCTTATTTGAAGAAATCATGATCATATTGTCTAAAGTAGGAAAGATATAATGGAATCAAACAGTTGTCGATATATTCATTTTGCTTCTACTGAAAATTTGCCTTAAATCAGTTACGCTTGTTTGCAGTATGGACCACGATCTGACCTCATATTACTATTATCTAGATCCGCAAGTCAGCCTACATGAGTTCTAGATCCTCAGGCTCAAGAATTCTGCACCCATCCCTAAAAGTCTTGCAGCAGAATGACAGTCCCAACAATTTAAGAACTGCTCCACCCTGAGCTTGGAACATAACTGAAGTCGGGCTAGTGACCTATTCTGTCCAACACAAAGGCCTGCTCTATTAATGTTCAACCCCTGGCGCGAAAAGGAGGGGTGGTATAAGTTTAAGGTTAACTTATTTGACTATCTAGTCTGCCGATATGGTTTTTGCCATGTTGATGATAGCCGGATCGTCTGTTTGAAATTTATGAGGAGTGAACGTGGAAGTGAACAAACAAAAGGGAACGAATATGTCTGAATGGGGTTTTTGATGAAAGGGCTCAGTTTGATAGAAATTGGTCAAATCGCTTAAGAGCTAGAACCATTTCTCTGCAAAATTCTTAACAACTTTGCTAATAGAAATTTTCAACACAAGATTTACTTAAACAACGAGTTTTTCTATTTGGGTAGCAAATCAGTAAAAAGTGTATTACTCATTTCGTATTATACAGTGACACCGATAGTTGCATTCCGAAGATTTCAACATTTCGTCTTCACGGGAGGTAATTTCCTTACAACAGCTTCTAGGGATGTCGAACAAACAAATAGAATGCCTGGTAGTACCTAATACTCTACTTCATAACAGGATAGATATATGGACTAGAAGGTTGATTACTTTTTCTTTCTGACAAGCAGATGAATCACCCAACGAATAAGCTGTCCTTCAGGATCTCTTCCAATTTCCATGAAAACGAAGGGGAATGTTTTCTTTTGTCGGCTGATGCATAAAGCCATACGAATGGAAATAAAGCGACCTCTTTGTTATTTTTAAATTCGGAGGGCGATCCTTCTGTAATAATCTGGCGTGTCTCGTTATGCTCAATGCCAGGATAAGATTACCTTTGTCCATTCGGAAACCCAAATAGGCATACGAGAAATATGCGGGAGTAACCGCATATCTCTTTGAGCTATTACCGTTTGCTTACATGGCAAACAGGCAGCCAGTGGCGTCCATAATTCAGGATTTTTTATTTAAGGTTTTTGGAATCACTTTACACATTTCCGTGCCTTGTTAGATAAATGTCTATGGGTCTATGATAAAAAATAAGTGCAATGAGGAAGTTTCCTATTTTTCAAAAGACACTCAGAATGATAGTCTAAGTAAAATGAAGAACGGCGCTGAAATTTTTTTTTAATATCTTGAAAAATGACAAAGTTACGCTTGTCAGAAGTTTATTATTTGGAGAATCGTGTGGTGGGCCGTGTGAGTGACTGATGACGTCACATGACGGAAGTTCATCAGCCCAGCACCACTGGAAGGAGATGCGCCCGCCGCGCCGCGCCACACGAGCTTCCCCCTATTATTAACAATGAGTAAAAAGTGGGTCAAACCTTCAACGTACAAATATTTTATTGTGCCTACGTGCACAAATACTACCATATCAGCAGTATTAGAAAGAAGTGGTGCCAGGTAATGAATAGGGACGATAAATTGCTTATGTCGGAAAAATCAACGTTGTTTTGCTGTGAATCCCATTTTGATGTAAGCAGCTATTCAGCTAATACCTATGATATAAATGTAGCAATAATAATTATTATTAGTCTTAGTCTGTATGCCTCGCATGATAAGATAAAGAATCTAAATGGTTTAAAGGAGAACAGAAATAGATTTGATTATTGATTTCATTTCGAGATAATGTGAGTATTTGTATAGTGATCATCTTGTGGCTGTAGGGGGAACAGTGTCCAAACCTTGTCTGTGCCGACGCGGCGACGCATAGGCGTTGGTCAAGTCTGGGCTTAATGTGTAATCATCTGAGAGGCTTCTATGAATTTCAGATTATTGCCAGTAGTAGATAATCTAGCATTTATCCAGTAGCACTTCACGGAGGTGCATAGCGGTTCTTCGCTTCTTCTGTGCAGCCACATTAAAATAGTGCTACACATTGTTTACAGCCACCCTCTTGTGCAGGACAACTACTGCATTCTAGCTTGATTGCTGTTTCCTCATTTTCGTCACATTCAAAACTGCAATGATACGGATTGCTTTTAACCCTATGTTCGGGCGTAGTCCTGCTTTTACAATACAGAGATCCCGTTCTCTTTTTAACTGCACATAACCAATCGCCTCGTCTCCATAGGTGTCCCTTCCAGACCTATAATGACAACACCCAAATAACAATACCCAAAATTGAATGACGAATCATTGATTCTACTCCTGGTTAACAAATGGACATGGTAAATTGTTACGAAAGAATTATTAAATTTTTTTGAGTCAACACCGGACGGCCATGAAGTCCTATTGGCGTTGGATTTAATTTCAATTCAAACAGTTGATTTTCTGGTCACTGCAAGATATTGAATTTATTTTCTATCAGACGTATCCGCTGGAGTTTGGGTCATCCTAAATTATTTGATGCATGCAAAGCACGTTTTCATTTTACTCTATTTATAAAATTAATAAAGCCAAATACAGCGACACCACGCGTCCTACGTAAAGTTGATGACTCAAAACACTTTTATAAGTCCACAGTATGGGATAGTCGCAGGCAATGGGTTGAAAAAATGGGTTCACGTTGTCAGAGTTGTATAGGATGAATTATACTATTTACTTACTCATGTATTTCGGTAGTGTCATAAAGTGAATTGTTTGTGAAGAATTCGTTACCATTATTATATCCACCTTCAAAATATTTGTGGAATCAGCTCGTAAAAAAACTTGTCAGCTTGAGCGCTAACGATGTTGTGTCGTCCAACCGCTTCACTACCGACGCGCGATGTTCCGTCATGTGACGTCACTCACTACCGAAACTAAACGCGCGAGGCCGATCGGCTATAGCAGCCAACACAGAAAATGCCATAACTTCCTTAAATTTAAAGTTATTAGAATAATTATTTCAGATTTGTCAAAGATACCAGTTATACTATCAGATGAAAGTAACACAGGCAGTATTTTCGATTATAATAAACTTCCTAATTGTTCAGTAATTTATATTAATTTTTTGCTTATAAAATTGCGACTCTTAATGTATGGATCACGTGACCGTAAATGCCGATCATAACTCATTTTTTCGCATGATAGCATATAGCAGTCTTAAAAAGCGTAAGGTCTGTAGCTGAAAATGTTCATATTTAGGGGCTGGTCGAAAGGGAATGAAATTACGAGTGGAAGCTCTATAAAACAGGATTTATTTTTCAAATTCCATAAAATCGAACGCCACACGTCATAACTACAAAACATAATTGACATCTTGTCTCAGAACTCAGAAATCATGGAAGGGACACTTCGTCGTCCATGCGGTGTTGACTTAAACGTCAACAATCCAATGGGGCTTCTTACAATGTTGCTGTAGTAGAGATCATAAATTAGATTCTGAATATATAAGGTAGGCGCGATATTCACACGTAACTCCTACAAATATTAAATATCAAATGGTATGGTACTACGAAAGATTCATTATTTTGTGCAAAAATAGTCCTATCAGTTTTGATGTGCCATTTTTGTAAGAAATGTTTTGTATTGAAACCAGATGACGTAAAGTGTATTACAAACTAATATACTATGAACATTCTTTGATTTTTCATGGATCCCGTCGCCTAAGAACGCTGTCGGCTGGCCGTTAAATTAGTTAGCAGCTGTCATCATTTTCCAAGCGCACGCCACCAAGAAAGTTCTTATGCTTCGTCAACAGATGCAGAAGTACGGAAGATTTAAAATCGCGACTCTACTGTTATCTTCGGCAAATCTGATCTCTAATGGAAGCTACCAATTCAAGAGGTTGCAAACTGGTCAGAAATTTATATATTTCCGGACAATTAGAAAGCTTAATCCCTCGTTCACATGAAATTCGGCGAAAAGTCCTTCTATCTCCGTATTTATCAATACGAATTTGTAATGAAGTGGTCTGCAATAATCGGCAATACTCGGAACCGTGTCAAAGGTCCGACTTCCAAGTGGAATTCTCCCTGAGAGCCCAATACAAAGGGGATTTCCCCGCTCGACTCCACGTTCGACTAAACTCCGCAG
This sequence comes from Acanthoscelides obtectus, assembly GCA_963669975.1. Lineage (NCBI taxonomy): Eukaryota > Metazoa > Arthropoda > Insecta > Coleoptera > Chrysomelidae > Acanthoscelides > Acanthoscelides obtectus. The sequence goes on along the minus strand of CAVLJG010000007.1, from coordinate 72,837,344 downwards.
TCTAAAACTTCCCAAACTGTCGTTACAATGGATGTATATTATAATTAACCTTAATGGCTGCATGATTTTATGTCAGCCGCTCAAAGCGGCTAGCAAACTTTCCACCCCAAGTTTCTATTGTGCATTATCGACTTCACTTGAGATTCGAGACATATGCGAGATACGAGATTATGGAATTTCTATATTGATGAGATCTCTGAGCAGCAAAGGAAAATTTCGTAGTTCCATTGACGGGTGTATTATATTTATAAAGATATAGGGTTGAGCTGCAGTTGTAGGTAGGGGAAATTTGTATAGGATACAAAAATCATATTTTCAAAACTTTTTATGAGGCTTTGTTAAGCTTAGGTTTGATACTACTTTCATTCGGAAAACCACAGCAAGTACTACTATTATAAAAATATGTGGACTACGTAGGAAGCATTACTAAATCCACTTGGATCAATTTTTTCTCCTGATGCAAGGAAACTGAAAATGTCACTACATTACACCCTTGAAGAGCTATTCTGTCCGCAATAAATAGTGCTCTTGAAGAAGGCCCTACTAACTTTCTGAACGAGTCAAGTTTTATCAGGTTGAAATTCTCGGTGCTAAGATTACTTTTAGGCTCCTCATTAGTAATGTATATGCTCCAAATCTGATTTCCTGACCTTCCAAATAGGGGACTGGACAGCTGTTAAACCAAGGAGACTTATCAGGCCCAATGGGAGGAAATCTGAAGTAGTACAAAATGATCCGTGGCAATCCATGAAAATCCAAGGTCATCCAAAGGGTTCGGAGGTAATAGAAGAAAATTTAAGGGAATCCAAGTGTATCAACAGATAAGCAAACTACACATTCATGTGACCACTAAAGCCCATAATTGCTTATCTTTGAGAGTTTTCTGTAGATATTAAGAGTAGGGATACAAAGAAGAATTCGAAGGTTTAAGGTTTTCCAAGACGACTCACGATCCTCAAGGAAACTCAAGTAAATCTTAGCGGATATCCTATGTTCCAAAAAAGTGTCAGTGGTTAACCTCTCGCTTTTCTAAGTTCTAAAGAGGAGCAGCAAGGATTTTAATTAAAAAGTTTATTCGATTTCCATGCATTTTGGTCTCCTCGTTGTTTACAATTGTCGCTCCTCTTTTCACCGAAACCCAACCATTTTAGTACAGGATTGCATATAACGGTTTGCTGGATCCGCACAAACGCATTATACTTCATAAAGAGACGTAGTTCCACGTGAAAAGTTATTTGCGGTCTTTTTTACGTCTGCGGTGGCCGTACAGAGTTCCAGAGAATACCGCCGTCCAGTCTAGCGAGTCCCTACTATCCTGTACAATAAAGCCCATTACCGGACACGAACCACTGAAAGCAGCCTATTAACTGAAAGTGTACCGGCCCCTAATGCAGTTACTGCGCCGACGGCCACCGCTCGTTTTGCGCTTTTTATAGAAAATTCAGTTACATTATCTGTTCGGCACACAGTCTCACACCAGCCGAACGTCCTTTGAGAATCTTTCTCTTTCCATCTGCCTTTATACGTAATTAAAAGAGAAGTTTTTAATGCGCTCCTTTGGCTTGGCCATTTTGCTATCAGATATATCGCGACAAGATATGTATAGTCAGCGTTAGTAAGGAAAATACTGCATATTTATAAATAATGAGATTGTTCAGAGGAACAGGATGCAGTAGAACAAGCTTGGAAAGAGAAATACTGCATCATACCGATATACCAGAGGCCTGTAACACGAGCTCTACAAGTATTAAAGGTCTACAAGTTACAAGTAATTTGCCGTATTACAAGCACTTAGGGGAGGGGCTGAGAGACTTCTTCTCTACCTTTCCTTGGAAAGATGTATGGTTCATTGACCCGGATGCGTCGGCTGTCTGTTCTTTGACAACCCAAATTATCCACGTCGGAATGGAGTGAACGGCTGGTTTAACAAATCATGTGATACCGCTCGCCAGCAAAAGATCAAGGTACACAGAACCTTCTTATAAAACTCCACCGCAGAGAACAGACAAGCCGACGTCGCATCCAGAAACAAACATAACGACGTGGTTCGCAATGCCAAGAACCAGCACGAAATAAAAGTTAGGCACAGGGTAATGTCGCAGCGCAATGGCAGTCGGTACTTCTGAATGCTGGCCAAGCAGATTGGAAAGAACTAGTCACACAATAGCCTTCCACCACTTACGTGTCAGGATGGAACGATTGTATCTGACAAAAACCAACTCCACCATGGACATCTCCCCCATCGCCCAAGTACCATCAGTTCAAAGGGCTCTCTACACTATGCGGGAGGTAACATTCAGGCCTAAGACCGTCAGACGAATACTCTTATCGTTCGACATCAACAAAACTTCCGGACTTGATTCCTGCCATTGTACTGAAGAGGTGTGCAGCGGAGCTTGCTCCAGTTCTTTCGCGTCTCTTCCAGATATCTCATGAATCCGGCACCTTACTAGAAAACTGGAAATTTGCTCATGTCCAATCCATCCCAAAACAAAGTCCAAGATCGACCCTTACAACTACAGGCCTATAGTTCTGCTTTCTGTTATAAGTAAGGTGATGGAGAGGTGATAAATCGCGAGCTTCTGGACTACCTCGAACGTCACAGCTTGATTAGCGACAGGCAGTAAGGTTTCCGGCACCAGCGATCCATAGGGGACCCCTCCTAGCTTACGTCACGCAATTGTGGAGTAAAGTCATTCAGTCTTATGGTGAGGCTCATGTCGTTCCCCTTTTACATCACGAAAGCATCCGATTAGCTGTGGCACGTTGCCCTCTTAAGCAAACTTCCATCCTGTGGCCTCCCAGAAAATCTTTGCCGATGGGTGGCGCACTTTATCTCTGACCACAAGATATTCGTCGTAACTGACGGGTTCTCCTTTTCATCCCACAACGTCAACGCGGGTGTTCCCCACGGATTATTTTGACTCCGACACTGTTCCTCTTACATATTAATAACTTCCTTTTCTGCAGGATCAACTCAATCCACAGCTTCACTGATGACAGCACTCTACATGCAAGAATTCAGAGTGACAAGCCGATCTCTGCCGCTGAACTGGAAAAAAGAAGACTAGCGACGACTTCCTCTATGACGAGACACCTAGAGGTTATCACTGTATGGGGACGCGACAATCTTGTACAGTTTAATGATTCCAAAACACAACACTGTTACCTTGACGAACGAAAAGCGTCGTAGCGCTCATCTAGTTTCGATGGATGGTCGAGTTCTGCCAAAGAGCCATTCATTTCAGCTGGTCGGAGTCCAGATCACCGAGGACCTGATCGGACACGAATACATCTTGTCAATAGCGACAGCTGCTGGGAAAAAGATAGGCTATTTGTTTAGGGCTAAGAAGTACTTTCTTCAGCATGACCTTCTCACTCTATACAATTCCCAGATAAGGCCTAGCCTCGACTATTGCTCGCACGATTGGGGTGCTGCCGCCCCGACTGATCGATGACTCTTCTGTACAGACAGTCTCGGGACTCTTTCGCACCTGCGGGCAGTCGGCGATCTAGCTCTTTTCTAGGGCTACTCCAACAGGCTTTGCTCCTCAGAGCTCTCGTCCATTATGCCCCCGCGCGATGTGCCCGGCAGACAGACCCGCCTCACTTTGGCCTCCCTTCTTAACCATGTCGAACTTCGTACATCCAGAACTGGCCGATACGACCGCTCGTTTGTCCCGAGGATGTCGAGATTGTGGAACAATCTACAAAAGAAAGCTTTTCCTAGTTCTACTAACCTTAGGCAGTTTAAAAATCGGATTAACAAAATTTCTTTGGGATCATCATAGCAGCCGCGGTGTCCCAGCATTTAGGCTTCTGCCTGCACGGCTGCTTCGATATAAAAAAGCAAATAACTGCACTTGTGATTTCAAGTGAAAGAAATGAGCGATCTGTTACAATTGTCGCTATGTATAAAATAATTCCGATAAAAACTTGGCGCAGCATATTTTGGATATATTTTGTGATTGAGGATCGTATTGACCTCATAACCTATGTATACATATATCGTGACTTTAAGGTGTAAAACGGAAAATGACCGCAAAACAGGTTGTTCTTGAATGTAAGACGCAATTTTCGGACAACATTAATGAGAACAAATACATCCTTTTTGGCGCGTTTCCTGATAAATTGAAAAATCGGAGCAAAAATTCACGACGACGACTACCCATTAGTACCCTGAGATATATTAACTACAATTGTAGAAAGTTTTGTATTTCAGGCCTACAAATGTGTAAAAAACCTAAATGTGACTTTTCTACTGTAATAACTGGCGCCGCAAGTAGAGCTACAAGTAGTGTTGTGTTTCAGAATAATTACAGGGCCCAGGTATAGTAAAAGCAGTAGAGCGGTTTTGTATTTTTCCAGGTTATATACTTTTGAAGAAGGGAAAAGTCAGGAATTGACTAACTTTGAACATGAAGCTGAATGGTAACATTGGATATCACCGTGAGCCTAGTTTTCAAGGTTAATTCAAGGACAACTTCTGTTTTTAAATTAAAATCCCTGTTTCTGACACTGGCAGTGGGAAATACAGAAAATTCTACTTTCGAATATGTTTAAGATAAAGATCGCCTCTAAACGTCAAATGGAGGTCAAACGTGTGAGGCTAGGGAAAACTCCTAAAAGTTTAACAGGATTCTTGATTTAAGAAGTCAAGATTAGACCGCTAATAACTTTCCACCAGGACTTTAATATATACCTAACTGAGCTTTGAGACCTCTCTGTTGGAGCTTGCCACCGTTAGACGTAGAATTTTCCACTCTTTCGAAAAGGGGGCTTTCTGGTACAATAATACTTGCTATCCAAAGAAAATGAATATAGACTACGTATTACAACAACAGTAGCTCACGTAGATATTTAATCTCAGTGTTCTAAAGATCATCTAGGAATTCAATTGCCCTTTCACAGGGATGGTAGATTTCCTACGTAACCAACATCCTAGAGTTGAGTAATCTTTTAGTTTATGAAAAGTATGTTTCTTTGGAAATTCATGCGTTTTCGTTCATTTCTTTAAAGATTTCTAGCTTCGATTCATTGTGCTATAAGCCTGTGGTATCAAACACTAAATTAGCTGCTGATCCTAAATAAGCCTATCTCCAAGTAAATAACGAGTCCACCGCAAAAGGCCCAAGCTCCTTGGATGTAAGTAATTCGATAAAAAGTTATGCATAAAATTTCTTTCCTATCTCTCCCGCGATTAAACTCCAATTTCAGCTCTGGAGGAGTTATTAAAACAATCAACTACGCTCGCAAAATATAAATCAGGCAAATAATAGCTGGCTGGAGCTTGAAGCTGAGTAACGCTTCAGGCCGGAGAAACGCAGGTGAAGTCGGGCGTCAGCCCTTATTCCCTAATACATCCTACGCCTCATCACGAGCTCGTCTTCGTTAATAATTTCTTGTCCCTATCGTTTCTTTATTTGAATTTTTGGTGGCTTGTGAGGGGTGTTTCGGTGCTTTTGTTCTCATAGGTCAAAGTTTGGCTCCTATTTAGTACAATATTTCATCTACACACAGTGGCATCAGAAAACGTAGGTTATGCCAAAAATACTAAAGCACTGTTAGTATTTTCATGAAGAAAAAATGCCTTATTTTGTTGGAGCCGAAATGTATGTAAAGCTGTACTGTATCAATGTCTCACTAAATGAGCTTTTTTTGTGTTTCATCGTGCCGATTTTACTATTAAACCCCTTGTAGAGCTTTAAGGACACACAAATATTCCTATATATAAAAAACTGTTGGACAAAGTTTGGAATAGTTTTCATTTCACTGACTATTGTTCGATTGGTCTACAATTGACCACTCAATATTAGAAACAAAGGATAAACCGTTTACCTATTTATCTAGCAAATCAGGATAGACGAAGTAAAGTCGAGTCAGCATAATGCTGTCAAATCCTTCAGCATCACTCTTTTCTTTCTTATTCCGTGGAGGGTCTCGCGCAATCTCTACCGAACATCAGAGCCGTTCGCAAATGAAGCGAGGACTTGTGAGCAAGGAAGGGATCGAGCCATTAGGGCTTTTAATGAAAATGGTCCAGCTAGGGCTTAGGGAGAGATAGGAGGTCGTTCTCTGAAAGCGGATTTAGAGCGGGCATGTTAGGATGCAGACGTTTGCGGGGCGATGCAGGATAAACAAATATTACCCCAACCAAAGCATCGCTTTCTGCAAGTATCGTCACCAATACGCCTTGTTATAACCTTATACATAGTGTGAGAAGATCCAACAAAAAAGTCCTATTAGGTTCCTCGACGCATATTCGTGCCTCTAAGGCCTGATTCTGTTACTCTCCCGCTGGCATCAAAATTTGCGACGAGGTTTCAAATACTATCAATCAGAAGGCGATTTTGGAGTGATCGATATAACAAATTTGGTCGATTTCTTGTAAAATGTCAAATTAGAGAATAATTATACGATTTGTGAAAGATGGGCTCCTAATTCTCATATTATAACTGCTGAGCGTTCTAGTAATATAAACAGTATCACCACTTATCTGGGAGATTTTGAAAAAGACTAATATAATTTTGAAAAAAAGGATACATTTTTAACAATTAATCAACATGTCCAGTTGCTGTATATATTGAAATTGCTACATCTCCAATTTGATCTGCTAAGGCAGCTAATATCTCGGAATTAAAAGATTTAATATTCTGGTAATAAATAACCAATACATAAGAAACTCAACTAAGCCCATCTCAGCCCAATGACATTAAAACTAAATTTGGTCCAATAATAAGTGACAAAGTGATATTATAGATAAAACAAATATTACTACTAATAAAATAAATCAATTTGAATATAAATTTCCACACATATATTCCTGGGTGTAAAAAATAGCTGTAGATGAAACAAACAAAACAAATCTTACAAATTGAAAAGATATTCAATCTAATGAAATGGTTATAACATTTAACTAGAATTTAAGACAAATGATTCATATCCAATTAAAATTTATACTAAAAATAAGGCTCAAAATACAATAAAATAATAAAATATAAAAATTCAGCTCAGTAATTACTATTCAAAGTAAAACTTTATATCCTTGACATCACAAATAAATATCTTCAATGAACTATTTAAATAAATAAGTAAAACAAAATTAATACATTTAAAGGGGATCAATGTAAAAATAGTAATACACATTCTCGATATACACCTTGATAGATAGAAAATAAACCATGTTGAGAATACGAAAATAAAAATAGTTTACTAGCTTACTGGTGTGTCCCGCTTTGTCGAGTCGATAGTCATTTATAAAATAAATAATATTTGCAACTGTCCTATTTATAATAAAGCTGTCCAGGTAACGTATGTATGTTTCTGTGTTAATACGTAGTCATGCCATAAGTTCTGTCCCTCGTTTTCAAACAAGTGTAGACCTGTTAATACTTGTCCGATTGTTTACATTGTGGTGTCAGTTGATTAAGCGCTTTTCGGGTAATTACATATACCTCAGTTTGTATTGATCTCTCGAAGCATAACGATGGAGTGGGGCAAGGCAGAGAACCGTATTGCAGTGATAGCTTTACATAAGTGTAATCACAGTGCTAGTCAGATTTTTGAACTCTTACGCGGCCTTCAAATATCGCGTAAATTTGTGTCTAGGACCATTCAGCGGTACAATGAGACGTCCTCTGTTGATGACAGGCCAAGAAGCGGAAGACCTCGTCAAGTAAGGACTCCAGCAGCCATCAAAGCCGTAAAAGCCAGGATTCAAAGGAATCCACTCCGGAAGCAGAAGATCCTATCCAGGGAAATGAAGATTCCTGTCCGGACGATGTCGCGCATCATTAAACAAGACCTAGGGCTAGGGGCTTACCGGAGACGTACGGGCCAGCGACTTACGGCCACCTTGCGACACATCAGGGCGACAAGATCCAAGAAGCTCTTGGAGAGGTACGCAGCTGGGGGATTCCGAAAGATTTTGTTCACGGATGAGAAAATCTTCACCATAGAAGAAAAATTCAACCGACAAAATGACAAAGTGTATGCAAGGAGTTCACAGGAAGCTTCGGAGATCATTCCGAGAGTTGAGAGAGGCCACCACCCTGCGTCAGTCATGGTTTGGTGGGGGGTGTCCTACGAAGGGGTCACTCAGCTCCATTTCTGTAAACAGGGCGTGAAAACAAAAGCGGCAAACTATCAGAGCGACATACTGGATCCTATCGTCAAGCCTTTAAGTGGTACATTGTTTGCCAACCAACACTGGGTCTACCAGCAGGATTCCGCCCCCGCTCACAAGGCTAAGAGTACGCAGCGCTGGCTGGAAAGCAATGTGCCAGAGTTCATTGCTGCGGAAGATTGGCCCTCAGGGAGTCCGGACCTCAATCCTTTAGACTACAAGTTGTGGGACCTGCTAGAGCAGTTGGCCTGCTCCAAAGCCCACCGTAATATCGAGTCCCTGAAAGCGGATTTGATCCGATCAGCGGCAGCTATTCCTTTGGAAGCTGTGCGTGCAGTGATAGATGAGTGGCCCGCGAGATTGAAGCAGTGTGTGAAGGCCAAGGGGGGACATTTTGAATAAAACTGTTTGATTATGAATTCTAAAAATGTTGTCGAATAAATAATATCTTTCATATAAATATATCTTATCTTGTTTCATTTTTATCATGAGATTATTATGGGACAGAACTTATGGCACGACTACGTATATTGTAGAGTACTCATACGAGTCCACGGGTGGAACAATTTTTCGTGTTCCGTTTCAAGAGGGCTTTATTTCTAAGGATAATGCTGATGCAACAATATGAAATCCCGGCGTATCCTGCGCCTGCGCAAGGCTCATTGTCCACACCATTGACACCTTCCAGTTGAGAGCACGAGCGGCATCATAAGCGATAAGCCAGGAAAATTAGGTCTAAGCACGTATTGAGCATATAAACAGTTGGAGCGACAGATTATTCAACAAAATAGGTAAATCGTATATTTTGTCATTTACTTGTTTTTAAAATTTATTGAGCATTATTATGTACTGCGATGAATAAACTCGATGCTCATAAAGAAAAACATCCCTATCTGCATCCCTATATTTATATTTTGTCCATTATTATTTACAGAAAGAGAAAAATATTTAGGTGTATGTTTATAATGAAGATAAAGGATTGTTAAAATATTCAACTGATTAACTACCGATATATAATCCCCTTCTCAATTTGCCCAGGTGTTAATGGTCATTTTTAATATGACTATTTTGTTTACAGCTTAGATATGAGACCAGTTTCGGATTGGTGGAAATTGCAAATGGAATGATTTTTGAAATATTTTCTCATTTAATATGGGAACTAGGAGTCCATCTTACACAAATCGATCATTTTTTCTTCTGGTTTGAGAGATATCCTTTAGATCAATTACCTTAAAAACGCATTCGGATTGGTCAAACTTGCGCCCTGGGCGTAAATTTTGACTCCCGCAGGTCAACAGTAAAACCGGGCCCCAGAGGACATTTTTTATAGAAACCTGTGCCATTGCCTTTTTATCTGTATGCAAAAAGCTGCCATCGTATTCTGTACATACCAAAAATTTCTGTTGTAAATGTTTCCTTACATAACCGGGCTATTGCACGCTGCTTCAGATGAAACTGTCAGCATAGTATGGTGCTTTAATTTGAATAAGGGTTTGGTTTATGGCCTAGAAAGCGTCAATTCTCGATCTTATCTCGCACTCAAAAGAGACATAAAAGTGTTTTGATAAGAACGATGAGACGGTCTTTGTGCTCTATCTTCTTACTATGTGTATCTTATACAAAGTTTGGGTAGTTGTAAAATATCAAAATGGCAGGAATATTATTAGATGCTTTCGACAATATTACCCGTAATGCTGTTATGACCAAAAAAATAAACTGAAATGTGTAAGTTTTCCACTATTTCCAGAGCACAGATTGTTGGAAATTTGTAGAAAGTTACCGCTACTGTGGCAAACGCAACCCTAAAGAGACACACTCAAAACTCTGTCCAAAAAGTTAGCAAGTCATGGAGACGGCAAGGATACGCCACTAGAAATGCGTCATTTAGGTACTGACACAAGGCACTCGTTTTCTAACCTAATGCACAATGGGCTTGTTCGCTTATTTTGTTTTGAGTGCCTGTTACATTAACACTTCAGCCAATTCGACAGCTTTTTTTCAGGCTACATCAAAAAATGATAATGACACTATATTTTATTTATCTGTTTTCATTTGTTGTTGTTATTTGCAGTACGCGTCAACAAGCATAGTAGCAATCACTTGGCTCACGGAATAAGCACTTGCTGCGCTGCCTACATGCCTATATCAAAAACAATGATGACGTCATCGGAATGAGAATGGAGCGAAATTTGGAAACAGAAGAAAATACTTCTATAACTTGAAGGGTATAAATGAAAATTTTGCAATTTAGGGTAAGGATTTCCCAAAGAATTTCAGCCAAACCAAATGATTTGTAAAAATAAATATTAACGCATGGTTTGCATATTTTGTAATATTATAGCTTAATATTATGCTATTACTTTCTCTGCATATTATACTTGATGGATTCATTTGTTAGGTCTGAAGCCTAATATTATGCTAGTATTTTCTCTGGATATCATATTTGATGGATGCATTTTTATTACACACATTTTAATGACTACGTATAAAAGATTTATTAGTTTTCCGATAAAACCCTTTACAAAGTATAATAAATAATGGATGACGTATAAATATTTTATTAGAGATTTTATTTCACTAATGGACAGTTCGTGGAAGCCACAGCTTTTCTAAGAGAAATCTTGTTCATTTTGAATATCGTATTACCCTAGGTATAATGCATTTTATTTAATTTCATTTGAAAGGTACAAACTAAACAGATATGAAATATTGTACGTATGTACAAAGTGGTTCAAAGGATGTTTGGTTATTAGAAAGGTATTCAAGCCCCAATATTAACTATTGTTGGTATGTAAATGACCACGGTCTATAAGTGCGGCCTTCGGCCCTAAGGATAGCTAAAATTTCAGTTTAATGGCATCATTGAAATGTTTGGATTTGAATATTTCATGAATTTGGTATTTGAATGACTTTGAATGACTAAATTTCGCAATTTGGTTCAAAGTATGCTCAGTATGTAACTTCAGCATGTTTATACAAGGGCATACTTCAAACATACATACAATAAAACGCATTTTCAATACAAAACATATATAAAAGAGAAATTGTTGCTCCACTGTATATGTTAAAAGCAAAGCTTGAAGTCTCATTATAATTGGCTTTTTATCGAGCACTGAAAGAAAAGCAAATGTTGAATAAAATTTTATTTCGTCTGTATCCTATAAGTTTCAGCATCCTTTAACAGATATTATTAGCGCTTTTACGAAGAAACGGGTTTTCAAAATAAGTCTGATACTTTGTATATAAGACCTAAGGTTATAGGGAAGGTTTCCTTCAAATTGCTTAAATAATTACTCATTGGAGTTGTCTTATAGTGACAGAAAACCTGTATTAAAGATAACATTTTTTTCATTTAGATTGCAGGCTGTTACCAGAAGGCCTAGACGAGACTGGAACGCCTGAGATGAAGGATTCGAATCCCATCAGAGGCAAGATTTTTTCTTGCTTCCAGCTTAGACTTTCGTATGCCGACGTCGCCAACATCCGTAGCCAGACCATTCCATTAAAATGCGAGGGCCACTTTTTAACTAAGAACCGTTTTGTAATGGAGTCAGAAATACTTTATTTATGAACGTGAATTGTGTCTTATGAAGATTTTTGATTTTTCGGGCCGAGCGTTGTCGTGAAGCCGAATGAGGCCGCTAGAGAGCAGGCCCCACCAGCAGTTGCGAATACCGTACCCAAATTTCAATAATGTTTCACAGCACCTCTCAACAGTTTCATTAGGATGGACTTTTTTTGCCTTTAGAAACCGAAGAACTGAGCATATTTCACAATCGGCGAGTTCACTGAGTGACATGGCGACAAACAAGGCAGTATATCCACGCAACCAATACCAGCAGAGACGCGAAACGTAATAAAGGCCGAGGTTGAACGGGCCTCAGATGACAAGATGCGCAGTCGGATCTTACTTTAAAAATGGTCCTCATATATCATCAACATCCGAGCGGTGCTTTTGAGGTTATAGGCAAACCAATGATTAGCGGACAGACAGACCGATAGACAGATCGACGGTAATGATTGGCATGGCTTCTCTCATATAACATCTAATCTTTCTTGATTACAATATTTCCACCTTCAACAGCTTCCACATACTTCAATAGAGTAGTCTGGATACTATGTTCATGACTTCGCTATGGCGTCCCGTTGAGGAAGGCCTCTAAAACCTTGCGAGCTGTCATCCGACGAAGCTGAGCAAACTCATGTCATCGCTGTAACTCAAAAGTAGTCCAGGTGTTATAGAACAAACCATAGATTTGATTGGCACATTGTTCATCGAATGTAGGAGCTGTATGAGTCGAGGGAGCTGTCTCACGGTTATGCGGCACTACGGCTAAACCGCCGAGGATTTTAACCGCCTGATACTGTGAGTAAAGTAAACTCCCGTGACTGATTTTGAAATCGCGACTTGTTACTGAATGGCTAGTGGGAAAGAACCGCGCCAAAATTTGTAGTTGGCGCGCACACATTTGACGCGGCAACCGCGGGCGGTACTGTAATTCTTCGGAACACCGCCATGAAGAAGCATAGTTGAATTATGTCATCATGGGCATTAGCAATAATTTGTACGTCCACTGCATCGTGGAAAGGCTTAATCTCCATGTTTTGCCATGAGAGCGCTTGATCTCAGACTTCCTCAGACTCTCTCTGATTTCTTCCTTATGGTGAAAGTAACTACGCCTTAGAGGCACTTGCTTGCTTTGTCATACTGGATTAATTAACCACAGACGTAATGTAAGAAGCTGTATGATCCCCTCTCAAAAAAGGCGTAAGAGTTCATGGAAAGGTCTGAACAAACTACTGATGAGCGCCATTCTCAATCCAAATCAAAGATACTGAAATTCCGTAGACGATTCCTGGACTTGACTATAGAAGGTCCACTTTCCAACTACCGGCTTATCCAAGAGAGGCCTACTGGCTTTGAGTGGTCGACAAGGGGAACACTGAACCGTATTAGAACAGACATCGCGCCAGTACAAGTTAACCAAATAATAAGAATAAACAATTAATTGAAAATGAGAGGTAAGGGTGGGGGGTTGCCAGACACGTGTAATCTGAATGAAAATATAAGTTCAGTCACAGGAGGCGAATCCAGTGGGACATTTTGAGATGGGGAGACTTCTGGGAGCGAGTGTTCTTGTGATCGTGTAACGAGGAAATAACGGGGGGGACTACTGAAAATTGAAATACGGGAGGACACTGATTTTCTGCGTATGTACCTTTCCCCAGTAATCGTAGATCTAGCACATTCAAAAGTGTTAGGATGGGATGTAGTTGAAATAAGCGCCATTGTGCTTAAAGCACAGAACTTCCGCTGGTCCTCGTTTCGCTGCTGATAGTAGTTGCAAAATTTCTCATGATGCTTTCTTACGCCCTGATACTTTTCATGAAAGATGTCTTTCTTAAATCTTCAACTAGTCAGTGGATGGACCCAAATAAAACTTTTGATGACGTTTTCTTTGCCTGCTTCTTAGTATTAGAGCAATTACACATACCTCTTGAAATACATCTTCAAACTGTGAAAATCGTGTCCACTTTCGCGGTTTTTAACCGTAGTGTGTGCGTCTCGGGCGGTTTTACGGTTTGGTGGTTTACCGCTTGTGGATTAAACGTAGTGCGGTCTAAGCCTTATTGCCGTTTCGTCAGTCGTTCCTACAATTGAAGAGTGTAAGTCCTAAAGGGTCTAATTGCCAAAAACATGGTAACGAGATTTTTTTTATGCACCTACGACCACGACGGCCTAAACACCCATTGGGTACCATAGAGCTATAGGGGGATACAAGGGGACTTTGGCGAGGGAACACGTATGCATGCAACATGCACACATTCTGGCTCCGCCTACGAGATCCGCCGGGTGGTACCTCCGCGTTCGACAGTCAGAGACCATCCTACCACCTTCGGACAATCACAACATCCATAGCCAAGAGAAAAATTTCTCCTGTGACGGTATTCGAACCCGCACAGCGCACGGTGACTGACCATGAGAGCGAAGAGTCTACTACTGCGGCCACCGCTGCTGCAAAAGATAATCAAATAAAACTATCCGATTAAGAAGTAAACGATATTTGTGTTCAAAATATATTATTTTAATACACATCAGGTTACTTTAAGTAAGACCCTTGAGAAAACGAAGTTTAAAAGTATTAACTTCGACTTAAAAAAAATTTAAAAACAGAAAATTGTAAAAAGATGTACGTGTCTCATTACGCAATTCTGAAAAGGGTTTATGTACCTTATTAGGCTTTTTTGCAGGTTTTATATAACCTCGATAAGTTTTGTACTCTAAGCCACTTGTCCTCAGACGTTTTTGTTCCTTTTTCACACTTTCTGAACTTTTTGCCCTTCTTTTTCGTTCCTTTTTCAGTTAAAACATGGAAATGACACAACAGAACAACACTGTCACCAATTCTGCTTCGTAGCTTTAGCACATAGATTCTTTATTAATAAAATGTACCTATGTTGGCACTTACAGGGATCGCCATCTATTCGACAAATAAACACCTAAATGAATCGCTGGCACTTACTTCCTTTGAAATATTATTAGACATGGCGCATAGATCCTTTTCACATGAATAATTGAACATATTAGTTTTTGGTACTTAGACCCTTTAGAACGTACACTCTTCAATTTTTGGACGCCTTTATGGCCTCCTTGATTTTCATAGTCTTCTCTCCTTCAGAGGGTTTGGTATATCTCTAGATCTCTACTGATCCGCGTCTGCGGTAGCGCTCTCCTATTGTGAGGCTGTTTTCTTTTTGAACTGTAAAAAATTTCAGGCTGATATAACCGCCATTAGTCATGTTTTTGTATTAATAACTGAAAAGCCATCTCCAAGCTAACAGATTATTTTCATACGGAAGTATTCAATAAATGCGAATATTAGTAAGTAGAACACAAGCTCGTTCTGTGCAACTATGGTGAAGTTTTTTTCTGAAAACGTTAGTGACAGTATAGTTCAGTCATATTTTTCGCCCCAAGCAATATCTGAAACAGGAAACGGGCTATTTCTGTTCTATCAATTTTTAACATAGGATGCTTGTGAAACAGTAACGTTTGAGAATAAAAAATACGATTTCTTGAAGACGTCAGTTTAATGTAAAAAATACATCACCTGTCAAATTGCATTATTGCACATAATTTGCTTATGCGTTCAGGCAATAAGGACGTTACACTGGAGCCTGTGAACTAGATCCATCGACTCTTTCACGACATAACTTACTTGTTACGATTTGTTCCAGAGCTTTACTGGCATCGTCTGCTCCCATCAAAGTATCGTAAAGGAAATTTAGGATGCCATTTAAAGTATTAATTAGGAAAAAGGGAATCGAGGGCCGAGTTTTAAGCACTTTTTGGGGAAATACCTAACTAGAAGAAAGGGACAGAAAAAGTTTAAGGACCAAACGCGGAAAGCATGATAATGGCAGTTGTCCATGTTTTACAATTTATCGAATAAGCCACCAGGCAATAATTTGAATTTTAGATTGTTCTTAAGTTTTTTATTAACCATTTTATAATTAAGGCTTGTTGCAAGTAGCATTATCAGATCACACTTGAGTGATGATATTGTTTTTTTCAGATGATTGGAATTTTATATAGGTACGAGTAGGCTAGATATTTTGTTATGTGGAACTTGGAACTATACTAAGTATATTTCCGTTTTTATAGACCGAGATAGTGACCTTAGATGAAATATTCCATAGGAAAGTTTTGTAGCAGTTGTATATGAAGTACTTCTTTGTATTTATACTTCCCTTCCAGTTATACAGAAATGAAAGATACAAGTACAAGGATATTGAAATTGAAGCTACAGCGCCAGCAAATCCAAGCCAGAAAGGAAGTTTGTGCTCTGTTCATTTCAAGCTTTCGGAAATGTCTATTTTCTTCATCGTCATGCAAATGTTGAAGTAGTACTCCTTTGAGATAAGGTTAATGAACAAATATAATATGAATAATAAAAAGTTACAGCTTCTAGAAGATGTTTTTCAAGTTTATACCATAAAGCAACAAAGCTCACAAAGTTGTTTTTTTTAGATCTATATCGTTCTCTAAATATGGTGAGGTTTCAGGAAGGTCACTTTTTATGCGGAGGAATATAAGTGTTTCATCATTTTCATTGTTTATATCCCAATATGAGGAGCGAAAATTCTTTTTCAATAAATCAAATGTCTTAAGAGGACCTTCTGATTCACGCATCTATGGTTTAGCGAACATAGGTTGTATCGTATTTTTTACCTGCTTTAATGTTAGAGAGTTTATTACAAAATACTTCCCATCAGAAAGCAAAAGGAATATGTATAGGATATATATTTAGTATGGGGCGGGTCATTTGAAATTTGGAACTTCAAGTGGCTATAAAAAGAAACTAGTGAGATTATTTAATGATTTTTGGGTTCATTGAGCAACTTGAACGCTGACATTTAAGAATTAAATAGAATATTGTTCAAATGACTGACACGATTTGCTCTAGGTACATTATTTCATCCAAATACTCCACTTTCCAAATACTTTACTTTTGTTTAGACTTGAACTTTTTGAACGACCGCTTTGATTTCGCATTTCAAAGCCTCAATAATATCTCACCATAACATTCATCCTTGGAGGCCCTTCACAGAAAATAGTCCAGCGACTCAAATTGCAGTACCTACCGATGCGGTCAAAAGACATCAGAATTTCCAGAATTTATTGTTACTTGACGTCGGGTGACTAAACTGTGTTGGAAATAACACAATAACGCTCGTCATTGTCTGATATGTTAAGTTCTTGCTTATTTTCGAATAAAAATGGTCCAATAATGCCGCCATACTAAAAACCACACTAAAAAGTCACTCTTCATTTACGCATTGCATTCTTGTCGACTGAGTGTGGATTATCGAATCCCTAACTTATCCGCCAGCAGTCGGAATGAAAATGAGCTTCACCTGAAAAAAACGATTTTTCGGTAAAATGACATTTTAACTTCCGATGTCAACCTTACCGCTTCTTCAAATTCCATACACCGGGCTGCGTTCGTGAATTAAAGACACAAGTGGATAAATGTGTCATGTAACAAAATCATTGTATGGAGAAAATTGACTTCATACATTTTTTATTACGTCTTTAAATATTTAATTAGTTTGTTATTGTCTTGTTTTTGCAACAAAATAATCACAGCATGAAAGAATCACACATTAAGATTAGTTTAATGCAAAAAAGGCAATTAAAAAAATATTGCATGACACCCTTCTCCACTTGTGTCTTCAATTGTCTTTTGCTCATATTTGGTAGAATATATATATACTAAGTAACATATAAATCCGAACACCCAGTTTAAATGGTTTTATTTTAATAAAATTTTGTATAAGTACTTAATGAAGCATAATAAGTAAATGATAAAAATTTCAAAATGATTGCACTGCTTTAAAGCCCTTTGACCTTTAATAATGTGTGGATGCACCCTGATGTGCTACGCATTCTCCAACGCGCCTAGGCATGCTTCTGATCAGGTGGTCAATGTCCTCCTGTGGTATCTCATTCCAGGCAACCACCAACTCCTCTCGAAGTGCTTCTAGAGTCTGAGGAGGACGTTGCAAATTGAGCAATCTCCTATCCATCATATCCCACACGTGCTCAATTGGGGATAAGTCGGGAGATCTTGGTGGCCATGGTAACAATGTGACATCATTATGTTGAAAGAAGTCTATTGTGACTCTTGCAACACATGGTCGGGCATTATCTTGTTGGAAAGTTGGATCTGCCAGGGTTTCAAGATAGGGTAAAAGATGGGGTTCTAGAACTTCGTGGATATAACGCTGCGCGTTCATGTTACATCTGATGAAGATTAAAGGTGACCTGGAACCATAAGCTATAGCACCCCAAACCATAACTCCAACAGTGTGATGAACATGTCTTTCAACAAAAAAACTGTGGATTCCTCCTTTCACCACGTCGCCTTCTAACCCTGGCACGACCATCGTGCATGCCTAAACAAAATCGAGACTCGTCACTAAAGACAATACTGTTCCATTCCTGTTCTACGGCGGCGTCCAGTGCCCCTTGCTCTTTGCGTACGGCCTTCTCGAAGCCATGCCTGACAACACCTAACCACAGTGTCTACACTTCTTTGCACTCTAACTGCAATTGCCCGAAAAGAAAGTCCAGCTTCCCGAAGTCCCACTATACGGCCCCTATCAAACTCACTAAGTTGACGAAATCGTACAGGTCTCCGTACTCTAGGCATCGTAACCGTAAAGGATGTCAAGAACCAAAATCCGCCAACGTTGATTCTTTACTGCGGCTGAAATATTCATTTTTAGAGCGTTAGTGAATTAAAAAAAAGCAGTATAAAAACCGGAATGTCCAACTGATAAGGCTGAAAATTTTTTCACTTGTTATTTACAGTAAGATAAATACAGTCACCAACTTTTATTAAAATAAAACCATTTAAACTGGGTGTTCGGATTTATATGTCACTTAGTATATTTTGCAATGCTTTTTTATAATATAAAAAAGGTCACACAAAGAGTGATCAGAAATTATTTGTTATTACTGGACTCTGCAATAGTTTAGACGTACTGAAAATAAAGCTTCACAGTATTCCAGTGTTAAATTTCATCTAACAATCTACTTTCCATTACTGAGTACGGTATTACATTACCAAGTGACTTACAACCGCATCCCTGGGTGGCTCACTTTGTGAAAAGCTTTATTTGCACTATCCACTGTCCAGTTTTGTTATCTTATCCTGTATCTGAACTTACATAATATGGATATTCGCCACTCTTAGAGTTCTTATGGTCGCTGTGACCCATTTAATTTTCTTGGATAGTCCCTATGCTCCTGTTTGGAGATGCGCATCATCAACGGAACCTCAAACTCAAAATCGGGCAAGCGTGAGAATATACTTATCCAGAACGTCAGGCGGAAATGTGCATGCCCTGTTTGCTAAGTAAAGCACGTATGCATTCTGCCACAAAAAAGGGACGTAATTTACTGTGCAAGCCTGCGTTAAAACGTATTATTGTCGTTCTTGTCTAATGTAAAGCGGTTATAATAACATTTATTTAAAGCAATTAAATTGGGACGTGACTATGAAAGCAAGTGTGCGCAACTGTTAAAAATTTTTGTATTTCAGCTAAGGGGATAGGTTTCTTTACATAACGTCTGAGAGAAAGCAGCAATCTGCCCATATGGGTAATAAGTATTTTTTTCGAAGTAGTCTAAACTAAGCAGAGTTTCATTCCAGTGAATGATCTCTATCTAATAGTAAATTGATTATTGTGACATCTGAAAGTTTTGTACTTATGTACTGAAAAAGGTTACCGTTGTGACTAAAACGTTTACTACATACTACATACATTATTATTATTATTATTATTATTATTATTATTATTGAGATGAGCAGAGTACACAGTACTATAAGCTCATGCAGTAAATATAGTGTACGGATACGTAACACAAATACATCAAATAGAAAAAAATAAAAAAAATACAGTTCATAGCTATAAAGGTTGTACACTCCTCCAGCTATCATACTGCACTTTGAAGCTATTAACTGAAGTAGTCAGGTAAACTATTCCAGGTGTTGAGTATGCGGTTGGGAAGAAACCACTGTCGGACTGTTGTTTTAAATGGCTCCTTATGCAGTTTGAAGCTGTGTCCGCGTAGATTGCTGCGCGACAGATGGTATAGATGCATGAGGTTGGTGCCCATCAAACCATGAAGTATCCTGAACGTAACTATAAGATCGCCACGAAGTCTTCGCTCAGAGAAAGAGGTCAGGTTGAATAATTCAAGGCGATGTTCATAGCTTGGTCTTCGTGCTCCAAAAGGGATACGAGTAGCCCGACGCTGTACTGATTCGACGAGATTTCTATCGCGCAGAAGCTCAGTGTCCCATACCGGGCCAGCGAATTCAAGAATTGGCCTCACGAATGCATTGTAAATGTAGGCGCAAGTGTTGACATCGGATCCTTATACCACAGAAGAGTTTTACTAGCCAGACAAACATGGCGGATTAAATTGATTATGTCTTCACTTAAGACTACTATGGTGCTAACACTAAGTTATAAGGCAAATGGCGTTTTATTATACTAAGTGACATATAAATCCGAACACCCAGTTTAAATGGTTTTATTTTAATGAAAGTTGGTGAATGTATTTATCTTACTGTAGATAACAAGTGAAAAAATTTTCAGCCTTATCAGTTGGACATTCCGGTTTTTATACTGCTTTTTTTAATTCACTAATGCTCTAAAAATGAATATTTCAGCCGCAGTAAAGAATCAACGTTGGCGGATTTTGGTTCTTGACATCCTTTACGATCGGTTACGATGCCTAGAGTACGGAGACCTGTACGATTTCGTCAACTTAGTGAGTTTGATAGGGGCCGTATAGTGGGACTTCGGGAAGCTGGACTTTCTTTTCGGGCAATTGCAGTTAGAGTGCAAAGAAGTATAGACACTGTGGTTAGGTGTTGTCAGGCATGGCTTCGAGAAGGCCGTAGTACGCAAAGAGCAATGGGCACTGGACGCCGCCGTAGAACAACAGACCGTGAAGATCGCCGCCTAAGATTATTGGCCTTAAGGGACCGTTTCTCCACTACCAGGTCCATTGCAAATGAATGGTTTGCAGAACACGGAAGACCTATTGGCATGCGAAGTGTTTACCGACGAATGAGAAGTTTTGGCTTGTTTTCATACCGGCCACACTGGGTCCTCCCTTTAACTCGAGAACACCGACGTAATCGCCTTGAGTGGTGCAGACAACGGTCACTCTGGGATCAGGAATGGAACAGTATTGTCTTTAGTGACGTGTCTCGATTTTGTTTAGGCATGCACGATGGTCGTGCCAGGGTTAGAAGGCGACGTGGTGAAAGGAGGAATCCACAGTTTTCTGTTGAAAGACATGTTCATCACACTGTTGGAGTTATGGTTTGGGGTGCTATAGCTTATGGTTCCAGGTCACCTTTAATCTTCATCAGAGGTAACATCAACGCGCAGCGTTATATCCACGAAGTTCTAGGACCGCATCTTTTACCTTATCTTGACACCCTGGCAGATCCAACTTTCCAACAAGATAATGCCCGACCACATGTTGCAAGAGTCACAATAGACTTCTTTCAACATAATGATGTCACATTGTTACCATGGCCACCAAGATCTCCCGACTTATCCCCAATTGAGCACGTGTGGGATATGATGGGTAGGAGATTGCTCAATTTGCAACGTCCTCCTCAGACTCTAGAAGTACTTCGAGAGGAGTTGGTGGTTGCCTGGAATGAGATACCACAGGAGGACATTGACCACCTGATCAGAAGCATGCCTAGGCGCGTTGGAGAATGCGTAGCACATCATGGTGCATCCACACTTTATTAAAGGTCAAAGGGCTTTAAAGCAGTGCAATCATTTTGAAATTTTTATCATTTACTTATTATGCTTCATTAAGTACTTATACAAAATTTTATTAAAATAAAACCATTTAAACTGGGTGTTCGGATTTATATGTCACTTCGTATATTACTAGATAATCAGCTGTTATCTTACTCGTGAAAAAGAGAGTATATAAGAAATGTTTATTAGAGGAGCATTTATGCGAGGACTGGAGGAACCTATCATTGTTACATTTTGTACTACCTTTTCCCTCGATAGCTGCTGGTGATCAATGAAAACATCCAGCGAAGCATTTTATAACCGAAAGTAAAGGAATTACGAAACGAACGGAAGCGGCCTAAAGCATGACGGATAATGGAGGCAGGCACCGTTCGAAATCTCGTTACTTCCGCTAGAATTTGCGAGACAGATAAAGGGGTAATCAAATTATACACTTTTTAGTGGGTTAACTAGCTTCCTCTACTTAACTAGTGAAAACTTTTAAAACTCCAACGTGACTTAATTATTTTTTGAGATTCGGCTGAATTGTCTGCCGACGACGCTATCGAGGGGGCTCTTCCAGAATTTTAGATGGAGAGGCGTTCTTTTGTAGGTAATGACGTTCTGGCATTGATCGCTTTCGATTGGAGAACTGACTGCATCGTGAAGCCTCGCACTTCCATGGTTCGATGGTAGGTCTCTCTGATCCATCTCCACACTATCCAGAACTATAAATGTAAAGCCGTCTATGTCGTAAAGATTGCTGTACTGATGTTTCGATAGCCCGTTGAACGTTTCTTCTATATACTTTGAGAATTATTGTCAGAGCAGGCAAAATAACAATACAACTATTCCAACCGTTTGCCAGGAAGATACGGGAATGTAACAGAAAAATATTGTTCAATATATTTATATTCATTTTCATATTCATATTCATATTTATATTCATATCATATTTATACCGTACTCATTCATGTTTAAAGCATAGCATACGATTTAAACGGACACAGAACAGCAGGACATATTGTAAATACGAAAATTTTCGAAACTGAGATAGCATATTTTTTGGATATATGACATGTACATCATGAAAAACGATGTCACTCATTTCCATCAGTCTGTCTGTCTGTAGATCTGTTCGCTAACCGCTGCCTATAACTTGAGAAGTCCCGCTCGGATTTCGATGAAATTTATACACAATGTTACTACTATGCCAAGGACGCAAAAGCACTGTAGTATTTGGAAGTCGGTTCAGTAGTGGCAGAGAAGAAGGTGAAGAACCAAAAAAAAATCGCTCAAACTTTATTTTTTGACGTTCCTGAGGCTCCTGATCATCTTGAAAAAAAATCTGTATAGGTTGAAAATTAGCGATTGGGAGTTGTAAATGTTACTAAAGTATCAGTCAAAGACGTTCCAGCATTGAGAAGCTCTCTATTCGTCATTGGCCATCAGAGCGGTCCGTGGGACCGTCGCTCTTTGTTAAAGTATCGTAGGTCAGTAGGTCTGTCAGGTCTGGATGCCCAGATACCAGACCAAGTCAGGGAGAAAGAAAGGAAGAAGAAAGAAAGGCAGGAAGCGGGAAGAGCAAAGAAGGCGCAGTGCGCCGGTTGAAGGGATGCCTTGCTATTGTTAACTGGTATTCGGTTATTTTAAATTAATCCAAAAATTAATTGGGAAATTTGTGTGTGGCAAAAATCGTAATTTTAGTTAGATCTAGAATTGCACGATTTGATTTTGATGACAGTGTGAGCCGCGATCTTGGGTATTCCAGCATTAAGAAGCTTCTGATCCCGGTAACAACGGGGAAGTTAAATGATGGAACTACGATGTATAATGCGTTCATAATTCGAAATAACAATTGAAACTGCAATGGGTAACTAACTCGAATATTTGGATATTACGAGTATAATATCGCTTTAGCGTTATGTGATGCTTTAGTGAATGATTGTTTTTGTATCTACACATATCTTGCTCTGAATTTTATGATCCTTAAATGTACCTACCCATTTCGCCCAACCTTTAAGTTGTGTTACTCAGTAAATGATGATTCTCTTAATGTATCGTCAGGTAGATGGATTCAATACCTCTTACGCACTGATATACATACATTAGGCACGGAATCACAAACCGACGTGAATGAGAAATGCGATCTTGTGTGATGCAGATATCTTTTAGCAACAGAAGATCAGTCTTCTGAAGTTCGAATATCATTGCGAGTTCAATGCTGTAATAGATCGTCAATTCTTGATTGGTGCCGCTATTAAGAGGCAAAATTTGTGTTCTTTACATTTGCTTTCATCTTGCCAGATCTTGAAGAGGTAAGGATCGAATATTAGTATCTGTATAAATAGGTGTATTAGAAATCAGCAAGGTATTTTTCGAAAAGTATATCTATTATAATATAACATGGTTAAACACCTAGGTGCTTCTTTAACCTGTTTTGAACCTTGTGGATAAACAACTGGATAAAAATGCAATATTCTATTGAAAAGTGCATGAATTTTTCAACCAAAATTTTAAAACAAGATGCTAGGGTGTGCATAAGTAGGATGCACAAATTCCGCATCAAAGGGATTTTTGATGAAATGGTTTCCAAATGATCGCCATTGAAGAAAGCAGTGAAGAGCAAAAATTAAAAGGGGAAAATGGCTACCAACAAAATCCTCAACTTTATATGAGGTGAGACAAACCAGCATAGCCTTGTATTTGAAATAATATGCATATTTTGTTTAAATTCAAGACGAAATAGAATATACTGCATTAATGAGAGTTATTAAATCAGAATCACTACCTACATTGTTTCTCAAATTTTTTATTGTTTAATTTTAGATTCAGTTTGTTCCGGACATGTGGGAACAAGTGAGAGAAGATAGGAAATTGAAGAATAATGCTGTTCCAATAATTTCCTCCATTACTAAAGCCAAACCTAAGAGAAGGCCTCCGACACAAAGAGAAGTTCCTGCAAGTGTCTCATGTCCTGCTGTGGACAACGAGAAAGAAATGGTTGATCCTACTCCCACAAAAAACATAAAATTGGCAGTTACAAGCAAATCACGCTCTTTTAACTTCTCTGCAAGTCAAGTGTATGACTCTGTGTGTATAGATATTGTTATGGTCAGCCCTTTCCGGGAAAACTCAAGTGACGAAACAACTAGGTATATCAGGATCTTGAGATAAAGCGTGTTTAGAAAATACTTTGACATAGCTTATTCTAAAAATGAAATTTGAAAGATTTTTTTTAATAAAATGGAAGAAACACAACATAACGATAAATAGGTACCTTCGATAAAGCTAACAGGTTATGTTTCTTTTACAAGTAACATCTAGAACATAAGACTGTCTAAGTGCAAAAATATCTTGCTTTTCTCGTTATAAACATTATTTATATCATTATACTAACCTTAACCATTTATTTAAAAATAATTAAATTGCATCCAAGATCTGTAGTTGAAAGTATGGGAAATATCAATTAATTCCACCAAAGTGGTCTATCCCAGGCAAAAACCTATATTAGAACAAAATTAAACACTAATACCATCTGGATTAAGATGAAATGCATCAGAATGTCGTGACTAACTAAATAAAAAACACAAGATTCCATCGAAGGTCTGTAGTTAAAAGTGTGGGAAATATCAATTAATTCTATAAAACGTGCAAAAACTTGTATTAGAGCGAAATCAAATACAGTAACACCAACTGGATTAAAATGAAAATACTTGAAAATATCCTCAGTGACTAAATAATAAACACAAAGTTATATCATCTAACTACACGTATCTTATAGTAAACAAAACAACTTTTGTCTCTTATTGGCGGGTGCCACTGTAGCACAATCTAGATGGTTGTGCCACCTGTTGGCACAAATCTGTATTAACGCAGAAGGCACCACGATTCGACGGAATTTCATGGAAATGTTATATTGCTGATAATGGGATTGATTAACCACTGTTTTCAAATAATAACCCACACTTCTCAGAACAACAAGCTATGTATCTCAGCCGATACGTTCGGAGCGGCGCAGCGATGCGACAAAATAATTACTTGTGGAAAAAATTGGAAAGGTTTAGCAAGATGGATCGCGTTTTGATATGATGAGGTCGGTCTAATATAAATGCACTTCACTAAGGGATAGAATGTGCTGGGAGAGGATGACGTTCAGGATGATTGATGAAGGTTTTACGGTGTGATGCGACGCTCCCACGCCGTATGATACCTTTTTCTGTTTTATATGTGCTTTTGATTATAAATATCCGCGCAGGGTGGATTAAATAGCGGTGTATATAGAAAGGAGCTATAAGATACAGTGGCAAAGAGATGGTAATTCTTATTGTTGCAATAAAACTATTGAAATGCGATGAGGTCCTCATTCTCTTAGGCTTCTAGAAAGTAAATCGGAAGTCGCAAATCATTCAACTAAACCCGTTAGCCACCGATATTAACGTCATATTAGTCATCCTATGGTGCTTCTACTACACATTAGATCCCGATCAGCTATTCGCGATTGAAACCGTGACCATCTCAGTAAGCATCCACTGAAGCGAATACTGTGACGTAGTCACTGAAGCACATGAGAATGTCTAGAAGTATTAACTCCTTGCAATGAAGCAAGATGACAAAAGATGAAACGGAGGATATGGAAATATGCCAAGAACAATGTGATGAAAACATCAGCTGAAAATGAGGAAAGTCCAAAAGGATCTTCGAAATCTCCCCGCCTGTGAGCCTGCCAAGGCAAAACCCTGCATTTGTCTTCATATCGTTTTTCTGTTTCTGTGTCATTTGATTTTCTTGTATAATACACGTTAACCAACTCAAAATCTCTAGACCTAGATGAATTGTCAACATTGTCTAAGTCATAATCAGTTGGACCCTTCACCAGAAATGTTTGATTTAGGCAAGAATAGAGGGTAATGGAACCCTTGTTGTGCCAAGGTAACTGAAATTCCGAAAACTTCCAATAAGTGGACACTATAACTTAAGCATTTTAAAGTGGTTTGAAATATTTGTATAGTTATTTGCATCAAAGATCCTGTTCTTGCTCCAAGTGATAATATACTGTTGAAGTGTCCTGGTTATACCTCACATGTGCGAGTTTTAACGTTATCCGACTATACGGAATTCAGTAAGTATCCTGAAAAGATGCATGCTGCGTCCGTCCTTTCTGTACAACTCGAGACCTCGGTTGGCCGCGTGGGTCAGAGTGTCGTGCTACTGATCAGCTGGCCGGCCGGGCCGCGAGTTCGAATCTCGCCTTCGCCATGGATGTTGTGTCTTTGTTTTAGGCAGCAGCGGTGGCCGCAGTAGTAGACTCTTCGGTCTCCTGATCAGTCGCCGTGCGCTGTGCGGGTTCGAGTCCCGTCCCAGGAGAAATGTTTCTCTTGGCTATGGATGTTGTGATTGTCCGTAGGTGGTAGATGGTCTCTGACTGTCGAACGCGGAGGTACCACCCGGCGGTTCTCGTAGGCGGAGCCAGAATGTGTGCATGTTGCATGCACACGTGTTCCCTCGCCAGAGTCCGTGTGGCGTCCCCCCTTTCCCATGTATCCCCCATATAGGCCCACGGTACCCAATGGGTGCTTAGGCCTTAGGCCTTCGTGGTAGTTGGAGTATAAAAAAAAAAGAAAAAAAATTGCCCGAGTGCTTGAAAATTTGTACCTCATCAGTGTGATAACCGGTTAAAGAGAGAACAGGAATACCTAAAGGTCACAAAATATCCAACAAACGGGATTCAACTTACATGAAGGAGACATTTACTGAAAATGAGAAAAGCCCAATAGAAATCTCATCACAACTCTAAGCGGCTGTGCGCTTATCAAAGCAAACATCTGAGCCCATCTTCGTATATCTTTCTGTGGTTCCCTTTTCTCGATACACGTACACCGGCTCAATATCTCTAGACCTAGACGAACAGTTTACCTTTATGTCTTCCTATATGCGTCTATTGGACTAAACTATAACCAATTGAAGCCTTCTCCAGAAATATTTGATTTAGACGGTAAGAGGCTAATGAAACCCTTGTGCCAAGATAACTAAAACGGCGGACGCCTCTAATAAGCAGACATTATCGCAAATACTGTGACTGTTACCTGAGAGGGAGCGCATGCACATGTACATGACATAAACTGAAGCAATTGACAGTGACTAGAAGCGTTTCTGTGACTATTTGCATCAATAGTCCCCTTTCCATGACCCATGTAGTGATAATCTGATGTTAAAATCGCCTGGATGTACCTTGCACGAGAGAGTTTTAACGTTACCCGCCTATGTGGACCAGCTCGTCTCAAATCATGATTTCATGTTTATGGTATTTGCATGCCAGCAACTAGTATCTGTCTTATCAAAAGTTACATGTGCCGTGTCATTTCCTTCTGTACTACTTCCATTGCCCGAGAGCTTGAAAGCTTTGTACTTAATGATTAATGTGATAACTGGTGAAAGAGAGAACAGGAATACCAAAGAGGATCCAAAAAATCCAGAGACAAGTAGCATAAAAGGATTCAACTTACATGATGGAAACATTTACTGGAAATGGGAAAAGTCCACGAGAAACTTGAAATCCCGTCACAAATCTCTGCGCCTGTGAGCCTATCAAAGCAAACCTCTGCATCTGTCTTCGCATCATCTTTCCATCGCTCCCTTTTCCAGATACACGCTTACCAGCAGCAGTTATCGATCTCCGCATTAACAATGTTTGATCAGTTTCCATCCGCCTACCGCTCCCTGTGCGTACTTCGGGACCGTTCCGGGACTTTGAAGTTACTTCGTTATAATTTTGTTCCGTTTCAGAAGTTCTAATAGGGTCGATTCTGTCGACGGATGGGCCTCAAATGGCAGACGCGGTATTTTGTTCGAACGAGAACGAGATCCCAGTTGCAAGGACATTTTTGAGGACTATATTTAGAGCAGTTATCCCACTCCCTGTCTCGTACCGTACCTCGGATTTTTTATAAACAAGTACAGAAAGAGCATGTAGACTTTTTTATAGATTGTCGACGTCGTTGAAAGAGCAATAGAACTACCAAGATATCCATAGAGTGAAATACCTGGAAATATGGTGTAACTATACCTCAATTGACAAAGCATTGGAAGCTGTTTTAACTAATGCGATGATAATTTGTTTAAACAGAGTGAAGAGGTAGAAGCTAACACTAAATAGTAGGTATTTGTACACAAGCGGATAGGAAAACGAAAATCCAGATATAAGGATCTAGATTGGGTTAATATGGGAGTTTGCTAGAAACAAATATAGACCACTGTGGGTGGTGGGTTTAAGAAATGGCACAACAACCGTTTTGCTGTTATTTTTCTGAATTGCTGCAACCCACATTTCACTAGTATGTCTTGTGGGTTGCATGCTCAGTAAGATATATTGTAAAAATCGTAGTAGGAAATGAGAAATAACAGTTTGGTGTAAGGAACTGTAACAGTGATGCGGAATTTTGAATGCATCGCCAAGGAACCAAACTGGATTTTCTCCAGTCATGTGATTTTGGGTTGCCAGAGCGATTTTTGAGTTATTGTGACATAGTATTAGTTAAGTATGTCGTACTTGATAACTCGAAAATCCGATATCGTTAGGCGAATAGGTATAGTGGTAAAAAAGAAAAGGTTGCTGAATTGATTCGTGACATTTTAGAGTGACCGGGAAAGAAGTTTTTGAACAACCAGCGTTTGTTTGAGGTTCTTTCCAGGAAGACTGCTCAGCCAGCCGTAGGATCTCCAAAGTATAGGATGTGTACAACCGGAGTCAATTGCTTGGTAGAATCAAAACCACCAATATGTTTGGATTTAGTGCTTATTCTACGGCCACTATGGCATAATTGGCAATTATGTGACAAGGTATTCTGCTTTCTGTGTGTATCATACAAATGTTAATTTTTCTTAAAAAAAAGGCAGTGGTGGTCGAAAAGTCGTACAATAAACAGAAAAAAAAAATTTGTTGTCTTTATTCGACCGGACAGCGGAGTCCTATGATCATGAAAACCACAATATGAGTCTCAAATTACTTTTATGTGACTCACATATAAAGTTGAATCGGTCCGTCCAAAAACCACTCGTGATATTTTCCTCCAATTTTTCAAAAAACGGTTTCTTAATCGTAGATGCGTATTCTGGGCATAATCCACGTAAGTCAATACCTTCATCCTTCTTCAACTAATACTCCGCAACAGACTCTCCCTAATCAATACCTTTGTTCTACTGGCGGACAAATAAAACCACAGACGTAGAAGTGAAAAGTTACTAACGTTTCTAATTTTTAAAGTACAGTATATTGTGATTTTCATTTTGAATTGAATCAGCTGTTTCAAAAACCACCTCAAGTCATACCTTTTTGAAACACAGCATATACATATTTTTCACATGTTAGCCAGCTAATGTTAATGCGCAAAGTTGCTTGCTAAAACAACATAATCAAGAAACGACTTTTCAGTTTTTTTCCACTGTCATTCATCATTGATATTGCGAAAGTTATTTGATATTTCAATCTTTTAAAACTCGAATATTATTAGGTTTTTCAAATGACTGATTCAATTTAATCGCATCCAACAATCAAGCATCGTCTTGAACCTTATCCTTCCCGACATTCAAATAAAGCCTCTGAAATATTTTTTCACCCCATTGACACTTCAATGTGGCTTGCGACGTGGAATTGTCGACAGTCGGATCTGAAGGCATCCCACGCTCAGAAGTACTTTCGGTATTTGAATACAACTGGAGCTATTGTCAAGTCGGCTCAAATCAGGTGAACCGGAAGACTTCCGACCCGGACGACATCCTGGAAAGCGGCTGGCGATGGGAGAACCAACACGTGGCGCTTCCCAGACGAGATGTTTTACGCTGTACCGAAAGCAGGACCGTATTAGGACATTCACGGAATACTCTCGTTGAACGGTTATACATATCGACACGTGAATCTGATATAGTACAGAACTAAAGGCAGTCAGGCTGGTGGTGCATATAACCAGCGGATTTACCCATGGCAAGAGCACGGTAATCCTTTTTCTGGATGTCGTGAAAGTGTCTGACAAGATTTGGTACGCGGGACTCTTTTTAGTCTAATCATATTAAACGAAAATTCTCCTGGTTTTCGAAATTATTGTAAAGTTTGGTTTTATTGATACAAGTTATTCAAGGAGGTTTTGAAACATGGACGCATGAAATGGGTATACCAATTTTTGTGGAAATACTTGTTGATAATGCGACGATCCGTAGGCTTTATACTACTTCTCAAGCAGTTTTTGAGAATCTCTCATAATTGTTCTTTATCCCAAAGCACCTGTTTTCCGGCCATTGGTACTAGTTTATTGAGCATTTGAGCAAAAAAGCGCTTGGGTCACAAATTCAACTAATGAGAAGGCATCTTTGAAGTAATGGCTCACATGAATGTGGTCGATTTCTAAAATATTTCTTAAGCTAGAGAATAATCATACGATTTGTGTAAGATCTTCCCTAATTCCCTTACTAAATTATACAAAATACGAAAACTTATTTAATCATTTGCGTGGGTATATTAAATAAACGGCCATGATCATATAATGCACCAATAAAGAATAAGCATTTGCGCCACACTCGAAGCATGGACATAAATCTGATACAGTATGTAAAATGATAAGTCAGCAATAAAATTGCATTTTATTGAAAATAACAGTGTCTCAACGTTGTTGTACAGTTCTGCTTGATAAATTCTTTGAGAACTTGGATAATATTACAGAATGT
Organism: Acanthoscelides obtectus; assembly: GCA_963669975.1. Lineage (NCBI taxonomy): Eukaryota > Metazoa > Arthropoda > Insecta > Coleoptera > Chrysomelidae > Acanthoscelides > Acanthoscelides obtectus. The sequence continues at coordinate 72,806,155 of CAVLJG010000007.1, read as the reverse complement.
TTATTCTAGCTAGCTATAACGTAAAAAAACATTTATTAACGTATAATGAATTTGAAATAAGGTAATTAAAAAGGGATGTTTTGTGGGTTTGAACCTGCGTCCTGTGGTTTTGCAACCCTTTCTCCTTTCCAATACTCCACGAGATCTACTGGATCTTAATTTTCTTTGCAACAAAAGGTGATAGACACCTCCTCTTTTTTTAAAATGTGTACAATAACGTATGTTTCTCGAACATCATAGTACCCCTGTTTATTCACTCACAAATACAAAATATTTGAATTTGTTTAGATAAAAAAAAACCTAACCCTTTGTTTTTTTAATAGAAATAACATTCATCTTTCGGAATGGTTTGAGACCTTTATCAGTGATGTAAACTCGCCTTTCGAACGAACCTGTATATTGCTCAGTAAACTAGAAGTGATAACAGGAAAACAGGTGCTTTGGGATAAACAACCCGCCTGTTGTATTTGCTTTCACAATGAAGGGAAGTTGACCAAATTCCAAAAAATAAGGTTACTGTACTGCATCTACTCAGATAGCAGAATCAGTTAAAAACTTAGGTTTGTTTATAGATGAAAATCTCAAATTTATTTCCCATGTAAATAATGTAACTAAAAATCGTTTTACTGTTTTACGGCACCTGTACTTAAATAAAGAAACACTTGATTTTAGATAAAAAAAATTATGTGAATCTTTAATTACATATTGTGATATAGTATACTATCCATTTCTAGATTCACTTAAACATTTACAAACAATTCGAAATTCATGTTGCAGATTGATTTTCGACACAAGAAAATATGATCATATTAGTTCATGTTTCAAACAGCTAAACTGGTTGTATGTTGTATAAGTTTTATTTATTAAGTTATGCTCACAAACTCCTACATGTGTACTACCATTCCATCGTTCTTGAAAAATTACTTGATGTCTACAGAATACATCCATTCAAGAAAAATTCGATTCACTGACACTTTAACTATGGCCCTTCACATAATTTCTTTGTTTCGTCAATGCTCTACCTATAATGCCATCAATCTGTATAATGTCTTACCATTGACTGCTAAGCATCTTGATTTTAACAATTTCAAAAGGCAAATTAAACAAATTAGTTATTTTTGATGCTCAACCTGAACCTACAAGTATATAGTTCAGCTACATTTCTGCATCTTATATATATATATATATATCTATATATATACATCGTTTATAGTTTTTTTTACATTCATGTGTACGAATATTCAATGTGTAATTTTTGTTTAAATTTTTGATGAATTATTTGTTAAAATTATTTTCAACATTCTAGTGCTAGGGTTAGGCGGTGGAATAGCTTGTTGCTAAGCTTCACCTGAAATAAAAGTCGTTTAATATTGCTATTATTATACAGTAAAAAGAAAATCTTGCTCATACTATATTAGCGCCCGAAAAATTATTCTAGGTGAAATGAGATAGGGTAGGTGGGGGTAAAAGTCCGCATGGGGTAAAAATCCTCAATAGTGTAGTTAGAAACTCTCTTATTGTTTTCTACCCAGCGATGCATGTCTCGGTCGGTATCTGGCAGAAGTGGCAACAGCGTGAACACGTGATCTGTACATCGTTATACGTGATAATTATGAGGTAAGTTGTGAATTTCTCTGCTTTAATCTAATATTTTTCAATATAGAGGTGAGGATTATGTGTCTTCAAGGCATCTGCTGGAGATTTTTTCAGTAGCTTTAAAAGACTAGTATCATCGACAACACGTTTCCAAAAACTAAACTTAATTTGAGGTTATGTTTTTCACACCAACCTTGATAAATCTGAAGTGTCGTTATGGGGCAAAAGTCCGCATGCCTAATGGGGCAACGATCCGCTAAGATCATTTTCCCGTTCCATGCGGATGTTTGCCCCGTTTTTGTTGATGAAAAAATCAACCGTTTGACCGAAAAGTGTAAACTGTAAATCGCTTTTTTCAGGACCTATATAAGAAAAAAAGAAAACCTAAAGCCACTCACCGAGTATGTGCTGATACAGGCTAAAGAGTTGAGAGAAAAGGGGCTATCATTTAGGGAAATAGGAAGAGCCCTTGGCTACGATGAATCAACTATTCGAAAGAGGATAAAAGCTGGCAGTGGCGTAAATTCATTAGGGCGGTTTCGAAAAGTATTTACTGCAGTGCAAGAACAACAGATGGTGAACCATTGTAAGGCATTGGACTTACGTTTCTACGGACTTACCTTGAAGTCGCTCCGCTTTCTGGCATATCAGTTCGCACACAGAAATGGTATCCCTCACCCATTTAATAATGAAACTAGACTAGCAGGTAGAGATTGGACGAGACAATTCATGAAAAGGAATCGACTTTCATTGCGTACCCCTCGAAAAACTAGCGTAGCTAGAACAATGGGATTCAACCAGCAGCAATTGTCTCAGTATTTCGAAAATTTGAAATATGTCCTTGAGAAGTACAAATTTCCAGCTAACAGAATTTACAACATGGATGAAAGTGGATTTCAAACCGTCCCAAGTAAATTACCGAAACATGTGGCTCCCACTGGAAAAAGAGAAGTAGCCAAAAATGTAGCTGCTGAGCAGGGAAAGACTGTGACAGTGGCATGCTCTATGAGTGCAACGGGTCACTATGTTCCACCATTTTTTATTTTTGCGCGAAAGAGATTAAACTCTCTTTTGATAAAGGATGCTCCAAGTGGTTCAGCTTTAGGTGTAACGGACTCAGGATACATGAATTCACTAAGATTCGTAGATTATTTAGAGCATTTTCGCAAGTACACAAATCCTACTTTTGACAGCCCTATACTGTTGATTCTGGACAATCACATTTCTCATACCAGCCTGCAGGCGATAACCTACGCAAAGAATAATAATATACACTTGCTCAGTCTTCCACCACATAGTAGTCACCGTACACAGCCCTTGGACAGAAGTTTTTTCAGGCCACTTAAAGGTTACTACGATGACTTGTGTGATAACTGGACTACCTCGAATCCTGGACAAGTAGTAACAGAATATCACGTTGCTGGACTATTCAAGCAGGCCTATGAAAAAACTGCTAGTATTGAAAAAGCCGTTAATGGATTTCAGATGACTGGAATATACCCACTCAATGAAAATATTTTCACTGAAGAAGACTTTCTTCCAGCTTCTGTGACCGAACAGGAGATTGACGACATAGACGACCTGGACAAAAATGACCCTGACATGCATTTAGTGATTGTATTTGAAGAAAACAAGCCCGAAGGCGATAACGAAGGGGGAAATGTAGCAGAGGGCATAGGTGAGGAGGGCACCAGTAGAGAGGGCAGTAGTGGAGAGAGCAATAGAGGAGAGATAAATAGTGGAAATGGCAATAGTGGAGCAATAATGCTCGAATCTAATGAAAAGAAAAATAATGTACCAGACAACTCCCTAATTTTGTCGGAAGCATCGTGCTCCTCACACTGTGAAGGTAGTGTTGTGCTACCTTCTGATATTATTCCTCTCCCTATAATTTCTAAAAAGAGAAAGCGGACGAGAAAAGGACTCAAATCTACTTTACTCACTTCCACTCCAAACAAAGAGGAATTAGAAAATATAGAGCAAGAAAAGAAAAGAAAAATGGAAGAAAAGGAAAGAAAAGCGAAGATTAAAAGGGATAAAAAAGTAAAAAGAAACGTGTTCAAAGAAAAACAAAATCTCACAAGAAAAAATAGCGAGACCTCATCGGAATCCGAATCAGGACTTTCCCTTCACGATAGTAGTAGCGATTTGAATCTTTCAACCAGTGATGATGAAACAGTCCGTGAATTTACCCCAGGACAGTTTGTCGTTGTCAAAGTATACGGAAAAAACAAAAAATCATTTCGCCATTACGTGATGCGGATTATTGAAGTGATGGAAGATGGTTGTAGCGGAAGGTATTTCAAAAAAGCGTCCGATACACAGAGATTCATTGAAACTACTGAAGAATTCTTTGTCAATAAGTGTGACATAGTAAGTAGACTCCCCATGCCACAGACAGGCAGTTCCGCCAGGTTCAAGGATTCGGTTACGTTTTCAACAGACTTGAGCAACTTTGTTTTGTTATAAATATTATTTCTTTTGTATTTTATAAAATACTATGTTTTTCTGGAAATATATTCTTCAGTTATGTGACATGCAGTTTTCATTTTTTGGAGGTACTTTCTGAAAGGGGCAAAAGTCCTGAATGCGGATTTTTACCCCCTTCCAAGGGGCAAACGTCCGGATCATCATGTTTTGGTATGACACTTTTTCACAAACATACATCCGTATATTTTGCATTTGATTCATGTTACAAGTCAAGAGTATTAATAGTTCTAACATGTCAACAAGTTTGAAGTTCGTGTTATAGACGAATGCGTCACAAGCAACTACAAATGCTAAAATGCGGATATTTGCCCCCACCTACCCTACTGTAGTATCATTTATGATAATTTGTCACAGCTGTCTCCCCTCTACGCACTGATTAGAAATCTACTTTGTAAATGTCAGTGTCTCATAAATGGCGCTGGCACCTAATGTATGCAATTTGCTAATGTTGTGTTTCATTGTGAAACTTGCACAAGAAGTTATTCTATTCGGTCGCATCTAGTAGGAGCACTTACATACTCTACAAGCTTTGTACATCTGTCTGTCTGTCTGTCACGCACCACATCGAAATGTGGCAAGCACTACCGTGTGCCTTATGATTGAGAGATTGTGGTGAGCATTTATGGGCACGTACACATCTCTTCCCAAAGTTCAATCTGCGCATTCGGTCTGAGTCCTATCCTGTAAGATTGCTGGAAAACCGAAATGTGTTTTTCCTAAGCCGATTAAAAGTATTTAGGCTGGCGCTGTTTGAGGTTTGTTTAGTGTGGTTTTACAAACTGTCAAATGAATTAACTACGCCTCCCAGAGCTGTTGCTCCGAAAAAATACAATGTGTTGAAATAAAGTTTGCACCCACAGTTGCATGCTGGACTAAGCAATACATGAAATTAAAATGGCTGCTACGCGAGCATTATATTTTTGTTCTCTACGATTAAATTGGAGATATACACGAACTTTAGCTTTTTCACGGCATGTTTTTGAACTTCACAGTTTATCAAAAGGACATTGTTATTATAGTAGGTGGATGGAACTTCACGTGCCTCCAGTTAATCTGGTACACAATTCACCCAAGGATGAGTTCTGATCGAGATTGAAGATATGCGTCAGTTCATGAGTGTTTTTATATACCTTTGAACTTTTAAAGTTACTCAATGTAAAGGGTACTATAATAATAATAATAATGATAATAATAATGATAATAATAATAATAAAACTGAGCATATCCAGAGGAATCTTCCAAAGCGATTCATTGAGCCCAACCTGGTTTTGTTTAGCCTTAAACCCCCTCTCGATGCTACTCGACAACAGCAACGTGGGACACATAATTAAGAAGAACAGTGCAGTCAGAATTAACCATATGCTTTACAAGGATGACATCAAACTGCTCGCAGAATTAAAACAGCAGCTAACTTCGTTGATTACCACCGTTAAGTTGTTTAGTAACAGCATATGCATGGAATTCGGTTTCGGTTTAGAAAACTGTTAATGCCAGCAAAGGACGTATCATTAATATGGGTGAGATAATAAATGACATCGAGGAATTGGATGAAGGCGATTCGTATAAATACCTAGGGCTCAAACAGCAACTGGGACTAAATCACAGCGAAATCAAAAAGGATCTAATGACTTAATGGAAAAATATAGAAAACGCCTTGTAAAACTGCTAAACACCAAGCTGAGTTCCAAAAATATGATATCAGCCATTAATGCACGGGCAGTCCCAGCCCTAATTTATTCTTTTGGTGTCGTTAAATGGAGCAACATCGATCTGGAAGAACTGGACAGGCTAACAAGGAGGTCCATGACAAAGTTTCGCATGCTCCATCCTAACTCTGCTGTGGAGCGGCTCTACCTGCCCCGCAATGAACGCGGCACAGGACTAATCAACGTATCCCAGATGTGCCACACACAAATCATGCATCTTCGGGAGTATTTCTTAAACCAAAATAGCGCTCTAGTACAACTAATCAAAGAGGCAGATTGCAACGCAACTCCCCTATGTATGGCACAGTTCCAACAGCCATCCAGATGTAATGCAACAAGAGAAATGTTGCAATCTTGGAAGAACAAACAATTGCATGGCAGGTATTCGTCTCAAATGGAGAAAGTTGGTATTATATATATCCACACAAGAAATTATGACAAGCATATATTGAAGAAACCTATCACTGATAAGTGCCTTAAGTTCGATACAGTAGGCGAAACAGTCGAACATGTCACAGGAGCATGCCCTAACCTGGTCAAAGATGCATACTTAGGCAGACACAACACAGTAGCCCCAATAATACACCAGCTAATCGCACGCAAAGAAGGTCTAATAAAAGCAAAGGTGCCCTACTACAAATACCACCCTGTGTCCGTTCTACAAAATCAGAATCTATTGATGTGCATGTGCGATAGGCAGCAGCGGTGGCCGCAGTAGTAGACTCTTCGGTCTCCTGATCAGTCGCCGTGCGCTGTGCGGGTTCGAGTCCCATCCCAGGAGAAATTTTTCTCTTGGCTATGGATGTTGTGATTGTCCGTAAGTGGTAGACGGTCTCTGACTGTCGAACGCGGAGGTACCACCCGGTGGATCTCGTAGGCGGAGCCAGAATGTGTGCAAGTTGCAAGCACACGTGTTCCCTCGCCAGAGTCAGCGTGGCGTTCCCCCTTTCTCATGTATCCCCCTATAGCCCCACGGTACCCAATGGGTGCTTAGGCCTTAGGCCTTCGTGGTAGTTGAAGTATATAAAAAAAAGATGTATTGGGATCGCCCAATAACCACTGATAGGCGCATAGAGCATAATCGCCCTGATTTAGTCCTTATAGACAAACAGAAACAAACGGGAATCATAATCGATATTGCGGTTCCACCTACGCATAATCTTAAGTCCGTGGAAACTGAGATATGCTCCAAATATCAAGACCTCAAAATAAAATTAGCACGGATGTGGAAGTTAAAAGAAGTAATGATTATTCCCATCGTCATATCAGTGGAAGGGGTGGCCACGAACACTTTGTCGGAGAAATTGAGGGTCTTGAAACTTCCAAAGGGTACATGTATACAACTGCAGAAGGCGGTGATCCTCGACACTTGTCGGATTGAAAGAAAGTTGTTATCGATATAGGAAATTGATGATGAATTTCATTCCCACCCAGAGCCACATCATTCGAGGTGGCCCAGATACTACCAGCTTAAGCTGTGAAAACTCAGGATAATAATAATAATAATAATAATAATAATAATAATAATGTTCTTTATTTTCCCATCATATATGTACATTTTACACACACACATGAGAAACAAAATCATGGTATTGGGAAAACCTCAAGGGGGAGTTCACCTAGAGGTGTTCTTCCACTCAACCCTTGCCAGTAGTAGAATACATGTGAGAAAAGTATCCTAACCTAACACTAACCAAAAAACGCATAGAGTCACCAGAATTAAACTTGGAAGTTGAAACACTTTAATTGCTCATAAAGTAATCCGAAACTAGTTCTTTAAATGTATGTGGATTGCATGATTTAAGATAATTGGGAAGAGAATTATAATATTTAACAATTGTAAATTTGCAACTTCTTTCAAAAAGAACTGTCCTGTGAGATGGTATATTGATTAGGTGTTTAAGTCTTGCGTCAACATTATGGACATCTGCGCGAGATGACACCTTTTGGTAGAGATACGGGTTCTTATAGTACAGTATCTTGTGAAATAAGCAGAGACCATTAAGCGCAATCTTTTCTCCATGCTTCAATTCTTTCAATTTGTGGGAAACGCGCTCATACTTTTTATATGATATATGAATCGAATGCACGAGTTCTGTACACATTGAATACGATAAACACTGTTTTGATCTAAACATGGACCAAATACTCTCTTAGAGTCTGTTGATAAATATGATCTATGGGGATATAGTAATTTTAGCGATGCGTATGCTCTCTGTATGCATTTCGTTATGTGATTCCTGAACCTTAGATCCTGATCAATGAGTAAGCCCAGATTCTTTGCCTTACCTGTAATTTCAATGACAGTATTACTTACATCTAATTTCAAGTTTGATTCCAAAAACTGGCGAGCAGATTTTTTTGCAAATACCATAGCCACAGACCTGTTAGGATTTAGTAGGAGTGAATGCCTTGCAGAAATATCTGCCAAAGTAGCAAGATCTTGATTAATTTGGTTATTCACTATTTTCCAGTCAGTCATCGAGAAAGAACGATATACCGGTGTGTCATCCCCATACATATGTGCTGAGCTAGATTTAATAAACTTGGTAAACTGACTAGTGTACAATGTGAAAAGCAATGGTCCCAACACAGAACCTTGCAGCACACCCGATTTGATTGTCATGGATGCAGATTTTCTAGAACCAAGCTTGACTGCTTGACTACGATTTTCCAAGTTCGATTTGAAAAGCTGCAAAGGCTCAAAACATGCTCCGCAGGATTTTAAAATAGCTAAAGGTGTTACATGATCTACCGCGTCGAAAGCCTAATTTAAATCTAACAGCACAAGGACGGTTGACTGGTCCTGATCTAATGACTATATTATATCGTCTGTTATATGAAGCAGTGCAGTTGCACAGCTGAAACCTGCTTGAAATCCCGACTGCGTGGAAGGGAGGATACTATCTGTGTTTAAATAAAGTTGTTCTGCGAATACCTTTTCTACAAGCTTAGACAGTCCGCATGAAATACTTATTGCTCTTAAATCTGACAACTGTTTCGGATTATTAGTTTTAGGGATCGGTGTAGTATTCGCATTTTTCCAGACAGAAGGGAATTTTGATGTTACTATTACCGAATTGATAATGTTTACTAAGAAAGGCAAAATAAACGGACAATATAGCTTGATCAGGGATATAGATATGTCATCAGAGCCCGGAGATGTGTTTCTTATAGTCGTTAGTGTATTCAACACTATTAACTCATCGACTAGATTGAAACGGAATTCATTTGTACAAATTCTGTTTTGTATATAGATGTCATTCATCAAGTTATTACAACTTTTTGGAATACAATTACGGAAATAGTTATTAATTTCATCAGGATCTTTAAATATGTCCTCTACATGTTGTTTAGCATTGGAATTAATATTTATAGTTTTCAACTCTCTCTATAAGTCTTTACTATTTTTGTTGAAAGACAGGTTTTCGAAATATCGTCTTTTTTGTTGAGCTATTTTATGATTGACTAAATTCTTTGATCGTTTATATTCCATGAAATTTTCCTCTGAATGTCTTTTCTAACTTTAATACTGGCTCTATCCCTATCAGCCATAACATGCTTGATATCACTATTTATCCATGGTGCTTTTCTTCTTGTAATTTTAACAGATCTCAACAGAATGTGTTTGTTGAATACATTTAAGACGATTTTATTGAATTTTTCTATTTTTTAATCCACCTCATGAATACTGAATATTTCCTCAAGGTCTGAGTTTGTCAGTTCGTTTCTGAAAGCATACTCATCGAATTAACTAAAATCGCGATAAATAAAAGAATTGGGCTCCATTCTAGGCTTATCACAGTTTAGCTGACAACCTATGCACTCGCGCATTGACAACTGTAAAGGATATACAAATACTGAAGTAACAAAAGATTCATTATTATAAATAAGTGCATCTATTAATAATTAGACTCAGGAGTGATATGTGTACGAGCCCCTTCCCACTTCAGTTGGCCCAACTATTGAAAGCTTAGTTTTTTTCTTATCAAACACAAATAATAAAAATGTAGCAGGGTGTTATAGGTTTAAAATATTAACAATGAATATTTTGATAATATATAGTAGAAAACACCAACTTTATCACTCCCTAATCAAATCTGCAGCATAAAAATAACACATGTTGCAATTACAGCATATCAACCTATTTTCATTTCAATGCAAAATAAGTCTATAACGCATAGGTGGCTGTGAAAAATAAAAGCCATAACAATTGTTTCTATTAACCACAGCTGTCTGAATACGTTTAAAATAGTTTTGGGTAGTTAAGGTTTTCAAAATGGGTAGGGGAAAGGTTATTAGTGAGAAAATTCGGTTAATGATAATTAAATTTTTTAATTCTGGGAAATCAAACTCAGAAATTGCAACTTTGTTAGACTTATCGCGGTACAGTGCGAGAGATATTGTTAGAAGATTCAACGTAACTGGTTCAGTTAATATGAAGCCACGATATGTGAAAAAAGCAATATCACAAATGCCGACCGAAGAGCATTAAGAAGAATAATCGTGAAAAACAGGCGTGCCAATTATTTACAATTAAGTGCTCTGTAGAGTCACGCTGTTGGAAGGAGAACTTCGAGGTCCACAACTCATAGAGAGGCCCACAAACTGGGATTTAGCACTTGCAAGGTAAGTTTTCTTATAAAAAAAGTGAAGTAAAAACCCTAAAGTTGCACAACTTGTTTATAGGCCAAGAAAAAGCCACTATTAACTTCACTGCAAAAGAAAAATCGGCTTAGATGGGCTAAAGAACATAGACAATGGATACCTCAACAATGGTGTGCAATACAATGGAGTGATGGGGCCCGAAGTTTGTGTTGGTGATAGTCGCAGTAGAGTTATTCGCAAAAAAATGAAACATTCCATGTTGACTGTCTGAAGAGAAAAGTGAAATTTCCAGCATCCATTATGGTCAGGGGCAGTATGTCATCAAAAGGAGTAGGAAAACTTCATTTTATTGATGGAAATGTGGATACAAACAAATATTTGGCAATTTTTGAAGAATCGCTTTTACCAGTGATGGAAGAATGTTTGACACCCGGCCAAGATTTTGAGTTTCAGCAAGATGGTGCAGCGTGCCACCACTTTTGAAATGGGTTTCTAACAGTCCAGATCTGTCACCTATTGAAACTTTGTGGCACGAGATGAAAAAGGTTCTACGACAACATTCTGCTCGTACAATCATCGAACTGAGACAAAAGCTTCAAGAAATATGGGATTGTTTTACACCAAATTTTTGCCAAAACTTGGTTAATACTATGCCACAAAGAATTTCAGCCGCAATAAAAGATAAAGGTGATGTTACCCAATGGTAATCTATCAATATTGTTGCTTTGTTAACTTCGCGCATTTATTCGCACATTGTTTATTTGTTCGGATGTTCTATTAGTTATAGGTCTAAGTGATTTCAAATATGTATCTGTTTACGACTAGAGTGTATCTAAAATGTTTTTGAGAAAATAAATTGTTTTAGAGGCAAATAGTTTCGTCATGTTTAGTTTATAAAGGCATATTTTGGTACAAATCTTGAAGTGGGCCAACTGAAGTGGGAAGGGGCTCGTAGGTTCGGTGATCATTTGGTTCAATTGTAGCGGCGATAACAGAATGAAGATATTCAGTTGCTGGACATACAACATTTAAAAAATGAACATTTACATCACCAACACAAACAATATTATCCGCATAAGACATAGCGATTGTAAGTGATATCTCCAGAGAATCAATAAAATGATTATACGTAGTTTGAGGAGGCTTGTATACTGCACCAACCACAAAACTGCCCCTATTATAAACTAGCTCAACAAATAGTTGTTCTATATCACAGCTTACTTCTATCACGTCATATTTGATCTTAACAGAAATATATAACAGAACACCACCACCTCTACCAGAACATCGATCTTTCCTAATCAAATTATACCCTTCAATCATTAAATCATCAGAACTGATTTGATCATTTAGCCACATTTCGGAAATAGCCAAAATGTCGAATTGTTTCTCTTCTAAAAAGAGTTTTAGCTGGTTTAGTTTAAGAAGTGATTGTATATTTAAGTGACCCAATAGACACATATCTCTTATAACTTAGGTGACTCTAAGACTAACAGCAAAGTGTCAAATAAACACTATCGGCACACAAAAGACACTTATCAACACAGTCAGTATAACATTATACAGTACCTTTAATAGTTTTTCAATACAGCTTTATTTATTGACTTGGTTAAAAATAATTTTAACTACATTCAACACACTTTTCCATCCGCCAAAACCAGTCCTTAAACCAGCTCTGCCGAGTTTCACCCGGGACTGCGGCTCACTCGTTGTTCCAAGCGCTCAGAAGGTCCTCATCGCTAGAACACCGTTTTCCTTTTAGCTTCATTTTCATATGCGGAAACGGTGCAAGTCGCAGGGAGCAAGATCTGGAGTTTTAGGAGGGTGCTCAATAAGTTTCAGTCCAGTAGTGGTCAAATACTCGATGCAGGCTTTGGCTCGGTGAACTGGAGCGTTGTCAGGGTGGAGGTACCAAGTGTCCATTCTTGACTTTGGCCGCTGGTTTTGCATAGACTCTATGACTTTAGGCCGGCACTGTTCGTAACCACCGAGAGTACAAGGCCTGACAACAGACTCGTGGGGTCACCACGAGTAGGCCGGTCGGCCGGCCGACAGCACAGCGTGCCGCACATCAGCGCTAGTGAATAATATATTATTATTGCAGCATATTTAATATACTCTACCTGATGAAAATAACGGATAATTCAGAAAAGTGTTCTTGGTATATGAAGGCAACTTGGTGGAAAATATTAAAGTAGTTATTAACCATTTTCAGCCTGATTTTCACTGATATTTCATACAACATTACGTGCACATTAGAGTAAGAAGTTGATGTTATAAAAGCTTGCTAAAAATGATAAATTCTTCAATTAATAACCCCATGTTAGTCACAACAGATCAACAAAATTTCACAGGAATATGTGGACAATTTACTATTATTATAGGCATAATGTACTTGAAAATTATATAAAAAATGTAGTGCTTGTCGAACAGTTGTGTCCAGCACGAACCAACGAGGAGGTCTCAGATAAGCTCTTGCCAGGAAAGGAATAAGGAAGATGAGGAGAAAATAGTGTAGGATAAATGATAAGAAAAACAGATAACAACAAAGATTAATGAAAACTCTTATAACAAACAAAATACAGCACAAAATAATAACCAAAATTAGAAAACAGAAAACAAGTATCAAAAATAACAAAAATTAGAATAACGAAAATTAATGTACTAAATTCTGAATATGTACAAATAAACGTTTATCTACAGCTATGTAAATGTTGATGCCTCATGTGAATGTAGTCAATTTATGTTTTTTTGTTTTATTCGTGCTTGCAAGCTTCATCCGTTTTGGCTCAATAATTTTTCAAAAATGTACTGACTGTGCAAATAACAATTAGTTTTATAACATAATCTGGTGAATGAACTGTGCAACGCGAAAATAAAGTGTCATGATTATTATCACTCAGATTGTTAATTATCATCTGAGAAAGGGCGCGTCTCTTATCAGTGATTTCTAAAAATGATTCCTCGTCACTTTCCAAAACTTTATTCAAAATTATATAACTTAGCCTGACAATATTAACAACTGGATCCTTTGGGAATTTTTAGCCACCTCTACTCAAATTCTGTGTAATGTTGTGCTTGTCTTCTATGTCAATATCATCTGTGTGTGTCAAATTTTCCTTACAATGATCACAGTGATTTTTCTTTAATAACAACAGTAACCATCTAAGTAGGTGATGACATTGATTTCATCCTTTATACTATCAACATCAGACTGTAAATTTTCAATTTCCCGGAAAAAGTGGTAATCATTAAAATTGTGTGGAATTTCATCTATTTCTGAATAATCATTTTCACCGAATTTACTTATTTGTATATCTTCATAGCGAGACTTCAATGACATTAGGCTTTGAGTTCGTAACTTTTTCTCAGATTCGTATAACTGACGAATTGATATATTATATTGACCCCCTGTCAGTTGACGATACTTACCAAATCTATTTTCCAATGAGTCAGTTTGAAATTTACCTAACAATATATAATTACTGTGCAATTCAGATTTACAGTACCTTACTAATTCCAATAATCCATATACTGTATGATATAGTGCAGTGTAAGTCTGACTAGTTAGTCTTTTTGAAAATTTTGCTGGATCATTCCACTCTTCTAGCCAATCTAGCATTACTGACATTCTTGCAAAAAATCACCTTGTCCATCACTGTTGGAGCAAACAATAGGCTCTGCATAAAGGTCATTTAACCGCTTTCCTTTCAATGCACATTTTACATTGACAATTCTCCACCATTTGCATATAATATCAATGAATATCAAAAATTACAGAGTGAGTTATGATGGGTGTTGGTTTATATTCTAACTTAAACAAAGTAACTTTATCCTGAACAATTTTATGCCACCCATATGGACATTGCCATGAACTGAAAACTGTGAGAAAGTCTGAATAATTTTAAAAACTTGTTGATTTTTGATAGGAGGAATAATTATCAATGCTACTTTGCAGCGCTTTAAGTAGTTGTTCTTGTTCCTTGTCCCTCAATTTCTCACCTCGGCTTCTTCTGCTTGATACGTCATTTGAAAGGTATTTTGGACAATTTGCAAAGATACTTGGAATTACATCTGCCTTTAATTTTGGATACTTAAGGGGTACAGTAATGGTCCTACCTGTCTTTTCATCATGGAAGGTGGACTCCCAAGTGATGCTGTCCTCAGCAAAGTACAAATTGCATACTCGGGTGTTTTTTGTAATCACTAAATCACTACGTTGGATTGCATTGAGCCATCTTTTACGACAGTTTTCATTCAATGGAAACGAAAATACGTGTATCTTCGGACCCTTCCCGTAATTACCGGCACAATTAGGAACGCAGCACTTGCAAGGCATTTTGAAAACTTAGCTAAACAATCGCTAAACACAAATATAAGGTTAAAACATCAATAATTTTCAGTTTACATAGCATAGAAAGATACATAACAGAGGCTCAGAATGTGAGGTTAGTTGGCTGTTGGACAGCTATTGGATGTTAGCGGTGTTACCAAGGTTGCCACATATTCCAATTTTGAATGGAATATTAGACTTCACAAGTGACAGATTGAACGTAATATCGAAAATGTATTCTTGACATACTGAGGCAGATCAGAAAGAATAATCACATCGTCACTGAAGCTGCGCAGGCCCCGAGTACATCTTGCAAATTCACCCACAGAGAGGTACAACTAATTAGTATATATTTCGATACTGCTATATCAAATCTAGATATGACAACACCGCAGAGAAATGGTGGCGTGGATCTCTTGCCAGCCAGGCATCGCGAAACTCCATAAGTACATACATAGGACTACTTTGCGTGACGCCACAGACTTTTCAGAACCCAGTTGTTTGGCCTTGTACTCTCGGAGGTAACGCACTCTTCCGTGTACCAATCAGCTGTGACTGTCTTCTGTGTGTCCAAAAACGACATGCTCCACAATCTCGCTCGATTTGAAAAATACAGCTATAATTTTTTTCTTAACAGATTGGAATTTTTAGACAGATACTGGTGTGTCCTCATCATCAACGACTCAAACTTTGTTTTGAGTTTCGGTCGGCACATGTAATAATAGAGCAAGATCTAGTCACCCGTCACGATGCTGTTCACATACCGAGATTGCCCCGTATCAAATATTTTCAGTCTTCTGCCCTTCCGTCAGAACATCTTGATAGTGTTTGAAGAGATGGAGGTTTGGTGTGAAAGGAGTAAGTTAATATTGAATAAAAATAAAGCTGCTGCAATCTACTTTTGGAATAAAAAAGTGTTCCTTCAGTCACCACATCAGCTTTAAATAATCAACTTGGATTGCAGTTGGTAGACAATGTTAAGCTCCTTAGTAGATGGTTTGATGGAGACATGGCTTTTGAATCTAAGATAAACGATATCTGCTGCAATTTAAACAAAAGCTTTTTTGCATTATTTTACATGGAACGATATTTAGATGAAACATATCTATTATCTCCTTATTATGCATTTTTATATAGCCTGCCATACAACATTCTTTGCTGGGGTAGAGCAACTAGTGCAGTGGTTCAGTGAGGTGCGCGGCAACTCGGCAACAGTGGACAAAGTTGTAGCAGGTCGAGCGAAGAGGGTAGTTGCCATTTGCCGCCAAGAGAGGCAACAGGTGACGTGACCATCATCTTCCGCAATTTTGATAATTACCGGATTCTATGTTTAAGAGTTTAGTGGTTTATTTTTGTGCCTTACCACTATTAAAGTTTCTTAGCTATATCTCCGTCGTTATTACTGAAACCCTCGAAAAAAACCCTGGGCGATATCGTGTAAGCTCGGATCCACTTCACTGGTATAAACAGAGTCTTCGCTTCACAAAAACGTATCATCAGACTATTATTCAATATCACTTTCAGGGAAACTTGCAGACATGCATTTACTAATAAATGCTCACTGTACCTTGTATTTTTATATATAACTGTGTAAATCATGTGAAACGTAGCATTAACAACTTCAAGATGCAAAATGCACAGCATGATTATAATAGAAGAATCACCAAGTTAAAATCAAACTGTTTTGGGACTCTAACTTACACTAGGTCACCGCAGTATAATTTTGTAGCAGTGTATAATGCTCTACCTAGAGATTTAAGGGATATTCATATCTACTGCAGTTTTAAAAGACTGGTTTTCAAATATCTAACTAATAAATGTTTTTATTCTATTGATGAATTTTTAATACCGTTAAAATGGATCTTTTTGAATATTTTTTTTTTACAAAAAAAATTATTTTGTCAATTATTATAATGTGTTATAACATACACATTATAATTTAAATTCATTATTGCATATTCTATTAATGTACCTTCGGATGACACATTTTTGTTTTTTCTTTCATCTTCATTCCTTTTTGTGACTTAAAATTTGAACCATAGGTTTGTATTTTGGCTGAATAAAATAATACTACTAAAATGCTATGCGATACCCAGAGAGAGCAAGGTTTCCTTACGTGTGAATGGCGATGCAGAATGGAATCAATTGCTGGTGCATGAATCTGTTGGTATGTTATTCTCCGGTCTTCGTTAAGCATTTTTCTTACAGCAGTAATGTTTTCTTCTGTTACTGATGTTCTTGGTCTTCCTTCCCTATCAACACCCTCCAGAGTGAAATTGCCCCATTGGAATTCTCTGTACCACCTGAATATAGTTAGTCGTACGACGAGGACAATCATTCTTTAATGCAAGCGTCATTTATTCTAAGCACTGGTTTATGCTCAAACTACGCGTAAAGCTATAGCGTAAAACTGCCCTTATCTCACTACGTGGCCAGGATGCCATAGCCCGCACTTTACACTGTCAATACGAATGATCAGCTAAATCAACGGACGGGCTGCTGGCGGCTACTATGCGCTCATGGGCATGCCTCAACATGGACTAACGTATAGCCTCCTACATCCGTTTGCAAAGTCATATTGCAAAACTCTTATAGTACCCTTTGTATAATCTTCATCTTTGTTTTCTATTCTTACAAGCGCACCAAACTTGATACAATGGCCACCAAAAAAGTACCCTTTAGTTTTATCTGGAGTGATAAAAATTGAACTTTAAGGGTCTCCGAAAATCTGAGGAGAAATTTATTTACGCAAAAAGCCTCTAAGATCTAACTAACATTTTTTAACGCTAATTTTGCATTTTCGTCATAAGTGAAGAAGAACCAGGCACTGCCGCAATTTGGGATGGTGATTTCGGTTATGCCCACTACAAAATATTGTCGCCACAGATGATATTTAGACATAAACAAAATCGTCCCAATTTTGTTATCAAAATGCTAAATAAATCCGCAAACAAAAATCTTTCGGACATCGATGACAGCTTGTGGCGACAAATGTTGCAGCCTACTGTGAAATCAGAATTTAGCATCATTGTTTGATTATTTCCAAGGAGTGATCCATTATTTTCAAGGGAGCCTCAAGCCTCAAGGAAGGTCAATAAATCTCTGTTAGCTATGTCTGTCAGCTAGAAAAACGACCTTACCTATAGCCATCTTTCTGGTCCTCCGACGGACTAGAATCACTTACGTGGTTTAACAAATCGTGTGATGCTGCTCGCCAGCAGAAGATCAAGGCACACAGAACCTTCTTACAAAACCCCACTGTAGAGAACAGACAAGCCGACGTTGAGTCCAGAAACAATGTCAAAAACCAGCATGATATAAAAGTAAGGCACAGGGTAATGTCGCAGCGCAATGGCAGTCGGTATTTCTGGACGCTGCGCTGGCCAAGCAGATTGAAAAGAACTTCTCACACAGTAGCCTTCCACCACTTACGTGTCAGGATGGAACTATTGTATCCAACTCAAAGGCCAAGGCGAAAGTGCTAGCCAAGATCTTTGCTGCCAACTCCACTATGGACGTCCCCCCCAAAGCCCAAGTGCCGTCAATTCAAAGGGTTCCCTACACTATGCGGGAGGTAACATTCAGGCATCAGATCGTAAGACGAGTGCTCTTGTCGCTCGACATCAACAAAGCTTCTGGTCCGGACTTGATTCCAGATATCGTACTGAAGAAGTGTGCACCGGAGCTTGCTCCAGTTCTTTCGCGTTTCTTCCAGATATCTTATGAATCCGGCACCTTCCCAGAAAACTGGAAATTTGCTCATGTCCAACCCATCCCAAAAAAGGGATCTAAGACCGACCCTTACAACTACAGGCCTATAGCTCTGCTTTCTGTTTTAAGTAAGGTGATGGAGAGGTGCATAAATCGCGAGCGTCTGGACTACCTCGAACGTCACGGCTTGATCAGCGACAGGCAGTATGGTTTCCGGCACCAACGATCCACAGGGGACCTCCTAGCTTACGTCACTCAATTGTGGAGTAAACTTATCCAGTCTTATGGTGAGGCTCATGTCGTTGCTTTTGACATCACGAAAGCGTTCGATCAGCTGTGGCACGCTGCCCTCTTAAGCAAACTTCCATCTTATGGCCTCCCAGAAAAGCTTTGCATATGGGTGGCTGACTTTATCTCTGGACGCAAGATATCCGTCGTAATTGACGGGTTCTCCTCTTTATCCCACAACGTCAACGCGGGTGTTCCCCAGGTCTTGGCTCCGATACTGTTTCTCTTACATATCAACGACCTCCTTTCCTGCACGATCAACTCAATCCACAGCTTCGCTAATGACAGCACTGTACATGCAGAAATTCAGAGTGACAAGCCGATCTCTGCCGCTGAGTTGGAAAAAAGAAGAATAGCGATGACTTCCTCTATGACAAGACACCTGGAGGCTATCACTGTACTGTACTTTGACGAACAAAAAGCGTCTCTGCGCTCACTTGGTTTCGATGGATGGTCGAGTTCTGCCAAAGAGAAATTCATTTCGGCTGGTCGGAGTCCAGATCACCGAGGACCTGATCTGGCATGAACACATCTCGTCAATAGCTGCAGCCGCTGGGAAAAAGCTAGGCTATTTGTTTAGGGCTAAGAAGTACTTATCTCCGCATGACCTTCTCACTCTATACAAGGCCCAGATAAGGCCTAGCCTCGAGTATTGCTCACACGTTTGGGGTGCTGCCGCCCCGACTACATTATCCATGCTCGATGCTGTCGAGAGGAGGGCGATCCGACTGATCGATGACTCTTCTCTAACAGACAGTCTCGGGACTCTTTCGCACCTGCGGGTTGTCGGCGATCTAGCTCTTTTCTACCGTTACACCAACGGGCTTTGCTCCTCAGAGCTCTCTTCCATGATGTCGCCTCGCGATGTGCCTGCCAGGCAGACCCGCCTGACTTTGGCGTCCCATCCTAACCGTGTCGAACTTCGGACATCCAGAACCGGCCGATACGACCGCTCCTTTGTCCCGAGGGTGTCGAGATTGTGGAACAATCTACAAGAGGAAGCTTTTCCCAGTTCTATTAACCTTAGGCAGTTCAAAAATCGTATTAATAAAATTTCTTTGGGATCATCATAGAAGCCGCGGTGTTCCGGCCTTTAGGCTTCTGCCTGCGCGGCTGCTTCGATATAAAAAAAATACTCTTACTACGTACGTTACTCTTCGTACAATTTCTGCGTTCTGTGGTGAACGTGAAAATTTTGACAGAAAAGTCCAGTTCTTGCTTTTATTATGGTTTTTGCGTATCACTATGAATTTAGAAAGTCAGAATGGTCAAAAAAGGACAAAGAAACTACAAATATGTCTATAAGTCGCAGTTCTAGCCGGTTATACAGTTACATGATACAACTGCAGAACTTCGAAAAAAGGGTGCTTAGTGTCAGCCATCCCCTACAACGAAATCCAGACCCGTGATTTCATATGGAAATCCCATTTTGTTATGTACATGGAGCTAATTTTCCGAATCCACGCTGTTATGAAAGGATTACAAATTGCTTGAGCTACGGGCTTAACAAAATTGAGAGAAGGAAAAAGGGATGATACCCGCCGAGTAGCCCTTTATGAATATATTTGTTCCAGATCCACCGACCGACATTCAAAAATAATTATTGTTCTCTGTGGCGAGATTGGAGGGCGAGAGAAGTGAGAATAAGAGGTGGAAGTTGGAAATCTAGAAGAGTTCACAAAGGGCCCTTTCAGTTGGTCCGGTTGGTCAATAGTTGGTCTGTCAAATATAACCACAATGATGCTGTTGGTGCTGCTGTTCTGTGATATTGATTCTGTTAGAGCAATATTAATACGGATTATTTAATACCTTACTGTAGCTACAGTTGTAGTCACCGTCCTTTGTGGGTCAAAATAAGATTATCAGTATCCCGTTATATATCTGCATCTCCCTCATACATACACATGCTACCCCTGTGTGTGAACGTTTGCTCGGTAAGCTCAAAGACATACGTTTTTTTGTTGTGTGTTTTCGTCTCGATAACTTTGTTGTTATGTATGAGTGCCTTTCAATCATCACCGGCGTGTAATTTGAGTTGTCCTGTTATCATCTTCAATATAAAATTGTACAATGTCCGGGAATACGATCAATGGAGAAGGCCGACTGCTCGTGCTAAATTTATTAGAGTATTTCCAGAAAGAGAATGAAAACAGCGGTCTCCTGTTACCCACTTCATACGTATTGGAGAGAATAGCAGATGTGCTCAATATCAGTCTGCGCAGTATTCAGCGAGTAAAATCAGAAAATGAGAAAGGTTTGCCCATAGTTACACCTGGGGAAACTCACAAAATCAAAAAATGCAAGACCAATGATGTAAGTGATGCCGACTAAACAGAAATTAGGAATACCTTCTAGGATATACATTTTGATGATGAGGCTTCTTAACTCGAACTTTCAAATCTATGTAGTATTAATAAACTATCCGCTCCAAAATATATCATATACTAAATATTACATGAACATGGACATCAAGTTTTGCGGCTCCCCCCTTACCATTGCCAATAGAACCCTATTGAGTTAGTCTGGGGAATAGCCAAACAGTACTGCAAAGGTGACTCCTACAGTTTGGGCCAAGTGTGTGAAACATACCAGGGACTTTATTAAAAACGACTGGGGGTAGCAGCAATTCATACTTTTATTGAAGCAACTTTGAAAATTTATAATTCTCAATTTCCTATGTGTGATTGTTGAATATTTTGCTAGATATAAAAGTTACAAGCTTGATGTTTATTAAGGAGAAATAGATTTAGAAGCTCGAGTTTAAGAGCATCAACATCAAAATGTATATTTTTTATAACAGTAATTTATTTAGTCGCATTTCACTCCAGGAAGAAACCTCTTTTAGCCCCTTTGGATCTCATTTCGGATTTTCATGTGTCTTCACCGAATAAAATTGTAAGACCTACTGCGGTATCAGTAGAATCTTTAACCATCCCCTATAACGCCAGCAGATACGTGACGCCTGCGTTAGCCTTGGATATCTCTTTAGAATGCAGTACTATAGAAAATCTTTTAGGATCGGCTCAGATCTCCCCCCTTGGATATCCTGTAGTTTAAATTACCTTCAGGGTACTTCGATTTCCCTGAAACTCATCTCCTTGCTTCTGAGCCTCGGATACTCTTAGATAGCGTTGAATCTCCAAGGGCCTATTCCGTCTTTATCTCGTGGGCACACAAGAATCGTTCTCAGGGCTCCGGCTTCATAAGGGGCTCTATTAGAGTCAGTACCACCTCCCTCCTACACTACAATTTACCCCAACACACGGAAAAGTAAAACCTCGGGTTTCGCTCTGGAATAGGGTGCCTCCAGCCGTAGGCTCCGATCTATGTCACTTAAGACATGCCTTGAACCTCCATGTATAATTAGATTGCCTCTGATCTCCTCTCACTGGGAAAAAACACTTTGGGCTGATTCGAACCTTCTCTCAATGGGATACTCTTCCTTAGATGCCGTTGGATCTGCTGGGATTGCCTCGGTTCTCCGGGGATCTATTCCTCTATATTGTGGGCATACAGGGTCCATCCTTAGGGCGCTGGCTTGAGAAGGAGCTTCTAAAATGTCCAAAATTCAAACAGAATTTCCTCAAAAAGCCAGAACATTCCCCTCGCTGCCTCCACATTACAACTTTCCCTAACATCATAAGCTGCAGGTTCCGATTATTCTATATACACAGGGGCTCCTAGATAGATCGAGATGGCCGTACTTGGACCTCGACGCAAACTTCGGCTGTCTCTGATTTCCTTCCACTGGGAAAGAAAATCGTTTTGGATTAATTCAGATTTCCTCTCACTGGGTTGGATTTCCTCAGATCTCCGAGGGCTTATTCTGCCTTTATCCTTTGGGCACACGGGGAAAATCAAAAGAAATTTTCACGGAAAAATAGGAGCTCGGATTTGGCTTTATACTGGAGCCCTTCCAGCCTATGTGCCCAGGAGCTCCTACACAGCTTGATATGACCCTGGGACCACCAAGCAATCTCTTTGGACATCATCCAATATCTTCTCACATGGATAAGAAGCTTTCTTGGATTTCTTTGGATTGTCTCGGATTTCGTTGGAGTGCCTCTCTACCTCTATTTTTACGCGATAGAGTTACCAAGCTAAAGGTATGCGTAATATAGCATTCAACTTGACCAATTTTCTGATTCCATGAATGAATGGTTTATACAAATACAACAAAGAGAAATCGATATACCATTGACATCGAAATTTGTACCAGAGAGAAGCGTTGCCTAGCAGCCCGAGAGATGAGGCTTGTCGCGTTGCCAATCGACGCACTCCTTCTACCATAGGTGTTGCACGCTTCTCGTTTCTCGTGCTTGTCTCTCGTACAAATTACCTCGTTAGTCATAATTGGATTTCTGTAAACCGTTACATTTCTATAGATTCTTATTTCCACGATATAAATAAAGAGAAGTCTTCCAACTTTATGTTTCTCCGTAATTTAGGTGCTGTTTATGGTAATTTAATATTTTTTGTAGGTTATTTTCACCTAACAAGATTTCAGAGTAACCGTAAACGGAGGTGATGCACGACGCGAGGATGCTGTGAGCTAATTCGTATTTACGTTGAAAATTTCCAAATTAAACATTGGATACTGGGGCCCTTGTTTATCTTTTAAACAGATTTTTACTCGATGAGCATGCCTGGGTGTGTTTTCTTGGGAATTCTGTCCACGTTGTGATGGTAGTTTGTCTAAATTCAATGAGCTTGTACTTGAGAGAAATGAACAACTTCCAAGCTCACTTAGCGGGCTATTCTGCACATTTATTTGCACTGCCTCTCGGGACCGACATTTCTGTCAAAGGTCAAGATGACCCTGTACAGCGACTGCTCTATACTTTACAGGGACTCCGCCATATCCTCCACAAAGCAAATTATCTCACCCTATGACAACGTTATTGTCATTGGTTAAGTCGATATCGCTCATTTGAACTGCTGCAATAGCACATACATCCAATCAGGTGCTCACGTCGCGTGCAATACTGCAAAAGTCTGAAGAAACTGTTTTTATATTACACATATTAGCTGAATATTTTCTTTAAATTGACAGAACAATGACCGTTATGCTTTTAGTAACTACTCAGATATAATAAAATGTTGCATCAGTCTACTAACTCAGCAGAGTTGGTATAAGTTGCATGCATAATGCTTCTGAAGATGCTTATTGAGCGTTTAAATAGTATAAATAGGTCATGCGACCACATCCCGATATTTAGTACTCGGTGAAGCTTCATAATATTAATTTCCTATAAACCTAACTAATTTTGCAGCAGGCTGTAGTTTTCTCAAATAAACTTTTTTTAAATGTTAGTTGTACATATGCTTAAAAAAAGTACCATAACACCAATATATAAATCAGAAGATCGGACGGATAGTAACAATTATCGACATATATCCGTAATATTTTATATAGCAGAAATATAAAAAAATACCATCTGTCCGAACGCTTCAGTTTCTCATTAAAAAGTATGAAATTTTATGTGAAAACCAATATGGATTTATTGAAGGGAAGTCTGAATCGGACGCAACATTAGATGTTGTCAATCAAATACACCAGAATCTTGATAACAAAATTCCATGTGTTTGTGTTTTGTTGATCTAAGGACAGCAGTAAACCATAAAAGATTGTTAGACACATTAAAGAGAGTTGGCTTTCGGGGAAATTACTTATCTAATAAATAACATCTGTTAAGATATCCAAATTTTCTAGTAATGAAATGTTTATCAAACTTGGCGTCCCGTAGGGAACGGTTCTAGGACCACTGCTTTTCCATATAAATACTTGAATGTTATATTTCAAATTGATTGTTTGGTTAAAACAATAAGTTTTGTAAACATAGTTGAACATGAATTTGTCAAAAATTACCAGATAGAAGTATCATATACAAAATACATTGGAATATTCCTAGATCCACAATCGCATTGGGTTGTTCATATTTTTTATATTTCAGAAAATTCAGATTTGTCTCATATAAAATTAAATAGCTCAAACGGTATTTTAAAAGAGAATGTCTCTAAACCTTGAGCCACGCCTTTGTCAAACCATATTTGACGTACGATATATTGGCATGGGGAGCTACATGCTTAACTTATACTTATGATTTAGAAGTCGTCAAAAATAACTCTAAAAACTATGTCTAAAAGACCAATATTATACCCCACTGATGTCTCATACAAAATATATACGTATATGACGTGAGACGTCCTTAACTCATAAATGCTATCACTAACTACCACATATTTACTAGTAACGATTTAAAAATCAAACACAATCACCATACAACACCTACAAAGTACGGTTGTATCTAGCCCTAAAAAATCAACGACCATCACCTTTATTCAGGACCAACATTGCATGCAAATTTACCTGACAATATAGAGAACCTAGGCTTTGGGAATACATTAAAAAAAAATAAAAAACAGGTATCTTCTTCAGCAAGGCCAGACATACACAAACTAATAGTAAATATAAGCATCAAATTCGTTGATTAGCTGTATCACTATTTGTATTTTAATTCTACGCACAATTGCAACATAAGTTGTCCAAGTACATGCAGTGCCTCCTATGGAACTTTCTTTAATTTAAGATGTTCCTGTAATCGCTATAATCGCAAAACAGATCTAAATACGACACTGATAATTCTCCAGCTTTCGGGTATCACAAGCATAGTACGCGAATCTCTTTCGGTCCACTTCATCCCTGGTTTTGGTGTGGTATAGAATCTTGCTGCCTTCCTATACCTTATTGAAAGCAACTGCAGTCTGGACGCTCTGTAATTTGTCTCCTTGGTCACTGTTGATCAAGGATCAGAGATACGCAGAAGGATAGATGTATGAGCCCCAGAAATACCAAAGCTCCCAAAAAGCTCTCTTGAAGTCTAGATCTCCATGCTCTCTCATGGCCTCCCATATTTTACTGCCAGATAATGTTTTAATTACAGCTTAGTCTGCGATAAACCGTTTTCACTGATTATTGTTAAATGGGGTGGTGTTATATCAAATGAATTATCAATTCTATCGCAGGCACCTGTTGAAGCCGTGGAATATTATATTAACCCTCATTGTATTCAACATAATGGAAATTTATACGGTTTGCTGATGTATTATGCACACCTTATACACTGGTACACTAAAGTTAAAAATTCGAGGGATATTTCTTAGGAGACTTTCCCAAAATGAGATGAATGGTTTTTGGATGCAATATGACTGTATATCACGAATAAACCATGTCATTCATTACCGTCATTCTCTC
Organism: Acanthoscelides obtectus; assembly: GCA_963669975.1. Classification (NCBI taxonomy): domain Eukaryota; kingdom Metazoa; phylum Arthropoda; class Insecta; order Coleoptera; family Chrysomelidae; genus Acanthoscelides; species Acanthoscelides obtectus. The sequence continues at coordinate 72,780,168 of CAVLJG010000007.1, read as the reverse complement.
TCTCTGTCTGCCTGTCTGTTCGCTAATCCTTGACCATTCTGTAACTAAAGTACCGCTTGGATTTTGATGAAATTTGTACACAAGGTTACTACTATGCCAAGAACGAAAAAGCTTTGTAGTCTCTGAAAATCGATCCAGTGGCGGCAGAATGGGGGTAAAAATGACAAATTCAAGATTCGCTCAAACTTTTTTTTGACGTTTCAGAGACTCCTGATCATTTTCAGAAATTTTTTTGTAGGGATTGTAATTGGGAGTCGAGGGTTGTCGGGGGTGGGAGCGGTAATATGTAAATTTTTCTAACTAAGTATAGTTGTACGCTCCTAACCCTTACCTTATAAACTAATAATAGGGAAATGTTTTTGAAATGCTTAATCTGCACCTATCGGCGTAACTAACATTTTAAAAATGTTACAGGAGAGCAAGAAAACGAAAATCTGCAAAGATAAGATTGAAAATGGCATACTAATTTTTTAGTCTGCACTAAAATTATGTAGAACTTTGTTTTGGGATGGTTCAATTTTGTAAAAGTAAAATGAGTTTTAAAAAAAACATTTTTTGTACATTTATGCCACCTCGTGATGACTCTTGTCTCTCTTATTGCGTAGTTACGCCAGCAATTTAGAACTGGACATGGGCATCAGAGTATCGAAAATACTGTTTAAAAAATAAAAATTGTTTTATTCTCTACATTTACAACGACACAACAATATTTATGCTGTATAATTATCGGTCAAATATAGAAAACCAGTTTTAACGCAGAGACGTAAATCTATTTAAGCCGGTACGCGAAAAGCAGCGAACTGATAGAGTTACGTAACTTCGTGAGGTGAGAAACTACAAAAAAATATGTGAGATTACGGCGTAACTCGCTTTTAGATTTTTTTTGTCATTTACACCTGCACGTGCGGAGACCGACGATACGGATATACACGGTATGCGTAAAAGTGAAAAGGGACAACTTTGCAAAATAGACAGTAACCATCGGTAGAGGGCAGGGTCGTATATCTAAAGACTAACTATATGAGCCTGTTTGACTGACTTATTCCGATTAATTTATCCATTTTACATGTTCGTAACTGACTTTTATGTAGGAGGCTTTAAATTGCGCTTATTCCTTTATAAATTGATGACGATTATTTTTCTGGAAGTAGGTACCAGCGCTATAGGTACCATTTAAAATTAGTTACAAGCTTTGACAAAATCCGAATAGCCTAAAAAAAATATTTTTGAAAACATCTTGCACGGCACAAAATGTTGATATTCTTCCACGATACCGATGTGGTACCTAGTACTTAGGCTTAGCTTTTGCGGAGGACCAAATAGTTAGCGAATCACTAACGCTTGCTTCAGGATTTTGAAAATGATTTGTGATAGGTAATTAAAGAGTCAACCAGATGGCCACGACTCTTGAGGTCGCCTTTTGGAAGTTTTGTCGCTGAGTTGCGTTGTTATGTTTCAGCTTGCGTGGTACGAATATTCTAGCACTAGAAAATCATAAAGGCTATTGTCACTGTCATTTGGCCTCCCATTTCTCTCTTTATCAAATCACAAAAATCGTAGTCCACTGGGGCAGGTGTTAGCATCGAGCCGAAAATATTTAGAAAAGTGGCGATTTATTTCTCAACATAGTCTCCTTTTAGCTCAATGCACTTGACCCAGCGATTCTCCAGCTTCTTTAATCCGTATGAAACCTACGTTTTCTGAAGGCATGCAAAGTCGCTAAACTAATTTTTGATAGTCGCCATCGAAGGAAAAGAGTCACCATACACAGCACCCAAGCGCTCTTGGATTTCGCTGCGCCATTTCCCTCCCAAAAACAAGAATCGAGTCACCGACCGATATTGCTCTTTTTCTATCTTTTTAAAATCCGCGGACATGCTCTCTTTTACACGCAGTCAAAACAAAAATAACAAAGTCCGATTTGGCTGAAATTTTGACAGTAGCCATCTTCAAGAATGTAGTACACGATAGTAAATTTCACTTGTGATAGTGGCGCCATCGGGTGGTGAGGCTAAGTACTTATCGGACCGCTCTGGTACTGATTCCTGAAAATAAGCTGAAATGGACAAGTCCTTCCATGTACAACCGCAAACAGCGCTGTTTCGTGCTCGTTAGCAATTCATCAGTGCGGTATAGGTCTAAGCTGAGACTGACGAACGGCAAGCAAACATTGTGGGTATGACCCTTTAAAAAACTCAAAACATTATATGCAAGTTGAGGATATCTGACGATCGCCACCTACCAATTACGTTTACCAAGAACTCTAACTAATCCTCTTCAATATTTAACGGGCGAGTATTTGGGATTCCCAGGATTTTCCATTCGATATATAGGGACATTTGTCGACAATTCGTATTCAGAAAACGTAGCAGCGGGTTACGAGGGAAAAATTCAACTAAGATACGTAGTCATGCCATAAGTTCTGTCCCTCGTTTTCAAACAAGTGTAGACCTGTTAATACTTGTCCGATTGTTTACATTGTGGTGTCAGTTGATTAAGCGCTTTTCGGGTAATTACATATACCTCAGTTTGTATTGATCTCTCGAAGCATAACGATGGAGTGGGGCAAGGCAGAGAACCGTATTGCAGTGATAGCTTTACATAAGTGTAATCACAGTGCTAGTCAGATTTTTGAACTCTTACGCGGCCTTCAAATATCGCGTAAATTTGTGTCTAGGACCATTCAGCGGTACAATGAGACGTCCTCTGTTGATGACAGGCCAAGAAGCGGAAGACCTCGTCAAGTAAGGACTCCAGCAGCCATCAAAGCCGTAAAAGCCAGGATTCAAAGGAATCCACTCCGGAAGCAGAAGATCCTATCCAGGGAAATGAAGATTCCTGTCCGGACGATGTCGCGCATCATTAAACAAGACCTGGGCTAGGGGCTTACCGGAGACGTACGGGCCAGCGACTTACGGCCACCTTGCGACACATCAGGGCGACAAGATCCAAGTAGCTCTTGGAGAGGTACGCAGCTGGGGGATTCCGAAAGATTTTGTTCACGGATGAGAAAATCTTCACCATAGAAGAAAAATTCAACCGACAAAATGACAAAGTGTATGCAAGGAGTTCACAGGAAGCTTCGGAGATCATTCCGAGAGTTGAGAGAGGCCACCACCCTGCGTCAGTCATGGTTTGGTGGGGGGTGTCCTACGAAGGGGTCACTCAGCTCCATTTCTGTAAACAGGGCGTGAAAACAAAAGCGGCAAACTATCAGAGCGACATACTGGATCCTATCGTCAAGCCTTTAAGTGGTACATTGTTTGCCAACCAACACTGGGTCTACCAGCAGGATTCCGCCCCCGCTCATAAGGCTAAGAGTACGCAACGCTGGCTGGAAAGCAATGTGCCAGAGTTCATTGCTGCGGAAGATTGGCCCTCAGGGAGTCCGGACCTCAATCCTTTAGACTACAAGTTGTGGGACCTGCTAGAGCAGTTGGCCTGCTCCAAAGCCCACCGTAATATCGAGTCCCTGAAAGCGGATTTGATCCGATCAGCGGCAGCTATTCCTTTGGAAGCTGTGCGTGCAGTGATAGATGAGTGGCCCGCGAGATTGAAGCAGTGTGTGAAGGCCAATGGGGGACATTTTGAATAAAACTGTTTGATTATGAATTCTAAAAATGTTGTCGAATAAATAATATCTTTCATATAAATATATCTTATCTTGTTTCATTTTTATCATGAGATTATCATGGGACAGAACTTATGGCACGACTACGTATATCCTGGGATACAATTAGAGCCGCTGTCGAAAGGTCGACCAGAGTGATATTAATTTTTTTTCTCGGGCGAGGAGGAAAGAAAAACGGGTCAGTAGCGTGAGGTGATGAAGTTTCCCAGCCTCGAGAGTGGCAATAAAGATACGGCGCCGTAATGGCCTCTGTAAACACTTTTGTGAATGTTTTTGCGGATATGGATGGGATAGATATCTTCTTCGCGCAAACCTAGGGTAGCAACTCTTTATAAACTGCTTGGGTTAATGGTATAGACTATGTGCAATGTGCATATGCGATCATTTTTACTGTTTTTTTAGCAAAGGAGTGTAAAAGAAATGAAAGTAACCTGACAAGTCCAAAAAGTAACTCAAGGTTGATTCTTTTTGTCAGTCCTGGTGGACAATACCGATATGAATAAGCGCATAAAGCATCCTTGACCAACTTACGTACCTAGCCTTCTGGAAACAAAATGCACCCATTCGACTGAAGTCAGGCATTGTTATATTTAAATTGATAAGGCCGCTACCGGTCAATTCTAAGGAGTAATACAGATGCATCAGCTTTTTTATCTATGGAAAGTCAATCGATTTCGTATTGGCGTAAGAATCAATCGTCAGATTGAAAACACCATTTACAGCTGTGCTGAAGAAGCCGGAATTAACAGCATTCCAAAATACTAGTAGTTTAACTATATTCTAGAATGGTAAAATAGAGCGTGCGATTTCAAGTAGCTTAGATAACTTTTTTATAGACACAGCACCTGATAAAATATTCTGTTGCATCTTTCTTTTACTTATTTTTAGTGCGCCTAGCCATATTTTTTTAATAGTTGCAGGGTCTACGAGTCTACGTAGACAATTGAAGTATACGCGTAGGCGACCATCACTAGATACCTGTATGCGAACGGTATTTGGTCCTTGGAGCTCTCCCCCAAAAAAAACCAATTCAAAGAGTCCCGATTTTATCACGATTATGGGCTAGGATTGTTAATAAATGACTTTATCTCGTGGAGATACGAAGAGGTCAGAGTAAGTCATCGGAAATCTGAGAAGACTCAATGGTTTCAAATGATTTCGAAAAAATCCAACGATTTTTGTAGAAAACCAAATATCCGCAAAGTAAGTCCAACGAAATCTCAGCGGAGAAGGAATGGTTAGCCTCTCCACTTTTTTCGTCAACTAGGTTATTGCATATCGCTGATTGATCTGTAAGATCGCTCCTGAGGTATGAAGAGTATGAAACTATCTACCAAAAATGGGTCTACTAACTTTAGGCAGTTCAGAAAGCTGCAGAGTGCCCTGGCCGTCGTTGCCCTACTTGGCTTTCTGAGACCCAATTCTTGAAATGACGGGATACAATAGCTAAAAATTCTATTCATGTATGTAAGAATCCAATATGGCGTCTATAAGAAAAAAATAAGTTGAAGCTGGAGGACAAGAGACGAAACGTCATATTGAAATTCTAATTGTGCCATCTTGTATAGGAGAAAATGTGGCAGAGTTGATGTGCAATTTATTTTGAAATCCCACCATAAATAATGTCAGGATAAAATTAAAACCATTTTGGGAAATTGCGTTTTTACGTTTCTTTCAGGAAGTACTTTTAATCTCAAAACTTTCTGAGCGACATTTTGCTAATTATCTCAATATGCAACTCCCCTATTTAAGCGACTTCGTATCGTTAAAGTTTCCGAGATCCCAATGGTGAGGGACGAATTTAAAATGCGCTGTATAGGGAAAATATTATCTTTCCCCCTGCAAAACCAGTCGGCCACTCCATCTCCGTGGGCACCCGTGAAAAAAGCTGTATCACAAAATCTCTAGAATTCGTTATTTAGTTTTTTTTACAGCTTTGGGCTAGACTTACATCGCTAGAATATATAAATACTGTTTGTAGATACATTTCGAGGCTGAGCGATAAGGGAACAAAAACAATACTATCTGATTTGTATTAAAAGTCATTCACAATACTTTGTACATTTCCCATGCATAATTACTGCAGACGCTTATTCAGAATTCTTACTATGTACTTACTTCTTCAACTTGTCATTTGATGTGAGGAATCATATTTCTTCGAATTTATGTTTACTGAGTAAATCTATTTGACATTTTTGGGTGTTGTTATTTTTTCTAGAAAGTGTCCATGTTTTCATCTGTAGAGAAAAATTCGGACTAAAAATCCTAAATCATTCTGGTTTTTAGCAAGTGAACATACCCAACTTTTCGAAGATTATCTACTTCATTCTGACAAATTTTACATTCGAATAATGATTGTACTTGATTTCGAGCTCTGACAATTTACTGGCAAATTATCTACTGACTAATTTGACGGTCATCAAACAGTCAGAGTTTCTGTACGAACAGCGGATTACGTGTCGGTAATCGGTCTTACCATTCTCAGCCAATCCGTAACGTTCTCATGTACGCAATCAATATAGTCAGCGACAGCTAACTGCGTAAACTAGGTCATGACTTGTCGCCAACTATCAGTTTGCTGATTGTCAACAAACAAGATGGACGAACAAACCAATTATTAAACGTTTTACCGCAAAGTTAACTTCATTCTTAGATATGACACTGGTGAATGACGGCTCTACTCTGTACCTTTTCTCACGCAAACGACTATTGTTGTTCAAAACGAGAGAGTTGAATCACTAAAAGAACGTCAGCATGGATCTATTGCTTTTCGAGGAGCTGTATTTCTGAACACTAGGTAGGATACTCGCTCCTAGATTCATTCTCCGGAGAAAAAGTACAGAATTCGCATCGTTGTCCATCGTACCAATGACGAAGCTAACTTTTTAATTGTTCGTCCAATGACATGGGAAATCTAGAAACACATTTTGGCGAAATTAAATGGATTTACAAACTTATTCGATAAACGTCAAAACGCACGTCAAGCGCTGCCGGAGGAGGAAATAGAACACTTTCTATTAGTTATTCTATCAGTATCCGGAAATACAACTACCTGGTTTTCAAAAATATGGGTCTACATACATTAAATCTGTTACGGTATGTAAAAATTAACGATTACTTCGTCTAATTCCCATTCAAAATTAAAATTGTTCTAAACAGCAAAATCTACAACGCCCAAGGCCCCAGAACGCTGCATTGTCCAAAACATTAACCAAAAGTCATCTCTCACTCTATATCAGATACTCTGCCCCCTTATTTTCAAGAATTCGGCTCCAGGTACACACAGTTAAAGCAACACAGTTTGGGAAGGTTGAAAATTTGTTACGATATGCATAAATGCAGGTACGGACTCTTTGCGACATAGCAAGAGTGATGTCCTGTAAAGTATTGAAATACCTCTTTGTAACCAAATTCAACGATTGCTTCGTTTTATCTCACATTAGAGTTTGAATTCCTCTATGTAGCAGATTTTACCTAACCCAAAGCCCCAGGATTCTGCATTCTTCACAATATGAACTAAAAGCCGTCTTTTTGAGTCAAATGTGACATAGCATTACAACAATATCGTTACTCCACATTGTAAGACTGTAAGAATTTAAATCTGTTACGACATACAATGGAGCGCCAGCGGTATGGTGTCCTGTCACATCCTAGAAAATCCCTCCGTTTCCAAATTCAAGCGGGCACGGCTAACTCGATAATGCCAACAAAATGCCGAGTAGATGAGACAGCCGAGGCCAAGTAAACCTGTTCTGTTTATTTGCATTTCAAAAACCCATATCCCGCTGCGGGATGGTTCTTTTTTTATCTTGATACAGTCCTTTCGGGTTAAGAATTACGCTTGATGTGTATTTAGATGAGCTCTCTGTCTACTGATATTATATAAAGAAACAAGTAGAAACTATTGTACGGTGGTTGGTCACTTCAGGATCGGAGATATGATATTGAATAATATCCTCATATCTCCGACAAGAGTGTACAGGTCCAAGAACAGCATAAGACCAGAGAATTCTCACTCACGATCTCTACGAAGGAAGAATGGTGAGAGATAACATTTCCACCTCATAGTCTGGTGTGTTTTATAGGCGGATGATTTACCAAAGATACAGGATCCGGTGGTGTTAAATTATACCAGAAACGCAAAGGCAGGGATGCACTACTGCTCTTCAGAGTTAATCCCGATCAGAGAAGTGACCCTGTTTCGGGTTCCCGGACGGAATGGAGTACACTTTATAATTGAGTCAGACGTTGTCAAGATTATAAATTTGTTATTCTCTAGTGTCTTGAGCGATCTAAAATAAATTGTATACGGAGGACTCCTCATCACAACATTGCGCACAATGCAGATTATCAGCAACAAGAAACCTATGTACATTTGAACGTTTTAATCGATACTACTTCGCATATCCGAATACCAGTTACAGAAACTGTCCGATATGTACGAAACTAGATAAATTCATATCCACACTTTGCACATATAGCACTCAAATAGTCGTGGCTTTCAAGTCTGAAAACAAACGGGCAAAGCTAGAAACTCTGTTCATTGTTTGCTCCGGTTTGCGGACCGAGCAAACTTTACACACACGAAATGCGGTTCGTATTACAGTCGATCCTTGCGAGTTTTTTAGCTAAACCAGCGCCAAACAGGTGAAACATTGTCGATACTTTGCTGGAAGTTTCCTTATCTTGCACCCACTTGCATTCCCAGTATATTCACCGTACGAGGGGAAGAAGAAATCTTTTCACCAAGAGCAGATGCCATAGCCGTTTCTTCACTTGTAACTTTTTGTTAGGATGAGCTACTTGCGTTCATAGTATTTGCAACTCCGATTGACAAGAGTGACACTGTTCGATCTGGGGTCTTTGTATTGCACTACATCTAACCTTCAATACTTTCCTATATAGTTTCTTTGAGGAGGACAAGGGTCTACCCATTTTAGTTCGTATGCCTAAAGAAAATTTATTCAGCATCAAGCATCAAACTCTTGTTTACCGGACGCATTAAGAGGGGCTGTCTTCTGTGACACTTGATAAGCTCTATGTCATTTTCAAGTGTCAAGCCAAACAAAGCGTCCTCGCAATGTGAAGGACTCAACGAGGGACTGTTCATTTGGCCCTAGAATTGGAAACTTCTTCAATGCCGTATAAGTAAGTTCCCAACAAATATTTACCTGCAGAGACCACATATTTATTTGCTACTTACATCTATAAATCACAAGTTAGGGCACACAGGAAAATATTTCCGAAGTTTGAGAAGCTCCCTCTCTCTCTCTCTCTCTTCAGCTCATGGAGGAGTAGTGAACAGATTGGATTAGCAATAGGTATGTTAGTATCTTGAAACATTCGTTTTACACAATATGTAACGCTTGTATTTTAAAAATGTGTCGTATTCTAGAACATACTTACAAATTTCAGGCCGACCAGCCCTTGTTGGAGAATTGGTAGCACTTACCTGAAAGAAAAATAAAAGGAATCAATAATTAATTATCACCTTCATGCCGCTATTTTCTATTCTATTCAACAGTTCTATAATGCATTGTATTGTACCATTTATCTTTAGTTTTCAAGTATTTATTTCTTGGTTTACAAGACTTCTCACTTATTCTTACTGAACCTGCCACCTATAGGAGAGGGAACCTTGAAATAAAGGTGAAGATATATATATATATATATACTTTCAAATTGCTTGCAAATCCGTCCTCACTATAAACTGCCTTTTTCCAAAAATGAAAGACAAAGTCCCGCTGCTTGGCTTAACCAACACAGTCTACTCCATCAATTGCAACAACTGCAACCAAATATACATAGGTCAGACCTCCAGATCTCTTAAAGGAAGGATTACATCACACAAAAGTGATGCTAGGCTTCATCCTGAAAGATGCGCTCTAGCATCTCATGTTAACACAACAGGGCATTCTATGAATTACACAAGTATCAAAGTTCTTGATAAAGAAAAACACCTTTCCAAACGTTTATTCCTGTAAATTTCCCACATTTTCATGAATAACAACTGTATCAACAAAAAGGCAGATGTTAAACAACTGAGTGTCATTTACTCATATTTGCTAAACTGCGAAAAATTGGAGAACTTACATATCTCCCCAAATTTCGACTCTTCAAACCATAAATAGAATATGTGTTTTGGCCGATTCCACCAGTAAATTTCATTCCACTCAAAATCTAATAATTCTCTTCTCACGATTTATCAATAATTGTTAATTTAAATTAATTAAAATATAGTTTATTCAACTGCCTCTGGTCGGTTTAACAATTTCTTACATAACATTCTGAAAATCACATCATCTGAAGAGATTTGGCAACGTTTGGCACACGCCCACAATTCGTTCCATCTTTCAACACAGACATTGACAACCTTCGGCCTTCTGTCAAAGGGTTCATCTCACTCATTATTCCATGACCACCATTTTGTGCAATCATCAAGTGGCTTCACGATGTAATGCTCTAATGTTTTTAAATAATTTTTAATCCGTTTTTAACTTGTTCTTGTCATATTTTATATAATTTTGATCATTGTACCATCTATCCAGCTCTCACCATGTTACTGGACGTTTCCCCCATCCTATACGTAAACAACAATTAGCAACATCCTCACATACTACTGTAAGTTGAGTCAATTTAAATTCATTTTACACTTTTGTTGCTACTGTTATCATTGTAATTGCAGCTCCTGATGATGATGGCAAAGTCCATTGAAAGCTAGAGAGAATTAAAAAAGTATAAAGAGTCCTCTTTGCTTAAATTTTGTCGAAGTACCCAACAAAAGGCGGAAGCTTTAATTTTTCTTCACCTAACTGGTATAGACGACAATGACCACGTCTCAAAAAACAATATATATATATATATATAATAAATCTACCCCTGTCAAAGTCGCTTACATGGTGATAATCTGGACGTCTTCGAACTCGAGGCATTTTGTTATGCTTAATACCAGTAAATTTAATGAAAGGGCAATACCTCTCAGAAACTGCTTTCCTCATAAAAACGAAGAGATAACATTTTAGCAAAGGTACAGATAAAACGTTAACATTGTTGCTATAGCATGAATATAGTCATTATGTTTCCAAAAAGTCGAAGAAGTTATTTTTTGTGGGTGTAACACTCCTAATGTCACTGAGTGTATATTTTCAATTCAAATAATTGCCACCATTCACAAAATGGCAGTCCTGGTTTCCAGCCATTAACCGACTGTTTCTAGTATGCGCCCAAGCTCGTTCAATCCAAGCATTCCGGATAAAATTATCCCGAGCATGGCGCAACAAAGTCAACACTAAAAACTGTCGGAACGGGCGACAATGAGTGGCGCTAAAGACCGTCTCTTCTGCTAAATTTACCGCGAGATACGCGCTTGATAAATGGAGAGGCCTGCTAGATAATTATTAGGAACAATACAGCCGGTATTATCCCTCTTTTGTTTTGCAGGTCTTGCGGCCCGCCCGTGCATTTTTATTCGAGATGGGATCGCTCGGTGGCGGAACTACAGTGAGGGTAACACGTTCGAGCTGAATCTAATTAACTTCTTTGACAACTGCCTTTTACTTCCCACACTGCAGGCGTAACGGAGTATTTTGATTGCAAAAGCAGGCCCATTTGGACGTTCAATTTTAAATATTTCCGTATTATTTATCTTATACTACAATAAGGTACATATAAATGTTTGACTAATTTTATATTAGAAGCTTGATTTTTGTTGTTTATCGTTTTTTCATGTCATTTAAGAGATGCCGGTAAAATTCGAATGGGTATACTGGCTGGAGCACGGAAATTTGTAGTTTGCATGCCTGTAAGCACGAGTGAGCATGCTTTTTGTGACTAAAAATGAATACAACGGACTTATAGTGGAGTGCATTACGTTTACATCGCAGAACTTGGAGAAGCTGTACTCAGCAAATGCATTCAGTAAAGATCTTCAAGGAAATGGGATCAAATACTGTTCATTAAAATGAATTTATATGTTATTTTTGTCCAAGTTTGTCCTGTGGAGCTTTGGACTTCACATCCGTTTCTTTGATGATCCCGTTCTTTATCTATCAGCACTCCTCTATCAGTTGTGACCGTGCTGGCATGGAGTCTTATGTTGCCACAGTGTTCAAGTTTTATTTTCTTCTAGACATGACTACAAGCAACTTTTGTAAGCAGAAGTGGAAGATAAGTATTTCTCATTTTGGCACTCTAAAAGCAGTTTCTTGATACGTCTTTTAACAAATGTTAAAGATTTAATGTCGGGGGGTAATGACTTATATAGGTAGATCGCATTAAGGGTGAAGCCTTTATGGAAAAACAATGTCCGTGGATAGGCATGGTGAGTGTATTTGGGAAGCGAATATCTCTAGAATGAACACACATACTACTTATTTAGTAGTTTTTCCTTTAAAAACGGAGGTAATGAGCTAATTCGGAGTTTATGAACATAACATAGTAAGTCATATTTATATAATTTTGTAATATTCGACCAACCTAGTTTTTGAAAAGGTATCGAAATATGGTCGTACTTTTTCAAGTTTTTCACTAATCTACACCAAGAACTTCGCAAGCGTTTTACAGATACCAAATTTAAAAATGAATGGTAAACAATATCACAATATGTGATTTTTCAAATAATCAATGATTCGCATAGAATTTTCTCAGTTTTGTAGTCTTAAATTTGTTTATTGAGGTATAATAGGCGAAATACTGAAAAACAACTTTTAGTAATATGATTCATATGTGGAATGAAATTTAGACAGTCGTCAAAAAAATACCTAAGTTTTTAACTAATTCATCTACTAGAATAATTTAGCCAGAGATATATTTGTATATCTTATAATATATTTTTTTGATTTTTTGTGAGAAAATATGATAATTTTTGATTTGTAGGATTTAAACGGAGGTTATGACCTTTGCGTAATTATCCCTTTAAATCCTCATTTACTTCAGATTATGCAACTATAATTTTGTCAGTATTGAAATTGTGGTACGATAGAGAATCATCGGCAAAAAATTGTTTATTGCAATATTTCACCACTTTGTTCAGATCAGCTATGTAAAGAATAAAAAAGAGTGGTCCGAGCACTATTCCTTGGGGCTCCGGAAGATATTAAAGTTTCTGGCGATGAGTTCATGTCAATAACAACTTTTTGAGATTTGTTTTTCATGAAGTTATTGATCATACCAACTGAATAGTCAGAAAAACCGTAAATTTTCCTAATGACATTGAATGATTCATCGTGTCAAATGCTTTGGTAGAATCTAAGAGGATTAAAGATGTTGGCGCATTTGTTAATAAAAAGGAGAGCCCAAAAATTCCTTTAAAAGCATACATATCTACAAAGATGTAATGAGAGTTGTTATTAAACCAAGAAGCTGCTATATTCTGCTAAGGAAGGACATTAATTTGAGTCACGGCTCTTTGAGCTTACACTGCCATTTAACAGTCTTGTAGCGCAAAGTTTGCATCATGGTGTGCATCGTTTTTTTTCTCCACACACTTTTAGAAAAATTCTTAAAATTAATACGCACACTGGTTGCAACTATTCACACAATTTCGGAGCATGTTTGACAGAAGCATATCAAAGAATTCATTAAACTGTATATATATATAATATATATAATATATAGTATATATATATAGGTGAAAAATTAAAGCTTCCGCCTTTTGTTGGGTACTTCGACACAATTTAAGCAAGGATGACTCTTTACACTTTTTTATTCTCTCTAGCTTTCAATGGTCTTTGCCATCATAATCAAGAGCTGCAATTACATTGATAACAGTAGCAACAATTGTGTAAAATGAATTTAAATTAACTTACAGTAGTATGTGAGGAAGGTGCTATTGTTGTTTATGTTAAGGATGAGGGAAACACCCAGTAACATGGTGAAAGCTGGATACATGGTACAATGGTCAAAATTATACAAACTACACACAGCTGTATGACAATAACAAGTTAAAAACAGATTGAAAATATTTAAAACGAAAGTTAAGCATTACATCGTGAAGCCACTTGACGATTGCACAAAATGGTGGGCATAGAATCGTGAGTAAGATGAACCTTTTGACACATGACCGAAGGTTAGGAGTGTCCGTGTAGAATGATGGAACGAAAATTCTTTTGTAAGGCATGTGCTACGTTGCGAACTCACTTCAGATGGTGTGATTTTCAAGATATGTTGGGTAAGAACTTGTCAGCCCGACCAGAGGCAGTTGAATTAACTATGTTATTATGAGATGGGCAATTGAATTAACAGTTATTATTTAATTATGAGGAAACAATTGTTAAAGTTTGAATGGAATGAAGTTTTTTGGTGGAATAGACCAAAAACAATTCCATTTATGGTTGTGAAGAGTCAAAGTTTAGCAAATATGAGTAAATGACGCTCAGTTGCTTAACATCTGTCTTCTTATTGATACAGTTGCCATTCATGAAAATGTGACATTTCCAGGAATAAACGTTTGGATAGGTGTTTTTCTTTATCGAGAACTTTGATACTTGTGTAGTTCATAGAGTGCCCTGTTGTGATGACATGGCAACGTAGCACACGCCTTACAAAAGAATTTTCGTTCCATCATTCTACACGGACACTGCTAACCTTCGGCCATCTGTCAAAAGGTTCATCGTACTCATGATTCTATGCCCACCATTTTGTGCAATCATCAAGTGGCTTCACGATGTAATGCTTAGCTTTCGTTTTAAATATTTTTGATTTGTTTTTAACTTGTTCTTGTCATACAGCTGTGTGTAGTTTTTATAATTTTGACCATTGTAACATGTATCCAGCTTGTTACTGGGTGTTTCCCCCATCCTTAACGTAAACAACAATTAGCAACATCCTCACATACTACTGTAAGTTAATTTAAATTCATTTTACACAATTGTTGCTAATGTTGTCAATGTAACTGCAGCTCCTCCTGATGATGATGGCAAAGACCATTGAAAGCTAGAGAGAATAAAAAAGTATAAAGAGTCCTCCTTGCTTAAATTTTGTTGAAGTACCAAACAAAAGGCGGAAGCTTTAATTTTTCACCTAACTGGTCCAGACGACAATGACCACGTCTCAAGTTTTATATATATATATATATATATATTCTTATAAAGAAATGTGAAATCATAGCCTTTATAAAAACCAAGAAGCTGCTGTAAGCTGCTACAGTCCAACTTTAAGGAAGAACATGGATTAAAGACAGAGCTCTTCGGACTATCACTGTCATTTCGCTGTCTGATCATGCAAAGTTTGTATCGTGCTACGAATCTAAACTTTTCATCACAAACTTGATAGCGCTTTTCGGAAAATTCTGGAAATTAATACTCACACTTGTCGCGCGCTTCTCCCTAGGCTGCTTGGGGCAATTTTGGAGCATGTTTGACAGAAGCATATCATTCCTCTAGCGCCTAATTAAATTCCAAACATGGTGGCGAGAAGAAGAATTCTTGAGAGAGCGGAGGGCACGCGGAATACGCGCCAACTTTGGCCAACAAGAAAATGAAATTTGGCGGAGGCGATGCGACACCAACGCCGCTCCCTACCCCATACAGGGAAGGCTTTGAGAAACTATCAGAACGGCTTGTACCTGAGCATCTATGAAAGTATTTTGGCGAATCACAGTAGAATTATATTCCTTCACTCTCAATAGTTATCCAGTTGGCCTCTATGCGTAGAAGTTCATTTGAGTAAGCTCAAAGACTTCACTTCTATGATTTTCTTGCCAACGTATTTGTCTTTCACATTCATGCTTGTCCTGGGCATGCGATTAATATTCACCCATGTTGATCGTCTACAAAAATAAACAGAAGTGCCTGAACTACAATATCGGGGGGGGGGGGGAACGGTCCTCTATCACCCAGTTTATGTGTGTGTGCAAGCACAGCTGTGTTACGGATCTGCTTGAGCAATGTGCAGTTTTCCTCGGAAAAGTTGAGCTACGCACATGGTATCATCTGACAACCTGTTTACTTATTTCTTGACATGCTTTTACCTCTTGCACAACAGAGTCGGGGTTTTCCGGAAATATTTATTTTTCGGACACTATTTTTATCGTTATTTTGTGTATGCTACTGCATACCTTGTGTCCTAATAATGTGCTCCAGGCGATCTGCTGTGGCTGCCAAACTATCGTCAGGTATAATGTTTTGCAAGTTAGTAGGTTAGTATATTATAAAGCGGCCGAATTAAGGCTTTTTGATTACTCAATTTCTATTGTTTTACAACAATGTGTAAAATTTAGGCCAGCCCTGTGTCAATATGATACAAATACGTATATATCGTCTTTGCCTTCAACCTCTGCCGCTGTATGTATGTAGATTCTAATAGCGCGTCTTTAGATATAAATACAACTGGTCTAAAGTGACGGCACTATCTCAGAAACTTTATGACTATCTATATATTTTTCTTAAAGTTTGGTAAGTTGTAGAACTCAACACGAAGATAAAATTAAGCACGTATCGGTGGAAACTTACTTGGGTCATTTGAGAAACCGGTTCCAAAATTTGTGTTTTGTATTAGTTATTGAAATTTGTAGACCTTAAAGGCTATACAGCCATATTTCTAAGTGGTATCTAAGCAATTCCCTTAGAAGTAAAGAAGATAGTTTACTCTTCATCATGTTATCAAACTTCCAAGAAAACACTAACCGCAGGCTCCCCAGGCCATCATTCCGACGATTTCGTATTATCAGATTTTGTCAACAACGGAGAAGAAAATCCCATACTTTGCATCAACAAGCTGAAAGGTGGCAACTCTAGAGTATAAAAACGATGGTTGACACCTGTACAGTTGGACGTACAAGTTTTTTGACGGTACTATGGTGTATATACGAGTATAGATACAGGCATGGGCTTCAATTGAATTACATTTGTTGGCTGTATCTGTATCCTCCCAGGAGGGAAAGAATGTTGGCTTGAAAGCACTTTCGGTAAGCACAAATACAAGAAGTATCTAGATTGTGTGGAGATAACAGATCAGTCGACTAAACTACATCTTTTTGTAGACAAACTGCACTCCTGTAACTCAGTCCACCTCTGTTTAGTTTTCGTCTGGCCAAAGTTTTCTTTATATATCCCCTTGGAGTGAGTCCTGCCTGCCGACGATGTTCATTACTCTGACTATTCTTTCGTGATGGCGACGTGATGCACATAAGTTTTCTTTGTGTCCCTGAGTTTCAAAGATACAGTTGACTGGTTGTGTCTCTTTAATAAATCAATATCATCCTAAGCGAGTTATCATGTTTTGCTTTTCCAAAAGTGGTTCACCTTAGCTTGGTGTAAATATACTCTCTCTAAAAAACTATTTTAGCCACCACCATATACAGGGTGTAAGCGTTATGATAGTCATTATTTAAATGGGTGATAGAGTGAGTTAAAAGAAGCAAAAAGTTTCATATAACATGGGGGTCAAAACCCCTTTTTTTTAGGGAAAAGCAACTTTAAAGTAAAATAAAATCTGATAACGCCGCAATGCCAGACGCAAATTACGACGGAACGCAGTGTAAATAAAGATGTAGTTTGTTACTTTTGGCTCTTAGGTCATTATTTGATAATGTACTCGTAAAATGCAAACAATTAAATAAAACGGACGTACCACTAACTGCCTCAGCGCTTCACCTGGTGTGTGAAAGTTTATTGAACGTATTAAAAAAATCCACTTATAAATAGGAAACACAATTTTGATACAAAGATTGTTTTTCTTTTCAGAACCCACACTGCACTTTTTTGTATTTAGAGAAGGTGTACAAAATGTCGTCCTCCACTTTCCAAACAAGCTTCATTACGAAGAACCCAGTTCATTCTTACTCTAGGTCCTCGAAGTTGTCCATTTATTATTTCAGCAGCATTAAATTTTTTTCGCGAAGTTGTGCTTCAGTTGTTATTGGATCAGCCCCATAAACCATCCCCTTTAAGTTCTCCCCAATACCAGATATCCATCGGATTGAGGTCAGGTGATCTTGCTGGCAAATTTTCGAGGATCAGGAGCATTTCGACCTATCCAGCGATTTGGATGATGTTCATTCAAATACTGAATGACGCCTCTAAAAAATGTGTGGTGGTGCCCCGTCATGAAGAAACCACAAATTCTGTCTCCGTTGTAATGGCATGTTGTCTAAGGTCTGTTCCAAAAGTTCTGGTAGGTTATTGGATAGAAAGCTAAGAAATCCTTCTCCTGACAACTTTGGGGGTAACTCGAAAGGGCCGATTACCTGATCGTCAACAATACCCGCCCAAAGATTTATTTTAAAACGTTTGTGGAAATTATCATCATGAATGGTATGAGGTACATTCGTTCGTCGCTAGAATGTTTTTAAGAAAATCTGGATTTTCAATGTTTTTGTGCAAAAACCACTGACAGAATGGTAGTCTGCGAGGATGGTCTTCTGGTAACAAGACCTGCACTCGTTGTACATGGTAGGGTACGCAATCAATAACTAACCACTGTTACCGTTTGCGATCTATTGCCGGTTCGATAAGAGTGATGAATGACCGACGCGCTGTTGTCATGTCTGTTTCAAATATTTAATTTAATGAAACTTACTTACTGAGTACAAAATTTGGCTCAACTTAGGAAAACTTAATGCTATTTATTTGTTTATTACCCAGTTTAAAAACGTTTCAGATTAGATTATAAAAATATCTAAGATTGTGGTGATTGTGGTCCATATAAAGCACTTAAATATGTAAACGATAAAGCCATTTAGACAAAAATCTATTGACCCTTGGACCATGGGTCATATGATCTTTTTGACTTGTTTTGACCCCCCTACTACCCATTTCAATAATGACTACCACAACGTTTAACCCCTATATATCTAATGGATAATAATAGTGACATTTCGCCTAGTTTTCCAGAATACTAGACCAACCTGCTAGACTCCTCTTTTCTCAAAGCTGTTTCTGGGTATCAGTGACCCAGATTATAATTGTAACTAACCCTTTAATAATATTGGGTATTGGAAACCCAGATAATCCATAACGTAAGATTTGTAGTGGAACAAACCTATACAGGCAAGTATTTCACTGTACATAATTGTATACGCTATACACACGGATGCGACAGTTTGCAGTTAAGCCGCCTGAGTGGGTGAGTGCATCTCATATTTACCTATGAGGTGAACAGACATAGAAATTTGCCTTAAAGGCTTCAGTGGAGATGTTCATTGCTTATTATTCCTGATATACGTTTTATTTAACGTCACTGTTCTACTGTTTATCTAAGTATTCAGTAAGCAAAAGATCGGAAGGCAGCATCTTCTTACATACAGTAAATTTTAATATTGGATCGGGTATTATGGTTATGATCAGTAACTACTCCTAATAGCTGCCCTTTGGTTATCGGTGAACCATATTAGAATTCAAATTGACCGATTGGCCCGATACCGCTTCATCTCCGTGCAGGTCCATCCTCTCCTATGGCACACTATTCAATCTCCAACCGGATTTCGGTTCGGGAACGAAATTGTGGCAACTGAGACCACCATCAGAGCCGCCTGCAATATTATTCATTGTTCATTACGAATAGGACCGTATATGAGGCAAAATTGTTATTGTTGATTGAGTTGAGGGTTGCTAAACTTCACGTATTTGGTGACTTATACAAAAACTTGAACTTTGAAAAGTTTTGGTGAGCTCGACGCCACCATAGGATATCCGAGGTTTAGAGGAAGTTCAAGAGGATTCGAGGTAATCCAAATAGATCCGACGCAACTCAAGGAGAATACGAGAATAAGATATTCTATGCCAGTGGAAAGAGGTACGGGCAATCCAACGAGATTTTTTATCCAACGGGGAAGATATATGAGGCACAAGGGTACAAAGATATTCCACAATCCAAAGAGATTCGAAAGCCCGATATGCAACCTATTTGCGCATACGCGGCTCATCCGTATGGTCCATGATAGACTAATTTTATAAAATATATTTGAGTAGACCCTACGATCTCTTTTCGGTGGGGATATATTGAGAACCGAGAAAATCCAACCAAATTTGAAGATATCAGAGATCTTCGAGGAATCACTAAATCTTTTGTTCAATTAAAGTGTTGGTGATTAAGTTCTCGTTACCAACTATTCGTACCTAAGATCAATGATCACAAAGGTTAGCTTCTTGGTGGTATCTCAATCAAAACATGCTCTCCTGCAAAATTATCTTATGACTGTGGAGAAGCACCTTCCCAGAGACCTATATGAGAAGTTGTGCGAAGCCTTGTCCAGAGATCTTCCTCAACTACCACTTGTTGGAGTCTGAGCATTGCTTGTTTTTAAAAGGATTGCGATATAGTGTTGAAGTCAGTATTATCGTCTTCTATCAGAAAGGAAGTTATTATCCGTCTTTTACTCTTCGACTTGGCCAGAGAAAGCCTCCAAGCTTTCCTAGGCATTTGTGCATGGAAGTAGCAAGTTACTGATGATCAGAAACCTCTGTAACATCTAAAGGCGTTGGCTTCTCCGGTTGGCTATTGCTTAGGTTAAGGTTAGGTTTCTGGGCGCAGGTCAATCGCGATTCTCTACTGCGACTCATTCGCCTATGGTGGCTCACATCTGTTTGTTTTCCTCAGTAGCTCCGTCTTACTGAGGAAGTCGACTGGCTTAATTTAAAAAATATCTATTAGGGCTTTCATTTGAATCAACACGCTAAGTGTATTGTCCCTAATTTTGGCAATTGCAAAGCGTCTGCACAAAACATACTTAACCGTTCCATTAGTCGCAATAGTGTCGAATACCTTCTTTGTTAAAACTGTTATGGTTCCATCCATCTCTACAGAGATGATTTGGTAAGCTTTATTTTACGCGATCGCTGGCTCTGGCCGTATGAAGGGTGTACTAGTTCCACTCTTGGTAAGAATGTCGGGTATTTAGTTTCTGATAAGATCTGTCTATCCTGGTATCTACATATATATGAGACGCGGGCCTTATCTCCATCTTCTATGTTACTAATAGTTTCTTTGTAGTTCTCCACGAATTTTGATAAACAATATAAGGAGTCACGCTAATTACGCTGTTATGGGTGCTGGGAGACGGGGACGACGATCGACGGTGATCAGTCGTCACCCTAGTTTACGATTTACGAATATCTATATCTGTACTGTAAAAAAGTACTACTACTTTACAATCCCAGGTAGTGGCGTCAGGGAGTCCAGTTCTATATGGAGATCCGTGCTTTCACAGTGTCAAATTGTCAATCTGTCGAATTGTCTGTAGAAATTGTAAACAATGGACGAAATTACAAAGTTCAGATTGAAACAATATATATTTCCTGCAAAGACAGTGCCGTATTCAATGTAAAAGAATCCCACGAAACACAAGAAGTCGTGCACTTGCCTTCAGATATGCTAGGTCTAATATTACACAATTTAATGGGCAAAGTGGCGTGATCTACTGCTAGGTAAGTATGCGTACTGAAAGGTGAAACATATACAAAGTGATCTTAGCTAGTGGATAATCTTACAGCGAACAAATCTGGTACTCTATATTTCACTTGTCCAAGGGACCTGAAGTCTTATATAAACCTTATAGTCTAGTCTGACCTGTAATCTCTGGAATAACCTGTTGGAGGTCCCTTGGTGGTGTTGACCAGTCCTCATATGGTAATGTGTAGGAATGTAGCAGAAAGCCAGCCAAAGCGGTACAACGTTAAGGTTTCAAGCGATGCTAGGTTCGATGCAGCAGGTAGTTCTGGTCAAATCCTGGTCTCAGTTATGTACGAAGAATGCAGAAGAAAACGTACAGGAAGAAGGGAGGAATAAACAGAGAAAAAGAGAAAAGAACAAGAGGCCTGTGGACAAAAGTCAAGCATAAGCTACATGTACTACAAAGCAATTAATCAGGCACTACACGAGTGCTTCAAGCAAAAGCCAAAGGCAGCAATAAAATGGTAAGCTACCTACCTAGGGTGTAGGGTGGCGTTTAAAGTGGAGGGAAATCTTCCAATCTTAGGGATCCCACAATACTAGTGGTGTGAACGCCTACAGCAATTGAAATTGTGAAGATTTTCCTTTTTTTCCAGCTATTTTTCCGAACTAAATACGCACTTGCGAAACAGCCGCTCTGTTCGAATCCGAAAAATTGCAATAGCGATCTTTTTTTCCTTACTTGTTGCGCCCGCCTCGCGCCTGACAGTTCCACGCCAGTTGGCATGCTATTTTCACCTTTGACAGTGACAGCCGACTTGACACCTGTCTACAAAATTCATTGCTACATAGGTTGTAAAATTATAAACAATGACTAGTTTTGCTTTAGGCACCGATTTATCAAAGGAAACAAGTAATTTGATTACAATAGTGAGTTAAGTATCTGCTACTTATTTAGTTTTGTTTCAGGTTCACTAGGGCAGGTTCACCAGGTGGAATCCAGAGAATACTGTTTATACCTTGAATGCAAAATGCAGAATGCACCATAAAATGTCAATAACTAAATCAATAAAACCACTGAAAAGGATATACAGCATATTATTTCTAGCTACAATTTCTTAAACCTAGATGGAAATCATAAGAACAGAGTTGCAGGTACATAAGACATTCTCAAATAAGTGGTTTTCTAAAGGAATTCATCTATATCAGCAGATCTATTAGATATTAGTTGTCTCTGTTTTGGCTTGAGATAACAGATACAGGTAACAGTATAAACCTTTCTTTTCTGAGAAACTTTTCTCCTTACAAAAAAAATGATATGTACGACTTGCACAAAATAAGTACAATTTCTGGCTGTATTAGAGGTAATAAATTTTGAACTTGTAACAACGCGTGACTCAACTACCTGAAACCTGTACATCAATTCTAATTCAGCGATCATTCTGGCATACAGTCCTATAGCATATACCCATATTCCTAGGCTAACTGATTCCTCAATCATCAGCGAAACTATTATACCCAGCACTTGTTTTGATCTTCGAGCATCGTACAAGCTTATTCTAGGAACGAGCACCTTCCACTTCAGTTGGCCCACTTCAAGATTTGTACCAAAATATGTCTTTATAAACTAAATATGACGACACTATTTACTTCTAAAACAATTTATTTTCTCAAAAACATTTAAGATACACTCTAGTCGTAAAAAATACATATTTGAAATCACGTAGACCTATAACTAATAGAACATCTGAACAAATAAGCAATATGCGAATGAATGCGCGAAGTTAACAAAGCAACAATTGAAAGATTACCATTGGGTAACATCACCTTTACTTTTTATTACGGCTGAAATTCTTTGGGGCATAGTGTTAACCAAGTTTTGGAAAAATGTGGTGTAAAACAATCCCATATTTCTTGAAGCTTTTGTCTCAGTTCGGTGATTGTACGAGCAGGATGTTGTCGTAGAACCTTTTTCATCTCGTGCCACAAAGTTTCAATAGGTTAAAGATCTGGACTGCTAGAAACTCATTTCAAAAGTGGTACATTATTTTCTTCCATCCATTTTATAGCCTTTTTGAGGTATGGCACGCTGCACCATCTTGCTGAAACACAAAATCTTGGCCGGATGCCGGTCGGCATTTGTGATATTACTTTTTTTCACATATCGTGGCTTAATATTAACTGAACCAGTTACGTTATATCTTCTAACAATATTTCTCACACTGTACTGCGATAAGTCTAACAAAGTTCCAATTTCTGAGTTTGATTTCCCAGAATTAAAAAACTTAATTATCAGTAACCGAATTTTCTCACTAATAACCTTTTCTCTACCCATTTTGAAAACCTTAACTACCCAAAACTATTTTAAACATATTCTGACAGCTGTGATTAATAAAAACAATTGTCATGGCTTTTATTAATTTTTCACAGCCACCTATGCATTATAGACTTATTTTGCATTGAAATGAAAATATTTTAATATGCTGTAATTGCAAAATGTGTTATTTTTATGCTGCAAATTTGATTAGGGAGTAATAAAGTTGGTGTTTTCTAGTATATATTATCAAGATATTCATTGTTAATATTTTAAACATAAAACACCCTGCTACATTTTTATTATTTGTGTTTGATAAGAAAAAAACTAATATTGCAATGGTTGGGCCAACTGAAGTGGGAAGGGGCTCGTAGCTGGCGTTGATTCCAGGCATAGGAAACCGTACTTGCTGCTGCTAGTCATGTGCTAGTGCCTGGATATTTCAGCTGCCGGTTCGTGCACCTTACTGATGACAGGCAGCAGTTCGGCAGTCTAAATATGAGCAAAACCCCAGTTTGCTATTGAACAAAATGACCATTAACCCTAACAGATACAATTCTGCTCAACCCTTATGATTCTAATATCACCTTCATTGCATGTTTTCCTGTACTGTAGGCTAAACACGGTCGAGTAGGTTGCTCTGCCCGCATCTATCCATTATTAGTTGCTTTGAGGGATGATCTGCGAAGATTCGCCAAAAGGGATTCGGCCCTTCGACAGAATTCATTATGCCGATTGCGGACGTCGGATCTAATCTACATAATGCCGCAAATGGTCCGTTCATGGCCGTTTGGTCAGGATTTCATGACAATTAATACCATTGCTGTCACATACTAATTAGAATAGACTCTGTTGGGGTTCCGTAAAACATTTATCTGGTTGAACTGAATGATTGGATAGAGGTGAGGCCTTGCAGATGAAAAGCACATGAATGGTTGAACAGTACTGACAACTGGCCAGTATAAGTAGAAGATGCGTGATATAGTATCGCTACCTCAAAGCTTGAAGTGCAGTTGCCCATGTTAATTTCTGATTAGAATTCGCATGCAGGATGCATCGAAAAATTTCTTTTGCTGTCTTTTTTTATCAGGGTCATGCAAACTGTTTTACAAAAATGTTCAATGACCCTAAGCATGCCATCAATCTCATGGAAAATAGATTTCGAAGGAATTGCCTCTTGGCTAGTTTCTGAGTTACCCAGTGTCACTATATTTGAATTCCCTCCATATTACATGGGCCTATTTTTAGACAACTCATAAGTAAAAGAATTCCCCATGGTTATCTGGCCAATGTATTGACGGTATCTTCTTTACTGTAAAAGTTTCAATCATTAAGTATAAGGACAATATATTTTATTTATCTGTTTTCCAGGTGATAACACATTTCTAAACAGTATGTTTCTAGATTAGTCTGAAAAAAGAACGTCCAGCTCTCCAAAACGACGAGCTAGCATGAGGCTATCTAGCTTTTTAAAACGACACGACACCCTTGGACATCGTCCCAAGGACGCCAAAAGCCTCCAACGAACGTATAAGCCCACCCAGAACTGTTGTCGTCACCGTTTAATTATTACAAGTAAGCTGCAAGTGTTTTGGATCTAAAACGAGAGAAATACTACTTCGATATCTATCGGGAACCATGTTGTTTGTTATGTGAGAATATAATTAAAGACACAACAGTTTGACCTTGCACTCACAAAACAGAACCTGGCTAAAAAACTTACACGCTACCAGGGAATATCAACTTGATCGTTCTTTCAAGGATATTCAATCAAATTTGGTCACAGTCCTTCCCTTTGTATTTATTATCATCTGTATGTAGTATTGAGACATCTGTTTCCCATACATGTTTGCTTAATGCCGATTTTGTGGCTTCTCCATTTGTTATATAGCCTTTATGTTATATTATTCTACATTTAACCGCATGATGCTTCACCGCTGTAGCAGTTACCGTAGTGACGGTATGTTTTATATTGTTTTTTTGTGTGTCTGTATTTCCATTAGCAGTAAACACTTGTTAGCTATTACAAATCCATTAGAATACAAAACAGAGTCCTATATAACAAAAAAGACGGCCAACACTTTTTTTTTTAAATATCCAACATCCAACTGACAATAATTTCATAGTGGTAAGTTTTTATATAAAAGGTCTTTTCACTAATGTACAGTTGATAAAGCACTAGTAATACTGAAACAAAGTGCTGACCATGATTTGGCTACTTCTTTGAGTATGAGAATTGTTGTGGCTAATTTATCTGTATAGCTACCAGTGACTGGCGATTTTTCCGTGTCACTAGTGATAGAAGCAATACGTAACTGTCACCTTTTTTATCGCTTTAAACCAACGAATTCTGATACGTAGTTTACACTCTCGCTTCGTACCTCGCCTCGTGCTTCGCCTCGTGTCTCGGTCTGCTTCTCGCTTGATCGATGCTGAATGAGCTTCCTGTTTACACTCTCGTGGACAGTTCAGTTCTCTTTGAGCTAGAAACAATGGAGGACGTCGAAGTGTTAGCGGCAACAAGTCTTTGCTTGCTGATTACACGATTAATTTAAATAAAAGAAAAATAAAAAAAGGCTAAAAAATGCTTCCATAACACCGTAATACACCCACACTGGCTTGTAAATATATCTCATCAGCGCCAGAGGTGATTGATTGATTGAATTTTTCTTATTTGTTAGTTTGGTCGGAGGTCTATACATGTCTTGAGATAATTTCGTCCATGCATTGTCTACTTTTGTTATTTTTGTGGAATTTATGTTTGGGTTTCCAAATTATCAGTTCCTTTTGAAATTATTCTAGAAACCGCCTGTACGGCACAACGTTTGAAACCCGAATCAAGCGAGAGCGCGAATGTAAACACGAGGCATGCGTTTGTCGCGAGGTCCTTTGATTCGTGACCATAAAACCGCTATGGACACGAGCGTTGCGAGTATAAATGAGCTATAATAGTTCAAAAGAAGCCAAGTCTATATTACATTTTTACCAAAGTGACAACGTTGAATAAACATAATAGTAGTACGATGGAGAGGTCTACCTTTGCAAATTGTGCAAGAAGTACCTAGTCTAAAATGGTCTAACACACAAATATTCACAAACGCTCGCTCTTTTAAGATACAACACAAAAAATACGACTTGAATAACAGAACTGTCCAAAAATCAACTTATGTCAAGTTCACTAGTAGTATTCACTTCCATCCTGATTACATATTGATATTTTGGATAGGAGCAAACCGTAAGGTGCAGATCCACAACGAGATTATTTCATGATATTTTTGTTCCGGGAAATAAAAATCTTACGAAAAGTATTATATCATTGTGGAGATAATCTCATGAAACAATGGGTCCTATGAATAAAAATGAACATTTAGTATGTACTCTAGAATTTGGAGAAAATACACCATGTGACATGAATAAAAATAGGGAGCAGATGCTCCACTTGAGTAGGAGGTGCTCTTATATACAATGTTTTGTGAGTTCATTATCAGTTTTCCTATGAATAAAAAGTTCATGCTCCTCGGAAGAAGAATGTGCTTCATAGTTTTGGAGTTCATTCTTAATTTACGTTCTAGAAAATATTACAAACCGAGAAGACGTACCTGTAATCGATAATATTGTAACCTTTTTTTATTTCTAAGCTACGAAAACGTCTGTCTAAAATATTCGATCAAATGTTGATCAATAAGTAATTAATTACTACAAACAGCACAACTATTAAATCATTCAATTTTCACAAAACAACAAATAATAGCAAACTTTAGATAGGTTCACTAATATTATGTTAATTTAAATAAAGTTATTCATAAAGAATATTTTACCTCAAACTTTTGCAAGTACTGGATTTGTGTTGCCTTTCATGATTTCCAACAAAATATTTTCCCAATCCTGCAGCACAATTTTCTTATTTTCAGTCCTGTTTATGTCAGTCTTTTTATTGAGTCTGGATTTCATATTATTAATTTTTGTGTTTATTTGACTTGTCGTTATTCGTGACCCGAATGTCGGACAGCTGGTGTTTGTGACTTGGATAAAAGTATGGGAAAATCTCGTAGCATATTTACAAATTCCATTTGGGATTCGCAGGTTTTATCAGTTTCTTCTTCACTTTCTCTCATTGCACGCTGGTTGACTATATACTTGAATTTATACTAATACATGAATATGCAGAACGCGGCCCTTGTTTATTGTTATTTTTCACGGTGTAGACTTGTTTGAACGAATATCTACTTTATGTGTTAGAAGCAGATACTCACGGTGCAGACTTGTTTGAACAAGCATCTACTTTATGTGCTAGGAGCAGATACTCCTCTCAGAGAAATATATTTATTTTAGTCTCCTTGTGGACAATTAGATTAAGGCTTCCTCCTCCTACCTTTTACCTAGTCTAGATTTGTTGCCTTCAAACAGTACATTAATCCATGCCAAAACTTCATTTCTTCAAACTCAGCTATTTTTGCGAGCATCCTGGCAAGTCGACGAGGAAATAAAATCCCGGTAGCTATGCATTTACGTAATCCCATGGTTCGGCTAGCATCACGTACGATTAAAACTGCATATCCGGTTGCAGTAGCGGAAGCGGTCATAAAATATTAATGGACACCCGTCCGTAATGATTTTGATAAGTGCACGAGGCCATAAATGTGATGATGCCGCCCTGATCTATTTTGTGGAAATTACGACGCCCTTTCTATTACGACTAAATGAAATGCTGAAAACATGCTTTTGATGAATATAATAACAACTTGATGTTAGCGGCAGGTGGCGCTACCCATTTGTTAGAATTATTTATTTACATATAATAATAGTAATAATAATAATAATAATAACAATAATGTGTGTCATATGTGCTACATACAATAGAACACCCTTGAGTCTTAGCGATATGGAATCTCAATTATCACCACAGACTGATGAGGAAAAAATGCAACGTTGGATGGAAAAGCCTTTACATGGAAGGCATGTCCACGAGTTGAGCCAAGAGACTGTTGACATAAGGGAAACAACAAGTGGCTTGATTCTGGGCAAATGTTTCCAGAGGGTGAAGGCTTTCTTGTGGGTATACAGGATGAGAAAATCCCAACGTATAACTATCAAAAGTACCTGCTCACAGTTCCTCAACACAACGATACGTGCAGATTCAGATGCCCAGACTCTGAAACTATTCAGCACGTGACTGGAGGGTGTCAGGCGTTCGCCGCGATAAATTATAAAGAAAGACATGACATAGCGGCCAAAATCTTACATCAAGGACTAGCTTACAAATTCAAGCTGATAGATCAAATGACACCCTATTATAAATACACACAGCAAAGCATTCTAGAAAACAACGAATGTAAGCTACCATATATTGGGACCGCACTGTCCTCACTGACCAGCGCACGACACATAAAAAACCAGATATAATTGTCAATGAAAATGAGTAAAACAACCCTCATCGACGTCGCCATACCAAACAATAACAACTTACATACAAAGCACAATGAAAAAATCGCGGAGTATAGGGAGCTCGAACTTCAAATCAAACAACAATGAAAGATGGACAGTGTTGATACCATCCCAATCATTCTGTCATCAACCGGAGTAATCCCGAGAACGCTGCTGGAGAGTCTCAAGAAAATGGGGCTGAATCACAATATTTATAAGACGATGCAGAAAGGAGTTTTATTGGCAACTGCTCGTACAGTTCGGAAGTCCATGGGAATTCCGAAAAGTAACGTTCTTACGGAACAAGCTGCGATAGAACTCATACCCTTTGATGTCGTATGCATCTGGGATGAGGGAAGTTACCCCAATGAGAATAAAAATGCCACGTGGCAAAGATAATAATAATAATAATAATAATAATAATCGTCTTTATTCGTTAATTTATATGTGTGTAACAATGTGATTCCAAATTATTGGAAATTTTGATGGCTTTCAAAATGACATCCGGATATTGAGAATGAAAGTTACAAAGTTTTCAATAGCGGGTATATTACTAATAGACCAAAAGGTCTAAGAAGCCTAATATGTGTGTTTATAGCTCTCCCTCGTCATATCGGCGCCCTAAGAAGAATATCCGCTTTGAAGTTATAAAATTCAATAAAGACTGGGTGGGAAACATTGCAAAGTTCATTTCTAGAAACTAGCATGTAAAGACAAGCAAACATTTGGTGGTTTAAACCTGCCGTCTTTCTAAGACACCACCACATGTGTCTCCCGTGCACTCAAATGCGGAACAGTGGCAAAACATGGTGAAGTTAAATTGTGAAGGTATGGAAGTGAGACCCAGTTGATTGTCACAAGTGAATATTTTCAGCTTTAACCTCCTTAGTAACAAGCATAGAGGTATTTTTTGAAGAGTTTTTTTGACCTCCCAAGCCTAGCTGCTTCCTTCGGTGGTGTCGTTGCATATTTATATGCCTGGCAGTCCTATCGTTGTTCAGAAAATGACATGTGTTATAAATATATTAAGTTGGCCAGTAGGTTTGTAATTGCAGACAGATTATAGCAGTTCTCCCAATTCCATGAAATACTTAATATTCATTATCAGACACATATCAAAAGTACCGCCTAGACAAAATACATTGTTGATCTACAGCAGCCAGGATAAGAGCACACATGTATGTCATGTAATTTCATTAATATTCATTAATTGTTTGATAATTCGTAGTACCAACGTCCCGACAAGCAAGAAGAATAATGTTTTCTAGCCAGTTACTATTTGCCATGTGCCTCTTCCAAGTACGATATTCACAGATAATTCAGAATTAGCGACTTTAAATGAGTCGTGCGAGATAATGACACTACTGTGTTTAATAAGTCCAAGATACAGATACAGTTATTTTTCGTTACTTAACTTCTTAAAATTTCTTTAGATTGCTGATGAATAAGTTTCAAACTAGTTTAGTGCTCTTTTTCGATAGGTTTGATTTAAAAATTTAAAAATTTTAACATTTCCTTGATTCTAGTGAGATCTCACATACGTCTCTGAGTTAACATGTGACAGAGGGAAAGATCTCGGCAAATAAATAAAATGTTCCAATATTATTATAGTTGCTCTATTAGATTCTGGGCGGACCTAAACGTCTGACAGAACGGTAGTCAGAGGTATCACTGGAAAAACATTGTGGGATAGACAATGACGCATATATCTCACGCAAAAGTACAACATAAAAGATAAACGACTGGCTACAATATAGATAAAATGGCGTCAATGCACTTTCTATGCAACTCCGTCGTCGTTCCATAAATGATCAAGTTCAGCGCAATTTAAATCCTTTGAGAAAAAGGTCAGTTAGGCACATGTACAAAAGAGAAATTAAAAATATTAAGTCAGTCAAAGAGGCCCATACAATTAGCTTGTAGGCATAATTTTCTTGCCCTTTTGGTAGTTACCGTCCAAGTGTCCCTTTCCACATTTGCGTGGTATCGCATCACTCTAAGTTTTGAAGGCAAATGTACAGGTAAATCTATGATGTGTGAAATAAGGCTAATAGGTGTATATAATAACCGGGATTTGGAGCATATAAATATACGGACATCAAAAACATTTCATTTACCCTACAAACATTTTTCTGAAAACGCTCAGAACCGCCTAAAACGTCAAAAAGTCAAGTTTGAGCAAATTTTATTTTTTTCGGTTTTGGTCTTTTCCCCGGCGCCACTGGACCAGTTTCCAAAAACTACAAGGCTTTTGCGTCTTTGGCGTTGTAGTAACATTGCAGTAGTAACAGTTCATCGAAATCTGAGAGGGACTTCTCAAGTTATAGACGGTTATAAGATTAGCGGACAGACAGACCGACGGAAATCAGTGACATCGTTTTTCCTGATGTACGAGTACATGTCACATAACATCCAAAAAACATATCTCAAATTTATATACTACCATCTAGACAGTGTGGTTTTAGGAAGGATTATAATAGTGCTGCAGCATTGTTAGATCTAACTGACAATATTGTCAGGGCTTGGGATAACCATCAAACTACTTCCTTAATTCTTTTAGATTTTTCTAAAGCGTTTGACACCAACAACCACTCACTCTTAATAGCCAAATGTAAATTTTAAAACTAGATTTTTGAAAAATAGATCACAAAGTGTTGTGATCGATATAAACACGTCTCCTGAGACTTTAATTTCATCTAGAGTTCCTCAAGGGTCGGTTCTTGGGCCACTTCTTTTTATTTTATATATCTCCGATCTTGTAAGGCTATTAAACACTGAAAAATTCAGTTTTTTGCAGATCACTCGCAGTTATACAATAATTTTAATACTGCCAATATAGAATCGCTGAGGCTCAAATTAATGAAGACTTGAGGTCTATCGACAGGTATGCAAAAATTCATAATCTTAATTAAATTCAGAGAAATCAAAAGTATTTATATTCACTCCTAAAAAAATTAGAAATCAAATTAAGAAATATTCGACAATACCATTAAATGGTGAAATTATAAAAGTATGTGAAACTGAAAAAAATCTAGGCATATCTCTTGATGGATATCTGAATTTTATCCCTCATGTGAACAATGTTACAAAAAGTTGTTTTCTAATACTTCAGCAATTATACTTGAACAAATAAATTCTCGATTATAAAAACTAAAAAAATTCTCTCTGACTCATTCATTATTTCAAAAATTACATACTGCTAAATTGTTTATCATCCGTTTTTAGATTCAGTATCTGCCAAGCGCTTACAAAAAATTCAAAATTCATGTTGCAGATTAATCTGTAACTTGAAAAAATATGACCACCTTACCTCCTCGTTAATAAAATTGGAATGGTTATCTATTCCTAATCTATTTAAATTACATTTAATATGTTATATTCACTAGCTTTTACTTACCTCAATTCCCCCATTTTTGAAAGATAAGTTAAAATTTCGTGGTTCTATGCACTCACGAGATATTCGCTTTATTGATAAAATAACAATTGCTCCTCACAGAACTTCATTTTTTACTAAATGTTTTACTTATAATGCTACTATCATGTACAACGCTTTACTCTCTGATACTAAAACTTTAAATTTCGAGAATTTCAAAAATTATTTAAGAAACGTAATTTTCGAGCAATCATTTACATAAACGTATCTCTTACTTCTGCTTATAATATATGCACCAATATGTATGTATAATGTTATACTTTTATCCAATCTTGATTTACCTGTGTTTTACTCAATTAATTTACCTTTTTATGTTGAAACTTTGCATTGTAGTGGTTGGTATATATTTTTTTGGATGGATATTTTACCGGTGGTAGAATAGCTTATGCTAAACTTCGCCCAATAAAGACGTTTTATTATTATAATTATTATATACGAAAATTTTCAGGACTACAGTACTTCCCGACAAGCAGGCTTGGTAAGTAAGAAGAAGGGCACAACCAGATAAGTGGGATGGAAGAAAACAGGCTTAGTAAGAATAGCAAGAGACAAATTACGGAGCGATCGGACGAGTATAGGGTGGTCAACAAAGGTAAAGTGATAGCATGGTCTGCAATGAAGAGGCATCCGAGGATAGAATAGGCGCAAGCTTATCAAACCGAGAAGTACATTACTTACTCAAATGAAGATGCATGGGTCATTCTATTTTTTAAAAGATCTTCATCCATAGAAGTATTTGCTGTATCGGTACCACATCAATGTGAGTTGGTTTTGATTTAGAGGCAATCTTTCCAATACGCACAACAACCATGTGTAATATCTAATGT
Source organism: Acanthoscelides obtectus (assembly GCA_963669975.1). Taxonomy (NCBI): domain Eukaryota; kingdom Metazoa; phylum Arthropoda; class Insecta; order Coleoptera; family Chrysomelidae; genus Acanthoscelides; species Acanthoscelides obtectus. Next base: position 72,747,211 of record CAVLJG010000007.1, on the reverse strand, counting down.
TCGAAGAGTAATCTCATCAACTGGTAATTCCATTACTTGATATTTGTCAATCCAAATGAGAATTTCGCTATAATGGAGGCACCACGGCATGGTGTGTGTTCGATCACATTGCGGAGTAGCTTGTCATATTTGTTTTTTCGTTGCAATCTCGGTTGCCGGTCGCACACATGCACACGTACATACAGACTGACTGGGTGGTGTGTTTCCAGGCCGTGTTTTCGGTTCAAATCGCGTCCGAATGTTTGGTGAAGGTATTACCTCTGCATGACTGACCGACAGATTAAAACGGCCGTTCAAATATCTAGGTATACGCTATACCCGGCCGACCCTACGCCGTTTTTGTCAATATGCAATGCCGAGTTTCATGTTGATATACTATAGTGGGAACAAAGCTCATGTCTGTGATGTGATGTACTCAAATAAAGTGTAGCGTGAAATGTAGTACTTGGTCGATGGGGTGAAGAGCAGCATAGTATCAGTTTATGTGATATTCTATTGGAAAGTATTTTGCTGCTTTTATTCTGCGAATCACTGGATACAACCATATGAGTTGTTCTCCGAATCATCATGAAATCTAGATTCGTCTCAGTCAGCTGTCTTTGACGGCTTAAGTACTTTCCACGGATTAGCATAAATTTACTTACCACCCTTGCTACAAGCACACAACTCCAGAAATTGTGAGCTCCTTAAATTACCTTTGACCAGACAGTTGAAAAACGCCAAAATATACCATAATCAAGAGCTCAAAAAGTGGCATCAAGTGAGTTGACCATACACTGCCTACGCAACGCCGTCATCAGTTCATAAAGGATTGAGTTCAGCGAAATTAAAATCCTCTGAGACAAAAGTCAGTTACGCACATGTATAACAGAGAAGTTGAATATATTAAGTCAGTCAAACATGCCCATATAATTGCTTGATGGACATTTTTTCACTGTCCTACTGAAAGCCGTCCTCCCATGTGGCAACATTGTCCCTTTCAACATCTGCGCGGCATCTCTGCAGCGAGTTATCTTGCATGGCATTACCGTGGTTGGGAGCGTACAAATATATAACTATAGATAATCTATACAAATATTCTGTTATAAGTTCTGTGCATCGTATTTTACTATCCGCATCACCCCCATACCTGTTTGAAAAATTTATTACCAGATCCAGCACGCATAATATTAACACAAGGCATCAGGCTTTCTTTATTTACAATGCCGTTAAATATTACAACAGTATTAATTTTCATTTTAAAAATATTGCGAATATTAAAACTTTTGAATTAAAATTGAAGTCCGATCTTCTCTCGCAAACATGAATTCCCACTTATATTTTTTTTATTGGTTAATGATGGTTGATTTTAAAAAAAATCCCTTTGATCACAGTTTTGTTGGTACAAAACAAACTGATTTAAATGTATGTACCATAGTTAATGTCATCCATTTCTATGTAATTTCGTATAAATTATCAAAACGGGGTTAGGTGGAAGAATAGCTCACGCTAATCCTCGCCCCTCGTAATGTACTAAATGTTTAGTGCAATAAAGACCCTTTATTATTATTATTATTATATTAGGATAAACAAAATTAATATACCCTTCCGCTCACCTTACAACCCTCTACCTCCATAGTACAAAAGCTTTTCTGAAAATGATCAGGTCTCCGTAAGACTTCAAAAAACGGATCATTTTGATTTTTCTAGTTTTCGGCCGTTTTCTCCAATGCCACTGAAGCGATTTTCGAAGGCTGCAAAGCCTTTTTGTCTTTGGCATAGTAGTAACCTTATATGAAAGTTTCATCAGCATCCGACCGGTGTTTTCCAAGTTACAGAGTTCTTTTTGCTAAGGGGAAGAGGTGGCTTCCGGCAATACCGGCTGCAAAACAGCTACAAACAAAGCTGGAGGAGTGTGTGGTGTTTCTCCGCAATGCCTTCGCACGCTGAAGATTAAAATCCCATAAGGAAGATATAATACGTCTGAAACTATACAATCAATAAAATATTAAATTTACCAGAAGAAAATCATTAAAAAGGGTTAAGCCTAGGAATGGGCACTTTACCATTAATAAAGACAAATTTAAATTACTAGTAAGTGACCAAAGTAGTAAAAAAAAGGTTACGTGATTTCGGCACAGGACAACATCTATAACTTGGTCAAGGGTCAGAGGGTAGACAGACAGACATATAGACCGACAGGAATGAGTGATATGGTTTTTCGTGATATACATTTCAGCGAACACTCAACAATTCTCTCCAAAAATTTTTCATTTTTCGAAAATAACTTCATTAGACCATAATTCAAAACTGGGACCCTAGCATGCTTATTCCAAAATTTCATCAAAATCTGAGCAGTATCTTCCGAATTATGGAGGAGCAAATAATTGCCTGGCAGGCTACAGACGGAAACAGACAATAGTGGTGTTCCGTGGTGTTTGTATATTTCAGGTGATGCCAACTAAACAGCAACTAATTTGAGTTTGAGTTGAGTTTTCATGGTTACTGTATATACTCGTAAATTAGAGAAGTCAGTTTTGCAAATCGTGACATAAATGAAGCTATCCACGAGTAGACTAAAGAAATCGCAATAAATATTTTTCCTGGAATCTATTTGATACCATCCTTTACGTGTGTTGATAGTTGCCTCAAGACATCTTCAAAGATAAACAACCTGGCTACCTACGCTTTTACTCGTAAACCTCACCCGAGCAGTGCACAATGAAATTTTATGCCACACAATTATTTTTAATTTGTCTGGAACGGGTCCAAGTGTGCACTTAAACTTTTCCGTCTTATCATGCGGGATATTTCTTGCTGAAACTTCCACAAACTTCAGCCCCTCACGGTAGTTCGCAGTGTGACTCGTTGCTAATGGTACAACTTGATATTTGTTTACCGGAGGGAGGTCAAAGTCGTTGACCCACTACTTTATATTCCATTTGATTCTTAAAATCACGAATTATTGGGTATTTTTCTGTAATATATCGTTGAGTAAGCTTTCCTGATGACATGTATTAGCTCCAGGTTCCGTAAGTTTGGAATTATCTTGAATAATAAGTCAAGGCCTTATTGATAAATGCTGAAGGCTCATGAGCTTATCTAATATTGGTATATTATCCAAGACATTAAGTCTTTCGTAGTCCGGTAATGCCTGAACTTCATTTTGTAGTTATGTTGATAGAACTCCACGATTTAATAGTCAAATCTGCTTATGTAATATCAAACAATTGCGTTTCTAGTCATTCTGTGGATTATGAACCGATTTGGCTAAGTATCCTTGAATGAAAGATTTAATTTATATTTACCAAACTGACTGGTGGGCCATACGTTTTAGCTGTTTTCTTATGATTTGAATTCGATTTCTAAACTGTTGTGTGTTATATTGTTTCCTCACAAGACAAAGAGCATGGTGCCCTTGAGGTATCGATGCATTGTTTGAGCAGGGGTATCGTGTCTGGTACATCAAAAACAAAAGATATCCTCAGGCTCGCTTGTAGCTTTTGGAGGACTGGACATATTTTCTAAATGACTTACTACGTGTTTCTGGGCCTTGTTGCTTCCACAAGGTGCCATCTTAAAATTGCAATTATGACTTCGTGCAACGTCAGCGTGCTAAAAAACAGTTGCTGAGCACACTACAGAGTGGCGAAGATAAGAAGAAAGCAAGTAAACTTTCAACTGGAAGACAAAGAGCGCTGCAAAAGGATCTGACGGTTTTAAAATCAAAACAAGACAAAAGCTAAAGGATACAAATATCGGAGGGTGTTCATCTAAATTAACAAAAACAACATCAGAAAACCTGATTTCATACATCTAAGATCTGAAAATACTTCAAATAATGTCCTTCTTTGACAAGTCTGGTGTTTTTGAACACTGTAACATTTTAGGAGACAGGTTGTCGATGTCGTGGCTTATGGCTTCTTCAACTTCGTCCAGCGTGCGGGGTTTGTTTGTGTAAGCTTTAGGTTTCAGCAACTCTCCACAAGTAAAAATTACAAATGCTAAGGTCTGGGTAGCGAGGTGGCCATGCAGTGTGCCCAAAATGCGAGACAACTTACTTCTCAAAAAGTGCTGCTTGAACTTCATCTTCCTATGCACTAAACGATTTCTCTGAGGTTACTTTTAAGCACCAACAGATAACGTTGGGAACTGGCTGTAAGTGTTCGACCACTCTCTTCAAAAAAGTAAGGCCCGATGACACCACTTTTTGTTACACCACAGCATACAGTAACCTTAGGATTATGCAGAGGACACTTATGCAGTACTTCAGGATTTGTAGTCGAACAATAGCTACTGGGCCATCATTGAAGAGCCTACAGAGCTGGAAATGACGAGCAACGCAGAACTCTCCACTAAAGGATCAATAACAAACGCACGCTGTTCACCTGACCACTGAGTGCACCATGGCTACTAGAAATGTCCACAAGTGGACTCAGAAACTTGCCTATCCCCGCCATACTCCACCACCTACACGCTTAATAGTACGCCGGCAAAAACGGGCAGGCCTCTTGCCGCACCCTGTATAAACTGTATTGTCAGTGTCATTGTTGATACTTTAAAAGTGGCCAAAGTGATGGCTCAAGCGTCCATTAAGAGTAATTCATACATTATGTGGTCTATTTGGTCAGTAAATCATGGAGTTCTATCTTTTGTGTTCTATTATAGGTGCATACTGCACTTCTCTCATAATTCCAAAATTGAATGCAGTTGATTTTGTGTGTTAGTGCTTGATATTTAACCGACTACGTGATAACACGTCAGAACCTGTTCACGGTGAAACCGCAACAAGCAAAGTCCCAACCAGACAGGCAATACGTTAGCACGACTTACTTATTAACATCCGAGGCTAGCGACGACCAGCCGCCTCAATCAATGTCCTCAAAAGGGAAATTGCCAGACGGGCGCTACCGCGAGGTTCGCCTTATTAATGAGACAATGTTTGCTCAGATAATATTTGCTGGGCTGATTTGAATCACGGCCCACTTTAACTGAATTATGCATGCGTCTAGCGTAAACACTAAACGGAAGTCCAACTCTCGCCTATCAAGTTGGCGTATCTTACGTGGGAACATGTACGTATATGCGGAGTGGAGTTGAGAAACTTGCCGATCTACAATCCCTTGTTAAATAAACTGTCACTCCAGCTATATACGAACTTATATACTTTTTTCTTGTTTATGGTAATAAGCCCATCTGAACTGGACCAAGCATTGACTTGAATTATTATATATATTATATATTATAAAAGTGGTATCCATCTTGGCGACTCATCATTTTTCTTATTAAGCGTGGGCCATCAGTAGGTTTTTTTAAGTGGATATTATTTTGACAGTTGGTAACACTTCCATGCTCAACATATTGACAGATATATTGTGTCAAACTTAAGCAACGCATCGTTTTAACCTTAAACAAAGGTGAGAAATATTAAAAAACTATTTTCAAACTGAGTGTTGTGTTGCAGAAACTTTGCGAAAATTGAGAAGAGTATTTGGTCGGAATGAAGCTCCGTCCGCGCCTGGTATACGAAAATTCGTGAATAAGGTTCATGAAGCTAGCCTCCTTGTGGATAACAGAAGGTATGAGCGTGTTCGACTCGTACGTACAGCCGAAAACATTGCTGCTGTTGCCCAGAGTGTGCCTGAAAACGCAAGAATATCGACTCGTCACAGAGCACTTCTGTGTGGAGAATATTGCATACCGAACTGGGTTTATTTTTTACAAGGTGCAACTTGTGCAAGAGTTGAAACAAAATGACCATTCGCTTCGATATCGTTTCTCTGTCTGGGCTCTAAGTCAATTGGAATCGGAATTCATTTTTGGTCGCTAAATCATCTTTTCGGACGAAGCCCATTTCCATCTGGGAGGTTACGTCAAGCAGAACTGTAGAATTTGGGGTTCTGAAAATCCACATGTCGGCATAGAAAAACCAATGCATCCAAAAAAGTAACTGTTTGGTGTGGCTTTTGAAGTAGTGGGATTATTGGTCCCTACTTTTTTCAAGATGAAGATGGTAACAGCGAAGCGGTAAACGGGAAACGCTATAGTGACATGTTCAGAAGTTTTTTGTGGCCAATATTAGACGACATGCACTTGCACAATCTCTGCTTCCAGCAGGATGTCGCACAATGCCATGCCAGTCGTGAAACATTCGATCTTTTACACACATAGTCCGGTCATCGCGTGATCAGACTTTAATTGGTCAGCCCGCAGCTGTGATTTGACGCCCATGGTTTACTTCCTATGGGGGTACTGTTAAGGACCGCTGTTACATTAACGATCCTCAAACAATTGATGTTCTTAAGAAAAATTTCCGTCGAGCTATTGATGAAATAAACCCACAGATTATCGAAAATGTGCTTCAAAATTGGGTCAAGAGGATGGACTACTGCCAGGCCAGCCGCGGCAGCCATTTAACTGAATTTTTATAAATAATCGGAAGGTGTATTTCTTTGAATAAAGTATCGAGTGTTACATATTATTGAACTAGTGAAGTTTTAATACTAATTTAAAGAAGAAACCAACGGATGGCTCACCCTTTATTTGGACCACTACAAAGGTCTGAGTCACAAACACTCGTGGAAACCGTCGAACTACATTATAGTGATAGAGGGGAAAGTAAGAGCGCCACACCGACTCTACTGATAAACACATTCTGGTTCCGCCATAGAGATCCGCCGGGTGGTACCTCCACGTTGGGCAGTCAGAGTCTGACTAACTCCTACTGATATCACGACCTCTATAGCCAACAGCAAGAGTCGCTTGGGGCGGGATTCGAACCCACGCAGATCACGGCGACTGATTAGAAGATACCTAGCTTCTACCACTACCGTCTTGAAAGTTAAACAAACAATACATATTTTTAAATTAATCTCATTATTGTTCGCTATATTCTAGTTTCTCTAAGCCAGAAACATAAATATGCACTCGCTAAGCCAAATGCAACTAAAAGCACATAATGGGTTAACACTGGTTGGTATTAAATACATGCATGCAGCCTAGTTGCTGCATTTTTTGTTGTGTCTCCCGTCCATTTTCATGAAACAGTAATCTCTAAAGCTTTATGTTAAGCTCACGCATTTTAAGGTGGCCTGCACGGATTACCTTAATGCTTTCAAAACTTTTTTGGTAATGCCGACATCAATTTTTAAAAGCAGATTAATGTGGCTCAACTCTTCACTCTTAAGCTAGCTCAAACAAAATCCGACTTATATCAAGTAATTTATATAGCTGAAGATAAGATTTCAACTGGTATTAAATTTCTTGCACAAATCTACGGGTATGTAGTCGCGAATAATTCTAAAATCAAAATATTGTGATCCTCTGATGATTTATTCCATAAGTTATCAGTTTTGAATAAGCTGCTCGAACCGTGGATCAAATTTGATACATTAGATTGGTACAACAGAAATTGCTGATCATTTTATTAAAAATAATAGTGTCACCCCTTACTTGACAGATACATTTGTTAATCATCGTTCATGTCGTTCGTTGTGTTGTAATTTGTAGACTGAAACAGTGTATCTGGGGTGTGTTTGGCTAGCACAATGTCTTGTAATGTAGCAAGTTTTGGCGTCGAAGCTGTATTTAAAAATCATCCGTGAAAAGTCAAATAAAGTTGGAGGACGTTTAGATCCACCCTGTGACAGATTCGTGTTGCAAGAACATCGGCGAGTATAAGACGAAAACTGAAGGTAAACCGTCTCAACTCAACGATCCAAACGCTATAAACGATTATTTTGCATCAATGTTTCTTTCTGCTCAATCAGACGAAGCAACATTTAACTTTCATAATAATAACTAGTTCGTCAACCACAGATTTTCCTAAATTCTGGTTGAGCCTAGCACTATCAAAACTGTTGTCAGTGGTCCTGTTGTTCCTCCCTATATACTACCACAATCGACCCATATTGTCAGTCTGTGTCTGGAGAAGGGCTACTTTCCTAGATCTTGGAGACGAGCAGTAGTAACGACAGGAATTCTGCCGATTTCCGGATCTCAGGCCCATCAGTCTGTTGAGCATTTTGTCAAAGATCTTCGAGAGAATAATTTATTTGCAAATCTTTTGGAGTAGAGTAAGGTTATCCCTGTACATTAGTCAGGGTTAGAAAAGCGTACATACTACAACTGTTTTTATAAAATAGCAGGGCACTTTCATTAATCAAAACCAACCTGCTGGTCTCAGGTGACAGTTTCTGGAGCTTTTGTCAAATGAGCAATTTATTACTTCTGGTGTGACTAAGGGCTCAATTTTAAGCCCTATGACACTTTTAATTTATGTAGCCGATATTGCTAAGTCTGTTCAAAATTCACAGCTACAGTCATGTCCGGATAGCACTCAACTGCCCTACCTCTTTTAACCCCGAGGACCCTCAGAATGCAACTGTGGAAATTATCCATTACGTTGACTCCATTTGCACCTACTCACCTAATAAGAACTTAACAACAAAGCTTCTTTATTGTACGAATAACGAGAATCTCAAAAAAAGTGTCAAGTACCTAGCTGTGTTAATCGCTGAAAATGTGCGGGTTGGTGAATCTGAATATCCCCGTACAAAGAACTTATATCCGTCTAAGAACCCTGAATGCGAACAGAAATTTGTCTGAATGCGAAAAAAGTTATGTGAATCTTTTCTGTTATCAATTTTTAATTATTGTAATATAGCTTATCATCCTTGTTTAGAAGTTGCGAGTCGTAACAGAATATCTGTTGTAAAAAATAACTGCATAAGATTTATGTTTAGTTTAAGACAATTTGAACATGTGCCGAATCATTATCCTTTAAGAAAGTCTGTTATAGCGAAACTTTGCCATTAAACTGCTCACTAATTTCATTATAGGGATTACAAGGCGGTTTATTTATTATTATATAGTGCAAACTTTTTTCATGCTCTTTCAATTAGAAATAGAAATACAGGGATGCTCGGAAAGCTGACACATTCCTTTCCAAGAAAAACTAAATTTCAAATAACAAACCTAATTGGCGGTAAGGAGCACCGAAAACGTAAAAAAAGAATTGAAAAAAATATTTATCATTTATTTGGTAAGGAATTTCCAGTACTGCCCTGTCACATGATCTATTTGTAAACACTGCTTGAAGTAGTTGCCGTTCTATTAAAAAATATGAGCTTGCTTATTTCTTCTAAAATTTCCAATATTTGGAGCTGTCTAGGTTTTCTATTGTGTCTCAGGTAGCTTTTGCATGATATAAACAAACCTATGCAGCTGGAATGAAAAAATCGAGGACGAAGTACTGAATACCTTCGCAAAGTACTCGCATCAATAGAATCTTGAAGATGCTCACCTGGAATCGATAGCTGCGATATTGCTGTAGGAATGTGCCAATTTTGGTTTTTCAAATGCAATTTGTTTTAAAATAGGTAAACGCGCGGCGGATCCTGGCGCTGACTCACATACTACCACAAAACCTCGTGCCTTTTGACGTAGGAGGGGACAGAGGCAGGGTCGGGCTGGCCTAATTAGAGTTTTTAGGACGTTAATATCTCGGCTTCGTGCTATGAGAACTTACTTATTAATGCTTGACTTAAGCACTCTGACAACTATGAGGACACACTGTATTTTTGTCAGATTTCAGAGTATGAACACTCTGTATTTATACCCGTCAATATTCTCCCTAGCTATGAGGCCTGGAGGCGCATCCCAGTGATTCAGTGTCCTCTCTCTGCATCCCGCTAAACCCGATTAGGCGGCGAGGGTCTCACACCGTCCCTACATAATGTAGAGGAGGTAAAAGGGTCTAGATGGGGAAATCGGACGACGAATTTGCGGCCGTGGCAGGCTACGCTCACGGACAATCCGCTCAGAAAGAGTTCTTGAGAATTATTCAATAATTAATTTCGTTACAGGGAAAAAAGAGGACCGTACGAAGGCTCGGTCGACGACGAGGGATTAGGGAAATTGGCGGTGCCGTCGTTTCTAAAAGGTGTAATCAAAGCCAAAGAGCCTTTCAGAGGAGGAATAAGCCCTCTGGCTGGATTTGTACCGAAGGATAAGACGTGATCCCAGATGAGTGGTGACACCCGACAAGATATGGACTGTGCCACATGCGGAAACGCTCTCACCGCAATGATAAGGAACAAAACACTCTGCTTGGTTTATATTGTGAAGCCAGCACCTGTGAAGATATGTCATGAAATAAGGAAGCTAGAGAGCTCCTTTAAACACGGGCTTAGTTATAAGGATGGAGATTTTTACTCTCGAAAGAGACAACATAAATGGTCCGGTCGTAATACGTTGGGCTGAGGATCCCATGTCTGAGTGCTACGGGGTAGACAACGAGTCCTTGGCACATGTTCTTTGTCGCTGCGACGTGCTGGGATACTCAAGCAGGGAGTTGGAGCTCAAACTTGAACTTCGCCAGAATAGCAGGACTTGGGGCATAGAGAAAATAGAGGTGCAACGATGCCCTGAATATTTGCTGGCTCCTCTTGGTTGTAGCAATTCCTCTAAATTTCATTTGATACATTCATTCATCCCACCGCGAAAATCAGAATAAAAAAGGAACTCTGCTCTGTGTTTTGAAAGTGATATCTTTCAAGAACACGAAACGAGAAAAATCTACCATTTCCTTCAATCATTTCTTTTTAGAAACTTGTCCGTACCGTCCCGATCCCCAATGAGCGGTGGTGATGATGATCCAACAAGACTGTGTAAGCTGAGGAAACACTCCTACTGCGATGAGCTGAACCAAAAATTCGCCTCAGTTTTTCTTTTAAAATCAGCACCTTTGAACGTGCAATTTCATAAACCATTGTTTTGTGTGAAATTGGCAGTACCGTCCTTGTTAAAAGGGGGTGAATTTGCACCGTGGGATAAGACGTAATCCCACAAGAGTAGTGGCATCCAACAAGACATGAACTGTGGTGACTGTGGAGGCTCTTGTATCTGTGGTGTAAGTTCATCTGCTGTTTTTGACAGCTTTACACTTAGTCAGCATTAGTACGATACACTTATGTTTTTTATGTTAAGTTCAACGTGCTCTCTTGCATGAGGAGTCTGGTCGATCGCGAATCGATTTGAACTTCCTAGCTCTCAGCGCTATTCAACACCTTTTCCCTTTAAAGGCTGCACATCTCTTGTAGGTAGTATTACACGGCATCTGATTATTGAGGAATTGACTTCATGCACCACTTTGTGATCTGACATATCGACGATAATTGACACCGAGTAGTCTGTTTCATCAGTTTACTCAAATAGCACTCATGATAGGAAACCGTGCTTTGGCTTATTACAAGCAAGCTGCCGAGTTAATAGGGAGTAACACGTTTACGCGTTACTGGGTTACTTGAAGGTGGAGCAGCAGATGTAAGGGTATCGACAACCTTAGCGGTTTAACTCAATCATGTGCGTTCAAACACGTTACCAGTGGCGTTCTCAGAATTCGATCCTCGTGTCAATAGGACGCCACCTAGCAACAACCGTATTAGTTCAGAACCGAGGATAAGGGATACAACGTTGGAGGTTAGTTTTTGAAATTAGGAAGAAAAATAACTAAGAGCAAATGGGCGTGGCTTTCTAACCTTTCGGCGAACTATACTTCTGAGTACTGATAGAAGAATCGCTCTTCGAATCACTCGCTAGGGAAAAAGTGCGGAATTCTCGCCGTATCTATCGTTGAAGATAATGATATACGCTTTAAAGTCTAGTTTAGCACTCAACCATTCTTTATACTAAAACCACTGGTTTGACATGCAACTGTTACGTCTTCACGGATATAATATATAACAATAATAATAATATGCCTTTATTTTACCTGGCGGGTATATCAGCTAATAGCTGCTTTTGGTACCAACCAGGGCTACATAAGCGTAACAAACATCACAGATACAAAAAAAATAATGATCAAGACATATAGTACTGAGAAGTGACAAATACAACATAATAGTGTGTGAACTGTGTAGACAGATTTAAATCAGATACACTCACGCACTCACTGAAACAGAAATAACGAAAAAAAAGGAAATATATTAAAAAACATAAAAAAGAACAAGAAATAAGTACCACCTAGCTACGTAATCACAAGTAAGAGGCATTCACGTAAAGATCAGTAGATGATAAAGTTACATGTAACGCAACCAGACACATAATGTAGAATCACAGCAGTTACAAGATGAACGCTTAGTATAGAATTAGGTATTATCGAGAACAAATTGCTTTATTTTAACTTTTTGATTATTCTTACTCAAACTTTTCAGATCTGATGATAGACAATTATAAAGGGAAAGCGCTATATATGAGAAGCACTGTGAATTGTGTTGATTTATGGGGGGCATATCGAGGGTATAACCTACAAAGCGTAAGTTCGCCGAGTGATGCTGACTTCTGAATGAAAGTTTGCTGCTCAGATATGCAGGATATTTGGTTAATAGGACTATCTGACCAACAAGTGTACAATCCATCTCTGATGCATCGTGAGCCAGATGACATCTTTAATGTATCTAGTAATGTGTTCCCTTCTCGGAACACCTAATGCATACCTGATACAACTATTTTGCACTTTTTGTATCCTATAAGCTTCCGACTGCGTCAGACATGGACCATACACCGCATCAGCGTATTCGACCTTGCTGATAATCAAAGAGTTGCAAAGCTTGATCTTGGTTTGACTAGATAATACATGTTTAAAACTGTAAATTGTCTTCAGTTTAGCAAATGAATTTTGCACAACTCTGGAAACGTGATCGGTAAACGTGAGATGTTCATCCACTACTACTCCTAAATTTTTCAGGGATTTTAGATGAGGCAAGTCTCCACCTTCCAAGTGCAATTCTATCGAGTTACTATCGAAATTACTTTGTATGGACTTAATAGTTGTCACAGCAGATTTGTTTGAATTGATAAGTAACCCGTGATCGTTATACCACTTTGCAACACGATCTAGATCACAAGACATTCTCCTGTTTGCCTCCAGGCAATCGGAAGGGTGGTAAGACAAATACAGTTGGTATCATCAGCGTAAGACTGAAAAGAACAATATTTAGTATCACGACTTAGATCGGACGTATACAAAGTAAACAAAATCGGGCCAAGTATGGAGCCCTGCGGTACCCCTTAAAAATAGCACGCTTATCGGACTTACAGCCGCCTACATTGACTAGCTGTGACTGCTTGTGCAAGTAACTCCTAAACCAAGTAACAGTACTATCAGAAAAGTCAAGATAATGCAGCTTAGCAAGAACCAATTCATGATTGACAGAATCGAAAGCTTTGCTGAGATCAACTAGAATTGGCGTTGTGACACAATATTTATCCATAGCCCTGATATAGTCATCACATATTTGAATCAAAATGGTAACCGTACTGTGACGTTTTCGAAACCCCGACTGAACATTTGGAATCAAACTGTTTTTATTTATGTGTCCTAGCATTTGCTCATAGACAATTCTTTCCAGAATTTTAGATAGGAATGGCAGTATACTAATAGGCCTGAAATTACCAGGTGGTATCGGATCATCAATTTTTGCAAGAGGTCTAACCATAGCGGCTTTCCATAGACTCGGCACGACACCTTTTTCTAATGAAAAATTTATAATGTGTATTAATGCATCGATACAGGATGGAATTAAGGGAATCAAAAGATCTAAGGCCCATATCGTCAGTCGTCCCTACAATTGTAGGGCGCCTTTATGGCCTCCTTGATTGTCATAATTTTCTACTTCTCAGTGTCAGAACTCTATTTTGAGGTTATGTCACAAACATCTATTTGCATCAAATTTTGCTTGCTTTTGAGTTACATCATGTTTTATCAGCCTGAAATTTCCTACAATTTCAAAAGAAAACATATCTTTACAATAGGAGAGCGCTGACGCTGACACGGGACGGGTGCAATCTAGAAATTTTTGAAGGAGAGAAAGGAGTATGACAATCAAGGAGGCCATAAACGCGTCCTACAATTGTATTGACGACTGACGATACGGGCCTAAGTTTATGCCATCCAGACCCTTTGCACATGACTTAATTTTAAAAATAATATTCCAAAACATTTTCTTTAGTAACAAATTTAAAGCTAAACGGTTGAACTGCAGGGAAAGATGATTTGTGTTACAGAATGTCCGTAAGCAGTCATTAACCTTATTGACGGGAATAGAGTCTATGAAATAATCATTAAGCGTGTGATTGGATCTTTCAACTAAAAAAAAGAATCTTAATGGATCACATGGTTCAGGGGTAAAGGACATTCATTGATTTCTGTAATTTAAAAATAACTTCCAGATTACTACACAGGGAACTGGTGAAAGCATTGCTAAGCACGGCCAGAAATTCAAGCAGAGATTTAAGTGTGAGTTTTGGACAAAGGTAGAGCAACTCAATCTTCAGGCTGGCATGTTCACCAGCCACCACAGAAAAAACAGATACATATCCCTCATGGAAATACTGACCCAATCCGCTCCAAGTGCTGGGAAAAGGATGAAGCTTCAATCCGCTTTCAATGTGAGTGTTTTGTATATGAAGATCCAGAAGTTCTAGAGAAGGCATCTATAAAACAGAGAGCTCAAAAATTGTGACTTTCGTTCAAGAGTTCTTAGGCTCGACATCAAGTTTTGATGCTCATTGTGTTGTTAGTTCAAGGGTCCATTTTTATGGTAAGTAACTGGCAACTGCAACTTGACGACCACTCGACTAAGTATTCAAGTACAAGCCTTTTCACCAAGGCGACGACAATCTGGCCAGCTGCTCAATGGTTGCTGACAATGCCGTTGCCAGACGAAGATACAGTGGCGGAGATACAGGGGATTAGTGGGATTATTTTTCCAAATAAAAGTAGTACGAAACTGTTTTTTTTTTTTTCGAAACGCACAATTTTTCGAACTTCACCTTCAATTCGCTACAAATAATTAAGTACTTTTGTTTTTTCTCTAGTGTGCACTGTATGCGTAAAAATAAAAAATAAAACAAATTAGATGATTCATGAAGGGCCGAGATACAATTAGTTTCAAAATAAAATAAGTGGCCTTGATACCAACTTGATGTTTCTATGGAGATAGTTTGCCAAAGTTATATGTTATACGGTTATTACTATTAGGGGCTTCTCGGGAGTGTCAACGTAGATTTCCTATCATACGCCAACCTACCCCAAAGGTTTTTACGCGTTCATGTCTAAGACTTTGGCGACATGGAGTTGCCAAACTTCCCGGAGTTAGAGGCCATGGTGCCATTCAAAAGGAACTGGAAGTGATTAATTTGGCATGGGATGATCCTAGCACAAGTACTAGGCGGATTGTAGCCCAGTTACCATATTCTCAAAGTCCTGCATGGAGAATTTTAAACCAACAGGTTTTACATCCTTACCATCGGCAAAATGTGCAATTTCTGCAACCCGGCGAAGAAGTGCAACGGTGAAATTTTTGTGAGTGGTTACTGCAAATGTATAATCAAAACTTGAAGTGGAACCTTTAATTCTCATAATGAACATATTTGGTCGTTAGAAAATTCTAGTTTTGTAAGAATCCACTCGTTACAACACATATTTTCTAGAAATGGTGCGCAATTTTCAATGGCCAACTGTTTATGCACGTATTGCCACAACGTTTCTAAATGCAGACTCATATTCAGCTTTTCTAGAGAATTTCTTAGAAAATTAGATGATGTTCCGTGAGCAATGAGAGTACGAATATGGTATCACCACGACGGTGCCCCACCGCATGTTCGTCGTGACATAACTGCATGGTTAAATAAGCATTTTAGACAACGCTGGATTAGCAGAAACGGACCCGTACATTGGCCTGCGAGGTCTTCTGTTTTGAACCCCTTGAATTGCTTTTTGTGGGGCGTTATCAAATTCAAGCCACAACAAATTTTCTGGAAACACGTTATTCTTTATTAAAAAGATGCCGCACTTGTATCCGTCAGACTGGTGGTATTTTTGAACACTTAGTGAAATAAAGCATAGATTATCTAATTTGTTTTTTTTATTTTTACGAAAACAATTCACTCCATGAAAAAATTACAAAAAAAAATTAGAAAAATTGGACGTTTCGAAAAAGAAAACAATGGCATGCGTAGTATTTTTATCTGGATGAATAATGCCACTAATCCCCTGTATATCCGCAGCTGGTGCACGCTACGTTTGAGTAAAGACTTTTGAATGTGGACAATACTTAGGTAAATCCACATACCGAATTTTAGTTTATTCCGGTTGACGGTGTTGGAGATGAAAAAACTATTCTTTATTTTTAAACTTCAACACCCCGTATCTTTTTAATGAAGCCCTCGAGGAAACAGTGTTACGTAGAAGACCTCCCTTAAAATGTAGTCCTGGGTGGAGCTACCATGCGATCGTGCAACCCTAGGTATTAGCATAATCATATTTTCTGCATTTCCTCAGCTTGAGTTGAGAGAGGGGTGACTTTTGAGCTAAGGTATCCCCTAACCTCCGCCTCTGTGAAATATATGTGTGCATCAAGCTTGTCGCGGTGCGCGTTAGTGCGATTTCACGCAGCTTCGCCCACCAGTTGGATTAGCCGGACAGCCGATGCATGCGAGGTCGATTTTACGATGATGATGGGGGTTGGGAGGCATGGGGAGGTAGGTGGCAGGAGGTTGAAGCTCGGGGGTGGATGAAGCCTCGATATGCCTGATGGCTTATTATACGTCCGGTCGGTGCCGATAGACATTACACATGTAATCCAGCACTATTCGAGATTCTCGGCTGCCAAAATTGCAGCATCAGAAGTAAACCTACGGAATAATTTTTATGAGGTGTCTCAGTTCTTAAATAAAGTCGATGAAATGTTTTTCATATGTAGACACACATGGGGACGAAATGCTGCAACTGACGCATGAGTAAAAGGGATCTGCTGATTGCACAATTCGACGAGCAGGTGCTTACGTATGTAGGTCTGCAGTTGCAGTTTTCTTGGAAAGCAAGTATTCCGTGACAAATAAATTGCTGGAATCTCTTATCTCCCAAAGCTAACTGAATCAGGTTTCTTTTTTAACACTTACATGTGAAAGATTCATAATTGAAGTGCTACAAAAATTTGAGATTATGTATGATTCACGTTTTGCAATTTCGCAATTTGTAATGATAGGAAACATGGGACGTTATTGATAGTGTTGGTGTGGTAGATTTTCTTTGGCGCTGCTTTCCAAGATTCTTTCTATACATTTTTCCTCTCAAGTGCTCGATGATGGAACTAATAACTTCGAAAGAATTATATCCGAAACTATGAATTATTCATTAAAAGGCACAATACAATGCCCGTTCGTACTTCTGGTCTATTGATGCTTATTCCTAAAAGACTGGATGATGAACACCTGAAAGGTGCGTTAGCATTGCATTTCTTCCATCTTGTGAAAACAGTCGTGTATGACTCAAAGAGGGATGCTAAAGAATCGCACATATTGAATAAATGAATTACTTTGTGTCTTTTCTATGGTGTTATGAAGCATTCTTGGTGCTGTATAGTTTTCTCTTCATCGGATATGCTTAGAGTACATTTTAATTGTTACGGTTGTTAAATTTACTAAGGTTAGTCATCATATCAAAGTTGCCCCCAAATTTGTTCTATATTTAACCTGCAATGTGCTTGTGAAACGATAAAATGGGGCTAGTCATGAACGATTTCAAAGATCATCCAGTTTTCCTCACTTGTGCATGGTATATTAAACTAGCTCCTCATAAAACAAAAATTTTATATGCCGTTTTTTCCAATTCTTACACCCTAATATGTAGATATTATAATCATTTGTATAACATTGCTCTCTATAAATAAGACTTCGTTTGGTTATATCTTTTATATATAAAACAATGATAGGTGACTTTTTGTACAAAATCATCAATCGTAACCCATCTTGCTGCAAATGACAAGATGGCTTCGTGACATAGCTTTATTATTTGGTGTTCAGTATCTGCACATAAACAGTTCAGAACCACTACAAATGAGACAGACAGAATAATATGCGCAAAAAATAATTCGCTTA
The DNA here is from genome assembly GCA_963669975.1 of Acanthoscelides obtectus. NCBI lineage: Eukaryota > Metazoa > Arthropoda > Insecta > Coleoptera > Chrysomelidae > Acanthoscelides > Acanthoscelides obtectus. The sequence continues at coordinate 72,729,289 of CAVLJG010000007.1, read as the reverse complement.
CGATTTTAATACTGCTTTATTCTTAGTAAGCCCTAAGAATATTTCGGTTATATCTATTTCCCGAACAGTTGCCCAAGTTTCTCAAACGATGCATTTTAATCACTTATATGATTCAGAAAGCATGTCCACATATGGGCAAAATATCCTGAAGAAAACTAAAAAAACTACGATATGCCCGTGTCCAGTTTGAGGTACTTATAAGAAATATATTGCATAAGATCGACTGTTCTGGTGAATAATTTCATCAAACAATCACTTTAATTGAACCAAGTGAAATTAAAGCAGCTACTGGCAGTAGGAACCGTACAGGACCAATCCATCTGTACGTCTACACAATAAATGCACATAATGTTCCGGGGCTTTCCGGGAACCGGAACGGACGCTCTAGAGTAATTATTTTAATTAGGACTAGCGCCAAAGTTAATTTGCTCTAACGTTTTGCAAACGTAATAAAGAACGGATAAAATTTCATCGCTTTTTCTCTCCGACAAACATGAAACTAATTCTCGTGGCGAGGTTTAATTTCGGTTCGTTCCATTTTCGCCTCTTTGACAGCTTTTTTAACAGACGCAGATTTTTTGCTCGAATTTGTATCATAGCGACTTTGCTTAGTCTTATAGCATGGCCTCAGGAGTTCATCTAGTTATTGCTGTACCAAGTTTTTTAATTTAGTTCTCTCCGCTTTTTCTTTGACAGCTTTTTCATCTGGTGTAGCTTTTTGCCTTTATATGTGCCACACCGGATTGTCGATGTACTGACATGACCTAGATCTTGGTATCATTACTGCTGTGATAAACTCTTGCTATTTTGCTTGCTCAGCTACTGGCTGCGTCCTGTAGATAGTCGGTTATTGAAACTCAATCATATTTGCCATTGGATCACACCATACAGCTGAAGGATTCGAAATATTTTGTAGATTGTAAGGGTCCACTCGTTGATATGCTTCTTATATGCGGATACGGACTCGTTTGCATAGTTTTATCACTTCGATCTGAGTTTTTCATGAATAGCTATTTGAAACGTTGAATGATGTAGGGCTTACATCTGGTGATCATTTTCAATCAAAATAAAGCAACGCTCCACTTGATTCTTGCGAAATTCCTTCAATGTTCAAACTTGGAAAGCCTTATTGCCCTTGCAGGAGTTCGTCATTCTTCCAACTGAAGGATACGTTAACCAAGCAACTTACATAAGCCGGGTTCACTATCTCACAGTTTAAGTGTAGTGTTACATAGTTGCACTAATGTTGATGCAAAGTTTACCCCTTTCATATTGTTTACCTTATATATGAACTAGTAACTTTGCTGGCTAATAACCTTGAGAGGCGCTTCAGCTAAGTAGCTGGAATTTCGTTTGTACCTCTATAGATGCTAGACATAAATTCGCACTTGCTCTTTATTAAGCATTAAGAACATAGGGTATCTAATATATAATAAAAGGTATACCAGGCGTTGATCATTGAAACTCATACGAGTTTGTTGTTTTTGGTAATGTCAAAGTTTGTCGTGAACGGCGTAGAATTAATGTTATGGACCAAATTATTCATAAACCCTTTTATATAAGGTATAATTAAAATAAATTTGTTTTCAAACTACGCAATAGTAATGGCAAGTTAGGTATGAATGTAAACATTGCCTAAATATTGGCCATATTCTAGTTTTCGTCCATAGCGTTTTCTGTACCTTTTCGTAAGATTTTCGGGATTATAACTCAGAATCTACTAAGAAAATTCTCTTTTAAATAGGCAACGCTTCTTGGTTTACTCATATACACATATTTTCTCAAACATCCTGGAGAGAAAAACGCAGGCGCGGTTAAATCCAATAAATGCCGAGCCTAATTTAGGTTGCTTCTCTGCCAAATGGTGTTATCCTTAAGAGAATGGATAGGTTAGGTTAGGTTAGATTTCTTGTGAATGCATCAATAACAATCCTCCACTGCGACTCTTTGGTCCATCGTTCGTCACACCTATTTATATTTCCCCCAGTAGCTCCGACCTACTGAGGAAGTCGATCAACTTATTTGGAGAAATATCCTTCAGTTCTTTTACTTGGAGAATTACGTCTCCAAGTATGTTGTACCTGATTCTTGCAATTGCAGAGCATCTGCATAATAGATGCCTGACCGTTTCATCTCCCTCCATGCACAGTCTGCACGCAGCATCTTCCGCCATGGCTAGCTTGCTCATGTGGTGACGCAATTTGCAATGACCAGTGTACAGTCCTACTAGAGCTTTGAGACTATTCCTGTTCAGTCCTAGTAGAGAGTCTGTTAACTTCTTTGTCAAGATTGGTATGGTTTCCTTAGCATGGATTAACCTTTCCAGTATTGATGGATATTTTTGTCCATCTCTACAGAGAATATTTGTTTAGCCGTATTGTATGCGATCCCAATCGCTGGCTCAGGCACTATGAAGGGTGTGCTAGCCCCAATCGTTGCCAGAGTGCCCTGGTATCCATATGAAACGGACTTTCCTTCCTCTATGCCACCGAGGGCTCCTTTGCAATTCCTCACTAATTTCGATGTTGTGCCGATTGGTTATCTGAAAAATTAATTATAGTTGTAGAGCATATAGCTCTGCCTGGAAGATCGATGCCCAGGTTCCTAGGCTAACAGATTTGTTAATCTTTAGGTTCGGCACGAAACTATCAGCTTCAACACCTACCTCGGCCTTGGAGCCGTCCGTGTCTGCACAGATATCTTTCCTTATCAGGCTAACTTGCTGTTACCACTCATTCCTGCGTGGAATTGTCACTAAGTAGGGTTTAACATATCTTATTATATTTGGCATTATTTCAGAAGGCATTCCCAGACTGTAATGGTTTTGTAAGTCCACCAGCATGTCCGTATCCTCCATAGTCATATTCTCCATTATACCATTTGCCACATGATGTAGTACATAAGATGTCATTCTTGCCTCGCCTTCTAGGTATTTGTGCAAGGGAGGTAAATTAAGAAGGATCTCAATAGCTGCAGGCACCAGTGATCAACATACAAGCTTCTCTATGTATTGCGCTCAGTTTGGCTTGGACAGTTCTTTGTGCTACCTTGCCCCACCAAGCTACAGATCCATAGGTTATCATAGGTCTAATAACCAATAAAGCCAAAATTTGATTGAGCTTTATTTCTCAGTTCTTTCCACAGACCCTTCGGCAGTTTCATAGCAAGATCCTTGCCTTAATAAGGACTGCTTCCAGATGCGAATTCCATTTTAGTAATTTATCTAAGATTATTCTAAGATATTTTGCCTCTTTTGCAAACGGTACATTTTCACCCTGGACTGTTGAAGGTTTATCACATCCAGTTTTCTATTTCTGGTGAAGGGTGCGATGACCATTTTCTGAGGGCTGATGAATGCATAAATTCGCTCGAAATCAAGTTAAGGAAACTGAACTCCCTTGTGAATGACAGCACTACAAAGATTCAGTACTATGCTTAATTGCCATAAATTTACAACGAGATGGTTTATTCTTGGTACTGAACCTTAAATTGAAGTATCGACGATAGACATGCACTCTAAGGTGAATAAATGACCCTGCACTTTGGAAACAAAATCCGTTGCTACGTAGTGCCTTGCTTGATGCCAAAATCAGCAAACACTTCATACTAAATTCTTTAATACAAAATCCATTGCTATGTAGTGCCTTGCTTAATGCCAAAATGAGCAATCACTTCAGACTAAATTCTTGAATAATAGACATAGTTTTTTTGACAAGTCTTTAAATAATTGAAACTACAAAAACGCGTACACTTAAAAAAACAATACAAAACACATTTTTACATACAGAGGACTCTTCCAGGCTATGAAACCCCTATCTGTTAGACATGATTTCAAATAATTTATGAAACTGCTCAATGTCGGTGCTTTTTGATAATCTTCTTTTAAATTATTGAATATTTTACAACCCATGTAGTTCAAATATTTCTGATATCCTGCAGTACAAGGTTGAGGGGGAGAAACCTTTAGACTGACTTAAATAATCGTGTTCTTCTTTGTTATTGAAGAGGTTCAATTTACTTCTATGCACAAATATTGGAAATTCATAAATGGAAATATACGATACAATTAAGATTTGCAATGATTCTAATAATATATTTTTGAAGAAGAAAATCTCTATCGACGAGCTGCATTCCAGCATAAAATGCCATAGCGCAAGTAACAGTAAAAACTTGAACAGTATAGAGTAAGAAAAACTTGACTGCAACAGGGATTTGATAATGGTAATATACCCAAAAGCTTAATAGAGGAGATGTGTCAATTGTAGAAACTTCATTAAATATACGAAAATCTCGGTTATCTCTTAGTGAAAATTTCATTAATTGAGTTTTATCTGAATTTACCGACCATATTTGGGCGGCTGTTTATTCTGCTTTACTATTATGAAATAGTTCAATGTTACTAGAGCTGGTCAACAAGATGTTAGTATCATCCGCATATGATATAATTTTACAACTTGAAACTCCATTTGACGGTTATTCATTGAGATCATTCGCATATAGTAAAACAGAAAAGGCCCAATGACCGATCCTTGAGAAAAAGATGCTTGGACATCCGTCACATCAGTACTTTCATAATTAACACGGACATATTGCTTCTTCCTTGAAGGTATGATTGAAAATGTTGTAGTGGCAATTCCCGAACTCCATGACTGCGCAACTTTTACAACAGCAACTCATGATCAACTTAATCGAAAGCGCAAGAGAAGTCTCAGAAAAGGCCACAAATGAATTTTTATCAAGGGCTGCGATTACGCAACCATTAGGGCTATACACCGTAGTTCCGGTAGTTTTACCTTTGATGCCGACTTTCCCAGATCACTATACTCCTACTGCAAAACTCTACCAGTTGTTTTTCATATTAGGCTCAAAAAACTTTGAATATCTTGATAGTAGATTTATGCCTCGGTAATTAGCATAATCATTAGGATCATATCTTTTATCAATTCATATAACTGATGCTAGTTTTGAAAAGCTTGGAAGCTTTTCCTGTATGTTCTGAGAGATGTTCTAATCTCTTTGCGTTGAAGCCTTTCTTTTCATCAGTACGTGAGTGTATTGCTATCCGCATTCTTATATACTGTTGACTACGCTCACGATAATACCTTTGGATCCAACTTTAGACACCTCGTGCGGACTGTAACTTTTCCAGAAAAATTCTAGAGCATATCCTGTAGTTTGGCCACATTTTAGCAACTCCACAACCCTCCCAACTTAAACTTATTACGGTCACTCAATGGAACCGCGCGCTTGGGAACGTCGGAGGGGACCTGCATTAAATCATTTTACTCGAGGTTTTGGCTCTCTACAGCTTTCACATAAGTTAATATTCACGGGATTTAAGTGTATGCTAATGAGAAAATCCATACTTAGTCGACGAGTGGAAGGGTAGAATATTTCGAGGGCAACATCTTTTGAGGGCAGGTATTGCTATTAGTTCCTATGCCATCGACAAGGAAGTACAAAGTGCAATGTTATGGATTTAAAGAGGCTTCTTTAAACAACGTAAATTTCATCTCAAACTGTAATAAGATACCGGCTTTTGGATCCCGTTGTCCACAAGTATGTTGGCGCCTAACAGGTAAACCAGTTAGTCACTGTTTCTTTTATGTTATCATTTTCAAGGCACTTGCCGCCAATATATTTCTCTCAGGGGGGCAAAAGAAAACCTGTTGGATAGTATGATTGTGTTTCATATATTATTATATATTCTTTGGAATCATCATAGCTGCCGCGGTGTTCCGGCATTTAGGCTTCTGCCTGCGCATATATAAGAAAAAATACCTCAAAGTATTTTTGATGAGCGGAGGGTAACAAATTTAGTCAGAAGGAGCCACGTTCTAGAGATCCTAGGTGTGATATAAAAATTTATGGGAAATATGATTCTCGGGGGCGTAGCCTGAGGGATCATTTGAATTACTTGTCCATTGTGATACATGTTGGTAGTTAACTTCTTTTCATGATTGACTACGCCGCACATAAGCTTGAACATCCTAGCCCAATGTGGTAGAATTTCCAAAGACAAGATTAACTCTGGTCCAGAAGAGCAGCAGCAGCCCCTCTAGTTTTAGATCCTATGAACGATGTGGTCATATTGTGAGCGTCTGGGCCGAGGTAACCTGGAAGTAGACCACTTGATAAGGCTAGGATTCGAGAACTCTTGCGATTACTCTGAATCATTCATGGAATTAACACATGCTAAGTTAATGATGTGAAAAAGTGTGAGAATAGCTGTTACACTTGAACATTAGACTGTTCTCTGTTATTTTAGGTGTTATTATTTAACGACCTGGTCTAATCATATTAGACGAAAACACGCCTGGTTTGCGAAATAATTGTAGTCTGGTTTTACTGCTGTAAGTTTCTCAACGGGCTATTTAAAACATGGATGCATAAAACGGGTACACCAATTTTTGTAGGATAACTTTTTATTTGACAACCAAGAATGAGAAAACTTGCTTTTTGGAATTCAAGCGGAAGTGTTGGCAGGAATGAAAAAACTCTTCATACAATATTTTTAGCTATTTATCAGACCTACAAAATGAGACCACACATAAAAAGATCTGATTAATAGCACAAAAAGTTATGGCCGAAAACCGAGGCAAACTGCAGGTCTTGGCGACGATGGTTTCTCGCAGATATTTGAAATTCTCCAAACTCGAAGGATTAGAACTTCTAAATAACCACCACAAAATTGGAGTAGATTGGTCAAATAGTTTTTGAGAATTTCTTATTGTTTATCGCTAAACGCCTGTTTTTCGGCCATCACTACTAGTTTAATAATATACAGGGTGAGTTTAAAGGGCATTTTATAGCAAAATACACCTTGCCGATATGAATCGCAACCATCCTTTCTATGTGTGGTCGCATTTTGTAGATCTCATAAATACCTAAAAATAATATATGAAAAGTTTTTCCGTTCTTGTCAGCACTTTCGATTAAATCTCAAAAAACACGTTTTCTCATTCTTTGTTGTCAAGTAAAAAGTTTTCCCCCATTTTATGCGTCCATGTTTTAAATAACTCCTTAGACAACTTGCACCAATAAAACAGACTTTACAATTATTTCAAGAAAATTTCCTAATATGACTACACAGGTAACTGATGGCAACCATGGTTAAGCTGAATCGTCTTTAGGCTGGCCCCGAGAGTGGTAGCACGCCCAGGAAGTCGCTTGACTCTCCGGTTCCAATTCTCACAGGACACTGCAGATTAAAGGCACCTGTGTCCCTCATGGGCATATTAAAAGGCCGTATCTGCTGACAATATTTGGAAAAAGGCCATTTCACTGCAGACTGATCGGATGCACTAACATATGCTCAGCATGTGGCCAGTTCCGCATCAAGTTTTAGTGCTGGTTGTGTTTTTAGTTTTTAGTTAGGTTTGAAACAAGCTGAGTCTTAATTTAGAAACCTTTGTTGTACAAAATAGAGCCCGAGCTTGAATGGAACTTTACTAGACATATTAGCAACACCAATAATTCTTAGGATGGATTTCCTAAAGTAAAATGTACTTTGGTTTTGTCAGATCGTGAGTCGATTATCTCAAGTTACTATTTCAAGAGATTGAATGTTTGAAATATGGGCAAATATATAGCAGAATACGACGAAGTTGAAGAACCACATCTGTCTTGTAGAGATTCATAGTAATATCATGAGTTATGACATTTTCCCAAAGATTTCACATCATCACAGAAACACACCTGTCTATGATGAGGCTAATGACAGACCAGGGCATCTATCGTGTATCAATAATAATGTGTATCACAATTGTGCATGACTAGCCCAGTTACAGCTGAATATGCTTCAAGCGACGTTTTGCTGCGCTTTGTGTATAGGTGCTGGAAATGGTAGCTGCATAAAGCGGAGGTATCTGTCAAAAATCGTACAGCAGTGTTAGGGGTGTGCTGTGACAGATTTTAGATAGACTACAACCAAGTCAGACCTATTTGTGATTCAGCGTGACCGTCTGCGGCATTTCCCTTTACAAAGCTCATCCAGTCTCCCAAAGCAACAAGCGAGCATCTTCCGTTTTTTTAATGTGCTAGACAGGTCACCCTCGTGAATCGTCCCGAAACCCCTAAGCGTTTTCCAAGAACGCGAAAGAGTCATTACTTATCATTGTACTTGAAAGAGGTCAAAATGCCGTACAATAAATAAAAAAGTATATATATATATATATATATATATATATATATATATATATACTTTTTGACTTACAATACTCAAGCTGTCGACAGACTATGCACTATGCTGCCATCATCGGGAGCTAAAATAGCAACCATGCTCAATTGATTAGAAATACATACACATACAATTTTACTATTTTTAATTTGTTTTTTAGCTCCAGATGATTGCAGCATAGTCTGGCAGAAACTTAAGTATAGGGTACACTTAGCATATTTTGCCGGTATCACAAAGAAAAGTTTTCCATTTATATGTGGTTTGATTCGACCCGATAATGGAATCTTAAGAACATGAAAACCACAAGGTAAGATTAAGGAGTTACAATGACTTTATCTTTCGAAGCTCTTAGCAAATCGAGAAGGTGCAAAAACATAGTTTGAGGTCGATCCTATGATACTAATCACCTTTGCGAAGTGGGAGATTTGAGAAAAACAGCCCAAATGCTTACACGTTTTCCTATAGACGTGTTTTCACGCAGAACCATCTATCGAACAATATCATAGTACGAGTAAGGAATACTATGTCTGAATCTCCCAACAAGTCGAAGACCACGTGCATTTACTGCACAGAGGTCACAAAGATTGGTGAGAAGAGAAAAAAGTCCGGTTGGAATGTCAGCAAGGAGACTGGCTCGTCAATACAGATCTTGTAAGAGTTTGATATCGTTGGAATTGAGGAGGAATGGTCTTATATATCGACAGAGGCCTGAGTGCTCCAAATACTCACAAGCGCAACTCCTTCGTATACCCAGATGCTGTAGTCAACTGGAGCGGGTACACTTTGCCAATGAAGAAATCATTATTTCAGATGACCAAAGGTTTTTCACTTTGAGTAATTCTGAAATGAAGGGAAACGACGGATTTTATACCGACAACATAGAGAAATGATCTGACAATATTACATACAAACATCAAGCAAACTTTGCAAATAAAATCCTTGTGCCGTGTATCCCATCATTTTGCGGGAAGAGTCAAGGGTCAAGGCTTCTCCAAATTGCTTCAGATTTTCCTCAAACATCATATTTTGACGAGACCTAGCATCATGCCATTACTCAAGAGATACCCAAAACTTTCTTAGACGACACAACATACCTTTTGTTCCCAATAACGATAGTCCTCTAAACTTGCCGCAGGCTCGCCCAATAGAGGATGTTTGGGATTTACTGTTTAGGAAGGTTTCACATGGAGGCTAGGAAGCACAAGGTGAAGAACAATTAAGACGGCGAATTTACGAAAAACTGGTCTGAATTCCATCCAGGAACTCATGAGAGAAGAAAGTTGCGTCTGGTAGAGCTGAATGAGTCACTCTACATAATTCGATAGTATAGTTTAGTTGAACATCAAGTTGTAGTTTATGATAACTAGTTAGTGTTTAAATAAATGTCCTCACAACAAAGATCTGATAGTTATGTTGTGCCAAAACTTTTAGGACATACGTTATGAGCAAAATAAGCAGGTGTGCATTAGTTACAACAATAATAAACATATTATGAACAGTATTCATACAAATATGATATAAATCGCAATGTACAGGTATATGCTTTACTGTTTTTTTGTTCATATATTCGCTGAATGAGTTCCACACATAAAGTTCCAATACATTTTATATTATGATTTCATTTCCTTTCAGATTACTCTCCGTACATGTGTAATGCCATCGTACAGTCCATGGCGCACCGCAGAACAGAAAACAACAAAATTGCAGTTTTTCTCTCAGAGCAATCCGTAATCCAATATCCAAATCAATTTGCAACTGAAAATTCGATTACTGTTTAATACAAAATAAAACTAAATAAACTCCGCCACGCTCGCTGCGTTTGAAAAATTTTAATATAATGAATAATCGAATCCTGGCGGCTAATTCGATATTAAAAATCCCGCGGAAAAGTTCAACTCAGCTTTCGTAGTATTATTAGGAGGCGAACTGTGGTTTCCTACCTGGAATGGCAGATAACCAAGTTATATTCAGGAGCTGGCTTCCTTCGAACACAAAATAATATTTGGTGTACTTTATTTCCCTTGCAGAAATGGAGCTTGAGGAAATGGGAGAGTCTAGAGGGATATGTTTGCATTTTCGGTGTATATATCGTATTACATCTGAGTAAATGCATACCCTAAAAGCAGTATCACAGGCTTTTGTGGATGGTATACATTTTGAAGATTCATCTTTGTTAAAGGCAATGCATGTATTCTTTTATGACCCCTCATGGACCATACTCATGTTGAGTACGTTCAGATTTAATCTGGAAAAACGTTTCCATACATCTGGTTGGAGGACATATGAAGTGACTAGCTACGTCAGTTTTGCACCAAAAATAAAAGTCAACCAATCATATAAAAACTAGCACAGTCTACAGGCCGTCTGTTATGATGAAATTAAGGAGAGTGTCAGACAGCACTTAGTACATAATTTTGTATGAACAAATTTAGAGTTTAATTTTGTAAACCCTGTTCTAAGTATAATACTGAAAGTGCGCAGCCGACTACTGCGCATTACAATGGCTGATATAACCTCAAACACTTTCATTAGTTGATGTTATCAGTTGTGTTCATCAGCTTTGCGAAATTCCCCTGCGTATGTTCTACTTATAGATTGAAAACCTAAAAAATATCATGACCAAAAGAGCAGTGTGACATACTACTAAACGAGTGTGAGAAATATGATTGATAAAGAGCACCTGCAAAGGAAAGCGTGATTAGAATGACTTTGGCGTGATAAATGGCAGTTAGAAGTTAACAGTTATAGTCTTTTCTACAAACTGCGTATGATTTCGTATGAAATTTAGTACAAAAATTTCTTTACGTGTCAGACAGTACTGTAAGTTTTAAGCAAATTGGGAACTCAATTCAGTAACGAGTTTTCTCACAAAATTTGGTACTACATTTAGCATAAAATTCCGTACCGTGACAGACGGCCTTTAGAATGCTAACGCTATGCGGATTTTTGTGGAAACCGAACAACCAGAAAATGGTTGCCTCTTCGTTTCTAATATATATTAAGAGCAATGGTAATATTAATAATAACATGTATTATACAACAGAAATAATTCATTTACAAGGTAATATTATCATACATAATTAGCTTCAATAGACCAAAGAGTCGCAGTGGAGGATCGTTATTGATGCACCATATATGATTTACTGGTGACATAACTCACTAAGGCCCAATTTCACCAACAACAGTCCATTATTCTCCACCTATAGGGTAACAGATCGTCAGATACAGCGAATGAGCTTCAACAAATTTTAGCAACCATTAGCTATGGAATGTTGAAAACAAAATACTGTCAAAGTATGAGATGACAACTTGTCATTGAAACATTACCAACTTATTGAATATTAAGAAATTACATATAATTCAGTCAAAATTTTAAGAAATGTTTGATTTTTGAATTAAATTCATGCTTTAATTACTATTGTTGATTTTTTATTCATGTTTATATTATTTTCTTCAATTGATATGTGATACTGGGTATTTTTACCTATAAACCTCTTGCAGATAGCCATTAAGCACCTACTTGATGACAGGCTCTACCAAAAGATATTGCTCGTTTCCAAACATTCATTCATTTACTTGCCGTTCATCAGAACCATTATGGCACCTTAGATTGATATTCCCACAAAACCATTCAGGTTTTTTGATATCCATACAACCATAAAGTTGAATATATTTCGTTGTTCAGGAACTGAACAAACATCCACACTATATTCACAGCGATTAAGAGATTCCCAAATATATGCCTTAAAGCTACCAGCAAACCTAAGACCTGCAAAAAAACTACAAAATTATGTTAATTTTCCTAGAATTTCTACTTTCACAAAAGACGGTCTGTTATTCAAATGGACCAATGAAAATTTGAGAAAGGAATAGGTCGATTTCATAGATATTGTATTTAGTTGGATATTTTCACTATTTTTAACGACTGTCCATGCATGGCAATCTAGTTTTGTCTCTATATCACGTACAGGGTGTTGTACATAATACGTACCTGTAGAAATGTACCGATTTTTGTTATTTTGCAAAAAAGGATATAAAACATATGACAACTGGTTCATCACCTTTTGTTACATCACAAACAATTTTTGCCAATTTATGATCTAGAAGTCCACACCAAATATGAACAAACAGCACATTCTGCATGTCTGGATCCTAAAACATCCATATTTGTAGATGGATCCGCATCCGCCTATTATTCATCGTCTAGATATTATAAGTCAGAATCAAAAATACCTATTTAGAAAAATATATCTCCAAACATTGATATATTTTCTTGTTATTTCTATTATTATAACACGTCTGGGATATCAATGGCTTTTGAAGTTATCTGCAGTGTTGCCGAACCGGCAAACAGACGGAATCGGTAAACAGGCTGTTGAATTCGGTATAAGGAAAATGCCGTCCCAAGATCAGCGGTGGATCAAGAACTTCTGAGTCACGCATGGCTGTCTATTAAAAAAGTTCATTATTGTATTAAGCGAGCACACAATATGTTTTTGAGGGTATAGTTCTATATTCCGACTTGTAAATGTGCATACTGGTCGCTCTTTCAAAGTACTTTGCAATGATTCTGGGAACTCTTTTTTCGATTCTTGCTATAGGATTGTGAATATTTTTCTGTTTTAACCCTGAACTCAAGAAGTCACCTCACATTTTAATTAAATATTTATTTTGAAAACAGACAGGTTTCGGTTACTTTATTGCTTGTCCGTTGATGGAGTCATCACGGTAATCGACCAGTCTGTACCTTTTGTACGCAGTAAAATCAAGTCAGGGCAAGCGGAGTAAGGGATGAGGATGTGCGTTCGTAATCATAGGCAACCCAATTTACGCTTCTCATGTGCCCGACTGCCTGAGTGTGTATGCATATGTATGATTGATATGGGCCATAAAACTAGACTACATAAAATTAACTTTTAGCTTTATTTTTTGTTTCAGCTCTTTTTTGGCAGGTATGGAAATACTCAAGTTATTTTGAAAAATCGTGGAATATTTCGTTTTCGGTAAATATTCTCATTTGGGTAAAAATACCGAAAAATCCGGTTCAAGTCGATGCATAGACAACCTGATACCTGCAATATGAATGTATATTCTAGATTCTATACATATCCGTCCATATACCTCAATATTTCATTTGAAGCTTCTATTTTCCATAAATATAAAATAGTAAAGGCAACACCGCACCCCGCAGCCTAGTTGACAAGAACGACAAGCCGCAAGATTAGGGATGTTCCGAGCCACGAAATAAATAATCGATCCAAAATATCGGGTATGGGAACCAAAGCATCGGTACTTCTAAATATAGGTTCGTATCGAACATCCCTACTGTCAAGATGTATAACTCGAGGTACCGACGGAGCTATTTGGGGCATGATGGAAATAATTCTAAATTTTCATTTGCATTTTTTCAAATGTTGTGCAACGATTTTGGGAAAAATTTCACGTATAGTCCTATAAAGTATGGTTGAGTAGATTTCAACAGTTGGCGGAGCTTACTCCAGTGGGACCAGGCGTTGACGAATCCCACACATGTGTCACTTGTTGGAGAATTTTTAAATATAATAATCAGCTGCTATTCAAATAATGTCTAATATAAATATGACCTAGAGTATGTCATATCAGAAAAATATTGCAAATTCTAGTTTTTTGCAGGTTTTAGGTATGCGGGTAGCATTACGACATATATTTGGGTATTTCATAATCGCTGTAAATATAGTGTGGATGTTTGTTCAGTTTCTGAACAACGAAAACTATTCGACCTTATGGATATCAAAAATCCTGAATGGTTTTGTGGGAATATCAATCCAAGGTGCTCTAATGGTACTGATGAACGGCAAGTAAATGAATGAATGTTTGGAAGCGAGCAATTTCTATGAAATGTTTGGTAGAGTCTGTCATCAAGTAGGTGCTTAATGGCTATTTGCAAGAGGTTTATAGGAAAAAAACACACGGTAGGTGATGTTAAATCAGTAAAATCGCATATCAATTAAAGAAAATAATATAAACATGAATGAACAATCGATGATATTAAAATAAAAACATGAATTTTATTCAAAAGTCAAACACTTCTTTAAATGTTGACTGAATTATATGTAATTTCTTAATATTCAACAAGCTGGTGATGTTGTAATGACAAGCTGTCATCTCAGACTTTAACAACATTTTAACATTTTGTCTTCAACATTTCATAGCTATTGATTGCTAAAATTTGTTGATTGGAACTTGAAACTCATTTGCTGTATTTGATAGACTGTTACAATATAGGTGGAGAATAACAAACTGTTAATTTAACAATCCTGGTGAAATCCACCCTAAAAGTATAATTATATACAGTCTTATTCTGCCTATGTGTATTTGTTATAATTTTGCATTTACTGATATCTAATTGAAGCCTATTTATACTACAACTTCTCTGAAGGTTATCGATCTGAGATTACAGATGTACAATCATTAAAGTTGTTAATTTGACAAAATACTTTTAAGTCGTCCGCCAACAGCAAAGTACCACATCTCAGTTCATCACAGAAATCATTGGTAAATAGTAGAAATAGGAGGAACCCATGTTTGACCCTGAGGGCACCTCTTAAGTCGCCAAATACTGGTGAGGCTTGTATCCAATATAAGTTACGTACAAGCGACTATGAGCAAGTTAAGGTAATAATAGTTTTATCGACTGATTGGTAAAGCCAAAGCTGTACAACTTTCTTGAGCGAACTTAATCATCTAGTCTATTAAAAACTTTTACAATATCTGTATATAACGACATCTAGCTGATATTGATTATCTAATTGGGTAAATAGTGTCAAGTTGGTTATAGTAGATGTCTTATTCATAAACCCACGGTAGTCTTCAGAAATATGCATATGCCAATAGATAACTGGGGTTTTGTCCTCTGCTTTAAAGACTGGGCAAACCCTAGTTTCTATTCGTCAAATTTTATGTTAGTTTTCCGTTCTATTTATGTCTGGAACTTTCGATATACTTCGCGAAGCTTTTAAAATACTTTTTTATAGAAAAGTTGATCTTCACATATTATTACGGTAGTCTAGTCTCTCAAATGCTACGACTTTGTCCAAATAATACACTTGTAGCTCGGGTACAGCATACATAGCATAAAAAAGAAAGAGGCAGGCCGGTGCTTATTTATGAGAAAACAGAACACTCGTTAATATAGGAGGTTAGTAAATGTTTGTTTATACCTGCAACTTACGCACAGATTATGACTATAACAGGTGTTCCAAGTTCCATTCTGACGATTAGGATCTCGGAGACGTTACGAGCTATGAATTGAGTTAAATAGGGGCACAGTTGCGCATTTAGCAAAAAGGTACTACGGCACTTTGAAAGTTTCGCAATTCTGAGTGTTTCCGAATTTTCCCAAAATTGTTTTTATTTTTTCAGACTTTAGTTGTTATAGGCTTCAAAAACAAAAAGTGCGCTAACATTGCCGCTCTTTCTCATCTACAAGATGACAGTGTTAGTATTTTAGCAGCGCAGCAGTATATTGCAGGTCCTCCAAAGTAATTTAGACATTCAGGCAACGGTAAGCACTGCACAATCAGCAGGTACTTTTACTCATGTTTTACTCCCCACAAGTGTAGGAAAAGTAAGAGGAATTACTTTTTTACGTAGGCCTGTTTCGAATGCCTTGTTTGAGTAAGGGGGACAGTACAAGAGAAGTAGCACATGAGACCGTTTCAGAGTCCATGAAAAAATCAAATTGTTTCAGCAAACAGTCACACTTTTGCTAAGTCTTCAAGTATTTTTTTGAGTATTTATTGCTTCATATTCTTAATCTAACTGAATATTTTCTGTATAGGTTAGTAAATGTGAAATCACGCATCTACTTGACTTTACTAACTTGTTCGGACTGGTTTTTATTAAATCTGTTTAACCTAATCCGTTAAAAAGTTTATGAGACATTAACACTTCACTGTGGCTTGACAGATAAATCTTAACGTGGTTATACAAGAACATATAATTCAAACTGTCTGTTTTTGAGTTTCTTTATGTGCCTTTCATATTGTAGAAGTCATACATCAATACAAGCAATATAGGTAAAATCCTATAATTATAAAATCTTGATATATTCGACAACATACAACAACCTACCAGAAGAGGGTTTCCTTAGTTCTACTAGTCAGAACCATATCATATGACTCTGGTGAGGTGTAATAGCAACGCCAATCATTGAGAAACAAGGTTAATTTACTGCGAAACCTCTACTACATTATAGTTGCTTCTTGGAATTTTCATTATATCGCTCGATCGAGTAGTTCTCTTCCAGCAATATCCAAACCGAGGCCCAACCGCGTCTGGTGTGGCATTCCAATTAACATGTATATTCTGCGTCTACTCCAAGGCATCCTGTCAAATATTGTCTCATTAATAAGGATACGTTCGGTCAAAGCAATTTCCGTTCGATGCGCTGATTAAACTTGGTATCTGCTCAAACAGATTCTCTACCTGCGCACGGATCGGTTAGCGCTTACCTTCTTTAACCAAGAGACGGAATCACACCGAATTATCGAGACTAAGGAAATACTGGAATACGGAATGTAACACAGAACAGAAATAGACAACCTAGATCCTCGTCTGACTCTCCTGACCTTGAATGTGCAAACTTGTAACACATGAGCTGTCACTGTATAAGGAAAAAGTATCGACTGATAAGTGTCAAATATCCAGGGTCTCTCATGAAGAACTGCAACGACTCATTCTTCAGAAGGTGGACTAATACGGCTAAAACGTTTTCTAAATGCTGACACTTGGTTATACCGGAATTCGATACCAACTCGCTTATTTTAAATAAGGCACTCTGTATTTTATTTAATTTTTAGATTTTTCGCAAGACCCGTATGTGAGGGTCGGCAGTACCGTGAATGGAGAAGCTACTCAAAGGTGGCGTGTCACCTTTATCTCTTCCACAACGCAATATTGTGGTTTTCAATACACCCGTTTTCCGTTATTTGCTTTATTTCATCTCCCCAGATGACTAGACCTATATCGTACTGATGGTTGATAAAAATCATGAAAGAAAGTTGTATACGGCTTTTTATGGATGTAGAGATGGAAAGCAAGCAGATGCTATATAGGATGTGTTTAGGTTAAAGCTGGTAGAATGTTGCGTACTAAGTTTTGTTATTCAGAAATGTCGGGAAAGTTTATTACTGTAAAATGTAAGGGTCAGTATTATTAGGATGGGCTAAACTACTCATAGGTGGCGTGTCGTCTTTATTTTATTTTATATTTTCGGTCTGTACATTTCATTCTTCTCGACTTTCGCAAACTTTGGTGTCGGTAAGAGTATTTCAAAAGATTCACTGTACTGATTATCAGCAGTCTGAGGCCATTTTTTTGAGCAGCGTGGACACGAATAAACTTCTAATCTTCTGAACAGAAGCCTGGGTAATGAATATCTAAAAGATAGCAGCATTTTTGTCTAACATGATATGATCCGTTCAAAACTCAAGACTTATTACGATATTTAGTTGAGCTTTTGACGAGCTTTTTAATCCACGCTAATAGCGGTCGCATATGCAAAGTCCAGATACTTGTAAGTAATGCATGCCAAGACATGGACAAGGTTATACCGAACCAAAATATTGCCTAGTTGGCACCAAAACTAGTCATTTGATTGATACCACCAGTTCATCAAATGGACGCCATGAAGCCATAACAGACGAATAACGCACTGACCTATGCAGCGTATAGAGATGAACGCAACTCTGGACACGTACTTGTCGGCATCATCTGGTGACAGCTGATCCCTGGTTAGGAGTGATTTATAAGGTGTTAAGTATCTTATGAAATAATAAGGTTCATGACGAAACCACAAGCTCTGTTCGCGTCGAGCTAATCCAACCATCTCCTGCATAATGGTGATATTGTGTATTAGAATAAAAAAATAAAATCATTTCAAAGACGCCTGACTATGGCGTCTGAAAAGAGCACTTATTGTTTCTAACTCACTCGTACGTCGATATCGATGTCTGAAAGTCAACACCATCACTCAATCAAAATTTCTTCCATTCGAATCGATAAGATCTGCGCAAGTAAACCAATACTATAACTGATCCTGACTTCCAGAAGGAATGGATAGATTTACTGTTAAGAAGAACTCCTCTCGTATAAGAATGCAATACAATCTGAGACAATAAAGCAACAACCATCAAGTATCTCTTAAATGCAGGCGAACCTGACGCCGCCGCATAGGAATGCCGCAATACGCTGTTACAATGTAATTTTATTAGTTTGAACTGCATCTTATCTGTGTCTTTTAATGACGGGGTAACTCCCGGTGTTTTATATGTGGTAGTAAATTCAAGAGATTTGATTTCTTCCACTTTTAGGTAGTATGAGTTTCGGAAATGATTAGACGAACCAACGATTGTAAGTAGTCAAATTGTGGCTTAATGTTGCATCAATAAAACAAACGCGCTGTATGTAAGATTGATTGGGTTGCATTCGGTAAAGTTCTGAATGTACACGTGGCAGATGACGGTAAAGTAGATTCAAACACTTCCAGAAAAGATAAAATCAGTATTGTGTGTAAAAGTATTCTCAAGTAACAATAGCTGGTTATCGCGCATTGGCGTGTTTTACACCGATACCGACAGTATGATTCGTTGATGCATAGGAGGTAAGAAAGCCTGAGATAACTCTGGAGTTCTGGACCTTTGGGTGTAATATGACAGTATATGGGTAGTTGATGCAATTTCTTTTAACACTTGAGGTCGTAGTGTCTTATGACCTAAGACCAAAAATAGCCAATTTCTATTGACACCAAAAATTTGATTCTCTAGAATCATATCACCGTACGTATCTGAAGCAAACATTTGAATCGTGTGATATTTCTTTCCTTTGCTGAAAACTAATTTCGTTGGTACCTCACAAACACCTCATCTCATTTCTACATCGATTAATCCTTACTGGGTAGCTTTACATGTGGAAGTATGCGAACAATTGACAGTTTTAGCTATCACAAACACAACATGTAAGCATTAACGCTGAAATTTAACTGAAATGACATTTTCAGGCGGTACTTCCGATTGCCACAAATCTATGTAATTTTTATGAGGAACACCTCGCATCGCATTTAAAATTCATATTTCAATAAATTTATCCCGAGATATTTTTTCATTCGATGGTTGCGCAACGGTGTTCCGAGCCCAGCAGTAATATAAAATGACAGCCGCCATTATTTACTGCAAAACAACGCCTCGGGAAAGTAAGGAACCCTGTAAGAAAAGGAAAAGGGAAGTTATGTTATCTGGCGGCTGAAAATTCTGCTTGCCCTTATGACGCTATTTATTACTCAGTCTGACGTTGGGTGCTGTTGCAGCTATACAGGGTAGACATGTTCTATGTCTCCATCATCGCAAGCGCCCTAGAAAGGAGACAGATTGATATTTTGCAATTTGCAGGTTGGTACAATATTCAATATTAGTAGCAGCCTGTTTGAAGGTTGTTGAACATGCAGAGACTAGTGAACGCCATCTTTATATGAAAAGTTGTGGCATAACATTGAAATTAGGTGGTGGAGACTGCGAGACAAAATTAATCCGCACTATTTTAAAATGTGTATGATCTAATTAGAGACTTTTTGGCATTTACTGTCCATTTTCATATTCCTTGCGGCATACCAAGACTTACTGATAGCCATTTACGAAATCAGTATCCTGAAGCTTCCAGTTCCAGCTTTTTCTGTTCGCTTGAGGTCATGAAGGACGAAAATACAAATTTTGCACTGATAACCGTTATAAGTTCAAGGTTTTCAATAATTATTGTAAATAGATTACAAATCGGATATCAGTCACCCACTGAGATCGATTTGAGGTTCAGGTAGGATTGCACTGGTGAACAAAATTGAAATATTTTTTGTGACACGGACAAAACAAGGTGGTTATTATGTAAAACGTACCCAAAAATCCGGAAATAGCAATCGATTTTTTCTATCACCCACGGTTTTCTTGCAATAAGGCATTTTATTTGCTGCTTATACTCGTAAAATATAAAGATATGTGCGTAACACTACTAATGAATACTCGAATAAACATTAATCTCAGACTGTTGTTGTCGATGTCTTACGGCGATATGTTGCTCCTGAAGTATCTCTTAACAATGTCCAGCAATAATCAGCAATCAAATTGACACCCATTTGCCTTGATACCGTTTTTCCATAGCAGAAACTTCTTGTTGAAACCATATTCATCATTTACCGCACCTAAATTTTCCTGGAAAAAATCGAGATGAGAATCATGTTACATCCCATTCCTTTATGAGCATTGATTAGTTCACTCACAATATCTTTAAAATTGTCCGCCTTCACATTGCCTAAAAAATTTGCAGTAACTGATTTAGAAGCATTCCAAGCTCGTAATTCAGTTTCATTTAGAGCACTGTCAAATACATCATTCAAATATGCTCTCTTCAATTTTTGCCTTCGATCCATACCTTTCACAAAATTTTTCATCAGTCCCATCTTAATAAGCAAAGGTGGAAGCAACACGTTAGTGGTCACTACTTCTGATCATGCTTCTGTCCTAACGCGTCAAACAAACTGTTAACATCGGAGCAATATATCAACTCTCTTTCTTGACGGACACAGTAGGTGAGGTCTTGTTGCCGTGTTCAGTTAAAAGTAATGTTAACATCACTGTGGAGAAGACTCCATCCTCCATCTTGACGCTAAAAGTTCTGACTGAGGTTTTGACAAATTTAATTCTCAAAATAAGTCATCAAGTTCGCGCTGTGTGATCAAATGCGGCGCTGTTGAACATCCTGGCAGATCAAACGAAGGATCGGAAATTTTTACGCTTTCTGCACGACCACTTTCAGAATCGGTGGATTCGACTTTTCCATCCAAATACCAAGATTCTGGTGGAACTGGGACAGAAAGTTCATCACTACGCTTAATGGACCCCAAAGCTGATGGTAAATTAAAATACTTAACAGTATGTTTCAATTTTGGTCCAAAACCTTCAATATTTGTGAGGCAAAAATAGCAATCAGAAGTAACATATGCTCTCTCGGTTCTCTCCAAAACATTGGTACCGCAAAGGGCATTTTGCGATTGTCGCCTCTTAAACAACCCGTTAAGAACGTTACACAGGTCTTACAACATATATATGAGGGGCCCATACTTTATCTTGGTTGCCAACAATTCCAGAATAGTTCGTATGCTTTCAAGGGGAGTAAAAGTACGTTTTTAGGATTTAAAAATTATCTCTCCGCACGCATAACAAAAACTGTTCGCACTATTTACACAATTTCTAGGCTTTGACCATAAAGCTAGTCTCGATCACAATAAACTAAAAACAACACACCGTTTTAACAAAAATTAACAGTACTCAGAACATCTCAGTACTCTCCAACACAGAAAACGTAACTGACTCGGCTGCTATTAGTCTACTAATAAACGCAATATTCTCTCTAAACACAGAGCTCGCATTTAATAAACAAGAATAGACAGGTCTCAACATTATATATGTGCGTCATCGTATAAACGCCGAGAAATGCAGCAATATGAGATGTTACGTATTGGAATTCATAAAAGTAGATGTTACCGAATATCTGTGAGTGATAGAAAAATTCTGTTTTCAGATTTGATTTAAGGGTCTCAAAATACATAAGATACACCCAAAAATTGTAATGTCACAAATCCTGTGTTTATCATTGTTATCAGATGTTCATGTTTCTAATCAGCGTCCAGTATTACCTTAGTGTACTAGGATTCGCTAGCTTGTAGTCATCGGTCGCGCAGCATTCGTAGTTCGAAATTTAAAATCTGGAGAAGCTTTCGAATTGGTAGGGCGCTTATTTTGGTGCTGAAATTCTTCATCATTCAGGATGAATCTTCCCTCAAAACCGCCCGGCCAACTGGACTTCAGCTCATCGTCAAGTATGTACGACAATTTTTTTTGTACTGCCGGCCTGATCCCAGTAATGGTGGAGGTAACTTTTTGTAGCTATCCTACATTTTGAAAAGCTCGTGAGATACATACTATACCACACCTTATAACTCCATAATATAGTCGGGATTTGTGTACAAACACAGTAGGGCGACTAATGGATCAGATGAGGCGGCCATGATTGGACTTAATTAGATGCTCCCTTTGTTTACTGAAGTGCGGCCCTCCTAAGGGCACCGTCCAGGGTCAAACGGCCTCCTCCCGCACCCATTACCACAGCCCATCCCTATTGATGTATCGCTAATTCGCGGATTTTACGGCCGATGGACGGACAAGCTTTTTGAACAGCGGGGCAGGGTTGAATTACTCGATGGGGTATTGTAGTTGTAGTAGTTTTGATAATAGTTTGGTAGCCAGAGGGCAAAATAACTCAAAACGGCCTGTAAGGTTGATGGAACATCTAAAACTCATACTGTAGAGTTCATCCTGATAGAACTCCATGTTTGTCGGGCTAAATAAAATCACATACAGGGCATTCATTTGAAAACTTCCCACCACGGATTTAACGAAAACCAGTGATTAAAAGAAAAACGTCGAGACACGAGATTTGTCAAGGACAACTTTTTGAACAAAAACTACTTCACTCCCTTTCACCCTCGGCCCCAGCGTCATTCCCTTAAGAATTTTAAATGACAAGGGGTATCGAGTAACAATTTGTTCGAAAGGTCTTTCGAAGTCTTTTATTTTGACGTTTGATTTTCTAAAATCAGTCGATTCGTTTTCGAGAAAATTAGAAAAATATCAATTTATCTTAATTTGTCCAGCTAGAAAACTTAAAACACGAAAATATAACTTTTGGTATACTGGAAATTAATCTGTTGATTCGGATTTTACTTCCAAAACGGTTTACACACTAGCCGAAAGAGTGGAAATGATTCTAATTAATGGTGCCCAAAGTCAACGTACTCGACAAACTGACGTCACGTTTAACGTCAGATATCCGGGAAAGAAAACTTCGGATAGGTATGTTTTGGACCTTGTTACTATATTAACTCAAACTGGATTTGTTGCAAATAAAAAACGTGATCATCGGAGTGTTTTGGATGAAGTTTTGGATTATTTTGGAATAAATAATAAAAATGTTTATTGTCAAAACTATAACAGATAACTAGAAATAACATATTTTAGAACAATAAACATCCTAATACCTCATTACGCAAAATTGTTGCTGCGACTGATATTTCATTAGGTACTGTACACACTGTTACTAAGCTCCATGAATTTCATCCATTCAAAATAAAAATATAGCAAGATTTAACCGAAGATGATTTCGATAGGCGAGCAGCGTTTTGTGAACAAATAATAATAATAATAATAATAGACGTCTTTATTTATCCACAATTACATTGTAGTATAGCTAAATGTCAGACTTATATGGCGAAGTTTAGCATGCTGCTATTCTTACACTTAACCATATAGTCTCTAGTAGATGTTCAAAAGAATACACTATCCACAAACAGATTTGGTTCATTATATCGGAAGTAAAATTTAAAAAAAGAGAAAAAGGCATACTTTCCAAACCCAAATGCACCAAAAAATTATTAATCTGAATTAAAGATGGAATAAAAAGGAAATGAATGGTTATGTAAATTATATGTTTGGAGGGTTGAGTAATAATGCTTTAACTTTTTGTCGAAAGACAGGTAATGAAAATTCTTTATATATTTTAGGAAGGTCATTATAAATAATAGCAACATTGTAAGAAAAACTGCGTTTAAAAAGTGTAGACGTATGCAGGGGTATTCTAATATTATTTTCTCTGAGAGTTCTACAGTGAACATCATTATTAAATGAAATTTTTTCCTTCATGGAATAAGGTTTAGACGTGAGCAGCAATTTGTGAACAAAAACTGAATAGTGATACTTGACCATGTCATTAAT
Organism: Acanthoscelides obtectus; assembly: GCA_963669975.1. Taxonomy (NCBI): domain Eukaryota; kingdom Metazoa; phylum Arthropoda; class Insecta; order Coleoptera; family Chrysomelidae; genus Acanthoscelides; species Acanthoscelides obtectus. The sequence goes on along the minus strand of CAVLJG010000007.1, from coordinate 72,705,256 downwards.
TTTTAACCAGTTTAGAACGGGATATTTCGCTGATACATGATCAAATTTACGTAAGCCAAAAATGAGTCGTACACAATTGTTTTGAATAACTTGAATAACGTTTTTAGTGAAATTGTCTAAACAAGTATAGTATACATATTACAATAATTTAGTATAGATATGACCAATGCTTCACATAGTTTTTTACGCAACTTAAAATTTAGTTAATACCTGTTTGCTATAAGAGTGCGCAGCCGTAGGTAGGTTTTCTGAGATAGACTTTTAACATGTTCAATAAACCTTAATTTTGTATCAAAAACAACACCAAGAAAATTTGCAGAATCAGAAAATTGCAAAATTTGGTTATTTATCTGAATGTTCAAGAGCTGTGTTACATTGTATGTTTTTCTTTGTGCGCAAGATAATAACATTTTTGTGGATTAATAAGTAGATTGTGATCTAAAGAGTATTTAATTAATTTATTAACATCGTTTTGTAAAATTTGAGTAGTATTATTGACATTATCTGGGTTAAAATAATGGAGCAATTGCGTATAGTCTGCAAATGACTGGACATGAGAATTATCAATACTTTTGCTGAAGTCGAACAATATATATGAGGAACTTGAGACTTGAGACATTTCTTGATTGAGAAAAACACACTGAGTTCTTTGATGAAGGTAACTGTCGAAAAATGAAAGGGATAATGACTGCAGCGAATAATGCAAATACCGTATATCTAGCACAACCAAGGACCGCTTGCCCCCCCCCCCCCTGTCGAGAAGTCGAGACTATTACGAATGTTACATCTGCATTGTTCATGGATTCAAAATGCGAAAAGTAGTACATGAATAATGCAGATGCAGCATTAATGGTCCATTGGTAGACAGTCAAGCAGTGTTTTGCGACAATAGGTCCGGGTACATTTTTGCTTTCTCCATGTCGTTTGGCGTTCTCGAAGCGATGAGCATCATGAAAATCGTAATAATCACTTTCATTAACCTTTCTATCGAATGCAAGTAATGCTCTTTGTTAGAATCGGAGACTTGCTGCTTCAAGAATAAAGTTTGCTTTGTCGCTGGTATGCAAATTAGGCCTAGCATGAGGCGTGCGTTTAGTGCAGTTTGCGCACATAAACCGACATACAGACGGTTCCATGAAACTGTAATCGGAAACAAGCCTGGGATCGTTTAAAGTTTAATTTGAGCAATTTTCGACTGTTATTATTTGTCCGAAGCAAACTGCATCATTGTTCGCAATTTCCTCTTTGTCTCGCTCGCGGACCGGCTATCGATCTGTCAAAGTTCGTTTGGACGGATTTTATTAAAATCTCTGTCTGTATGTCTGTCATAGACATTACACATACAATGGCATACTAATCGAATACGGCATCCATGTTTTAAGTAGATGGTCTATGGGGATTCGGTCTCAAAACTTCCAAAATCCGCCACCAGAGGCGCTGGCGTCGCGCGCCATTGACAGGTTGTTGGACGGAATCTGTATTCATGAGTTGGGGATTCCGCCGCTAGATGGCGCTGTCAAACCAAACGGAATCTGTGTGTCATTGGACACCTGTCATGCGTCATTGGGCATCTCACGCATAGATGGCGTTACACGTCATCTGTCATACGTCATTGGACACCTGTCATTGATGGGTTGAGCATCTCGCGCATAAATGGCGTAGATTTGTTTGGCGGTGTACAAACCTAACGGAATCTATGCGTCATTGGACAGCTGCCATTGATGGGTTGGGCATCTCGCGCATAGATGGCGCCGATGTCGCACCTGTCTGGTGTTGGCGTGGATTACGGGGGGCAACGTGTATACAGGGGTGCATCGAAAAATAGCGGATCGATGGACCGACGGTATATCGTTAAATCGTATATAGCAAGGCGTGACCTAAATAGCGTGGTGGGCTCCTCTGGTCGGTCGGTCGGTCGGTCAGAATGTCTCATAACCTGTATACGATGTACTGTTATTATTATACAGGATGATACCGTTCAAAATGAAAATAGTATAATGGATATTTTATTGAAACATATAGTATATATAACAATAAGGTTGATTGGTGTGTGTGTGTGTGCCATGTTTTGAATACCCGCGCTTGAACAACTTGCAACAAGAAATTCCGACAATATTATTTCGCAAACCAGAGGTATTTTCAATAAAACTACATATCAGGGAGTACTTTAGATGTTGATACTAATCGACTCAAATCATTGTTCGACAACTGATTTGGTTCATGACAGACAAGAATCAAATTATGTATTTCACGGTTCAGTTCTGGTTGTTTTTTAATTTTTTCCCTAAACTTCAGGTAACCCAGGAAATATGTCTCTTATCCGTCCTCTGTTCAACACATCAGTAAAATCGTTAGAAAATTCTATATATGACATATTATTATAAAAGGTATAGGACCGTCCTGCGTTTGATTGAAAAATAGCATTGATTCGAGCCCTATCGGGTATATCAATTGAAAAATTATCAAGAAATTTAATGGTAGGGAATGATGCTGAGAAATAGTTGTTTGGAGACACAATGGTAATCAAGTCACCGTTTGTTGATTGGAAAATATGTTGTAAAGTGTATTGACGTAATTCTGTAGGAACATAATCGACAAGAAGTTCAGGCTGAGATGGGATAATCATTTCGTTTAAGTCTAGTTTCCATATAAACATATCATGTGCAATATATAATCGGTAATTTGAAAACTCTGGAGCAATAGCTAAAAACATAAAATCTGGAATAATATCACACAAATTTTTGAGGATCGGCTGCTTACGAGTTGTAGATCTTATAGTTGTTGTTGTTTTTGGTATTGCTGATGCGGTGGTAGACGTTGGGATTGAATCATATTTGTTTTTTCTTCCATATAGATATTGTACTGCATTTATATCATCAACATCTAGACCACGAATCTCATGCTGATAGAAGGCAAACATAATAGCATTCGGAGAAGCACTATGTGCTATGCCGAGAGCATGTCCAATTTCATGAACCAACACCTGATAGAGAATGATGTCAAAAATCTCAGATAGCAAATATAAATTCGTTTACCCCCCAATCAAAATCTTGACTGAAAAAAAATTAGGCAGCAAATATACAATAATCATACACGAATTTACTATATTTCTAAATTTCTACTCTCATGTGCAACTTGTAATTGGAATTTCCGCCGGACAAACGATACATTCATGTATTACTAAGAAATTATATAAAAAATACTGCAACCGCAATGAATGTTGTTTTCTCGATAAAAATGGTACTGAGAATATGATGCATATAATATGCATATTTACGATACAATTATCTCATGCACGCGTGTGTTATCTCAACCACGTATTTATATTTAGCGAGCGCATGCAATAGTCATCATTGTTTCACACTTAACGCACAACGCTGCAAGCTGGAACAACGGCCGCAGTACAATAGTGCTTCGAGAGAGACGAGATAGCGAAAATTTTAAAAAAAGTAAGTGCTATTTTATTTAATATTTTTCTTTTTTATGTCTCTAAGTGCAACTGTTTTTTCGTGTTATGCTTCAAAATAGTTAGACGACTCAATTTTTTTATAGATGGATTTATCAAAAATTAATGCTGCGTCTTCGATTGTAGACCGCAAACCTATCAGAAAATTAAAGGACCTACCAGTCGGGACACCATTTGCAATCCAAGCAGCTAAAGTGGTCAAGTCGAAATTTGGGGAAGCCGTGCTACTAGATTTAGGACCGGAAGTGCTATTTCTACCACAGCGGGTGACGGAAACGTACCAGCCGGTCATCGACGAACTTTTTCACGGAAAATACTCGATCATCTTCCAAGGGGAAGTGGACGTAGGGAAAAGCCGACCGCTAGCATCATTCAAAATAGTGGAAAATTAACAAAGCAGAGAACAGGAGGAGGAGGACAGGGTGAGCATTTTTATATATTTTTGAGTAATGTGTTTGCTTGAAAAAAAAAATGTCGTCTTTTCAAATGTCTTCAAATAAGGTTAAAAAGATCATCAAACAAACAGACGGTGTTCTACTATCAATTGTTAGTCTACGGAAAATTTTATTTGATAATTTTACAATCAGAGACGCGGAAGTGTGGCTGAAACGAATAGAAAAACAAATTAGATTATGTAAACGGGTAATTCGTAGTAGAAGGCAAAATAAATTATCTGTAGGGACCTGTAGAAAAGTAGAAACAAATTTGGGGCATTTTAAACATTTTAGAAAGTTGATTTTAACTAGACATATTGGGGCAGGACTTCACTTAACATTGGGTCAGAGGGTTAGATGGGAAAATGTAGAATCGAGCTTTCAAAGTAGAATAAAAACCGGTTCCATAGCTAATTTGCGTCATAAGGACTTGAATCAATTTTTAGCAGATTGTGTAGTTGTTTTTAAAAGGAAAATTAGGAATATTTTGAACACCCATTGTGCGCTCAAAGTAAATACAACATTTTGCGGGGAGTTTATTAGGAAATCGGGGGATAATGAAATTTTGGGAATTAAATATATTAATACTAAAAATCATATTATTGATACATCAACTCAAATAGACGAGTGGTTTAAGATATATGTGAAAGATAAACTTTTAAACGAATTATCGGAATTTGCTGAAAAAGATTCGGGATTTGCGTTAAATAAAATTATTTCCTTAGTTGTTAATATCAGTAAATATCAATTGGGAAACGGTTCATCTTATATTAGACTACCAGAACCGATTATAAGGAAAAATGCTTGTATAAACATTAAAAATATAGATCAAAATTGCTTTTACTGGGCCATTGTAAGCGCTCTTCGGACTCCTAGCAAAAAAAGACATGCAGAACTAACCTCCTCATATCCACACTTTACTGACGTTTTACAAACAGAAAATTTAGATAGTCCTATGCTGCTAACAAAAATTTCAAAATTTGAAAAGATGAATAACATTTCAGTCAATGTTTACGCTTTAGAATTGATCGAAACAGAAAAAAAATCATTTTACATAGTAGTACCAGCAAGATTAACGGAAAATAAACGGGATACGCATGTTAATTTACTTTTAGCTCAAAATAAATATTATCCGCGTTTAAATGATTATGATGCTCCTCCACCAGCGCCAGCAAATGAAGATAATGATTCAATCGATGAAATTAAATATCACTATTGTTGGATTAAAAATCTTTCGCGTCTTATTAGTAGCCAGTTAAATAAACATCGTGAGAAAAAATTTATTTGCGATAGATGTCTGAACTATTTCCATCAGCAAAATAAATTAGTTGAACATGAAAAACTGTGTTCTAAATTTAATAAATATAAAATTAACCTTCCTAAAGAGAGCTGCGTTGAATTTAAAAACTTTACATACCAACAAAATACTCCTTTTGTTGTTTATGCAGATTTTGAATGTCAATTAGAAAATCATAAAGAAAGTAGCGTCGTAAATTTAACTAAAACCATAAAATATCAAAAACACGTTCCGTATAGTGCTGGTTTCTATGTAAAATGCAGCTATGATGATAGCCTTTCTTATTTCGAGAGCTTTCGAGGTGCAGATTGTATGGATTGGTTTGCAAATCGTATGGCTGGTGTTGCGCAATTTGTAAACTCAAAAATAAAAACAAGCGTACCTATGATTGAAAAATTAGACACATGTAAGGCAACATCATGTCATATTTGCGGTAAGAGATTTTCAAAAACAAAAAAAGACATAATCGTTAGAGATCACAACCATTTCAGTGGAGAGTTCAGAGGTTACGCACACCAAGCATGCAATCTGAACTTTAGAAAATTGTTTGTTGTGCCGGTTATATTCCATAATTTAAGTGGGTACGATAGTCACTTTATGATTTCGAATTTATGTAAAAAAGGTCGCTTAAGTCTACTTCCCATCAACAAAGATAAATACATCTCCTTTACGCTGCACTCAGATGAAAATAACATTAAATTGCGGTTTATAGACTCTTTTCGATTTATGGGGGCGTCTCTTGATGAATTAGCTTCAATTTTAGCAGTATCAGAAAAGAAAATTTTACAAAGGGAATTTCAAAATTTAGATGAAGATAAATTCAAATTATTAACACAGAAAGGAGTTTTCTGTTACGATTACATTGATTCGTTGAAAAAATTAAATGAAACGACTTTGCCCCCAATTGAAAAATTTTACAATAAATTAAACGATGAAAGTGTAAGTGACGAGAAGTATGCTCATGCGCAATCTGTTTGGCAACAGTTTAACATTAAAACATTAGGAGAGTATTCTGATATATATTTAAAAACAGATATTCTGCTTCTTGCCGACGTTTTTGAGCAATTGCGTAAAAAATGTTTCTCCACCTATGGTCTGGATCCTGCGTGGTACTATACAATGCCCGGATATACGTGGGACTGTATGCTCAAATACACTGGGTGTAAGTTAGAACTACTAAAGGATCTAGATATGGTGATGTTTTACGAAAATGCTATAAGAGGTGGAATTTCGGTGTGTAGCAACCGATTTTCGGAGGCCAACAATAAATATATGCCCGAATATGATCCTGAAAAGCCGTCCAAGTACCTTATGTACCTGGATGTGAATAGCTTATATGGGAAGGCTATGCAGCAACCCTTACCCTACGGAGGGTTCAAATGGGTAGATGATGTAACATCGTTTGATGTGATGTCAATACCCGACGACTCTGACGTAGGGTACGTGCTACAAGTCGATCTATCGTACCCACAAGAACTGCACGATAAACACAAAGATTTTCCGTTTGCGGCAGAACGTAGCGTACCACCCAGCGACGGCGGGGTAAAATTGCCGAAATTAATGGCAACACTTACGGATAAAAAAGAGTACACGGTTCACTATAAAAATTTAAAACAAATGCTAGCTAATGGGTTAAAGTTAACGAAAATCCATAAAATTTTACAATTTAAACAAGCAGCCTGGCTGAAACCCTACATCGAGTTGAATACTCGATGTAGAGCTGCAGCCCGGAATGATTTCGAAAAAAATCTTTTTAAATTAATGAATAATGCAGTATTCGGTAAGACCATGGAAAATATACGTAAGCACCGCGTATGTAAAATCGTTAAATCTTGGGGTGGTCGCTATGGGGCAGCAAACTTGATTTCGAGTTTTCGGTTCCACAGTCGCACAATTTTAGAGGAAAATCTGGTGGTTATCGAATTGAACAAGGCTGAAATAACGTTTAACAAACCTCTGTATGTAGGGCAGGCAATTCTAGACCTATCGAAACTAGTCATGTACGATTTTCATTACACCTATATGCTACCAAAAATGGGTGCAGAAAGGTGTAAGCTCATGTACATGGACACAGACAGTTTTATCTACGAATTGCAATGTGAGGATGCATATGAGGAGATCATTAAAGCTGATTCCAGTAAATTTGATACTTCGGATTATCCTGAAAATAACATATATAAAATACTGCGTAAGAACAAAAAGGTGCCGGGTCTAATGAAAGATGAAAATAACGGTAAAATTATGACACATTTTGTTGGACTTCGAAGCAAAATGTATAGTTACAAGGTGCAGGGTGGGAAGGTGGTTAAAAAATCTAAAGGGGTTAAGTACAATGTTGTTAAAAATAAAATTGCATTTGAGGATTATGTTGAATGTTTGAAAGAATTTAAGGAAAAAACAGCTACACAACGCTGTATCAGGTCGTATGCACACAACGTATATTCTGTTGAACAGTCAAAAATTAGTTTAAGTCCGTATGACGACAAACGTTATTTAATTCCGAACAGTTTTGACACACTTCCGTGGGGCATTACAGTATCTTATAATAGCGTTTTTTTTTTGTTATAGATGAATGCCCCAACATTATCAGAGTTAGCTGTTAGAAAAATTTGCGAATCAATAACATCATCAGCAGTAGAATTCATGGAGCAGTCTCCACTACCATGGAAATTAACTACGGAAATTGTGAAACAATTTCCTTTATATAAATGGCACGCTATGATTAAAGAAGCCAAAAATGATCTTGATTCTTCATATACAGGAATTAACTTTATTAGATGTCACAAAGAAATAGATCCAAATTTAATTCACACTATATTAGGAAAATCAGATTGGGGTTATGTTTTTGAAGATTATTCTAGTTACTGTCTATGGACAAGTGGATATTGGCTGGACCAATATTACCTACACGTATGTAAAAATTGTTTATCTAAATTTAAAGAAATACATAAAACTTTAAATAAACGTTTATTTGCCTGCTATGACCATTCTCACGAGGTTCACGATGCACATGACATTATTTTGAACGTATACCAAAAAAAGTATAATTGGTGTCACAGCTGCTTTAAAAGCGTAGTGTTTGAACTAAAAGACCAGGAATCTTGCAGAGATGCCTTACATGATAGGTCTAGAAATAACATCCGAATCCGATTTGATGAATCTGATGTAGACAGCGATATTGAGTTTTAAAAAAAAAACATCACAGCAAACAAATTACAAAAAAATATATAAAAAGCGTTCATCCGTCCTCCAGTTTCTCTCTATCTATTGTACTAACATTTATATATATATTTTTTTTCAAACATGTATGTAGTACTAACATTTATATATATATATATTTTTTCAAACATGTATGTAATTAGATTTAATAAATGAATATTTATAAAAAGATGTTTTATTGATTTCGTTAGATTTTTCTAGTAAGAAGAGTTCACAACAACAACAACAACAAGATGTCCTGATAGCTTGAGTCGTCAGAGGTGTGCAACATCAGAAGCAATGTTAGTGCGTGGTTGGAGTTCAAAACTTAGCGTGTTCAAAAACAAAAAAAAAAAACACGCACACACATAATACTAACATTACTTCTGATGTTGTGGCGCGGTTCTTCGGGCTATCAAGACATCTTTTTGGTATTTTTGAACAAAGTGTGCACGTCACGTGCGTCACGTATCACGTCACGTGCGTCACGTATCACGTCACGTGCGTCACGTGTCACGTCACGTGCGTCACGTGTCACGTCACGTGCGTCACGTGTCACGTCACGTGTCACGTTACGTGACGTATATCATAATGAAACGACAGATATGCATTTTTACAAAAACTTTATTAAAATCGTTCAAGATCATTAGCGATCCTATGTCTATAGAAAAATATATGTTGTCCTAACGCTATATGTTGTAAAGTACAGCCTACGAGCTTAAATGTATACAATTTTTGAATAGCATCTGAAAACGTATAATTTTGATCATTAAAACTAGCTCGAACAATCTTAAGCGCATTATAATAATAGCTTGGAAATTCAACAGTTTCTAGCATAGACATATACGGTACTAAAAGTTCATTATTTGCTTCTAAAAGAGCGTTCACGTCCATTTCTGAGAGGTAGAAACTAATGTTGTGCTTGGTTATTTCGAGAATTTTCGTACTATCATAGATTAGTCGTCGAATTCTGCAATAGTCACCGCACTCGATTTCGACAGGATCATACTTGTCAGGAAGGTTCTTCTCCTCCTCCTGCTCCTCCGTCTCCTTCACCGTTACCACATTGAGCTGGGTGATTAATTGTTCCCACTCATAGGAACTGAAAGATAGTTTCAACCGTGATGAGTTCCACACAATTACAGCAGGAGTAAATGATCTCGCTGGGCTTAGACCGCATCCAATTTGGTATGATCCATTTGGAAACTGCGTGTACAGCAGATAATGGTCCTCGTTCTTGGCCGCTTCTTCGTACCTTTCCAGAATAGCATCCAGCTCACGGTCGTAGTTTACAGATGATTCGTGTGAGCTGCTGGTGGTGAGGTCAAACTCGCTGCAACTTGAACCACTACCACTGGTATCCATTTTTTTTTTTTACTAGCTGCCTGACTGACTGACTGACTGACTGCAACCGACTGAGAACTCACTTTTAGCAGAAACCCCCCCACCCCATACACCTAGACGATCGCATCATTGTCAATCCAACTATTATGTTTTGCATCAAGGCCAAGCCATTTGACGTACATTTTTTTACCTTTACGACGTAAAACTTTTTCAACTAAATAAACATCTGGATTGGCTGTTTTCTGTAATTCTTCGTCATAAAAGGCTCCTTTGATCGGTGCACCTTGCATATCTTCGAGCATGTACGTTGCAGGGTTGGTAATATTAATTTTAGTAACTTTAAATAATTCCGTTGTCCAGCTTGGAACGTATCCCTTGTCGAATAGCATTTTGGTTTTGCTGATGCGTACAATGTCACCAACTTTAAACTTACGCGGGCCCGCGATTTTTAAATGAGTATATTTTCGATTTAAGATACATTTTTCGTTGGATTTATTAATTTGTGATGGTTTACATCCGATGGTTTGATGACGTGTTCCATTGTATTCATTGGTAATGCTTTGTAATATATCAATCCATTTATACGATCCCATTAAGCTAAAGTATTTGTAAAGTTTATTTTTCAACGTCCTTATGGCTCTTTCAGCAATGGCCGCTTTCTTGATGCTATATGTACTATAATGATTAATATCATGCTTCTTCATTAAAGTTTGAAATTTACTATTGTAAAATTCTTTACCTTGATCAGATTGTAGATTTTTCGGCGTACGTTCCGTATGTGCGAGGATATCCGAAAACGCACGAGTTATCTCCTCACCCGTCTTTGTCTTTAACGGTCTAGTCCACATAAACTTGGAAAAAGAATCGATTACGACGAGAATTAATTTGAAATTTTTATTTTGATGAGCATAAGGTCGCATTTCAGCCAAGTCCGTCTGCCATAAATCGTCTAAGCCTTTAATGATGGTACGTCGTCTTAGATAATTTTTTCGAGCAGGCTTGTGCAGCTCGTTAACTAGTTGTAGCTTCTCCTTGGCGTACGTCATCATGTTTTAACGCTTTAAATTGTTGTTCCATCGGCTTTATACGCTTAGCAAGATCGAATGTTTTCAATGATATATATGATGTGCGTCCTTGCAAAAGTTGTAATTCATTCAATGATATTTTTCCTTATTGGAGTCAAATCGGTATGAGACTTAATTGTAGCCAACTCCTGTTCTATTCTTGTTGTTATATTTGCAATAGAGTCATCTACATATTTTTTTGTTGCCATATGTTTACCAGAAGTAGGCGGATTTCTCGAAATAAACTCTGTTATTTGATCTGTTTTTGCTGTTATTTTTTTTAAATCAATCACTGAGGTATCTACGTATTTTTTAGTTGCCGCATCTGAATTATCTGTGGGATCTTTTATATTACACAACTTTACGTTCTTGAAGTCAACATTTCCATCAGAAGTATGGGGTAGTGTTAACTTTGGCGGTGTACGCATATACGGAAGTGTCTTTTGTTTATCAAAGCGACGTCCGAATTTATCAAGACTCATCGTGTAAATGAAAGACCAAGGAACTAGATTACTGTATTATATTAGCTTCTTTTAGCTCGTTGAGGATGGCTACTATTTCATTATCATGCGACGTATTGCCAGCTTCCTGAGATGCCATAAGGAGTTTAAGTCGATCGATTAATTCATTGGGATCATCCCAGTACACGTATTCGATTGGTTCCTCGTTGTATGTCAAGTAATCACCGATACCTTTTCCTGTTGGCGGTTTTGATGTTGATGATGTTGTTGTTGTTGTTGGTGAGGGAGTGGATCTTGTTAATGATCGACTAAGTGGACTACGTATTTTTGTAGATGTTGATCGTGTGACAATTGTACCTTTATTTTTCTGCACATCTTTAAAGAGAGGCTTAATAATGTGATTATATTTAAATCCTGTCGAACCTTTTAGGCGTCCAAGCGAATCTAAATGAACACCGGTACTTTGCAATAGATTTTTATAGGGTTGTAAATCTGCATCTGCATAGTTTGGGTCATTATAGAATAAAAGTTGATACAGCCCAGGTGTGCCACGAAACCATGTACCTGCTAAGTTTGTCCCCTCAGGTAATATCTGTATTTGGCCAGTCGCTCTATCAAATTTAATTCGGCGTTTACCTAACATCCAACCAATGTTGTCGGTATATATAGGTCCATAATTTTTATCAATTTTATCGTTTTGTGTCCAAAAATCTTGTAAATAATTATGGCTTATTGGGGGATATTGATCTAAGTATTCTTCTATTGCTTCTTGTGAAAAATCAGCAGGACGCATTTCTTCAGGTAGTGGTGGTGTTTCAGGTCTCGGCGGTATATTACCTTGTTCATCAGTTGAAGCCACGTCTTCTAAATTGAGATAGTTTGGGTTCTGTGTGAATACATCATCATCATCATCATCATCATCCTGTTTCAATTTTTCCTCTTTTTTAATAATAAATGAAGGATGCTGCTGAGTCTTAGCTATTTGCTTAAGAGGTTCAGATATTGGTTTGAAAAGTTTTCTAATAGATTCATCTTCTGCAGTTCGACCTAACTTTAAAGTAAGATACTTTTTACGTATAGCTCGAGCAAGTTCTGCGATCTTTCTTTTATGACTAGCAACGGCAACTTGGTCCTTTGACATCATGTTACTGAATGATGGCGTACATGATAAGCCTACAATTTTATGTACTTATCAAATCCTACTCTGTATCGACCATAATTAAGAGGAAAGTCTTTAACAATAACTAACGTACCGTACTTTTCTGCCCAACATTCCGAACACATCTTTTTGAATTCATCAAAAGTAACATCTGGAGATACATGCTCATCAAATATATGTTTTAGATTAATTTCATCCTGCTTAAATAGTACTATAATGTTACAGTTGTCTCGTATGAGCTGTTTTGGAATTTTAGAGTATGTTTGGCAGAGATATGCAGCATCGATATCTTTATGACGACACATGGAGTAATACTCTCGAATTTTCTGCTGACCGTCACACGACACGTCGTCAAATATAAATATAGAGCTATTTTTAGCCTTACTTGGACTTATAATTTCCTCGTTATCCTTAAATGGGAAATAGCCAACACCCTTAGCAGCGGAAATCACTTCTTGAAGCAGTTGATACTTTGGTTGATACAACGATTTTGAATAAACGTAAACATTTTTAAACTTAGCACCGTTTGGATGGAAAAGCAGCGCCAGCATTACGTTCGTTTTTCCACATCCGCTTGGTCCGCAGATGATAGCGCGAAACGAATTCGGTAACAATTTACCATGTTTACTATGTTGAGTTTTTGCTGTAAAATCCAAGTTATCAATGGGTAATGACTGCTCTTGTTGAACAACCTTCATCGTGTGGCGTTCGAATAAGGAATGTGTAAAAGTATATATGTAGATATTGCTAACGCATCATCAACAGTTCTCATGTTAACGTACAAGGGTGAAGGTGTTGTAAACTCTCTGATAAATAATCTTCCGATAGAACTCCACGTACCTTCGTATCAGTTCCTGGGACGTAAGTGTGCGACAGATTAGGATATTTTTTTTTTCATTCTCACACATGTATATGTATATTTTCAGCGGGGACTAAATTAAAGAAGAGGTTAGCACGAGGAGATCCTGGAAAGAACCCATTGGATCGTGCTGCAAGAGACCACGATATTGCATACGCCTTATACAAAAATTTGAAAGACAGGCACAAAGCTGATTGGATTCTTGAGAACCGAGCCTGGGAACGTGTAAAAGCACCTGACGCTTCACTAGGAGAAAAGACTGCAGCTTGGCTAACAACTACCGCAATGAAAGTTAAGCGAAAATTGGGTATGGGGCAGAAGAAATCATCTTTTCGACGAGGTGTTCTCACGAAAATCACAAAGTCCTTGAAGAAAAATGCTCCCACCACCACGACATTAAAAAAGTCTGCATTGGTTGCTCTTAAAGCGGCAAGATTAGCGGTGAAGAGTGCAGGTGGAAAACATAAAGTTCGACTACCGAGAATAATTCCGATCGAAGGAAAATCTGGGGATTCCTACCCTTGATCCCCCTTTTCGCCGGATTAAGTGCCTTGGGGGCGCTCGTAGGGGGAGCTGCAGGTGTGGCCAAAACGGTCGTTGATGCCAAGAATGCACAAAAGAAATTGGAGGAAGACCATCGCCATAACAAAGCTATGGAGTCTTTGGGCAAAGGATTGTATTTGAGAAAAAATGCTAAAGGTGGTTATGGGTTGTACCTCAAAAAAAAAAGTCAAAAAAACTAAACATCAAGCTACCCAAGAAAGCGCTTTATGATTATGAAATAAAGCAATATGCGAAGCTCTTGAACATACCTCATTTCCGAGGTGTCTTCATGCGTGACACTTTACCACGAGACGGTCCACGTAAAAGAGAATGCGCCGTCGTGAACTTAGATATTTCACAAAACAACGGAACTCATTGGGTAGCTTATAAAAAGATAAACAACAACGTTGAGTATTTCGATTCATTTGGTAACCTGAAGCCTCCACAGGAACTTGTTCGATATCTGAAAAACGCTAAAATTTTCTACAACAACGATCCTTACCAAACTTATAATCAAGTTAATTGCGGACAATTGTGTTTGAAATTTCTAAACAATAACAACAACAACAACGATGGATAATAAAACATTATCGGAATTTACATTAGAAGAGTTTGAGAAGAATATTCCGCCGCTGGAATATTTAATAAGCAATGTGAGACCTGCAGAATTATTGAGTATATGGCACAAACTGCCTGCAGAATACACATCCAATTTTGATCTTCAAATACGACTTCCATGCTATGTTCACTACAACAGACCTGATTGGACAACACATTGGGATGGACCGGCTACTGCTCAAGCAAATTGTTATTTCTGTAAATTATCCATTCGAAAATAAACAAAAAAAAAAACTTGAATAAATGCTTAGTACACAGCTATATTTTTTCATTCATCATGTCGCAGTTGTTGAGAGTCAATAGCACTACTCATATATTTTCATTTCGTCCTTCAACACCGATAGTGTTGGATCCGAAAAAAGATTATGAATTGGCGCTTAGGTCTTTTACTTCATACAATTCCATACCGAATATTGAAAAAGGAGATAAATTTTATTATATCGACCGGATAGGTGGTGGTGGTCAATTAAAAGTCATCGAGTTTCCGACAGGTTGTTATGAAATTACCGACATAGAAACATTTATACGAACGCAAATGAATCTTGAAAATGAAGTTGCTCCTCCGGATGATTATTTTTCTCTAAACCTAACAATAATACACTGCAATGTGAAATCTTTAGCAAGTATTATAAATAGTTTTTACAGAACCGAATAATCTTGGACATCTATTGGGATTCTCGAAAAAAGTTCTTAATCCTGGTCAAAAGCATTCTTCTGATTTACCTGTAAACATAATAAAAGTATCAACCATACACTTTGATGCTAACATTACGTCGGGAGCCTTTGACGGAGACACGCCTGCACACACGATCTACGAATTTGCTGTGACAGCCGATCCTGGATACGCTATAGTCGAAACACCTGTAAATTTACTATATCTACCTGTTATACCGAAACAAGAAATAACCAACATCACAGTGTTGGCTTTAGATCAAGACGGTCGTCCTGTAAACTTTCAAGGTGAAACTAGTACTCTTGTGTTGGAGTTGAGAGCGAAGCGCAGATGGGATTAGTGATTATAAGACATAGTGGTGCTTCCAAGGCAACTTCAGTATTACCCCAAGCACCTAAGCGACGACATCTACTACTAACTACATCAAATATCCTGTTTCTACGCTCACTTGGATATCATGTCAACAACAACAAGAATCATGTACAAAAAGAGAAAACTGAGGAGGCAGCAGCAGCAGCATCACATACTTCTCCGATGTTTGATCTATATCGATCTCCAGCATTCGATGAATCTATTCGCAAGGCTGAGTATAGATCTTATACGCCGTTCATCAAGTCATTTAATTGTAATGATGTTGTGGAATTTAGCATCAATCAAGTAGATTCGTTCTTTGCAATGAACGCTTCCCTTCTATCTATCAAAGGAAAAGTTGAAATAACTGGAGGAGGAGGAGCAGGAGATGTATCTTTAGCTCCCAACTTGGTGCCTTCCTATTTGACTCTTGCACTTACAGTGAATCCGCTAGAGAAGTTGAAACAGTACGTGATCCTGGTATTGTAAGTACTGTCCGAGCTTACGTATGTTACAGTGAGGAAGACTCAAATCATATGGCTATAGCTGGATGGAACTATCCTTCAACACCTATAATGGCGTCAACACATAACAAGTCTTTTAGCTTGCTAATGCCGCTTAAACATATTTTCAACATTTTCAATGATTATCCTATGATTACGTGTGGCAGACAAACTCTCAGATTTGTGAGAGCTAGAAACGATAACGATTGTATCATTATCAAGGAAAAAACTGGAACGACGACGACAGCGAAATAACTATTGAAAGCATGGAACTGAAAATCAAACATATTTACCCGAGTGATGATGTGAAAGAACAACTTTGAAAGCTATTCAAACTGATAAGCCGATACTTATACCGTTTAGAAAATGGGATCTGAATGAACTGCCTGCAATTACCGCAGATGCGAGAAGAGAAATATGGTCAGTTAAAACTAGCACCGCAATCGAAAGACCACGTTTCATTATAGTATGTTTCCAAACCGGTAAACGTGACGTCGCAACCTCAGACCCTACCCTGTTTGATCACGTGAATGCTGCTAGTATTCGAGTATCTTTAAATGGTGAATACTATCCCAACGAACGTATGCAATTGGACTTTGCAAACAATCACTTTACTGAAGCTCATTTCAACTATAGCGACTTTCAAACCAGCTATACAACTTCTTCTTTCCTCTGAAGAGATGTCTTTTAGATTATACCGCTTTAAAATCGCGCTTTGTTTGTTATTGACTGTTCCAAACAGAGGAAACCATGAAATCATCAACTGTTGATGTTAGATGGATATCGAAGCCGTACTGGCTTTCCAACCAACACCAAGGCCTACTGCATCATTATACATGACTGCTTAATCGAGTACTTCCCCCTCACCGAAGTTATTAAAACATCTCGTAAGCAACGAAGGACTCTCAGTTCCGCATCAGACATCATGAGGATCGCGTTGTTGACATTCAAGGCTTTACAGTTGACGGATTATTCGTACCTAAAGAACTATGTATCGAATTGTTTCAAGAAAAGTCATTACATCTTACAACCTCCGCAACCTTTTTCTACATTAATACTAAAGACAAGAAACTGTCGCTTACTGGAGAAGAATTTCCATGGGCTTAAATATTCTTCCGGCGACGTTAAAATTCCAAGTTAAATGAATAATTAAAAATAAGGTGATATATGCGGCTGACTATGTCTACGTTCGTGGAGGAACAGAAAAGCAAACTTTTACTCAAGAAATGTCCACTTTTTGTGTTTTCCCACATTATTGATGGTTGCAAGTATGATGGTACACCGTGTGCTAGCTGAAACACTTGTTGCTGATTCAATCCATGCCACACCAACGGACAAATTTTTCCTGTTACCCAGAGAATGTTGAACGTCTACGCCACTGGTTTTCAAATATCATATTACCTATGTAGTTTTTTCTATTTTCAATTCAAGAAATATTAACGTATTTATTGTAGTTTTATTGATTGAAAATACCTCTGGTTTGCGAAATAATTGTCAGAATGTCTATACTATTTCAGTTTGAACGGTATCATCCTGTATAATAATCACAGTACATCGTATACAGGTTATGAGACATTCTGACCGACCGACGACCGACCAGAGGAGCCCACCACGCTATTAGGTCACGCCTCTTGCTATATACGATTTAACGATATACGTCGGTCCATCGATCCGCTATTTTTCGATGCACCCTTATACACGTTGCCCCCGTAATCCACGCCAACACCAGACAGGTGCGACATCGGCGCCATCTATGCGCGAGATGCCCAACCCATCAATGGCAGCTGTCCAATGACGCATAGATTCCGTTAGGTTTGTTACACCGCCAAACAAATCGACGCCATTTATGCGCGAGATGCCCAACCCATCAATGGACAGGTGTCCAATGACGTATGACAGATGACGTTGTAACGCCATCTATGCGTGAGATGCCCAATGACGCATGACAGGTGTCCAATGACACACAGATTCCGTTTGGTTTGACAGCGCCATCTAGCGGCGGAATCCCCAACTCATGAATTACAGATTCCGTCCAACAACCTGTCAATGGCGCGCGACGCCAGCGCCTCTGGTGGCGGATTTGGAAGTTTTGAGACCGAATCCCCAG